>CAWUFW010008301.1:0-600000 GCA_963921515.1 Calotriton arnoldi
CTTCCTGAACCGGTACATCTATTTCCCTAGACTGCGACGACTCACTGACGTGAAGAGTGACTTTTATGCCCTGGGGAGGATGCCGCATGTAATTGGCTCCATTGATGGGACACATGTGGCTTTAGTACCACCACAGGCCCAGGAGCAGGCCTACAGGAACCGCAAGCACTACCACTCGGTCAATGCACTGGTGGTGTGTCTTGCAGACATGACCATCACACACGTGTGTGCCCGTTTCCCTGGTTCAGCACACGATGCCTTTGTGATGAGGAGTAGTCGCATCCACAGGATGATGGCACAGATGCAGAACCAGCGTGCCTGGCTTGTCGGTGTGTACTGACTTTGTGCCATTGTGTGTGATCTGATCTGTAGTATTCCGCCCACTGTTCCAAGTCAGCTAATGTGCACTTGTCTGTCCGTAGGTGACTCGGGATACCCCAACATGCCGTGGTTGCTGACACCCCTCAGGAACCCTGTGACACCTGCCCAGATGCGCTACAATGAGGCACATGGTCGGACCAGGAGAGTGATTGAGCGGACCTTTGGTCTCCTGAAGAGCCGCTTCCGCTGCCTGGACAAGACCGGAGGGTCCCTCCCATATGCCCCTGCGAAAGTGTGCAAGATTATCATCGTCTGCTGCATGCTCCACAACCTGGCAGTGCGGAAGGAGTTGCCTCTCATCCAGGATGACAATGACCAACATCCGCCACCTGTGGAGGATCCTGGCCTGGACCACGATGCCAGTGATGATGATGATGATGATGGTGATGGTGATGTCCGCACACAGCTCATCACCAACTTCTTTAGCTGAATGTGAGTATCCTGAGGTGTCATGTCAATGATGTGAGTTGGCATGATGTGTGGGTGGTGCTCTGGTGCTGTGGGAGTGTGTCCATGGGCCACTTGACTGGATGTGTGTTGCGATGTGTGGTGACAGGTGGGCTGTACTCCCCAACAGTGTTGACATGCTAACTTGGTTCTGGGTGGGTATCTTGTAACATGTATTGTGCATGTGTTTTGCTGTTCTGTCCTGTACTCCATTGCTTTTGACTGTGTGTCATTTCTGTCCTTCACAGGGTACTTTCAGATTCGTTTGGTCAACTGTGTCCACCGACGACGTGATTGCACATCCAGGCTGGTAGCTGTTGTGTCCCTACAGGTGATGTGCGCCACACCCATGGACTTCCTTCCGTCTACAGTTGTTGACTGTGTGCCCGCTGCCAGGTGGGGTTACCTTGCATCTGTAGTGGTTACGGCATGTTGCAACTGTGTAATAAACCTGTGCTTCACTTTGTGATGTGCGTTGTCTGTGGTCACATATTTGACTGCCATTTGCTTACTGCACCTGTGGGCTACTTGACTACAACTGGGAATGGGTGTGGTGTCTGTGCATTGCACCGTCTTCCCTGGCAACATCAGTGTAGGCAATGAGTCAGATGGCCTAGGTGTGTATGTGTCGTGTAGCCCTGGTGGTGTGTCTCCCTCATGTGTGTCACGTTTCCTGTACTCACATGCCTGTGTTGTCCTTGCTGTTGCAGTTCGCATACACAGTGTAATTTTGCAGTTCATCATCCCCATAACAGCACCCACGTTGGAATCACGACAGAGGCAAGTATGGTGTATTAGTGTGTTTATTGTGATACATTTGTGTTAATAGTGCATAGGATGGGTTGTGCTGTACATGAATCTTGCAATCCCAAGTTCCTAGGTGAATTGAAAGTCCGGGTAGACAGGATCCCCAGTATCGGGGCCACAGTTGTCTGACACATTGGTCCAACTTGTACTCCCCATGCAATGTGTGGGAGTAGTGTTGCCGTCAACAGGGTGAACAGTCTGTGCACAAAGGCGAACATCCAGAACAGGTTCGGGCTTCCTGGGAGTTGCGCTTGGCCATCGGCCTCTCACTTTTCCCTCCTCGGACGACCCCTCTTCTTGGGGGGGCCCTCAAGTGCAGGCTGCTGTGGTGCAGGGGACTCTCCGCCAGAGTCCTCCTCCCTCCCTGTGGCAGTTGCAGTTTGTTCGGCACCAGATGTTGTTGGCACACAGGGAGGTGTGGACTGGTTGCTGTTCATCTGGCGGAGGCATTGTAAAATGTCCCTGTGCACCGCCGTCATCTCATGCAGTGCATCCCACTTGGACTCCACGCGGGACATGTGTGAGTCCACACGGGACATGTGTGACTCCACGTGGGACATGTGGGAGTCCAAGCGGGCATGATGGGCAGCCTGCTGCTGTTTAATGTCTCTGAGGAGCCCCACTACCTGGCTGAGCTCTCCGGTGCTGGACTGGTACGCATCAGCTATGCGTACCAGTTGTGGGTCATCATGCACACCAGCAACGTCTGCAAGCAGCGACCTCTGTCTCCCCACCCCTCCCACCACGCCTGCTGACATGTGCAGTGTGTGCAGTGGCACGCACAGATAACCCTGGTCCACCTTGGGGGTTGGTGGTGGTGGTGGTGTCCATGGCCCCAGGTTGGTCCAGGGTCACTGTGCTGGTGTTGCTCCTTATTCTGTCCATGTCGGCAGGGATGGTATTCGTGGTGACAGTCGTTGTAGGGGTGGGTGCAGGGGTGCAGCTGGTGGTCCTGCTGGTGCTGCAGCTGGTGGTCCTGCTGGTGCTGCATGTTGACTTGCACCGGATGTGCCAGGTTGTTCTTCATCGTCCGAGGAGGACAGAGGCTGTACGACGCCAGTGAGCTCGGCATCCTCTTGAGCCTGGGACTGGGACTCCTCAGCGTCTGCTGCTGTGTCCCCATCATCACCTGTTTTTGGGAGACACAAACAATGTATGTCATGTTTCTGCAGGCATCAATGGTTGACACACATGACAGTTGTGACTGTGCCTCTGGGTGCGGGCCTGTACATTGCATTGTCCTGAGTCGTCACAGTCAGGGGTTGATATTGGTGTGGCACATTGTCCTGCATTATTTGGGCATTTCTATGTATTTTCTGGGGTGTGAACATGGTCTGCATTGGTTGTGTTTGGTTGGCAGCCGGACCTCCTTCCCACCCACCCAGCCAGTCAGTTATCCCACCATGGAACGTGCTTGCGTTGCAGGGAGTGTAAGTTGTCTCTCAGGATGTCAGTCAGTGGAGTCCTGCTGTTTGTTGGTGCACAGTTGGCAGCAGGGCCTTGTGCTCCCCACAGCAGTAGCCAGTGTCAGCCATCTTGTGAGTCCTTCTCCACTCCCTGTGATGTGAGCATGGTTCAGGGTGGTGTTGATGGGACAGTTGTGGGGGTGACCAATATCAGTGACTACGACTCCCATCATGCTATTGCCTCCACCCCCTTCCCAGCATGCCCATGCTTCCTTCCTTTTGACTCTGCTTCCCTGTGGGGTGGGCTGGCTGTGCTGACAGGATGGCTGGGAGTGTTGTCCTGGCAGTTGTTTGGCTAAGAGTCCCAAGAGTGTCCCTGTGCTTCACACAACATAACCCAGGGTGGTGGTTCTTTGTGGGATCTTGTGTTAGGATGGAGGGCATTGCATTCTACCAGCTGGGTACTGTGGAGTTTGTGTTGGGGGGGGGTGTGAGGGGAGGTGCTTGTGACTATAGTCAGTGCTGCAAGTCCCCCTTCCCACCCAGCCAGCCAGCCAGATATCCCACCATGGAACGTGCTTACATTGCAGGGAGTGTAAGTTGTCTCTCAGGATGTCAGTCAGTGGTGTCCTGCTGTTTGTTGGTGCACATTTGCCAGCAGGGCCTTGTGCTCCCCACAGCAGTAGCCAGTGTCAGCCATCTTGTGAGTCCTTCTCCACTCCCTGTGATGTGAGCATGGTTCAGGGTGGTGTTGATGGGACAGTTGTGGGGGTGAGCTATGTCTGTGACTACGACTCCCATCATGCCATTGCCTCCACCCCACTTCCCAGCATTCCCATACTTACTTGCTTTTGTGTGGAGTTCAGTGTGTGTGGGTGTGAGAGCAATGGCAAGATGGCTGACAGTGGTGTCCTGCTGTTGGTTGGTGTGCAGTACCCAGCATGCCCTTGTGGTCCCCACGACACAGCAACAGTGTCAGACATCTTTGATGGGCCTTTCCACTCTCTGTGGGATGTGCATGCGTGAGTGTGAGCTTGCTGGGCCATGTGGTGGGGGATGTAGAGCTGTGACTACGACTCCCATCATGCTATTGCCTCCTCCCCCTTCCCAGCATGCCCATGCTTCCTTCCTTTTGACTCTGCTTCCCTGTGGGGTGGGCTGGCTGTGCTGACAGGATGGCTGGGAGTGTTGTCCTGGCAGTTGTTTGGCTAAGAGTCCCAAGAGTGTCCCTGTGCTTCACACAACATAACCCAGGGTGGTGGTTCTTTGTGGGATCTTGTGTTAGGATGGAGGGCATTGCATTCTACCAGGTGGGTACTGTGGAGTTTGTGTTGGGGGGGTGTGAGGGGAGGTGCTTGTGACTATAGTCAGTGCTGCAAGTCCCCCTTCCCACCCAGCCAGCCAGCCAGATATCCCACCATGGAACGTGCTTGCATTGCAGGGAGTGTAAGTTGTCTCTCAGGATGTCAGTCAGTGGTGTCCTGCTGTTTGTTGGTGCACATTTGCCAGCAGGGCCTTGTGCTCCCCACAGCAGTAGCCAGTGTCAGCCATCTTGTGAGTCCTTCTCCACTCCCTGTGATGTGAGCATGGTTCAGGGTGGTGTTGATGGGACAGTTGTGGGGGTGAGCTATGTCTGTGACTACGACTCCCATCATGCCATTGCCTCCACCCCACTTCCCAGCATTCCCATACTTACTTGCTTTTGTGTGGAGTTCAGTGTGTGTGGGTGTGAGAGCAATGGCAAGATGGCTGACAGTGGTGTCCTGCTGTTGGTTGGTGTGCAGTACCCAGCATGCCCTTGTGGTCCCCACGACACAGCAACAGTGTCAGACATCTTTGATGGGCCTTTCCACTCTCTGTGGGATGTGCATGCGTGAGTGTGAGCTTGCTGGGCCATGTGGTGGGGGATGTAGAGCTGTGACTACAACTCCCATCATGCTATTGCCTCCTCCCCCTTCCCAGCATGCCCATGCTTCCTTCCTTTTGACTCTGCTTCCCTGTGGGGTGGGCTGGCTGTGCTGACAGGATGGCTGGGAGTGTTGTCCTGGCAGTTGTTTGGCTAAGAGTCCCAAGAGTGTCCCTGTGCTTCACACAACATAACCCAGGGTGGTGGTTCTTTGTGGGATCTTGTGTTAGGATGGAGGGCATTGCATTCTACCAGGTGGGTACTGTGGAGTTTGTGTTGGGGGGGTGTGAGGGGAGGTGCTTGTGACTATAGTCAGTGCTGCAAGTCCCCCTTCCCACCCAGCCAGCCAGATATCCCACCATGGAACGTGCTTGCATTGCAGGAGTGTAAGTTGTCTCTCAGGATGTCAGTCAGTGGTGTCCTGCTGTTTGTTGGTGCACATTTGCCAGCAGGGCCTTGTGCTCCCCACAGCAGTAGCCAGTGTCAGCCATCTTGTGAGTCCTTCTCCACTCCCTGTGATGTGAGCATGGTTCAGGGTGGTGTTGATGGGACAGTTGTGGGGGTGACCAATATCAGTGACTACGACTCCCATCATGCTATTGCCTCCACCCCCTTCCCAGCATGCCCATGCTTCCTTCCTTTGATTCTGCTTCCCTGTGGGGTGGGCTGGCTGTGCTGACAGGATGGCTGGGAGTGTTGTCCTGGCAGTTGTTTGGCTAAGAGTCCCAAGAGTGTCCCTGTGCTTCACACAACATAACCCAGGGTGGTGGTTCTTTGTGGGATCTTGTGTTAGGATGGGGGCATTGCATTCTACCAGGTGGGTTCTGTGGAGTTTGTGTTGGGGTGTGTGTGAGGGGAGGTGCTTGTGACTATGGTCAGTGCTGCAAGTCCCCCTTCCCACCCAGCTAGCCAGATATCCCACCATGGAACGTGCTTGCATTGCAGGGAGTGTAAGTTGTCTCTCAGGATGTCAGTCAGTGGTGTCCTGCTGTTTGTTGGTGCACAGTTGCCAGCAGGGCCTTGTGCTCCCCACAGCAGTAGCCAGTGTCAGCCATCTTGTGAGTCCTCCACTTCCTGTGATGTGAGCATGGTTCAGGGTGGTGTTGATGGGACAGTTGTGGGGGTGACCAATATCAGTGACTACGACTCCCATCATGCTATTGCCTCCACCCCCCTTCCCAGCATGCCCATGCTTCCTTCCTTTGACTCTGCTTCCCTGTGGGGTGGGCTGGCTGTGCTGACAGGATGGCTGGGAGTGTTGTCCTGGCAGTTGTTTGGCTAAAAGTCCCAAGAGTGTCCCTGTGCTTCACACAACATAACCCAGGGTGGTGGTTCTTTGTGGGATCTTGTGTTAGGATGGGGGGCATTGCATTCTACCAGGTGGGTTCTGTGGAGTTTGTGTTGGGGTGTGTGTGAGGGGAGGTGCTTGTGACTATGGTCAGTGCTGCAAGTCCTCCTTCCCACCCAGCTAGCCAGATATCCCACCATGGAACGTGCTTGCATTGCAGGCAGTGGGAGTTGTCTCTCAGGATGTCATTCAGTGGTGTTGTGCTGTTTGTTGGTGCACAGTTGCCAGCAGGGCCTTGTGCTCCCCACAGCAGTTGCCAGTGTCAGCCATCTTGTGAGTCCTTCTCCACTCCCTGTGATGTGCGCATGGTTCATGGTGGTGTTGATGGGACAGTTGTGGGGGGCAATATGTGTGACTGCGACTCCCATGATGCTATTGGCTACACTGACTTGGCCAGCATACACAGAATTCCTTCCTTTGAGTGGTCTTCACTGTGTGTTGGTGTTGTTGTGGTGGCTACATGTCTGGATGTGTTTGTTAGTTCTATTTGTGCCACTGCCTAGCTGTAGTTGTAGTTGTTTGTACATGTGATGGCACAGTTGGATGTGACTTTTTGATGGCATGTGTTGTGTTTATCTGACTGACATACACATTTTGGGATGATTCTGTTCTGGTTGCTGTGTAATTGCTATGAGTGCATGGTTTGACTCTCCCCTTGACAGTGATGTGTGTGTGTTTTGTGGCAGTATATTGTGTACATTTGTTGTGTACTCACCAGGCTCTGGGATGTCCTCTAGTCCATATACGCTCACTGGCGGAAGGATGGCCCGCACCTTCTCCTCCCAGGGCCTGAGGTATATTGGCTTGGCAGGAGGGCCACTGCCGGTGTGTTGGCTGTTGATGTAGTCTTGCTTCAGCATTTTCCGTACCCTCCTGCGCACGTCATACCACCTGTTCTGGATGTCGGTCTTTGTGCGCCGACATGGTGATTGGGCGTTCACCCTGTTGATGATCCTCTCCCACATCTTGGTTTTCTGCGACATGGGGGTCTGTTGGACCAATGTGCCAAACAGCTGTGGCTCCACCCTGAGGATCTCGTCTACCATGACTTCCAATTCACTATCTAGGAACTTGGGATTCTTCTTGGGGGGCATGGTGATGGGTGGTGATGGTGGGTGATGTGTGTGTTGGTGTGCAGGTGAGGGTGTGTGAGTGTGTGTTTTGCTGGGTGTATGTGAGGTAGGTATTTGTTGGTGTGCTGATGGTGTGTGGCTTGTGTGAGGGATGAGCTGTGGGTGTGTGGTTGCTTTCTCTTGGGTGCTGGCAGTGGAATGGCATTTGCAAAGGCTCATGGTAGTGATTTGTGTCCTTTATATAGGTGGAGTTGTGGGTGTGTCTTTGTTCTCTGTCCCCACCCCCAGTATTTATTGGCTTGGTAATTGCTTGTTTGGCCTTTTTTTGGGTGATTTTTCCTTTGTGCTGTTTGTGTATGTTGGAAACGTTCTTGTGACCGAGTCGGACCCTGCATTGGTCTCGTACGGTGTTCTCCGTTTCGTTCACGCTGTGTTTGTGCAGTTTTCTATGCTGCGTACGCGTCGGTCGCGGTGTATTGTGTTGCTTCGGCTCGGTTTTGTATGCGTGTCGGTCGTACGGCTTGGCCTCCGTCCGACTCGCTCGTGGTTTTCGCGCCTTGCATCGTACTTTGCGGTTTGGAGTTCGCGTGTACGTTTCGGTCGGATTTGTTCCGGGTGCGTGTCGGTCGGTTGGATTCGCGTGTTTTTCCGGCCGGATTGCTGCTTTCCGTGCGGCTCGGTCGGTCGACTTTGTTTCGGTACGTGTCGGTCGGATTTTTCGCGCCTTGCATCGTACTTGGCGTGTCGTGCACCACGGGTACGTGTCGGTCGGTATTTTTTCCGGATCCGAGTCGGTCGGTGCTTTTTCCGGCCCGAATCGGAATCGACCCCTTAGTGGGAATTAACAAACATTTCGCAATGACTTATCTACCCTTCTAATTTTACACCTAAAGGAGCCAGGTGAAAATGGAGCAGTGATTGTGGAAAAGTCTACATAACTCCGCAGTTTATCAAGGGCATATATTAGAAGGAAAAGCTTCACAGGGCCAAGGATTTCCATATAAAGATAACTTTCGAAACAAAAAATATGTGTGATATATGATAAATATCCCAGCCGTACTCATGTGGACTTTCCCCAGCACAGAAAGATCACATGCTTCCTGTTACACGAGATGTGTACGTCAAGGAAGTTACATACATCATGAACTTCCTTTGCGTACACCTGTCGGTTATGTGAATCAGGTAAAATGCATCACTCTCCATGCCATGGAGACCTATGATGTTTGTGTACCATGCCGTTCGTGCAGAATTAATGTTTATACAACATATTTCCGAAAATTAACAACGTGGGAAATGTAATGATGGTCGTGCAAGTTGAAATATTATTTTGTTTAAACTTTGTCAGCTGCCTGAAATGCAAAGCTGACAAAACAAGATTAAGAAAAACATGGCTGCAAAGGGGCCACACCCAGATGGCCATCAGCACTGCCCATTTCATGCCACCAAAAATCTGCCACAAGTGGTGCAGCCCCCACCTGGCAGCTGTTGTGGTGTTTGCCCTCTGTTTAGCCGCTAGGGACAGCCCTGAGTCGAAAATGAGCCCCCCTAGGCAGCCCGTGTGTTAATTCCTGCTGTCAAAAGTCCTGCCCATGCTGGATCAGACTGGGCCATAGGCAGGGTCACTGGAATTAAGCGGCAGAGGAGGACCAAATTATGGGGCAGGTTTGAACAAAATATGCGGCAAGAAAAGCCAAATTATGCAGCATAAAGCGGCACTGTTTGTGATAGTATTACTTCACTATTTTGTCATTTTTACACCTGATAATAGTGTCTGGGAATACAGTTCACCTTATTAGTAACAATTTAACACCCAAATGCAGCAATAAGCAACTTAAAAATGACCAGTCAAAATTTGTAAAAAGCCTTCCGGAGCACAGGAACCAAAGGTGCCATATTTTTTGTAACTTTTGATCCGTTTGAGCTAGAAACACATTTTTTTTGTTAAAATATGCAGATTATGCAACAGGTGGTGGTTACATGGCAAATGCTGCGAATATATAATTATGCGAAAATCGCTCCAGAATCGCATAATTCCAGTGGCCCTAGCCATAGGGCAATCTGGCAATGCCAGAAGGACTGGTCTGACTGGTCAGTGCCTGGAGTGTTTTTTTGGCTGTTTGTGGGCCTGTTTTATCGCCGGTGGCCGTTTTTTACTTTATATTTTACTTATATTATCACAAACATTTCCTGCAGCAAACACAAATGCATGCAGTCTCACATACCTTCCAAAACACCTATACAGACTGTCTTTAGAAGTTGAAAACTGGCCGAATTTGCAAATGTGGGCCACTTTTTTTTATCCATTTGATTCTCTAATGGGGCCACTTTTATTTTGGTGCCCAGGCCTATTTTCTGTCCCAGTTCAACCCTAGTTGGATAAGGCCGGGACCTTTACCAGCCTTCTGAAGTGTAAAACCTCACCGAGCTCCACTTAAAACAACACATATATCTGTTTTATTTCATAACCGTTTAGTTGCACAGTGGTCTACCTCACCAGAAACATTTGTTTAATCAACCCAGTGTTCACCAAGGTTTGCCACGCCAGCCCCCTTTGCTCTTGCAAGCACTAGACTCCATGACACATAGAGGGCAACAAACAGGCTGGACCTCTTGCTGTGAGTGAAAACCCTAACATACAAAGTGATGGGCGGTGTCCAAGCCAGATGAAACCGGATGGAGTAGCATTCATGCAAGAGAGGAAAGCAAGGGGTAACCTCAGAACAAAAAAAAAGACATCAGTAAATGCCTACAAAGGATCTCACTAATTAAGAGCAGATAAGCTGGCCAGCTGAACGAACTTCATTGGCTTCTGTAGATAGCAATTACCCTTTACTGCTAAGAGCATCCAGGGGTGGAAGTGAGCAAGCAAGCAAGCACGGCCACTGCTGAAGCAAACGTGAAGTCAGGATGACACATGCTGGGCAAAGTTAGAAAAGCACCTCCTCACAGAAACTTTTCTGTCAAGGAAAATCTAAGCATTTACCCTTCTGGGACACTCACATTGCAAAGGTTTCCGCTGAAGGTAAAGGCATATGTTTTTTTAATCACCAGACTGTGTATGGTAAAAACATTGTAAATAGAGGCGAATTGGGCAGTTGGGAAATTTGCTGACATAGCAAAGATACCTACCCCAGAGGCACCTCTCATAGCAAAAATCTGAAGCATAGGCACAAATAAAATAGCAATCTGAGCCACACAGATGAAATTTCGCTACTTTCAGAACAGATTTAACAAAAGTTTTAGGCCCATAATACTGGTTGGAGATTAATAATAACAACAACATAAAATAGCACCGTGTCAGTACTTAATTTGTGTGAGTGTTTGCTGGTGCTCGGCACCGGCATATTTTTCTAAACATCGGCATGTAGTTATTAACTACATGGTGGCGCTGTGAGCCTATTTATTTTTTAGTAGAATTCCTCAGTCACAATTTAACATATATATTTTTTAATTAGCACGTAGGTGCTGCTGTCACTTGGCAGTAGTGGCAGAAGCTGGCTTTTTTAAATTAAGGACAGACAACCTTCTGCCATTTCGAAGAAAATAGCAGGTGTTACCATTAGCCATCACGATCAAAATCAAGATTATATGCTGTAAATAAAATTAAAAAAATGTCTGCATTAATCAATTGACAGACAGGAAGCTCATAATTCATACATAAAACACTTAATTATAGTGTCAAGAGATGCTGTTAAGGGTGCTAGTGAAAACTCTTGCATATAACAACATTCGTAGATTTCCACCACCAACCAGCGTGGTTGTATTGACCAAATCCATGCTATATAACATGCCAAACACCATATATCGAATAGATCCTGACAAAACCCGTCATGACTCAGTTTATGAACACCCTTTGTACTTAAAAAAAATCACGTAATCTTCTTGTTATGCCTAATTTTAAACAACAGGTGGAGTGAGCACTTATTCTTCTCTGTTCCCATGATATAATAACCACTAGTCTCATTCAATTTACAGAGCCACAGAAGGATGATTCTGTTTGAAAATCTGTCAGCTTCATTTACCTCAGGATGCATTCCTGGCGCAGGGGACAAGTTAGGGATACCTCATAGTTCAGCTAATATGCTAATTACTTTTAGGGTTGTTTTGTAACTAAAAATAGCCCCAGCACTCTAGCCCGTAAATACATTCATGGATCACAACCTTTTGTGAACCATTCTTGGTTGTTACTGGTGAATAATCTGTGGCAAAATAGGTAGTAAACAGATTTGTATCCCCGCAGTCTATCTCTAACTATCTCCTATCAGCCCTTCTCTTTCCCTCAACTCACTTCATTCATTCCCGTCATCCTCATTTCCCCTTCTTTCGATTACACCTGGTTGGTCTAATCGTACATCAAACTAATGTAATGGATTTCTATAGTAGCCAATTTCAAGTCCAAACCCAGCGGTGGCTCCTGCGCTAAGGCGGAGGAGTGTCCCTTCACTGAGTGTAAAAGGAAAAATAAAATGATAATAACACAGCGTTAATAACGTTATGTGATTATCATTTTGTTGTTAGTACGAGACAGGGTAGGGTGGGGCTGCGCTATGTGACAAGCAGGGGGAGGAGTTGATGGTGCACTTTAGTGCACCTGACGGTTTGGCCGGCTGTCTTGTGTCGGCCAAACAGACATGCGCACTTAGCATTTCTCCACCCGGCTGTATTGCACAGCCGGGTGGAGAACGTGCACAGGCTCCCACACCCAGTCTGAGCGCCGAACCGGGCCACTCAGACCATTCACGACGCTGCTGTCATGCTGGTGACAGCAGCGTCGTGATTGGCTTAGGGGAGTATGGGAGCCTGTGTGTTCCCGGGAGCCAGGAACAGAGGTAGGACGTAGGAGAGGTGGTGGCCGTACTCAGGTAAGTGAGCTTTTATTTTATTTATTTATTATTTATTTTTTAATCCCCCGCCGCACCACTACTACTCCCTAGCGGCCACCACTGTTCAAATTATTGTTTTTCCTGGTATTAGTCACAGGGGCTGGGTAAGATTTCCTCTTTCAAGTGCTTATGGTCTGCAGAACTATCTCTAGAACTATGGGAGGCGAAGGGAAAGTTGAGGTTGGCTATCGAAGGAGTCAATAGTTTCTTATGAAATTGAGGGCCTGATTCATGAAATGGCTTATGTGTAATAATGTTAGGAGTGCAGACTCTTCGCACTCATGGAGGAATCTCCACACTCGGGGTGGAATCTCCGCACTTAAAACTGCAGGGCGGAAATTCTGCCCTAAGTGCAGAGATTCTGCTATGAGTGCGGAGACTCTGCCATGAGGGCGGACACTCCGCTCTCGTAACTTTACTACACGTAAGTTCCTTCGTGAATCAGGCCCAGTAGGTTTATTTTCTATCCTGCTATTGCTATACTTCACGTTCTGTCTCCTTAACTTAATCTCGTTGTCTATCTACCTCTCTTCATGTTCGTTCCATTCCTATGTACTTTCTAACCACTATACCACGCAATGAGCCTCCTAGTTAGTACTCCATACTTGACCCATGGAAACAGGTTAGTCTAAATACAGACAAAACAACAAATGCAGAAAGACACATTACAGTTCCTCAGTATTCTGCCCTATGAGTAACCTGCAGGACATTAGTCTGAATAGCAAGGGACATAATCACCCAGTGAAAAGATGCAAGATTCTTTGCTACTTTTGTAGACTCAAAGAGGACATAAATCACTAAGAAGAAAAAAATGCACAAAATAAGGATTTCTAAATCCTAGCTGTAGCTTGGTTAGATATGTTTTTCAGAAATGAATACAAAAAAGAGAGATGTCATAATCTTGACAGCCAATAATGCAAACTTGAAAACCATCAAATTGGAACATGACAGTGAAGGTCACTGGGTGATCGCAAACCTTAAATACAGAACCAAAGATCTTTTAATAATGAATGTACATGCCTTGGTGGCCCCACAATCCCTTGCCATAAGTTCACCATCTACTTCTTATACATGAGCCCACTTATACGGGATGTAATGAAAGACTGGATTTTTTAGCATCATCAACAGTATAGCAATCCATAAAAACAAAACAGGAAAGAACAACTCTTTATGATCAAAAAGAACTGGAACTATTGGAGATTTCTCATTTCGCCACCATTGTTGGAGGGTGAAATTTTATGGTCTCGGGGCACTGGACCAGGGCAGCTTAATTTGAGGGGGTGCCTCTACATAATGAGAAAACACACATGTGAGTGACAGGAATTGAATCAGGGAATGTTGTGCTTTATTACAATGAAACCACTTCAACAAGAAGTGTAAAGACACACTTTATAATGCAATAATAAGACACTGTGTCTTAGCAAAGACTTAATGGCAGAGGACATAAGTTAGAAATATAACAAAGGCATATAATGGAATGCTTTTATAATAATAAAAATGCAGGAATAAGAGAATAAACATCTGTGAATATATTAAACATATGCAACAGTGTCAGGATTGTATTAGAGAGCAGAAGACACGCAATTGCAATGAGACTTAAAATCATAGAGAAATACTTATCATGATAATGTACGCAGAGAGACAATTGTCACAATACATGCAATAACCAAAATACTTTTCTTGATAGGTGCTATGCGAGAAATATATTCCTTAATAAATGCAATGAGAAGGATATGCGTTATAATAATGCAAGGACAAAAAATGCATTTCATGGTCAATGAAAACAGATACTAAGAGAAACACTATTTAAGATGCACTTTAAAATATCACAACCTTAAAACAAGAATTCTAGAATGAGCTCAAATACAGATAACTGGGGAGCACCCAAACAGCCGCGACTCACGAACACAGTGCAGGGGTGGTCCGAGGAATGGCCAGTTGGGCAGCTCTTTTATATCGGTAAATGAAGAACTGCTTGACCACAACTCAAAACCGATATACGTCACTTCGTGGACTTTTAATAAAAATAAACGGAACAGTAAGAGGTTACAGGTGACCGTCTCACGCTATGTGCACGTCATTATTACTTTAATGCAAGCAAAAATATATTAAATTGAAAGAGAGCAGCAGCCCCCACCATCAGGTATCGCGTGCTGTTCCTCCTAGTTCCCTGTTCTTGCGGTTTTAGCCACCTCCTGGTAGGTGAGCTAAGATAAGATAAGGGGATCTCGAGTGCAGGGTGTGGGGGCTTGGGTGACTTGTTTACGAAAAGACAGAGCTGAAGCTTCGTGTGTGTCGCAGAAGAAATAACTTGTATTTCAGCAGAGAGGCATTTTAGGCCTACTACATTAAAAGAACAACTGAGACAGTATGGTCAACTTAACAGATTTCTGTATGCGGACTGGTGGGGCCTTATCAAGGCTAGATAGGCCTGAATATTTTCATATGGTAAAACGGGACCCTGCTTCATTTCTCTCCTCTTGTTCATTTTTGAACAAAACTCTAACAGTGTATTTGCCTGGCTCCTCCTTCTGCTCTGGCAGCCAGGGCGTGTTATTGATGTAAGGGCATTTGTACTCTCTGTCTAACTGTGCTCTTAATTCGATGTATTCTCCTTCAGGCTTGTCAACTAGCTCTTGATAAGTATTTATAGTAGGATCTTGCCCTACTAGGTGTGTACCTGGGGGAAGCGGGGGAGCTGTAGGGTTAGCGTCTGCAGGGCCCTGTGATAGGTGCAAGCCAGGTGGCTGAACTATCTCCATCAGTGCTATGCTATCCTCCTTGTTTCGCTCATTCTTTGTATGCACTGACTTCCTGTATATTCCTGTGCTGGCATAATTCATCCCAACAACATTAGTACTGAATCTCTTCACACAATGGCATATTATCTGTAGGATGCAACATAAAAGCACCAACACGCCGCAGATCGGCACGACATTTTTTAGGATGGCAGACAGCCATAAGGGCATCCAGCTAAAACTGAACCAGTCCGTTGCTATGTCTGCCATGGCACCTCCTTCTTCATACATTTTCTTCCCTAAATTGTCCAAATCCTCAATGGCCTTTGTAAGCGATCCATTTTCCGCATCATTCGATGGCACAAAAGTGCAGCAGCTCTTTCCTTTCTTTTTGACATAGTCCACCATCGATTGCTGTCAGCATGTCCAGGACATACCGATTTTCCAAAACCATAAGCCTCAACGGGCGTAGTTCTTCTTTGATGGCATTTAGCCCATCCCTAGTACTGTTGATGGCCCGCATGACTTCATAGCGGGTCACCTCTATCCAACGAGCATTTGCTTTAGTTTGAAACAGTGGAACGAGCCCTCCAAAAAAGACCTGGGCATCGTTAAAAAGGCAGAACTCCTGGGGAATTTCATCGAAAGCACTGTTGGCGAAATATTGAGCTGTTCGTCGGTGGCGGTGGAGTAAGGTGACATCACCTGTCATCGGGTGAGCGTGGATGTGAGATATATTTGTTGCTGGTACGACCAGGTGAACTTCATGCAATGTCACCAGTGTGCACAGGCCATTTCATTGAGAAGGCAGTTGGAGATAGAGGTGCTCACCGCAAGCCCAATAGATGTCCAGTGGAGAGGAGGTGCCAAACTGAAGATCCAAATTAAAAATGGTGCTGTTGCATTCAGTGTTGCGACCCACAGGTACCGTGCCATTTCTTCAAATAGGAAATTTCTGCTTCGATCCAGGGTGAGAATGGGCATACTACCACAATGAGGTATCGATAATTTTGACATCGATCACTCATGTCAACATAATCAATGTGTAGCTCTCTAAAGGGGCCTGTAGGTTTTGGTATCGTAGAGGCAACTGTTTTTAAAGAGGTATTTGGTGAGTACTGCTGACAAATGAGGCACTTATTGACGAAAAGTTGTATTTGTTCATGAGCATTAGGAATGAACCAATCAGTCTGTAAGGTGGTGGACATGTTATCTCTGGAAACATGTGTAGGAAGATGTAACTGATCTAGCGCTACTTGCAATAAGGCCTGTGGCATGACAAGTTTCCCTGTCATGATATGTCTGTAAATAAAATATGAGGCATCTTGTTGCACTCCCCTCTTCTTCCATAGCTCTTTCTCTTGAGGTGGTGCCCTTTCCTGTATTTCTCTGAGGTGTAATTGTGCAATGTGGTCATATTGTTCTGTGCTGTCAATAGTGTAAGGGGAAAATTAAATCAGGAGTGCGTGCATCTGTACTTTCATTGATCTGTTGTAGGACTGTCTGTTCGGTTTGGGCAAGCAAAATGGGGGCGGGCTTGTTCTCTGGCTGTACCTCACATCGCAGTGGTGGAGTAGGCGGTGGTATCCTGGCTGCAGCTTTAGCTGCCCAGTCTGCCAGAGCGTTAGCTCTGGAGACTAAGTCTAGGCCACTTGTGTGTGCTGCACATTTGACTACAGCTACCTCAGCTGGAAGTGTCAGTGCATCAATCAACTCCTCGAGTAACTGTCTGTGCATGACAGGTGTGCCATCTGATTTGAGAAAGCCATGCCTTCTCCATCGCAAGATGCTAGAATGTGTTGTTGTCGTGACATAAGCAGAGTCTGAATACACAGTGATGCGTTTGTCAGCCCCAATTTTCAAGGCTGCAATCAGGGCCACTAATTCGGCTGCTTGTGCTGAATAGTGTGAAGGTAATGTGATCTGCTGTATAATATCTAGGGAATCAGAGGAGTCATGTCGCTGTGCACTAACTACTGCAGCTCCTGTGTACCTGATCTCTGTCTCTTGGTCAATGGTAGAGGAGCCATCAACAAAGTACACCGTACTGTCTGGCAATGGGTCCTCTTTCGCTGCTCCTGAGTCATCTGGGCAGTATGTGGCACAATCATGAGGGTCATCATCTGTTGTGGCAATGGGGTGTGCAAAGAATGTTGCAGGATTGACGGTGTGGCACTTAACGACTTTCAGAGAAGGCAGTGATAATATGACTTCATAACCTGACACTCTTTGCATGGTGAGAGTTGTTTTGGCTTTCTGTATTATGGCCAAAACTGCATGTTCAGTGTACAGTGTTAATGAGGAACCCATGACTATGGAAGTGCTCTTTTCAACAGCGAATGCTGCTGCTGCTAATGCCTGTTCACATGGGTAGTGTCCTTTCATTACAGAATCTAGCATGCCACTGAAGTAGGCAATGGGCTTGTGGCCCATGGCGTATTTCTGAGTGAGGACTGCTGTCATGACTTGGCCGTTGCAGTGAGTGAACAGGTAGAATTCCTTGGAATAGTCAGGCGAGCCTAACACTGGTGCATTCGTTATTTCATCTTTTAGCTGTGTAAAGGCTGTGGACATTTCAGGTGTCCAATCTATTCTGTTATGTCTGTCTTTGTTCATTTTAACAGCTTTCAGCAGTGGGGCGGTGATGGTGGAGAAATGAAAGACCCACTGGCGAACGTAATTCACTAGGCCTAGGAATTTCTGCATGTCTTTGACAGTTTGTGGTCCAGGAGTGCTTCTTATAGACTCAATTCTGTCTTGTGTAACTCTCCTTCCTGATGCGGAGAGCAACTGCCCTAGGTAGTGTACTTCTTTCTGATAGTATTGAAGCTTCTGTTTGTCCACCTTGTATCCTCTCAGTGCTAATGTTGTAAGCAGCGCTATTGTATCCTTTCTACACTGTTGTTCTGTGGGGCTGCAGAGCAAAATGTCGTCGACATATTGCAGCAATGTGCTGTCACATTGGAAGTTCGATAAGTCAGCTTTGACAACTCTGTTGAAGACACTGGGGGACTCCCAATAGCCTTAAGCTAACCTTCTGTAAGTCAGATGAACATTTCTGAATGTGAACGCAAATAAATACTGGCTATCGGGGTGTAATGGGACACTAAAAAAGGCATTTTTTAGGTCGATGACAGAAAAGTATTGTGCATCTTGGGGAATATTGGTGAGTATCACTGAGGGGTCAGGGACGATGGGGAACTCCGGTACCACAATGTGGTTAAGGGAGCAAAGATCATGAACCAAACGCCATTGATTAGTCTTGGCTTTGCGGACAGGAAATAGGCACGTATTGCAAGGTGATATGCAGGGATAGATGACTCCCTGATCGAGCAATGCTTGAATGGTGGGGGCAATTCCCTCCTCTGCTTCCTTGGACAGGGGGTACTGGCGCACTCTTGGGAGTATGGCGCCCTGTTTGAGTGTTATTCTGAATGGTGCAGCTGATCGAATGAGGCCCACGTCATGTGGACCTTTTGTCCACAGATTGCGAGGCACTTGAGCTAGGTCTGAGTCACGTGTGGTGTCAAACAGTGTGACTGGAGTTGGCGTCCTAATTTCTACTGTTACTGAGAGAGGGACTTCATTTAGGTATACTATTTCAGTTTTGGAATAAATGTCAGGAGAACCAAAGAGTTGGTCTTCTGAAATGTCTCTCACCAATTGTCCAGGCTCAGTGAAAATGACGCATGCCTATGTGTGGGCGTTGTCGTCAAGAGCTTGAAAAGCTCTGTATGTAGGTTTTATTTCAAGGCCTTGTATATCTAGGATCATGTGTTTGTCTGGCAGTTGGAAGTTCTGAAATTGTGGTCTAAACAGGAACTCGCTTGGCAGTTGCACAGTTCGGCCTTTCAATTCCGGAGTTGTGGCAACCACGATGTGCACAGCAGTGGTGAACGCTGGCTCATCCACTGGCCGGGCCCTTATCTGATCGCCTAGGGAGGAGTCCACAGTGACTGCCATCATTCTGGCTAAGGGTGTGCCTGGAATGGAACAAATCATTGTTCCGTCTTCATTGAAGTGGATAGTCATGTTTAATTTTGCCATGAGATCACGTCCTAGAAGATTCACAGGGGACTGGGGTGAGTAGAGCAAACGTTGTTCCACATATTTACCGCCTATTTCAATTGGTACTGGCTCGGTGAAAGGGACCCTAGCTATCGCCCCAGAGAAGCCCTGTGTGTCCGCTATCTGATTTGAAATTGGTAGTGCTCCTCCTGTAATACAGGAATATGTAGCACCTGTGTCAATGAGAAAGCTGTAACTTTTGTTGTTTATCGTGACAAAAGCAATGGGATCCTCTTTACCATCTTTCGTACACGACAAAACTGGGCACACAAGAGTTGTCTGTGGGCTGTCCTAACTGTTATACCCTCCAGGCTGATTCTGCTGGATGGTGCCCTATGTAAATGGATTGGAGGTTGATATCACTGTGCCTCCCTGAGAATCCTCTCTGAGTGTAATTATCTCATTGGGTGTTAATTCAGTATAGTGTGGGGTTTTTTGTTTGCTGAGCATCATCCCGGTATAGGCTTTTTTCTGCCTGACAGAGCGCATTGATGCAGTACCCGAGACATCATAGGATATGTTATCTGGCCTGCCGTGTGTCCCTAGAATTTGTAATCGTTGTGTCTCTGTCTTTCTTCTTCTCTTTTCTTGTGGTCTGACATCTGTCGGATGATGCTCTCCCTGTTCTCTGTTGTGCATCATATTGAGCGATGACCTTGGTGGTGTGCCAAATGTTAGGGGTGCATGAAAGGTGTTGTTATGACTAGTTGGTTCTTGTGTGCTTGGTGCTTGTGTCTGGGGTATGCTTGGGATAGCTGCTCCATTAGTTTGCAGTGCTCTTGCTGCGCCCTGTGTTTCCTCAGGACTATGAACTTGCAGTGGTTGCTGTGGTGATGTATGTGTTCCTACACCATTTTGAGGAGCTGTAAGGCTCATACTATCAATCAAGTGTGTCAGTTGGTCATGCACGTGTTCCATTTTCAGCGACATACGCCTGATGGCTGCAACGTCACCAACGGGGCTAGGTGAACGGCTGATGTGTAGCAAATTTGTATTGGCGTCCCCTAATGTGGTACTATCCGTACTTTTATTTAAGACCGCTCCTCTCTCCATTTATCGAGATATGCCCATGTGAAAAAGGAAGGCTCAGGGCACTGTTGCTCAGGGCATAGTGGCTCGCTATCCCTGGACTCCCTATCAACCATAGGAGTGTGTAAGATGGACAGTCTGCCCTCATGCTGTGGGATAGTGCCTGTTGGCAGCTGTTCATCAGAGTGACGGCGTGGTGCGGGAAAGGGCTTCTGGTCGCCAATGATGAATGGGTGGGAACCAAAGCGTGAGCTGTGAGATGTTGAATGCGATGCGTTAGAAGCTCTATCCTAATCCTCATCCTGTCGTGCTGCAACGTTATTTTGTGTATTATCATGTGTTGATATAAACTTCAGGGTAAGTTCTGCATCAATTTGTCCTGGAAGACCAGGCACTACAGCTTCCATGATAGGGTTGTGGGGGGTGAGGGATGGCAGTGGTGGGGTGTGGTCCATCAAAGCATCATGTTGTGGATATTAATGAAAGGGGTCATCTGAAAATAAGTCAGTGTGGCCCACAGCAGTTTTGTCATTTGATGTGGGCTGTAAGTCTGGATTAATAATCCTTTCGGGGTACATCCTGGCTATGTGGTATGCCGGAGGTGGGGCAGTGGGTAGTAATGTTGGCTCAGCTGTCTCCCTGAAAATGCTCCAGAGTGATAATGTATCTTTTCTCTTTTTGAAGTCTGCAGCCAGAGTATTTTCCTTCTAGGAATGTCGTGGCATGCGCTAGTGTGGCTCTATCAAAATTTCCTTCAGAAGGCCAAGGGTGGATCAGATTTTTTGTGAGTTTGTGCAACTCCTTACAATGTTTAATGATGCGCTGTTTTTGGCCTGTGAAATTGTTGATTATTTGCTGTAATGAAGTAGCCATTCCAATGTATTTAGTGTATCAGTGTGTGAGAAGTCACTGAAACAGCATATTTGTTGTGAGCAAACTCACTTCTGGCTAGTGTTACGTGAGGCTCTTTCCCTTAAATGCTGGAATCAAGGTCGTTTACCAGTTCCCCTCCCACTGCTTGAAGGATAGTGAGGTAAATAGCTTTCTTTAGTTCGTTCTCCTGTGGTCCTGAATACACACCTTCAGGAGAAAAATCGGGGAACTGAAGTTGGCTGGTCAAGCATGTACCAGCAATTTTACTTTGAAGTGGATTTCTTGGCCAGGAGCTTGATAATATTGTGGGTATCTCTAAACCTGGAGCTACTAAGGTGATATGCACGTAGATCTTAGCTGGCGTTTTGTTCACTGTATAGCTCAATATTCTGTCCATCTGTCTGCTAGTGAGAAAACACCAATTCAAAAGGAGAATAGGAATGCACTATGGGCAGTGCTTTCTGTTCACGGAATCAGATGTTTTGGACCACAAACCGCACTGAGCCTAGCTCAGCCGCTTCCGTAGCCAACAACAACCTGCCAAATAAGCCCCGTAAGGGAACCACACTCGCCGGACCACACTACCAATAGTTCACCTTTCTGTTAGCTGTGTGGTCTCAGATTCGTACCTGTCTTACCCAAATTGTGTGTCTTTGGCATGTACTCAGATATTTCTACTGGTCACTTCTCACTGCAGTGTGCACTGTACTTAATGAGCTGTCCTGGACTGTAACTGGGTAATGTAGTTCGGGACTATTGTCAGTCTCACCTGACGCTCATGTGTCACATCAATTCCTAAGACTTCAAACACTGTCAAGAGGACAGCACTAGTTAAAGGTGTAACTGGAGTGAAGGAGGCTGGGTGACCTTCAGATAGACCTATAATGTGTCCATTAATTAGGTATACGATAATTTGTGGTGTTGCAGGACCTACTGGTGTCTCATGAGAGCCCTGAGTTGCCGCACTCATTCCCTAGAATGGAGCAGACACATGCTGGTCTTGTTGTGGACTGCTTAAGAGAGCTCGCAATAGGGGTGCATTACTGTCCTGAGTGTCTTCTTGCTCTGTTATACTGGCAGAATTAGATGCAGATGATGTTGGCGAGTCTGGGCGGTTCAGATCAGGACTGAGAGCGTCCTCTGAGAGTCTCACTGAATAATTTGACCCTGAGAAGGAATCCCAGCCCTCGCTGGGTATCACTGGGGAAACTGGTGATGAGAGATATGTTGTATAACGTGTGTCATTTGGAATGGACAAATTCTGTGAGCATGGCCAGACAAGGTCCGGACGTGTGGTGTCTGGAAGAGGTGGGTTTGACCTGGGATTTGTGTAAGCTGTGCCCGGGGCAGGTAATTCTATCAGAGTCAGTGCAGATATCCTGATCTCTGATGTGGGAGTGAATTGAACCCCTAAAATGTCCCAAGCTATTGAAATAAGGTCTCCTTGATATGGCGTTATTGGAGAAAGGGTATCTGTGTTGATGTTCAAGACAGACACCGTTCTATTGTTCAATACATGCACAACTAGTTCAATAATTTGTGGTGGATCGTTATTCATTACGTATAAATTCAGTTGCACAACATGAGGCTATGCATGTGCTGTGTGGTGGCTGCTATTTGGAAACTGGATATAATATTAGAGGTGGCACTGTGCCACTAAATACGGGCTGGAGGGGGGCAATAGGAGACAGGGGCTTATGTAACAATACTATTCACGGCTGACTCAAAAGCCTATAAATACACATGCAACAAATACATTTTGCATTCCTAGTTATTTTTTTTTCTCGCTAGGCAGATCAAACACAGTTATATTATATAAAAAGCGATGCACCAGGCAGGCTTTGTACAGGAAACCACAATATCGAAGCAGCAATATAATCAAGAAGAGAAGATATGAAAACAAAATAGCCAAAATACTGTGATATAAATATGAAACACTTTATTCAAAATCTTACTAAATTAAAAGGGCAGGCACAACTGCACAGTTTTCTCTATTCCTATTTCTCTATTTTCCTCAATAAAGACAGAAAGACGCTGTAATAAAATGAGAGTCTACATCTCACTTTCACCCGGGGTTGAACCCACGGTCCAACAGGAAACCACAACTTCCTTTTCTGTTAGCTAGGCAGATGGCAGTTGGCTCTGTTCAAACTCCTTTTTACACACAACTCGTGTAAGTGCTACCAGTTTCTGACTGTCACATCAAATATATATGAAGTGACAACCACTCGCAAAAAGCTAAAGATGTCCGAGAGGTATCATCGCTACACCTTCCTGTTCCAGTCACAAGACGTGAACTGGCTGTGTCAGCCACAAGACGTTAACTGACACTTAAGCTGAAGTCCTGAGCCGCTCAGAACTTGCACTAGCTGGGACACGCATAACGCGATGACCCCTTGCCGTCCTGCAGGCGTCCTGTCTCTTGTAGATGTTAGAGGGTGATAATTCAAGGCAGCTTAATTTGTACCGGGGTGCTGTGTTTTAAATGAGAAAATACACGTGTGAGTGACAGGACTTGAATCAGGGAATGTTGTGCTTTATTACAATGAAACCACTTCAACAAGAAGTGTAAAGAAAACACTTTATAATGCAATAATAAGACGCTGTGCCTTAGCAAAGACTAAATGGCAGAGGACTCATGTTAGAAATATAACAAAGGCATATAATGGAATGCGTTTAGAACAATAGGAATACAGGAACAAGAGGATAAACATTTGTGAATATATTAAACATATGCAACAGTGTCAAGATTGTCTTAGAGAGCAGAAGACACGCAATTGCAATGAGACTTAAAATCATAGAGAAATACTTTTCATGATAATGTACGCACAGAGACAATTGTCACAATACATGCAAGAACGCAAGAAGAAAAATACCTTTCTTGATAGGTGCTATGGGAGAAATATATTTCTTAATAATAGCAATGAGAAGGATATATGTTAAAATAACGCAAGGAGAGAAATGCATTTCATGATCAATAAAACATTTGCAGAGAGAAATGCCATTCAGAATACACTAGAAAATATGCAACCTTAATGAAAATTCTCTTGGAGAGCAAGAACATGCAATTGCAATAATGTTTAGAATAACGGCAATGCAGAAGAGAGAGAAAGAGACAATTTCAAAATACAATAAGCATTATAGCCTCAGCCAAAGATGATGGCTGAGGGAGACTACACAAGCGTCATGACCCAAGGGGTCACTTCTGCGAGGTAGTTCGGTGAATGGACTGAGGAGCAGATCTTTTATATCCTTTTGAATGACGAACTATTGACCACAGAATCACAACATTAACAGGTGCTTTTGACCGCAGAACATGACGCACTTTGGTCACTTCTCAGAAATATTTAGGAACACATAAGTGACACCCACACTACAAAAGTTTACCAAAAGGTCACTTGATGTTTGACCGTAAATCATAATGCAAAATACAATAATATAAAAGATTGACAGGTGGCAAGTGGCCCCCACCATCAGGTATCGCGTGATGTTCCTCCTAGTTCCCTGTTCTTGCGGTTTCTACGTGGGTGTAAGAGAAGAAGAGCACATCGAGGGAGTGGGGGCCTTATGGGCAGTATGTTTACGAAGAAGTCAGAGCTGAAGCGTCGTGTGTGTCGCAGAAGAAATAACTTGTATTTCAGCAGAGAGGCATTTTGGGCCTACTACATTAAAGAACAACTGAGACAGTATGGTCAACTTAACAGATTTCTGTATGCGGGCTGGTGGGGCCCTATCAAGGCTAGATAGGCCTGAATATTTTCATATGGTAAAACGGGACCCTGCTTCACCATGAAATGCAAAGCAGTTGAATATGACTATAATAGAATTATTCATGAAGAAGTCTGATTGAGGGTAAATTTATAAAAATCAAGGGCCCGATTCACAGAACTAACTTAAGACAAAATCCTAAACTTACTACCATTTTGGTATTCACAGAAGGCACTTACTCATTTTGGTATTCACAGAAGGCACTTACTTACTCATTTTGAGTAACTTACTCATTTTGAGTAACTTACTCATTTTGTGTAACTTACTCATTTTGGTATTCACAGAAGGCACTTACTCATTGATGAGTAAGTGCCTTCTGTGAATACCAAAATGAGTAAGTTACACAAAGAGTAAGTTACTCATTTTAGTATTCACAGAAGGCACTTACTCATCAATGAGTAAGTGCCTTCTGTGAATACCAAAATGAGTAAGCTACACAAAATGAGTAAGTTACTCAAAAGAAGTAAGTTACTCAAAATGAGTAAGTAAGTGCCTTCTGTGAATACCAAAATGATTAAGTGCCTTCTGTGAATACCAAAATGGTAGTAAGTTTAGGATTTTGTCTTAAGTTAGTTCTGTGAATCGGGCCCCAAGATGTTTGAGAAGCTAATAAAAACCCCCATAATTACTTGAAAATCAAAACCATTATATCTTTATAAAAGCTATTAAAGCCAAGCATGGAAAAATCTCCACAGATAGTAATGTCATAATCAGACTATTAAGAAATATTTGTAAAGCTGTTTGCGCCTCGCAAACCGCAAATAAAGTTGAACTAGTTTAATTTCTTGGCAAACTGAACCTTCTTGAAATTTCCAATGAAAGTCATAATTAAACTCTCCATTATCTGGGAAAAGAATTTGTAATCCATCCACTCTCTTTCTGAAGATAAATCCACTGAACCGGGTGGCTTTCCCCAAATTTTATAAAATATTCCAGTCTACCTTGATTCTTCACCTTAAATCCCTATTTCAGAGGTTTTCCTCCATATCGACAGCTTTGGGATCCTCTATCATAGCTTTCATGATATTAATTCCTAAACAGGGGAAAGACCTGCTTGATCATGTGAGCTATCACCTAAATTCTCTCTTAAATTCTGAATGCAAAATGTATGACAAATTCAATGTAAATAGTCTTAAAGCAATTCTGCCCAACATAACTTCTCCTCCCTAGACTGATTTAATTAAAAGCTGAATCTTTAATGACAATACTCGAGTACTCACTCATATTATAAAACAACTCTGGTTCCCCTTAGGCTTGTCAACATGCTAGATGCAGGAAAAGGCCTCTGATAAGGTGTGATGAGCCTCCTTGGAGGCCAAACTACTAAGAGTGGACTGTGGCCAAGCGTATACCAGAGGAATCATTGCACTTCATCAAATAGTCAAAGTTCATAGGGAAAATGAATTCCAGTGGTTTAGCCTGTGTTTACTGTACCCTAAAACAGGAGGCCAGGCTTTGATTCACACTTTTCCCATCTTATTTTCCAAATAGTACTGGAACCTCTCATCTGATGACTTTAGACAGTGGATTGGTTAGATGCAGATAAATAAAGTTGCAGCTGCATGCTTCAGTATTCTTAAGTGACTGAAGAAGATCCTGGCATGTCTACAAGATTCGGGCCAACAAACAGTAGTTCAGGCCTTAGTGATTTGATTTTATATTTATATACCGTGAACTAATGCCCGGTGGCGTCTAGGTGCTAAACCTGATGAAGGGAAAGTTTGGAAAAGAGGAAACCTATCAATATCCAGGTTGAACTATGGTAACGTCTTGTATTGGGTGTGACTAAATCTTTGCTCAAGCGGCTTCAAATTGTTCAAAATGTGGCAGTCTGTATGCTTCTTCATCCACCTAGGCTTACTTCAATGACCAGTTTGCTTAATACTCTGCACTGGCTGCCTATTGAGCAGCGGGTCGAATTTAAGACCTTATGCTACATCCATAAGTGCCTTGCTAATACTGGGCCACTATATTTCAGACCTTTGGTGTCTGATTATACTCCAAATTGTGCTCTGCGTTAAAGCCACTTAGATTTGGTCCTGTTCGCTTGGATCAGGAAGACCCGGCAGGGCGATCGATCTTTTGTATATCTTGGCCCTAATTTGAGGAATAATCTGCCACACTCACTGCGAGTTTGTATTTGCTTATAGTATTTCAGAAGAAACTGAAGACTTTGCTGTTTCCATCTACATAATATAATGTTTTCAGAAGAATTCGATGATTAAGCTGCTTCCATATGGATAATGTGATATAATAGATTGAGTACTTTTTTTGGTGAGGAGGCCAGCGCTGGGAAACCTGTCAGGTTAGCAAGTCACTATAACATAACATATAATGACGAGCACTGCACTCCTCCTACATATGGCTGCTGACACAGATGATGTTATGCCATTTGTTTCCAATGTGGAAAGCTCCATGAAAGCTGTTCTGGATATCATAACAATAACTCTTTAGTATATGGATACTGAATAAGAAATTATGCCACTGAAGCACATTGGTTAAATATTCTCGATTACAATGGCAGAAAGGCCTATGCTAGGCTTAAAACTCTCAAATGTTATCAAATAGCCTATCAACATCAATGCTGAGAACAGAATTGAAAAAATACTGAAATTATAAAATCATGTTCACCCAATGTTTTTACAAGATAGGAAAGGCTCAAGGCCACCAATATTACATTCATCCCAATAATAAACTGTGCCATTGCCTCTCTCAGATATTCCCTACACATTCTTGTCATTAATGCCACCAGAACTAAACAGAGGGAGACTAACGTGGGTTGCTTGATCATTCGATGTTTAACAGTGTCTTGAGCCTAAGATTGTGTTTCCCTTCCTTATACTTCTCTGCCATGTGGCAATTCTGCACCCAGTAGATCTTGTGGCAGTGCACCTGTATCATTGCATCAGACTAACAGTGTTTCCCTTAGACACAACTGTGGCACCATAATGCTCACGATATGGCTCCAATCATTTAGCTGACAAAGCCTTTGCCACCTCAACAGCCCATCGAGCATCAAGCAATACTCTCACATCACCCTACAGTTGCATCACACATTAGACACAACACCTGATGTCATCATGTGCCCAATATAGCTCTGTAAAAACAGGGCTTTATGCAGCTGTCCCCCCACTTTCTGCTCCTATTTGGATTACTATATGCTGGTTTTCGACTCTGACGGTGCTCTGAAGCCTGATAACCAGGCTCCAGTGCCCTTTCCTTAAAACTGTTATGTGTGAATTGGAATTAGTCCCTGGTATATGGTACCAGAGGTACCCAGGGCATAGGTGGTAAGGGGGGCCCCATAGCTACAGCACGATTTTGTGCCACCCTGGGAGAACCAGCAAACTACTGACAGCAGGCCTGCCATTGAAGACTGCAAGATCATTGCAAACTGCTCAAACTCCACTGTTACCTCACCAGGTGTGGCACAGTCAAATGCACTGCTTTCATTATATGTCAGTCACCACCAGAGAAAGCCTCCTGTGCCCAGGAGACAGGGTACAGTGTATGAAGAGTGTATACATGTAAGTGCAAGCATATATGTCTTTATAGTGTCTATACCATTAAAGTACAATATAAAGCTCTTCAGGGAAAAGGATCCCAATACCTCTATCAACTCAAGCGCTATCATCCCAATAGGAATCTGCATTCAGTGATGAACAGCTGCTTGTGATACCACGCATTCGACGATCTAGATGTGGTGGCAGAGCCTTTTCTTACGTGGCTCCACCATCTGGAACTGCTTGCCTTCCTCTCTCAGAACTTCCCCTGACTATAGTAACTTCAGGAAAGCACTAAAAACAGAACTGTTCTAGATCCTATACTCAGTTTTTTTTGTAAGTAAAAATATGTAAATGTAAGTCCGTTTTTATATAGCGCAGCTACTCACCCTTACGGGTCTCAAGGCGCTGGGGGCCGTAGTGGAAATTAAGTGAGCTATTGCCCAGAGTCACATGGTGCTGAGCTGAGCTGCCGCCGGAGCCGGGGATCGAACCGTGAACCCTGTGCTCCGAAGTCAGCTGCCCTGGCCGCTGCACCACACCTCTCCACACTGTTGTTGACCGAGCGCCGAGATACACCTGTAGGGGTGATTCACATGCAATATCAAATTGTATTGTATTGTATTGTAAGTGAGAGGTGGTCCGTAGGATAACATGGGACTTGCATCCGGGCAGACCTGGGTAGCTAGCTCCAATAAGGTACCATCTAGATATGTCGAGTTTGGTGTCAAACCACATTCCTTCTCCCCCTGAAATGAATCTGGTGTCAAAGGAAGGCTGACATACACCCAGGTGGCACCTTGGAGGTTGCTCCAGTTTCATTGCGCTCTGGTGGATCAGCCCACACTTTCCCACACCTGCTGCCACCAAGAGAGGATTCTTACCTCCTGCCAGGTAGTGAGATCACTCCCAGGAGTCAGGAACAAAGGCTGGGCAGGAAGGAGGTCACACCTTCCGCCACCCCAGCAGGCTAGTGAAGTGACATTTCAAAGAGGTGAGCTTCAAAGGCTGCACCGCTTCTGATATGCATCTGGGCTATCCCCCTGAGGAGGGAACAGCCCTCCCCTTGCCCCAGGTGTGGTTGCACCTGGGCAAGGCTGGAAATTAAGTATACAGGAGATCTACACCTCCAGGGAGACTGGCCTCACCTCCAGGGTGAGCAACCTGATCACCACACCTAAAATAGAATTCTACCATCTTTCGGAGGGCAGAAATAGTGGATTCTGGGTAGAAAAGGTGACCTACTCCACCCTCAGGGGCAGATTAGCTGCAGGAACTAGCTGCCCATTGACTACTGACTCACACACTGCCAACCCACCGAAATGTAGGATTTAAGATACCCGCCTTACACCAGAACCTCATATCTGAACTACTTACTTCAAGGAAGGACCAAGAGGAGACCTGTGTTGCTGACAGCATGATTTTGTCACTGCACCAAAACAAAAGAGGGATACTTTGGCCCTGAGGCAATATACTTGGAACTGAGTGAACGACCCTTGTCCTTGGCTAAAACTCAGCACTCCCTGGCAGAGGAACCCCTACAGAAGCCAGAAGAACCCTCAGAGTCTCTTGGACTAGTCATCTGCAAACAGCAGGTAACACGTCACTCAGGAACCAAAGAATTGTTGGCCATTGGGCCTTCCAAGGGATCACCCAAATCCAGCTGGTGTAGTGCATTGTGGGAGTTGTAGTCCAGCCTTCCCCAAAGTTTCAAGCCGCTACAACACTCTCCTGGACCTCGAGACGTCAAAGTTACTTTTTGTTACTTTTACTGCTTCTAAGGCATGTTGGTCACTAGTCCGTTAACTGACCCCTTAACTCTATGCTGCATTAAGAGTGCATTCCACAACACCTGCAATGGATGCCAGAAACAACTCCACTCTTGGGTTTTTGCATTTTCTTTTCAGCAGTGTTGTCTCAGTCGTAAAAGCAGCTTCACAAGGGGTCCAGTTCAGCACCAGGGACAGCCAGGACAACACTGGACTCCACGGGCCAGGGAAAAGTGAATTGACTGTTGGGGCCTGGTCCTGGGACCCACACCACCTTTACCCTGCAAGGGTACAAGGCAACTAGACCCCTAAGTGACCGATTATCACTAGTAGTTTTTGCCATTGACTGTCATGATACAGTCTCACTGTGTTTGTCTGCTTGATTTTATGTGAATTGAAAACCCATAATCCTGGTTATATGCATGCTATTTTGTTAATTTTGGTGTCTAAATTAAGATGAAAATATATTCTAATTTTATAAATTGGTGTGGATTTCTATTGATTCATGTCAATTACTTATGAATCATAATGGTACTGTAAAATGCTTAACACAGGTTCCTCTACTAAAGCCTGACTGCTCTTGTCCTTGCTACTCAAACAGGAATGAGCTAAGGATTTATTAGTGTGAATCCAAGGACCATCTTTGGGGTATTGTAATAATATTACATGATAAGGTCTGCCAGCCATACCACATAATATTCCACTTTCCTACAAGCTTCAAGTGTTTGCCACTTCAATGATGCACTGTTTACCTACATCCAACCCACAAAAACATAGAGTGACATCAAAACTGCATAGTGGGGAAAGAAATCTTAAATCATAACAAACACAAGAAGCAGAGCAAGTTTGTTGAGCATGCAAAAAGCTTGCAATCGGTAATGATCTAAAAAATATGTTTTTTATGTGTTAAGAAAGAGCAAATTTCATACAAAGTGTAAGCCAGGTCTCTGTTGAAAACACTCTTCTGCTAAGCCATCGTAAAGTAGGGTCAAAGGCTAATAACCTTTGGAGAAACCATTAACAATCATTTTATTAAGCAATCAAATGTCAGTCTGTTGCCAGTTTCACACTTCAAGAAAATGTACCCTTAGGAAAATGGCACAAGGAGTTTCACGATGAACAAAGATCCGAAGTGTACATGCACTGCAGCAGTTATCGAAAATTCAGGGCTGGTGTAGGTCTATATGCCACCAAAGTCATTCAACATGAACCTCAAAGATGATATATGACCTCAATTTGAAATAATCCTCTAAGAGTTAAATACAGATGCTGCACTAAGGCCCTCATAACGATGTCGGGCAGACTTGCGTCCGCCCGACCACGTTGCGAAAACGGGACCGACCGACCTCCGGTCAGCGGTTCCGAACGTATTATTGGGATGCAACCGCACATGGTGCAGTCGCACACTCCCCTTTCTCTATAGGAGCTTGTGCTGCGGCTGTAAACCGGCCGTAGCACAAGCTCCCATAGAGAAATGGGTGTTTTTGTTAATCTCTGCACCAAGTGACAGGCACCTGACAATGCCTGCCACTCAGTGCAGGGGTTAACCGGAGGCTGCTGTGGCAAGGGGGCCCTGCTAGGGGCCCCCAAAGTCATTTCCCGACAGGCTTTTCATGTTGGAAAGCCCGGCATGAAAAGATTGTTGGAAACCAACATCCTAATCCCCGCGGCATAAACGCTGTACATAGGGGATTGTGAGCGGCCTCCAACTGGCAGACGGGCTCCTTGAGCCCATTGGAAGCCAGTCGGTCCGACCGGCCGGTCTCAAATCCGGCAGCCTTCATCGTAATAAGGCTGTCGGATTTTGAAACCAACGATGTAAGTCAGAAATCCTCCGACCTGCGGTCGGAGGCTTTCCAACTTACATCGTAATATGGCCCCAAGTTGTCATAAAATGGAAATTCGCACTTTATAAAACACATAAATCAATATATAAGCAAATATATAAATAAATAATTATTAAAATACTAAGAACTGTTACGGCAACAAGAAATGAATTTGCCCATATCTAACTATTGTTTCAAGGGATACACACAAAAAGGTATAGCAAACATATGACATTGGGTTATAACTCAGCTGAGCAGTTGCTGGTACAAACCCTAGAAATAGTTTCAGGGTTCTCTTGACATTGGGATGACATTCTCTACATGCTAGATATTGGAGAAGCGTACCTTCTTGTCCTTCTTGATCTCTTGGCAGCCACTGGTACAATAGATTAATAGAGGCTCCGCTGCAGCCTTTATGAAGCACTACGAAGAATTATATGTACCTGGTTTCACTGTTTGTGAAAGTTTGTGAAAGGAAGAGCATGGCGGGCTTTAATACATTTGCCCTCCTAGTTAGTGCCATGATCAAGCCAAACAGCTTTCAGTCTTCATTTTAACCACAGAGATTCGTAATACAATTAGGTAATTATCTACCCAGAAACTATCAGGCGAAGATGTTTTCCCTCAGAAGATATATTAAATATTTAGCGCTGTACTGAAAGCCATTACTGGATGATCATACCTTCATTGTGGGATTACATTTATTTTGACATGCTTATGAAGAAAGACAAACCCATAGTAATATGTGGTTCTTCTCTTCCAAGCTCCTTTATAAATGCAGATTCAAATTTGACCTAAAAATATTATCATCATATTTGGCCCCTAAGATTCATATCTTAGTTTCTAGATAGCCACACAGACTCATTCTGGATCGAGGCACAATAGTTCATATCAATTTAATTTTTTTGACTTTGCTGAGATTCAACATTTAGATAAGTCAATTGTTCTTCAAGGTGGTGAAATAAATTTGACAGACTGGTATGGGCTTATCTTTAAATTCTTTTCCTGCATTTTGGTCAATTAGATACGTTTATGCAAATGATTGCGCTCCCTCGAGAATTTCACAACTTTTTCGTGTTTATGACAAAACCACTATTAAATATTAGTCAACATTAACTCCCTTTCAGGTTTACTTTTATAGGGAAATTCACTGGTTATTTTGCTATTCTTTGCATATGTCTATTGACATGTGGTGATGTGTTTGTAGACATGTGTTGGTGTATGGAGGTGGGTGTGTTGCGGTATGATTGTAGCTTTATTTTTAAATAATGTTAGTTGTGTGGACGTATTGTGATGAGTATAATGGTATATAGCTAAGGCTTCTAGTTAAACAACTTAACTAATTTGTACATATAAATAAAGATTAAAAAAACGATTTCTTGATTGCCTTTATTTATAAATCCAGAGAAAAACAGAAAATAGGTTTTCTTGTCAATGTTTCTAATTTCTGTCAGTTATGGCTACCTGTCTGTTAGCTGTTCAGATTGGCAGGTAGGGGAGTTAAAGAAAAAGGAAATACTTTCCTAGGAACATATGTATGCAGCTATTTAAATTGTTGTACAATGCTAATCTTTTCAGGTAAGCAGTAGCAGCCCGTGGTGGGCGTCCTGCCGGGCGGTGACGCGGGGCGGGGGAGGGGCAGGGCGGGGGGTAGTAAACTACGGAATACGGCGCACAGAGGTGAGTACACAATCAAAGAAATAAAACGAATTTCGTTGTGCGCGCTGCATCGCATTTCACAATCAAAGAAATAAAACGAATTTCGTTGCGCGCGCTGCATCGCAAAATGCGATGCAGCGCGCACAACGAAATTCGTTTTATTTCTTTGATTGTGTACTTACCTCTGTGCGCCGTATTCCGTAGTTTACTACCCCCCACCCTGCCCCTCCCCCGCGTCACCGCCCGGCAGGACGCCCACCACGGGCCGCTACTGCAGGTAAGTATATTGTATTGCATTGCTTATGGCTGTTCATAATGCTAAAGCCTTTTCTTTAGTCATTCAAGATGGAGGTATTAGGAAATATGTGAGTTGTGCTTTATTTTTAAAGCACAACATGAGTATGGATAAAACAGATAAAATGACCATAAAATAAATATGGATTAATGCAGGTGTTTATGTAAAAAATAAATACCATAAAACTGGGACCCATACATATAATGCATCCCTTAACAAACTTACAATTGAACGCCTAGCACCACCAAAGAATTGCATGAGCCATCTTCATTGTAGCCAATGGTGGTAATATTTGCAGTTCATTTTTTTGAAATCAGGAGTCAATAATCAGTTGATGGCACAAATAATTAGCTGCAGTGTGTAATGCATTTAATAATGTTGCTGGTAAATCGAAGATAGGAAAATAGTAAGGAAATGTAGCATGGGCATAATACAAATATGTAGCATTTCATTCTGGGGTAGTGCACATTGCCTATTTGCCAAGATACTTAATGTTAATGGCACATATTGGCACATACTCAGAATATTTAATGATATGTTGACCATTCCTGGCCTAAACAATACAAATCTATCAACAATTACAATTACATTTTATGATAAAGCACATACTGCATAAGCACAGTCAATTTAGAGTCAATAAAAAAACTAAGGACCTAATTAGGATGTCGGTTGGAAAGCCTCTGATCGCAGGTCAGAGGCTTTTCGACTGACATCCTTGGTTTGAATTTGGCCGCCATATTAGGATTGCGGCAGTTGGAATTCAAACCGGCTAGTCATTCCGGCTGGCTTCCGAAGGGCTCATGGAGCCCGTCGGCCAGTCGGAAACCAAACACAATCCTGTGCGGATCACGTTTCCGCTATCCAGATTATGATGTCCGTTTCCGACAGGCTTTCCATGTCAGGCCCTCTGAGATGGAACGCCTCTCGGAAAGTGCCTTTCGGGACCCCTAGCAGGGCCCCCCCTCTCTCCGCGGCCTCCGGATGGGGGCCGAGGGGGTACCTATGGTGCCCCTCTGTAAATCCCTTCACCATGTAGCAGGCACCGTGAGGTGCCTGGCACACAGTGCAGGTATGTACAGTGACTACCATTTCTCAATGGGAGCTTGAGCTGCGGGCAGTTTCCAACCGCTGCACAAGCTCCCATAGGGAAATGGGAGTCTGCGACCGCACCATGTGCAGTCACATCATAATTGCGGTTTCGGATCGCCGACCCGAGGTCGGTCGGAGGAAACTCCGACCGACATCCCAAACAGCCCCTAAATGCTTGTAGTTTGAAAATTCGTTCTGCCTGATTACTGTAATGATAGAATAAGTGAGACATCAACCAAATGTAAGACTATGCTAAAGCGTTTTTGCCTCAGAAACTGTTGTAAACAAGCATTGGCATAGCCAATAGGTCTCGCCTTTGGGACCTTATAAGTGTTTAGCCATGCAACAGTTGATGTTGTTGCACCAAGGATATTGTGCTGCATAACTAAATACTTTTAAGGTCCCAAAAGCGAGACCTATTGGCTATGTAGGTTTAAAGTTGCTAAAATTCCCAATGTGGCAGTCTAGCAAACATTGGCTGCAGCCCCTGGTGCGTCCTCATGTGTCATTCTTTCTTCTACAAGTGCTAGTAGGAGTCAAGTGTCAGTGAAAACACACTACAGCATCTCAGACATTTTTGTTTTTTTCAGTTAGCTGGGTAGAGTGATGCCATTTGAAATTAAGTACCCCAGCCCTCTATGGCTTTCCTGTCCCATATGCATATTTGACCACCAGAAGGTTCATTCCCTGTGATGTCCTAACAGTGGATAGACTATGCTAGGTAGACTAAGTTATTTACTCCCAGTGACACACTGGTCCCCAGTTAGCATCTGTGATCCTGTTCAGCTGTAAAACACCGGACTCATGCTGTCTTCACGCAGTTTGTGTACTCAGAAAAAATTACATTGAAGTAAAACTGCAGCAAATGCTCTGTTGCAAATTTGGGCTTCTTGGGTAACAGGAAATAGAGCACACATATTCTGCTGCGGCCCATGATTCTTAAATAATCCCTCACCAGGGAAAAATACTGCAAAGATACTGTACAAACTGCTCGGTTTTTACTTATTAAAGATTTTATGTTTGCAACACTTTTACCGGACAAAAAGCATGGTGCGTGATTAAAATGTATCAAAAAAACAAACTGACCTAGTAATATTTCCTTTTGTAAAATAAAAGGGGAAACTGATTTAGTTCCCAATTTGGCCTGCACATTCAGCAAGTGAAAGCTGACACCAAGATATTTCTTATTACGTACATGCAAAGATGAGCAAATTCAGTATGTTACATGTTTTGCCCTGGTGCAAAAATGTATGTAAGAAATGGAGCAAACTATTCCCTGATCAGAAAAAAATTATTAAAACAAGCAGTGCTTTATTTTTCCACCAGTACAAAATGTATGCAATCATGGCAGTCCATGTCGACTGTAATGCGGAAAGCTTAACTGAGGAACAGAAAAAAAGTTATTTGGGAAAGGAAGTGTTCACAACAGAAGAAAAACTTAACACAAAGAAGCCTTTAAAAAGGGCACAGTGAGCCTCGGAAATAGGGGCCAGAGGTCCAGGAGGACGCAGGACCAACGAGTACAGCAGAGGCAAGAAAATATTTAAATGCACCTGTCCTGTGATCCATCTGAGCAGGGCGGGATGCCAAGTCCAAGTCCTAATAGCCTGAACTGGCTCAGCGGGCTCCGAAAGTTAAAGGATTGATAGGGCTTGGCTTTAAAGACCTTCGAAGGATGAAATGCGGAAAGGATTGATTCCAACCTGCGACCTGCAGGTCACCGCAGGTGTTCAGCCCCAGGCTAAATAGGCTGGGTGCGCTACAAGTGCATCGGGTCGGGGTAAATTGTCGAATGAGAAAAACAAGCAAGGCTTAGGGTAACCCTGTAACCCCTCCAGGCAGTCCCTGCCTCTTCGCAACTTAATTAAAGAGCAGTAAATAGGTTCTTAGAAGCGCTTCCGGGGAAGTTATAGCTAATTAAGTTAAAGTGGAGAGTGTGTTGTAATTTAAAATTTGTTTCTATGTCCAGTATTGGAAAACACTGACCACTCACGGCTATCGGTACCACAATCCACTCTCGGCACATCACAAACCTCACTTTTGGCATAAACCAGCCGTGCTCTCATTAGGGGCTGCACTCTGAAAGATGGTGCGGTGTGATAGAAGGAAGCCACGATTGTACTCTACAGCCACAGGGTCAAAAGTTCTTCCACCCACACCGGAAGTTTTTTTTTTATTTGCGTTTCAAGATAAAAAAAAAACAAGCAGTATCCGCTTGTGAAAGACGCATGCAAATAGAATAAAATACAAGCATTTGAAGGCACGCGCGGGGAGGAGGGGGGGCGATGCGAGTGGTGCGCGCGCCTCGCGCTGAAAGTTAATAAAAATTAAAAAAAATGAAGCTGATAGCCGCGCGGCCGTGAAAGTGACACGGCCGCGCGGCGCGAAAGTGAAAGGAAAATGAAGCTGACGAGGAGGGAGTGGGAGGAGGGGGGGGAGGGGGTAGGGGAGGGTATTCACACGCTGTAGTGCACTTCGCGCGCGCTTGTGCGCTTGTGAGCAGCAGGCGTGACCACACGCTCGTGCACCATGGCCTTTTGCTTGCGCGTAACCGCAGGGAAAAGGCCATGACGCATGAGCGTCTGGTCAGCTTTTCAAACTCCCTAACTTAAAGTCTCGCAGAGCAGCGCTTGCGCGCTACTCGAGGCTCGACCTAAAAAAGGAACCCTTCCACTCCTAAAATGTTTTAGATTTCAAAAATATTCATCTCAAATCCCATCTGGGATCTGAAATCCCAGTCTGCACAAACAGCGAAATGTAAACTCTTGGAAAAGCCTTACAATTTCACATACTATTTTAGTTGTTATTTGGAAACTGCTAACGAAATCTGTATAAATCAAACTATGGCTAATTTTGAGGGACATCACTGGAGGACAGCACACACCAAAATTTTAGTTCATTTTTAACATCTTTTGAATTTAAAATGATCCCTTGGATCACAAACAACACAATATTGCTCTCTACTGCATTAGCTGTACCATACGCCCAGCACACAAAGTGAAGAAAAGCTTTAATCAACAATATTCTTTCTTTATACAAAGATAAAAGGTTGAATGGAAAAATACATTGAAAGTTTGCCTAGTATTTTCCATTTGTTTCGGGCCCTGATGAAGTGACGTACATAAGAGTATAGGTCAAAAAGCATGTGTCAGTCATTTGTGTTTGCAAGAGGAAGACTAAATTAAATAAACTTATTTGAATAGTCATCAATAGTCTGATTGGCTATACCATGCATTTTGGCTTTGAATCACATTAAATAGACCTTGAAACACCTTGTTTTCCAGTAAAATGTGGTGCTGTTCCCCCTCAAAACCCCGCCGCGCTGGCGCACTGTGGCTGCCTTGCACCAATGTAATGTAATGTAACGGTCATTTATAAAGCGTTCTGTTACTTCGGGGAGTATCCTGGCACTATGAATTCAAGGTGAACAACAACTGAGGGACCTCACTATTAGTTTTGATTAAAAAGCCAAGTTTTCAGTTTCTTCCGGAACTGGGTTGATCCAGTGCACCCACCTTTTCACCACAGGGCAAATGTGTGTGCAGGATGTCAAACATAGATTTTGCACTGGAAGGGTAATACTTTTCCAAGTTTGTATGTGTGCTCCACACATGGAAAGTTAGAAAAGTTTTAAGAAAAGGAAACTTTTCTCAAACCTTTCACCTACCTTGAGGGGGCATACACTTTTGATGCAAAGTCCTATCTACCTTTTTTGTAGATGAGGCTTTGTGTCAAAGCCCATGGGTGATTGCACAGGATAGCATAGCCCATGTACCATCCATGGAACGCCCCCTTGAAGCAAAGTAGTACAATATAGTGCATAACCCTATTTTGCGTTACTTAAGGAAACTTTCCAATGCGAATCAGGAAATACATTAGAAAGTAAATTCAAACACAACAATTTGCACCAGGTTTGTGTCACTTTTATGATGCAAAACCGTCACAATTTGTTGGCAAATTTCCCCCCTTGTAACTGAATAAATCATGGAAATGGGGTTCTAATGAGTTTTATAAACAGCACAATTACAGAAAACCTGGAACTTCAATAGTGCACATTCACCTCATAAATGTTTTTATCATCTATCAGTGTAAAAGCGGCAGCTGTTCGACAGATGCGGCTGAGACAAAGCTTACAGCAGAAGGTACGATACAGGTGTTCAGTCCTCTGAGGTTTCAGTCTCCTCACTGGATGCGCACATATTCATGTTCTGAACACCACATCAATCTTCTCAACCTCTGACAGCCAGTCCTAAAGGAGTAACTCACCGATTTGCTGTAACAGCCTTTGCAGCCCCTTTAGAAAAGGAGGAATGTGGTCAGGACAGTTTAGTCTAAACATGGTGCTGGAAGTGTGCTTCCACGACCTATATCATTTACTGAGCGACTTTGCAGAAAGGCCTAGGTAGCGGGCATTGAAATAGTCAATACTCCATGGATCTGATGCCATTTTCGTTAGCGTCCTGAAGGCCCCCTTGTGCCAGGAACCGTACAATGGTTTTCAGAGTTCCAGATGTAGTCCTCCCCAATACTGCGAAAAGTTCACTTTTCTGACATTTTGGAACAATTTGAGCTGCAGCGCAAGGTGGCACCCCAAGGACGCTGCATCATAAAAGTGCTAACTGTGCCTTTAGAGCTAGGTGACACTGCTTGCTGAAATGGAAATACAGGGGCCCCTTCTCAAGGAGGAGAAACGCCACGAGCCTTAGAGGATGTGAGGTTGTGCCTCAATTCAGTGGGGGGGGGTCAACAAGGAAAAAATTAAATCCTGTAAGAAACCTCCTTATCCTGTGGGCACACTCTGCCCCTAAACAATGATGATAAAGTCCCTCTTCATACACCAAGGACCCGATTACGTGTTTCGGCGGTGTGGGGGCGGGCGGTACTCCACGCCCTGCCCCCGCACCACCGAAACTCCCCGCCACCTGCCCACCAGACTACAAGTTATTTGTAGTCTGGCGGGCGGGCGGCATGGAGTTCCCAGGACGGTGCCTCTTTTAAAGGCCACTGTGCCTTTGAAGAAGGCACTGCAATGGGAAAGCCTCACAAGGTTTCAGCATGGCATGGACTCGAAAGTCCATGCCATGCAGGAACTTTTGTGTATTCACACAGGGGGGCACATGTTATGCCCCCCTGTGTGCATGCACAAGCAGAGCAGGCACAGGGGGGCCTTTAGGGACCGCTTTGTTTCCTCTCCTCCACCATGTAAACCCTAGAGGAGAGGAAACTAGTAATATATTTGGCGGGACCACGGCGGTACCGCCAAGCATATTGCGGCCTCTGACCACCACGCCACCTCCAGGAACCACCACTGCTGTGCCGCGCTACCTTTAGTCTGAGTCGTAATCAGGCCCCAAGTGTTGATTATTATTTAAATAAACAGCCCTATCGGCTACAATCCAGAAAATGCTGCAAAGTGATTTTGTACTATCTTAGCTACTTGTGAACTAGATAATGAAGCAAACGGTATTTGCACCAGGGCACATGTAGCAGAATCTTATTTGACACAAAGGAAAGGGGCTTATTTACTAAGGGTGCCCAGAAGCTTGCATGGTGCTGCACCATTTTGTTCTGCACTCGTTGCCTTTTATAGTGGTGAGTAAATAGACACAATGCTTTTCTTCGCTTTGCATCACGTGAGCTCCCGCAAAAAAAACGCCAACATTTGCTATTTTTTATAATAATAAGTTGAGGAGATACATTTCCTCCCTTTTACCTGTTAAAATGGAAATATATTGGACTATGTTTGTTCCATTTGTTAGTAAACAAATATCACAAATAGTTGAAAATGATTTTGCTCTTTGTTTCAAAATTCATTCTTAGATGAGGATGTTTCAATTTTAAATTATTATTTAGCAATAAATGCTTCATTTAGTTTCACAATGTGGGATATATCATTTAAAAAGTGTGCGGTCCCGGTGAGTGATGGGCGCGTTATTACTGTGTGGACCCTCAGGCCAAATCCACTCCTCAGTCCTCATCCAGCATGCCACTGTCAGAGAGGTGGGACCTCATGGTGTTACCGAAAGCCCACCTGCCAATCCATAATCCCAGAAAGTCTCCGGTGAGCATCCTCTGGCCATTTTGGTTAGTTCTAAATTTTTTCAAAGTAGATCGTTATGTTTTTATTATGCATTCAGCCTAGTGGTCTTTGCATAGAATTTGAAAATGAACAGGCTATAATTTAGGTGCAAATGTATGCAACATAGAACATAACATTTGGGGGGGACATGGTTTCGGAACCAACCAAGCTTTCTGAACTCCTGCGGATGCGGATAGCTTCCTACCACCTGAGACCACTTCGGCACACGCCAGTCGGAGGAGACAACGATACGTCTCCTCCTGAATGTCTGGTGAGTCACTGGAGCTTTTTCATGCTCCGCTGCTCCTTGTCTTTCTTGCAACCGGCCCCATGGGATTTTACCTCAGAATGTGAGGTGGTGCCACCATTTTGAGAGGCGGTGAGCGTGTTCTGCATTCAAAGCTGCATTTTGGAGCTGTTGCACTCATTAATTAATAACACTGCTGCATTGCATGGACAATATGCCCTTGGCCCCTAGTGTGTGAGATGCTTGCTATGGACTTAACATAGTGCTCCTATATTTCCTCAAAGACACTTTGAACGTGCCTGAAAATAAAAGGCCAGCGCTTCACAAGCTTTTCTCTGTGTAATAAAATGTTATCTCACCTCAGAGCTTCATTTTACTTTGCTAAGCTGGCCTCTGGAACCTCTTCATGATTAATAATCCTCAGTGTGTGATAGTGTCAAACGCTCTCATATTCCCAATATATTTTTCTGAGCTGTTTCTTCATACTTTTCAGACCTCTGGGTCGCTGACTTCTTTTTCATGAATGGACTAACTTTTTGCACAGGGAGATAATTGATATTATTTTTCAATGCTTTTGTTATTCAAGATTTACTCCATGTTAATGCTTATAACTAAAGTTTTTAATACATGATCTATGCCTCCAGTGTGCTCTACTTAATTTCCTGCTTCACGTGCTCGTAGGGAGTCAGTAGGCTCCTAGAATTTCCCCCTTTTTTGACCCCTTTATCTTATATGGGGAAAACAAGAAACCTTAAACTTGCTGGTACCTCCAATAACGTTATACTTTCAGACTCAGGGCCTGATTACGATGTTGGCAGTCGGATCGCCGCCATCTCATCAGTGGTGGTCTGACCGCTGACAGCCCTTTGGTCCGACGGCCGTATTACCATCCTGGCGGTTGGAACGACACCAGCCGGATGCAACACCGCAGACACCGCCAGTATCCAGGTTCCCGACGGTGCGGCAGTCTGAATTGCGTCTCTGAATGGCGGCGGTGTCGAGGCAGGCACTGCCGTCGGGATTACGATATCCCTTTCCGACAACCTTTACATTGCGGTGATCCAGCCATGTAAAGGTTGTCGGAAAGGGATCAAGGGGGCCCCAAACAGCGCCCCAGGGTATCGGAGCTCAGAGTAAAATGTGCCGGAGGGCACATGTAGTGCCCCCCACTTACATTCACACTGTACACTGTGTGCCATGCATGACATAGCACACTGTACGGCGGCAGCATCTGCTGCAGCACTTTCCTGTGGCCGCCGCATTCCCCTGCCGTGGTGCCTCCGAGTTTGAAATTTCTCAGTCAGACTGCCACATGCTTGTCGCCGGTCTCCTGACCGCCCCATTAGTGGTCCGGCGGTCCGACTGCAAACATCGTAATTAGGCCGTCAGATTCTAACTACAACCATAACCATATGGATGACACTACTTCTCAAAATCCTGAACCCCACTCAGGGACCATCCCAAAAACTTCTTCGTTAGGTAAAATGCCATTTGGGTCAAATAAAAGACCAAAAGAGGACACTCCCCCTCCGGTGAAATTTACACTGGCTTCCATGGATGTGATCCTTGAGAAAATGTGTGCACTGAAACCCTTTATGGAAGAGACTACCAAGGCGTTGCAACATTTAGATGATAAATAATCTTCTTTGGAGGCACAAATCTTGATGATAGAGCATAAAGCAGATAGTCTTCAACTTGCAGCTTCCTGAATTTCCCATCTGGAGTCAGAGATGTCTCTACTTAAAAATCACACTAAGGATCTTGCAAATCAAAATTGCAGGAATAACCTCCACATTTATAGACTTCCTGAAAACACTGAGGGCTCTGATCCAACTGTATACTTTCAATATTTTCTCCCAAAACTTATTGATATGTCTATGACCACTCCCCTTAACATACAGGGGGCACATAGGACTCCGTCCCAGAGTTTCTGCAAAACCACTAGGAGTTATTCTGTTTTTCTTGCAATATACGGATCTTTTACAAGTGATGTCTGCTGCCAAAGCTAAACAAGCATTGAAAATGCAATAGGTCTCGCCTTTGATTAAGTTAAAGCAATTTGCTTTGCTTATGGTATTGTATTCTAGCTTTGCATTATTTAATGTATATTTGTGATATGTTGTAGTTGTATGTAGTTAGAATTGTTTTGTTAGCTGTGTAGTAGTTTAAAGCATAGCGTTAATTGGAAAAGATCAGTGTTTCAGATTTGGGAGGTGAATGAATATAAGAATAGTGTGTGTGTTAATTTCGTATAGTGAGGATTACAATAGCATGAGTCAGAGGAAAGGGGTGAGGGGAGAGCAAATATATGCAAATATATGCACATATCACAAATATACACTAAATAATGCAAAGCTAGAATACAATACCATTAGCAAAGCAAATGGCTTTAACTTAATCAAAGGCGAGACCTATTGCATTTTCAATGCTTGTTCAGTTTGAGTCGTTTAAGTCTAAAAATGAATTACAGTACATTGTAGTGAGTTCGCCTGAGTCGGACAACACCTGCAGGGGCGAGGGGCAAATGTCAAAGAGGGTAGGGTGTTTGCAAACATCCGCCACCGGTTGCGTTTCCAAAGAGTTATTCCAGATTTTGCTCTAACTTTCGATTATTTTTATTTATAACCTTGTTCTGGTTGAAATGTAGATTGGGAATATACTCCTAATACTAAAAAAAAAAAACATGGCGATTTTGCGGCGTTAGGCCGATGCTTATTTTTCGACCTTACTTCAGACGGGTTCATTTTGATATATTGCGGTTTAAGGGGCCCGCCGACTTACTGGTGTTCTCTTTCCTCTAATGCACCTTCTTTCCTGTTATATTTTCGGAGCTGGATGGGAGCAGTGGCTTAAGTAATTCAAACATCGTTCGGAGGGGGGAGAGGGCTGGCAGAAGAGGAGAGGTGTGCTTTGAGCTCAGACGCCATTGTTCCCCCATTTCAAAGGGGGAACCTGCCCCCTCCTCGTCCTTTTGATTGATGACGCTCGTGAATAAGTGGGTAGTGCGGAGTGACAGTCCCTGAATGGTCCTATTGCAGATAAAGATTCCCGTGGAAGGCAGGGGCTGGCACTGGGGAGTGTGAAGGAGACGGGCTCGCTGGCACTCACCAAGCGCCCAGATAAAGGCGGCCGGCACAATAGCACCTTCTCTGGGGGGACCGACAGCCTTTACAGCACTCCTGGCATCGTATCCTGCTGGGGGAGCCTGCCCTCTCCTCGTCAGCCCCTCGGCCGCTTTTCTTTTCCTCCTCTAGCAGTTTACTTTGAAAGCAACAATAAATTCCTGAAGACGGGCGGTGAATAACAACACAGCGCTTTGAAAGACAGAGGGGGAAAATACAGTTTGCTCTGTCCTCCTACAGATCAGAGAGCAGGAAAGTCGCCGAGCTGGGGGGGGCAGAGCCCCGCGCATCTCCCACGCACGGAGCAAGAGTGAAAGTAGCAGAAACAACACTAGGAAAGTAGGAAGCGACTCCCCCGTGGGTGGGAAATATTATGAAAAATGTCAAAATGTTCCCTGTTTGCAGCATCACTTAAAAAGAAATATGCTCCAGAAGAAAGGGGTTAGGCATGTCCTCAAATAAATATGTTTCAAACTTCTAGGTGTCCTGTTGCCCCGGAACCTGTATAAAGCAAATGAAAATAAAAAAATCATAGAGCGGCAGGAGCATCTTTCACTCTAGGTGGACCCCTCGCAAGTGGCTCTTCGTCGCCGTCTCCCCTGCCCCTGCCCCTGTGAAGATCAAGGGGTCTGGGTCACACTTCTGCACTGAAGCCAAATTGTCAGGATGAGGAGGCAAAGTGTGAGCCCTTAGCTAATCAGCGCCCGCCCTCTGCAGACGGGACAGTCTCCTGGCCTACCAATCAGGAGCCGGCAGCCCCGAGGAAGCTCTGAGTGGAAGAACTAATAAATACTCCGGAGCGGAGCCCCCCCTCATTCTGCACCAACCACGCCAACGCAACTCCAACCCCCGGTTCTGGGATTGGTGGGTTGCTGGTATTTTTGGTATGGTTTAGAGGCAGGTTATTTCTCAGAGTGGCCGGTACGTTTGGAATAGACTAATGCATTTAGAGATAATTATAACTCCTTGTTTTGTATAGCACTATATACCACACTTGTGCTGCTTCTAAGCGCTGTAAATAACAGATGCTACTATTACACAGTTAATGGTTCATATTTGATATTGGCAGGTCTTGGATAGACCCTTTATGGGCCTGTGGACGCACGTGCTGAAGGACATAGCCATTTGTTTCGTTCTGCTGGGGTGTACCGTAGCCCACTGCTTGCCGTCTGGTGGCTCTTATCTTTTGAGGTACCCTTGCCCATGCAATTATAGAAATTTCTCAACAAAAATGATTACAAATAATTCTGCGGAAAATGCGGCAAAAGCCACATTCTCAGTCAAACATGCCGTTTGGTCAAAGTTTGATAGGACCAGCACTTAGTGCCACCTGCATGGTTTTCTAAACACTATAAATAACTGGTGTTAGTGCCAGTCTGTGCATGACTCTGCCCCAGCCCTGCCAACCTTCTATTAAACCTTTAGAATCCTCAAATGCCAGCTGCCCTCCGTCTCCGTGTTTCTTCAACGACGGTCTGAGGCCAGGACCTCGCCACACAAATACCGACCCCAGCATGACCCTTCCCTGCCCCCATTTCTTATGACCAGCCTGAGCGTCTTATGTTCAGGGGGTCTGGTGGTCAGGGGTGTTAGCGCCACTTAACGCACCCAAAAATAGAAGCCAGTCACCCTGTGAAAGAACCCAAGGCCGCTCACATGTGACAGTCGCACATGCCAAGACTTGGGGCGTCTGGGGGTTCAGACGAGGATAAGACGTGTGTCTGGGTAAACAAGCCTCACGAGAGAAGCAGGGGAAAGGTGTTGCCTGCTTTGGATACATTTTGGCTGTGAAACCAGGTGACACGTGGTCAAATATCGGAATCTCCACTTGACCAAACTGTGTGAACTTGGGCAAGCGAGTTTCCTGATCTTCCCAAATCCAGAGCCCATAAAATCTCCACAGTTTCAAATTCCTCTTTGGAAAATGCATGTTTACGTTGAAAGAGAGCAGTTTCATGCCAGCGAGCTTTGTACAGTCAAACGAAAAACAACTGAAGCATGCCTGTCAAATTCTTGGTGCCCAACACGGCAGCCTGGGTTGGGGTTCAGTGAGCTATGCCCTCTGCAGAAACCTCAGGTATCCCCAAATCGGGTGTGGCCAGTTAATCGTTTAACCCCCCCCCAAAAAAGAAAAATGCAAGGGGTTCTGGCAAGTTTATCTCATAGTGCTTCAAGAAGTAAATATAAAAAAAAATGAAACTGCAAAGTGTGCTGTCCAGCACTGCCTCTGGCCACGCCCACCACATCCTGTTTTTGTGATCAGGTCTCGACCGGCGCAATGCACACCAGCTGTTCTATGTACAAACCCTGACGTTTGAAAGCGTCTGCTACAACAAAAATGTTTTGTGTACCGCTCTGTGTTGCTACTTGGATGAGTTATTAATATTGAAAGGGCCCCTCAAAATCTAAAACGCATGAGTTCTGGTGACGTTATCTAAACTAAAAGCCCCCTACACTTTCCGCCAAGTCTAAACAATGAACAAACGCTGCAACCACACAAAACCTAGCACACCCTGTCAACCAAAACTTCCCGCAGTTTGATGGCTTCCCCAGATCTGAAGGTAAGGGCGCCCGATTAGAACAAGTGCTCAAAGTGCCATGACAATGGTGGTTGGCGCTTTACAAATGTGAATAAGGTAACACAAAGATGCAGCGCACTGAAGCACAGACCCCGTCCCAATAGTTTAATAAATTCTGTCCTCGTACAGTAGCTGCCGCACTCTAGTGGCTTCTCTGCGCTGTAACTACAGACACCAATCCTCGAAGCATGGATACTGATTTCATCGACTTTGAAATGATGAAATGCCGAGTTAACCTTAAAATTCAAAACTGTGACCAGCAGGTTGTACACACCTCTCTCTGCAGCCAATGCATTAACCCACTGAGCTAGTTTGCCGTGCTGCACGGACCCAGTGCACTGGCATGACCCTGGCTCTACAGGTCACCGTCAGGACCCCCCTCCCTACACGAAGACAGCTACCTCCCTCTTCTGGTAAGAAAACTGCGATTTCAGCTACCCATCTGTATAAGCAGAATGAATGAATAAGTGTAGACCCTTATGTAGCGCCCCAATGTGAACTGAATCACTTCTAGGCACCTCCTAGTTGTAAGAAACTGGACTGCACACTGCTTCCCTGTACACTGAGCCCAGTCTGCAGGTGGATGAACAGACAACATATGTATGCTTCATAGCGCTTCGAACTGAATCGCCCGCCTTTAGACGCTTCCTGCATCATTCGGGATAATAAAGCGATGGAAACAGCACGGACTGCAGATCAAGACGTTTCCTGACAGGAGGTTCCCCTAAAGGTTAGCTGGGCTGGGCAGAGCCAGTCACATGTAGTGGCTGCTCGGATAAACAACAAAAAAAACAACATGCACGCGACAGCAGCGCGAGGCATCTGACTGACTGAAAGCAGGACTGTCTGCCTTTCACGCTCATTTGTCAACGATAAAATATTCCGCTCCAGACGTTCGTAGGCGCTAGTGGCATTTAAAACGAACACATAGCGCATAACATGGCCTGTCCATATTGTGGATGCAGGAGGGAACTCACGGAAAGGATCGTGGGAACTGGGACTGACTTTGCAAGGTCTGCAAAAAGAACAACCCTTGTCAGTAAACAGATGACTGTGCGAACGCACGCAATAGTAAAAAAAAACAAGCCTCGATCTCTTGTATTTATGGGGCCATTTGTTAGAAACACATGGCCCCATAAAGATAAGAAAGTGCTTCACGACAGCCGTGAAGCAGGCCACCGAGTCCAAATGTAAGCCAAAGGGAGGCAACCAAAACACCTCATTTCCAATGGCAGGCCACCGTTTAGCATAAACGGTGACGCCAGCCAATGGGAATGAGGGGCGGGGCTTAAAGCCCTCTTCTGAAAGTCCTCTCTTACAAAACCCCTCGCGGGGGCGGAGCAGGGCTCTGCCCTGCAACGCCACGCAAGACCTAAAAACAAATTATCTGGCCGGTCACAGACTATTTTTCTTGGAAGATGTAGCTAAAGTCACAGCAGATCACCGGAAACAATTCCTGGATATGCGTCCTCCATTTAGAGGCACAAACGCTTAATTTAGTTTAATTCATCCTTGCTTGTTTAAGGTGACTTACAAAGAAAAGAAAACCACTTACGAGGAGCCTGCCACACTTAAACGTTTTCTATAGCAACAAGGAGGAGAAGATATGGACACTTCAAGAAATACTTGATCATTAACCTGTTTCTCTTGCCTGTTTTCTTTTTATAATAATTATGTTATGGGTTTCTCTCATGACCTACTGTTATGATGTTTTTTCTCCTATTATAACTAAGATTAATTCCATAATGTCTCTTTTTTATGATACAAGTATCTGTTTTCACATCTCGTTCCCTTTTGGTCTCATTCGTGTGTGATATCCTCACAAGTCAAGACTGCCTCGCCGTCCTGCAGAGTTTGAGTGTTCTCGTCACCGTCTTCTGGTGTTGCCACCCTCCCTTTTGTCTTGTGAGTAACCCTCGGCGGAGTTCACGTAGTCACGCTACGCTGAGTTCCGCGAAGTGGTAAAAAAACTCTGCGAGCTGCATGGAATTCCGCGAGCACGCGGAGTTGCTTGTTCCGCCCGTTCGCGATGCGTTTTTCCTGTTCGGGAACGCGTATTGCGTGTTGGGGATGCTGTTTGCGTGCTCGGGGGGAAATATCTCATGAACTTGCCCATGCGGTCGCCAATGGGCGCGGCCATCTTGTTTTTCACTTGTCCCGCCCGTTCGCGATGCATATTTCCTGTTCCGGAACGCGTATTGCGTGCTTCACGCCCGTTCGCGATGTATATTTCCAGTTCGGGAACGCGTATTGTGTGTTCGTGACACTTTTTGCGTGCTCGGGGGGGAAATATCACGCAAACTTGCCCATACGGTCGCAATGGGCGCGGCCATTTTGTTTTTCACTTTTTTGCTATGGTTCTGGGCCTGCTTTTCTATCCTCCCTCTATCTTTTCAATCCTTTGTTTCTGGAAACTTTTTTTTAATTTTTTTTATTTATTATCTATCTCTCTGTTTTCCTAATTCTATATTTTGAGTTTTTTCCTACTTTTTGTGTGTTTTTCACTACTTTTTCACTCTTTTTCTATTACTTGCTTTTTACATTTCTTTTACTTACTATTTTAATCCCTAGCTTTTCTTTTCCGCCCCCCCCCGAGTACCAGAACCATGTCAAAGGCCAAGGGCAAGGCTCGTAGCCGCAGCCAGAGCCGCGACCGCCTTCCTTGCGGAAGGCGGCGCCCAAAAGGGGTGCAGGCACGGGCCTTATTTGGAGAAGCGGAGGTGGCCGCGCTTGTTTCTTTTGTGCAGCGCCACCTCCCCTTAACCCTGGCAGTAGGCGGCAGGCCTGGGTCCGGGTACGGGCTCCGGGAGCGTCACCAGCGGTGGGGAAGGGTGCGCCGGGCAGTGTTTCGCTGCTCTGGGGTCCGGCGCACCCATAACCAGCTTACGCACCGGTAGTCCGATATCCTGGACTTGGAGCAGGACCTGCTGGACCTGCTAGGAGTTGAGGTCCCGGGGCTTGGTGAGTAGCTATTTAATATTCCTACTATGTGTTCTTCTGCTCTGTGTTATATATTGCGAATATCATTTTTTTACGAATAGCAAGAATGCTGCTGCTTACATTGCAGGTAAATTACGTTTAAAAATGTTCTGTGATTGTTATGCCACAGGTGCTCGGCGCTACTAATCTTACATGTTTGCAACTTTGCGCTCGCTTGGGTGTAAGAGTTTACTTTAGAGAACTTAAGTTAGGTAATGCTAGAGAGACTCTAGTCCTTCCTTTGTCCTCCTGTCACTAAGAGATAGTGGTGGATTGATAGGTTTAGTTACTTATTAGTATTAGTTGTTAAATTTTTAGCGGTCTGCGTGACGCATCCTCTGTTACGTCACGTGCTGCTGAGTGCTGCTTACCCCAGTCCTTAGTAGAACCTTTTGCAGTTTGTTTAGTGAGTGGTAATAGGCTTAGCACTAGCAGAACATCAGCAGCAACCAACCAACAATTTGGTGTATGCAAAAATTTAAGCATGTGTCCTCCATCTATGCATTTTTGAGGACTAAAATAAATGGAAATGCAGACTTAGTGAACAATTGGCCCATCTGGAATAGGTGGGCTAGGTCAGGTGGTAATTAGGCTTAGTTAGTATTCTGGAATCAGAATGGAACACTGGATTAGTGTTCATAAATAATAACTAGACGGTCTGCGAATCCTGTGATACTACTAATCGACCATATTAGATAGGTCAATTTTATTGCAATTGTTGTTTCCATAAATGCTTTTTTGAGCGTTTTTAATTTTTTTATTTGTTTCACACCAATCATCAATGTTTGTCTCTTTCTTTCTTATATCTTTCATGATCAGCAGCACCCAGGGGCAAGAAGACGGGGTTGTTGGAGTCGGCGGGAGCAGCTTCAGAAGATGCCGGCCAGGACCGCTCCTCTACCGAGGGCTCTGCTGCTGGCCCCGTAAGTCCTCCTGTTGTTAATATTAATAATTATACTTCCCTAACTTTTACTGCACCTTATTTTTTCCGAACTATTATTTCTGTTTCCTAATTCTAATTTTTACCAATTCTTCTTCGATCTAGACTATCTGTTTCTAAATTCTTGTTATCCCTGCCTCTAACTGCCTCTGCTATGACTCTCTGTACTACTACTATTAGTCTGTCTGTAGCTAAGCTTGCCCAGTTGGCCACTGTTCATTTAAAAGGTTTTAAAACTCAGATTCACCAATAGCTGTAGCCACTGAGTCCAGTCCTTTGGGTTGTCCTCTTCTAGTCTTCTTAATCTTTCTTGAGGCTTTTCGACAATTCCCACCAACAAAATGCCCAACCAGATATTTTACTATTTTTGATAGGATAGGACATACTACTACTAGTCTACTCTAGTACCCGATTTGTACTAGTGATGTATGTTGTATATGTATGTATTAAGGTTTTTTTCAATCTTGCTAGTGAAAAAGAATAAATAGGGGAAGGTGCATATGGCATCTAAAAAATGTGTAATGTTTTTTCTAGGCGTACCGACCACCAGTGCCGGGGCCAGCGGCGAAGGCGACGCAGCCAGTAAGGAGGGAGCAGAAGATGCGGCAGCTGCAGGGGGTGAGCCAGCAGCAGTGGCGGGCGGTGGTAAGTTATATTCCTAACTTATTGACATTACACCCGCTGCAAGAGTGTACACTGTACTGTTGAGAGAGACTAAGTTGTTGTGAACAACGGTTGAAGAAGACACCCTTTACTTAGCATTAGCAATAGCATTAGCGGCGGGAGTTGAGTAACTAATGGCCTCTTCTATCTGACTTCAACTCAGCTGTGAAAGTTTTATGGAGAAGACTAAGAGTCAGATCAGATGACCTTGATGGATGGGTTTAACGAAAAGGGAAAGAAGGGTGGAAGCCAAGGAGGAAGGACGGGCGAGATGTAATATTTATGACTGGCAGAGAAGGATACGCGGGATGCATGCATAGGTGGCTGATAGGAATCAGATGCATGGGTGGTTGAAGGATGGGTGGAAGGTGAAAGAAAAGATGCCTGCCTGGGTGGGTGAAACTGTATGGGTGGATAGCAAGAATCCTCCGGGGTGTTTCATGGGTCAAACTCAAAGCCAAGGCAAGCAAGGAAGGAAGGACGCATGGGTGGTGGGTTAAAAAAAAGAATAAATGTTTGTTGTTGGTGAAACAAACTAAGGTTTGTTGAGAGATTAAGAAGAATGATAGACATGTTTACTTTGAATGGATGGATGCCTGGATGGTATTCATCAAAGATAGCATAGGTGGAGACTGTCACTGGATGAAGATTCTTAGTTTGAAGAGAATGTAAAAGAAACCGCGCCAGAGTAGCAAAGCCAAGGAGAATAGAAGTTGTATTTTCAGAATACACCCTTGACTCACAGTAGTTTGCAAGCACAGCATATATATTGTGTATGTATGTTGTTATCAAGCGCCTTCCTCCGACTCCGAGGCCCTCTCCCTACCTATGTTAATTTATTTTTCGACTGTGTCAGCCTGCCATGGGTGGCCTATCGGCTGCATGTTTATTGTTTACACAATCAATCAAAACAAAGTACCTCATGTCGTCCCATATATAAGCAATGATCATTTGGATCAGATATCATCTGCCTTTTTGTAGTAGTCAGGGCAGGGTGAAAGTGAAATTGAGCAGTTGCCCTTGATGTAACAGAGTATGGCCAGTGCCACCCGTAATAGAAAAATACGATGATTGTGTAGTCACTCAGCTTCCCCACCTGCAGACAGTAGTAAATAAAACTAACGTGAGTCTGCCTCACGAGTATGTTTGTCTTGGGCGCAAGCTGACTGAGCTGGCATGCCGGCTACAACAAGGTTACGTAATTTCGCTAAACAAGAGAGAAGAAGAAGACTGGTGTACTCGAGTCCATAGTGCTAGTATAATGCCTGAAACTCCCACAAATGTTAGAGGCCGAGGAAGTGGGAGGATAGATACATACCACAAATGTTATGTACTGTGCTTGCTAGTGCTACTGTGCCACTATGTGTAGAATTAATTTGTCTTACTGTTTTGCTAAGAGCATATTGTTACAATAGTCTTTTTTTTCTTCTTGATATAGCTACTCCTTCCAAAGGAAAATCTAAACCTGACAGGAAGGAGTTGGCAGCCATGGCCCGGCGCCGGAAGCTGGAGGCCATACAAAACGAATACCGGCGGCTGGTGGTTCTGGCGGTGGAGGAGGAGGAGGCGGGAGCAGCTGCAGCCTCCTCCAATTCCCCAGACCCCAGCCAGGCCCAGGCCCCTCCAGTGGTACGGCGCCGCGGTAAGGCAGCCACCCGCTGCCGTACTACATCCAACACTGCTGCCCCCCCTGTGGATGCAATTGTAGGGCATTCAAGCGCCGCATGCCACTCAGAATGGCACGCCTAGAAGAGCACTTAGAGGAGCGTGTAAATATCCTGGTGGACAAGTAACTGAGAGCAAGCCGAATCCGAAAGAAACTAAAGACCCTGTTGGATTGCCCCTTTTTTATTCCTTTTTTTGGTGGGTGGGAATTGGGCATTGGGGTTTTATTTATTCACCGGACATTGGTTGGACTTTTTCTTGTTGGACATTGGTTGGGGTTAGGGAGAGGGGTGGGTCAGGTGGTGTGGGATTTTTTACATAGTTTTTTTGTTGTTAGGGGATTATTGTTTTACGTCACACGGTTTCCTTGCTGCTGCAGGGCCGCAGCCAGTGTTTGATTTAAAAATAATCTGCCGATTTTGTAACACACAAACAGATAGATGCGGTACCCCTCACTGTGTGACTTGTCCTACAAGTACTGTCAGTCTCTCCTCCTAGTCTATGCAGTCTGCAACTGGAGGACTCAAGGGGTGTGTGAATTAATTAATTAATATTATTAATTATACCTCCCCCAAACTTCTTCTCTTACCTGTGATTGATGTTTAACTTAGGCACAGCGATGGCTGCATGGCGATGATGGTTTGGTTTCCCAAGATGCCATGGTTGTGGTGGTAGTAGTAGACACTGGCAGTAGCAGTTGCAAAAAAGAAAATGAGACAGTCAGTCGCCTGAGAGAGATTCTGGGAGGAGTAGTAGAATGAAGTACAGTACAGTACACAAGAAGACTGCCAAACAATAATAATAATGCTGATTAGCAATGCTAAAGTAAAATAAAACAATGGTGGCGGAGATAGCCTAGTACAACAAGTTACAAGTTACAAACTCGACACAAGCGTAACTTTTAGTGATGTGTAGGAGGATGATGAATCGATGCCAGCAATTAATTATGATGGATTAGGTTCCTTTGGAAAATAAATTGACTTGCAAATATACTGAGCATGGGTGGGCAAGCAGAAGAAGATCCTCGCCTCGCCCTGCCCTGAAATTGAATTAGTGTTGCTTTCACCACATCCGCCCCAGCAAGCGTGTGATCAATTATTGGTGTACATTAAATTTAGTCACACCTCAATATAAATCACACAGCCCGGGGGAAGAGGGTTAGGGTTTGATGAATGGTTGGGAAGTGGGGTTTGGGGAAAGGTTTGACAAAGAAAAACACTACGCATGGACAAACAACAAAACACAATCTTGGCAGACGACCATCATATCCATAAATCTGTTAAGGGAGAAAAAGGAAATGCATGCATGATGATGATGACTTGATGGTTAATGATAAGTAGTACTTACTAACTAGACTAGTAGACAGTACAGGGCAGCAGTATATTATTAATTACTATGCAATGTGCCATGCCTGTCTGTCCTCAGAGAGACCCAAATTACATACATTTTTACTTCTGTTGTACCGGGGCTTACTTTTTAAAGCTAGCAAAGAAAATTAATAAATAGCTGTAGGGATCAATTATAAGCAGAGAGCAAACAACAACAACACACAGTTGTAATGATTGAAGAGAAAAAATAAATCAAATTATTTAAAAGATGATGAATGTTGATACTAAAGTGTTACTGTATGTTATCCTGGTCAAATTGGGGAGTTGCATCTCGGCATTCTTCTTGGTCCTCCCTTCCATGGACGCTGCGTCCGTCAATCTTGGGTGCCACTGCCTGCCTGGCGGATGCAGATTGGTAGGTGAGTGTGAGTTGTTTTTCTCTGTTTAGCACAGGGTAAAGGCCGGCCTGTAAGTGTAGATGGAAAAACAAAAGGGATATTTAACCCCTTGGCCGCGGCGTGAATTTCGCCGTGGCGCGGTGGGGGTGGGGGGTGAGCGCGGCGCTGCCATGCTCGTGACGGAACCACGCCATCATGAGTCACGGGCGGTGTGTGCTCATGACGGCGTGGTTCCGTCACGGCCCATTCATTAATTCGCCCGCACAGGCGGGGAATTAATTCCGCGTGGGCGGAGCGGCAGCCGCATGACGGAACCACGCCGTCATGAGCACACGCCGCCCGTGGCTCATGACGGCGTGGTTCCGTCATAAGCAGGCAAGGGGTTAAAAATCAAGGAGAAAAAAAGCATAAATTACGGAGGAGTGCAAACACTTTCAGAGTGGCATGGTTAAATCATGTCTACTCTGTTGTCTGTTTCCAGCATTAACCTACAACAGCAACAGGACAGAGCAGGCCCACGGTGCCCACCCAACCTCCACTTAGCTTAGATTTTGACTGAGCCAGACAGAGCACACATGTCACATATACAGCAACATAGCATTTTTCAAAGTAAGTAACTAAATCAATGGCATGCACAGCTGTCAGTCATTCCACCACTACTACACTCGTGACTCGACTCCACCACTACACAGACATGTAGGTCTGCTGTGGTTGTTGTTGACTTGTTTACCTTTTATGCCACTCATGAAACGCCCTGAGTTATTCCATCAATCATCTCCGATCCTACTGACTGACTGCGAAGATATTATGTCACTGTGGTCATCATCATGGTGTTGTCCAACTCAGTCTGCAGTGTACCGAGTGAGTCCAGATTCCATATTCAAAAATGCAATGGATCGGCCTGCAGTAGAAGTACAATTTTGTTATTAAACAACATGAAGGGAAACATTGACTTGAGTCACTTTTAGTGTAGATTAAATAATAGTACACAATGAATTCACTTCATGCACAACAAACAACACAACAACAACACAAACACCAATCACTCAGAGTCAGCGTCCAATGAATGCCATCATTACCTGTTCCTTCTCATCTTAAGTTAAGGGGCAGTCTCTCTTGGCTCGGAAAGGAGGATAGCTACAGTAGTCATCATGTTCCACTTCTTTTGGAGGGACTCGACGAGGCAACATTTTCTTGTACTATTCTCCATCCAATCATCATCTGGCTTGAGGGAAATGGATTTAGGGCGAGTCAGGAGGATGGAGGAGCAGGACTCGGAGGAGTGGACTTAAGTTAAATGCACACAGCTGCAACTCCAATATGGCAATAAAAAAGAAAGAGTAGAAGACGGTGGTGATGGATTTGTTGTGATTTGAAATTTCGAACCAGAAAGACAGAGACACACACAAATAGTTTGCACCCTTGTATTTTCAGCTAGGCGACGGGATAAGCTCTCCACCAACTCATATGCTTCATTTGTTTCCTCCACACCTGTGTACGTTTCAGACTCCTCCTTCAGCTGTTGCTCTAGCATGTGCAACAATTTGATAGCTTGGCCCATAGTACAGTCCTCCTTGCTGACTTCATGTGTGAAGAGCTCGAAAGGAAGTGGCACCTCTGTCAGGCATTTAACTAGGCCCCATTGGTCCATCTGTAGGGTCATGCCTTTCACAGTCGCATCCCTTATTTTTTGCATGACATACTTATTGATTGGTCTGTACTAATCAAACAGACGATCAAGCATGTAATAAGTTGAGTTCCAACGTGTTGGCACCTCCTGGATGAGTGCTTTGACTGGCATTCTATGCTCACGTTGAATGATCCTCAGCTGCTTCCGGGCTTTAAAAGAATGGCTGAAATGTGTGCATATTCTTCTGCAGGTGGTCAGTAAGTTGCTGACTCGGGCTTCTTTTTCAGAAAGTCTTGAACAATAATGTTAATGCAGTGCGCCAAACACAGGACCCTGAAATAGCCACCATCCTGCATGGCCTTAACTATATTACTGCCATTATCCGTGGCAACAAAACCAATGTTAAGCCCTCTTGGGCGCAGCCATTCAAAGACCTTGCTGTTAAACTCTTCCAAAATGTTTCCAGCAGTATGAGATTTCTCCGTGGCGAACATGGTTACAGTTGCATGTTTACGAATAGCATTAAAAATCTCAGCAGTGTCAACAACACCTGCTTCAGATATATTTTCTCTAACCCCCACAAAAGAGATCCAGTGTGCAGTGATGCACATGTAATCAGTGGCTTGGCAACTGGTCCACATGTCTGTTGTCAGGTGGATATTGTGAACAGCACTCTGCTGCAAAGCTTGTCCAAGCAATTCCAGCACATCGTGATGTAGTGCTGGAACAGCAACTCTGGCGAAATAGGACCAGCTGGGAACCTTCCATTTTGGGCAGATGGCTGTCACAAATTCAAGGAAACCCACCCCTTCCACAAAAGAAAAAGGGAGAAGGTCCAGCGCTAACATTTTAGCCAGCTTCGCATTGTACAAACGTGCCGTTGGGTGGTTGCGTTCGTACTGCCCTTCCGACCTAAGCATGCTAACAATGGTAGGCTGGATTTTTTTCCTTTCTGGTGCAGCTGATGAAGGTGACTTCTTGAACCCAGTTAGGCTCAACGACGCACTTTTTTTCATTGCGGTACTCTGTTGCCTTGGTGTCTCACTCTCAGCCTGACTCTTACTACGGTGCTACTGAGATGTTGCTGAGGATGTGGGAGGTACCACTACACTGCTGGGGACAGGGCTACTTTGTGTACCAGAGAAAATGTCTCCCTCTCATTCACCTTCCATTGCGATCATATCTTCTTCTACTTCTTCATCCCCACCAACAGCAATGGGTGCAGTTTTATCTTTTTGTGTGCTAAGTAGGTGGCCTACCACTGGATCATGTGGTGTTTTTTCAGATGGGTTGTTTGGCCTCCGGTACCATAGTTTGTACCAAGCTTACCCCGACTAACACTTTGTCGTCAAATTGAGCATATAGCAACGTTCTCCTCCTTACTGCTAACCGAAAAGAAGTCCCAATCTGGGGAGGTGTACTTTCTTGCGGTGCTGGAGGTGCCACTTGCAATGCCGGATGAACTGGAGGGTATGCCTGCAATTTGACTCTGTGCAGTACCACTACCTACTGAGGTGGTGGTTGTGCTGGATGTAGGTCCCTGCCGGGCCTTTGCAAATGCAAATATGGAAGCTGGAGGTGGTGTTGCTGTTACCTGTGTTGGTGGTATCCGTGCCACATCCCTCACAGCAGCTTAGGATGGGGTAATAATAATGTCGGTCTCCATCTCCACTGGGGCGGGAGTGATCTTCATGATGACTGGCTCGTCATCATCCTTCTCTTCTACATCTTCCTCCATAACTCTAAGGCTTTCTGGAACCTTCCTTTTCCTTAGCCTTGTCGCGTGGCGTGCCTCACTCTCAGACTGAGCTGGTGGGCTCCAAGTGGTATTTAGATCATCAGAAGGGGGGCTTGAAGAAGAAGTTGATGGACTAACCCTCCTTTTCCTTGCTGGGGATCTGGAAGACAATAGATCTTCTGAAAGAGTGGCTTGCTCTTCTTTCTCTGTAGGAAGCTCGATTTCCTGAACTGCCCCTACTTCGGGAGGAACAACTACTATTGTGGGCTGTTGTTGCAGCTGTTGTTGTGGCTGCTGTTGTGGCTGCTGTTCCGGCTGCTGTTCCGGCTGCTGTTGCCCACTTATCTGCTGATTTTCCGCCTGCGTTGATTGGGTACTACTTTGCGATAATGATATTTCAACATCACTGCTCGTTGGCGTTTGCGCAAGTAGACTGGCTACCTCTGCGACACTCATGGGCTTGGGCCTAGGTTGGTGGGGTGGGCCCGCAGATGTGGAGGTGCTGCTCCCAGCTTGGTCCCTGGACACCGCTGATGCAGGCGTAATTTTTTGTTTCCCAAAAAACATCTGGGGCGGCACACCAGTATTGGTAAGTGGCAGTGCCACTTCCTTCTTCTGTTCCTTCTTCTCACTGGCAACTTTCTTGGTACTGGAGGACCTGGCAACTTTCTTTGGGGCCATCTTCTTCCGATGTCAGCAGAACGCAGGTGCACAAGTTACAGAGATGTCTGTGGTCACATGTCACGTGACGTTGTGCGCAGCAGGAATTCTGTCTGGCAGTACAACGGGTGATGATGACACCTCCTCCTCAGTCTTTTTGTGCACCTAAAAGCAAAGAAGCCAGAAGAACATCAGTGAAATGTTGCATTTGTTGTTGTGGTTCAATTACTACTGTTACAAACAAACAAATATAATATATAACTTAGTGTGTGGTGGTCACACTTGTTAGTGTTATATTATTACAATTTTATTAACTCAGTTTAAGTTATAAAAAAAACTTTAACAGTGTAGCCATTTGTGAGACTTTGACAACAAGGGCTTTCATGGTATACTGTGTACACTCAGGAAGGATAGGAAAGAAGAAGAACAAAAACAAAAATACAAATGTAATGGAAGTGGAACCTGTTTAGCATTAATTTACGCATCATGTCATTCAGGGAGCTGCAGCTGGCAAAGGGGATGGAAGCAGTAAGCTAAGAGGAACAAAGGAAAGACATGCAGGCCTATATGGCAAAAGCAGCACACTACTAAACTACCACCACAAAATGGGTGGCCACCAGCCACATGGTCACTCACAGTCACAACAAGCAGGAGGCCTGGAAAACAATGAACTCGAGCAGGCCTGTAGTGGCCAGGCAAAGGAGGCATGCTAAACACAGCTTTAATGCAAAAATGCAGAAACGAAAATCCACAGGGCTAAACAAGGTTTGCAAGTTACACAACAACCACACCACACACACACATCCAACAAAGGCATTTATTTAACACACACCAAAAAAGTGAAATACCCCCAAAAAACACATTTTGCAATTCAATCCAATGCCATCCATGCCCTAAATGATGTTTAAATTCAACAGACACCACAGAAACAGTTGTTACATGCACCCATGAGTAGCTCTGGGCCTACTGGCTGAAAGGCCTATTGGCAGACTAGGCCACAAGCTTGCAGGCCTATGGCAAAAGCACACTGGCTGGCTCCACAAAATGGCCGCCAGCCACATGGCCAGCCCACCCACAGCAACAAGAAAGGGAAGACAGACAATGCAGGCCTATGGCAAAAGCACACTGCCTGGCTTCAAAATGGCCACCAGCCACATGGCCAGGCCCACAACAACAAGAAAGGGAAGACAGACAATGCAGGCCTATGGCAAAAGCACACTGCCTGGCTTCAAAATGGCCACCAGCCACATGGCCAGGCCCACAAAAACAAGAAGCCTAAGCCAAGAGGAACAAAGGAAAGACATGCAGGCCTAGCCCTATATGGCAAAAGCAGCACACTACTAAACTACCACCACAAAATGGGTGGCCATCAGCCACATGGTCTCTCACAGTCACAACAAGCAGGAGGCCTGGAAAACAATGAACTGAAAAAGGCCTATAATGGCCAGGCAAAGGAGGCATGCTAAACAACACAGCTTTAATGCAATAAAATGCAAAAACGAAAATCCACAGGGCTAAACAAGGTGTGCAAGTTACACAACAACCACACCACACACACACACACACACACACAACAAAGGCATTTATTTAACACACACCAAAAAAGTGAAATACCCCAAAAAATACACATTTTGCAATTCAATTCAATGCCATCCATGCCCTAAATGATGTTTAAATTCAACAGACACCACAGAAACAGTTGTTTCATGCACCCACCATGAGTAGCTCTGGGCCTACTGGCTACCCACAAGAATATTTTTTTTTAAATGATGAAAAGTACAAAAAATGTAGTTGCAGCAACTGCAATGCCCCAATCAAAACAAACAACACCAACTTACTTGTAAAATCTCAAATCCAAAAGTCCTCAAATCCAAAAGTCCTCAAATCCAATGATATATGATGCAGCAGACACATAGAGTGATCCTTCCAGCTCCAAATCCAAATGAAAAGTGAACAGGACATGGACAAAGCACTGGGAGGAGCCTGCTGGACAGGAACAGGAAGTTGGAGACTCTGGGGCACTTCCTTCCTCTCCAAAAAAGAGTAAAAAAAGAAAAAGGACTCCTTGCACAAAAAAGTACAGCCAAATGTCAATCTGAGGAGTTTTTTTCATCCAAATCATCATTTTCGAGAAGGTTTTATGCTGCTCGAGAGATATTATTCTCCAGATTGCAAATTTTGCATGTTCGGCATCGCGAGCTTCACCAAACTTCCGCCGGATGTCCGATGGCGCGTTCGAATGACGTCTTCGCGATCGCACACTCTCGTGGGATCGCGCGGCCGGCTACCAAAATCTCGTGGCGCACGCAAACGGATAGGAAAACTCGTCGGCGAACGCAGGGATCCTGGTAGTCGCTACCGCGCACGCGAAAATGCATTTTGAAAGCGCGAACAAGGAAAAAACTCCGCTACGCCGTGGATCGCGGAGTTTTCGGTAACTCCGCATTCTACGCAGAACGCAGAGTTGACAAAAATCCACAAACTCCGCGAGCGGAGCGGATTTTACCGCCCAGGGTTACTTGTGAGTATCTTAGGTATGTTTTTCAGTCATCATCTGTTTGACTTGTACTGTCTCCATGGTCTCTGTTTCACTATTTCCTTACGAAGTTTGACATAGGCATGGGAAAGATCATGGCAATGCGGACATTCTATTGAGGCTGCTTTTGTTGATAAAAAAGACCCTTCGCACTAGGAAAAGTCAATCATTGGGAAAACTAATCCATAAATTGACTTTCTGGGCAAGCAAAAAAATGGCTGTAACTGCTTTGCTTAAAGACCCCAGTCAATGCCGGTGCTGTCAGCCAGAAAGGAAACACAAATACTGGAACACAAATTCTGTTTTTGAATCGAAAAGAGGCTCCAAGTTTAAACGCTCGCTGAATAGTCGGCGTGTATAAACTCATCATCAACACTACACAAGGACCAAGAATTAAAGGAGTTGCCATTCTGTCCCGGAGGAGGGATATAATATATAAGAGATATAAGTCAGACAAACTGGGTGTTAGCGGAGTGTTCTTACCTCAATTTTGTATTCACTATATGCTCAGTATACGGGTCCACTGGGGACGATCCTGAAGCCTTGGAATTTCTTAATACCAAGTTAGCATTGTGGCCATCTCCTGTTATACTTTGCGGGGATCTGAATATTAACGGCTTCGGTGGGCTCTGGGGGAACGCAGTGGCAAATATGCAGGTCAAAAGACGAAGGTCTATAGACCCCTTACATCCCTAATACAAGATAATGGGCTAATAGATATTTGGCCGCATCTAAAGCCCTCCGATCCCGGTAGCACCTATTTCTCCGTCCCCCATAAATCAGTTGCGCGGTTAGATTATTTCTTTGTCTCACACCAACTGATCCCGAGGTGCAGAACAGAAAAATATCACCGAGTCATGTCGAACCACAACCCCCTGGTTTTGGTGGTCGCTAGCACAGGAGCAGAAAGACGAGAGTTAGCCTGGACATTCGAATAAGGACTACTGAAAGATCAGAGCTATGTTACACATATGACTAAATGGATTAGGGATTTTATGGACATTAATAGGAATAGCGCAAGTAGTAGTGCAGTCTGGGATGCGTTCAAGTCAGGGGTTAGGGGGGAAACATTTAGCTATAGCCTATATCGCCAAAAGAATGAAGCCCATCGCTTAAAAACATTGTACAAGGCATTAGCAGATGCCGAAGAAGAACTTGTGGGTGCTCCCCGGGGATCCCCTTAGAGAACATACTACTTAAACTTGCCCTTGTAAAAGGGGAAGTAGGAGAAATTTCGCCAACAAAGGCAGACGAGAAATTTCTTGCGTAGCGACAAAGCTGTCACGAGCTTAATGAACGCGTAGGGCACATGCTGGCAGCTTGCTTAAGGTAAGCTTTATGCTTCTAGTGCAAACATGCTCCCGCTCATGCCACATTTGAAGTTTGCATTTAATGATGAACTGTGGTGCACCAATGCAATCTTTAAGATGTCCTGGGAAGGACCCCTAAAATCACAGAGTGGCTCACTTCCAAATGAGGCATTATAGCACACTTAGCAGTAGCTAAAAAAATCAAGAATGCACATTTGTTGTGCATTGGTAAATATTCACTGGCACCACCGTTCAGGAAAAGTGCAACCTTTTTTACATTTTTTTTCCTTTGTTCTTTCTGTTTTTTCAGTTGTTTTTTCTTCTTAGGTGGAGCTTATTTTATAGTGCAAACAAGATCATTTCTAGTATTAGAGCGCTGTACAGAGAATATACAAAGAGGAGCACATAGGATCTTTGGGGGGTAATAACCAACATGACAATTTCTGGTAACTGGAAGTTAAACTCTGGGATAATTTAGAGGATGAGAAGATCGACAACAAATACAATTGATATGGACATACGAATAATCGATAGAATGGCAAAACAAGGAAAGCAATAAAGAGATATGTTGCCAGGAGCAGCTAGATTCTAAATGGTGAGGTTAGGAAAGGTGTCTCCTTAGTGGGGAAGCAAGCTATTCAATAATAACAATTTTACTTTTTCTTTTGAAGAGGGTTTTTGAAGGGTTTAACCTGGTCTCTGGACCAAATTTTTTGGGCAATTCTGGAGAAGGCTCGCTTGTGGGTTTTCTTTTTGTTGAATTATTGGGTCTTCAGCAGTAGGGAGCTTGTGCTATGAGAAGGTCTATTCCCACGAGATAGAGCCAGTTTTTGGGCCAGATAGCACATAGTGTTGTAGTGAAGTGCTTTATGTGTCATGCAAGCAATTTGAAGATGAATTCTTGCTTCGTAGGGTAGCCAGTTCAATGAATGGAGGACAGGGGTGATATCATCACTTTTTTCACACCTGTGATGAACCTACCAGCTGCATTCAAGGAAGCCTTCAGAGTTGCTTGTTTTATTTTCACTAGGCCCATGAGGGTAGCACTCCCATAGTCTAGTTTGGAGATCACAAGTGCTTGAACCTCTGTTTTGAGATCTGCAGTGGGAAGGAAAGGTTTTAGTTTCCTTAGTACGTGGAGTTGATGGTTGGCTCCGCTGATAGAGGCGCTGATGTTGGTTTGCATGAAGAGATTTTATCCAGGATTATTCCTAGGGATTTCACTGAATTGATGATATGTGGAGTACAATTCAAGGCTATAAGATGTGGGAGCCATTCTTTAATGTTAGAAGTGGTATTGGGTGGAAAGATTAAGAGAAATTCCATTTTGAGTGTTGTTGGAATGTGGGTTATTAGTAGTGGTAAATATGTATCTACCACTGGCAATAATACCTCTAACACAATATAGGGCTCAGAATAGGTCTTAGAAAACTATTCGCATGCTCAACCCTTGGTAGCTTGGCTGCGAGCAAGCAGGCTTAACTTCAAAGACAGGTATGTAAAGCATTTAAAAACACCCATTCACTAAATAATTAAGACACAACACATAATAAAAATCTAACACCAATTTATAAAAATAGGATATATTTTTATCTTTACAATGACACCAAAATGAAAAGAGTCCAATGTAGGGAATCAGAGATATGATTTTTAAAAAATATTAAACACTTTCTAGTGCTTGGAAACCTATAGTGCCACATCTGGACATTAGGTCGCCTCTGACAGGGACAAAGTCAAAGTTTGAGGCTGACTGCAATGGAGCCCTGGTCGGATACACTAAGCGGGATACCGGGTCAAGATTTTACCTTCACACTTAGAAACTTTTGTGGAGGATTTCTCACCAGTCGCTGTGCAGCCTCCTCCAGCAGGCTGGATTTAGTGTAGGTTCACCGGATTGCTTTTCTTTGAGAGTCCGGTCACCCTCTGGAGCTTTTTCACAAAACTTCACCAAACTTTCCCAACTTCTGGAACTTCTTCCTGAAGTACCTCTTGAGGGGCCAACATGTCCAAAGCACAATTCAAGGCTCTGGAATTTCCAAGAAAGTCCTTGAAAGGTTGGAACCACAAATACCACAATGCACCTGGACGACACCCTCAAAAGTCCACTGGATACACTCCAGGCAGGTTACTCTTGGTGGAGTTGAAGCAGGTGAGCTCTGTTAACCTGTAGCTTGCAGGGAGCCCACTCTTTATTCCTCTTGAAACAAGGTACACCCAAAGGGCTGTAGTTTCAGATAATGCAGCAGGCAAAGTCAGTCAGAATGCAGGCCTGATGGTGCAAATCAAGTTCCCAGCTTGGCGTCCACTCTTTATTCCTCTTGAAGCAAGGTACATCCCAAGGGCTGTAGGTCCAGATAACGCAGCAGGTGCAGTCTTTTCAGCGTGCAGGTCCTGATGGTGCAATTCAAGTTTCCAGCTTGGCAATCCTTCTTCTTATCTCAGTTTCAAGCAGCAGAGCTGAGAGGCACTGTCCCTCTCAGATACTTATTCAGTGTTCTCTGGGATCACACAGGAGGGCACTCATTTCCAGTGAGGTGCAGGAGAACAAACCTGAGCATGACCATTTCCTCCTAAGTGTGGCACTATGGCCTCCCAGAAAGCACTATTTCTCCAAAATTCCATATGGCTGAAGTCCCAGCAGAGAGGTAAGAGCTGACTAAACCAACCCTCCAGGATGGCTCATCGCCATATTCCCTCCCCACTGTCCTTGGCACATTCCTTCCTTAAGCCTGCCATCTGGCTGGGTTCAAAGAGTAGGGGTGTAAATGAAACTGGTTTCTCCTGCCTGTCTCCTCCTTCTATTGAAGATCATTGTTTACAACCCCTCCCCCTACTCTGGCATTCCTATGTAGAAGAACCCTGACCTCCCAGAATGGCTCTCTAACCCCTGGGGCTACTTATCACCTCATCAAAGCAGCCCGACTAATCCACTTTACCCTGACCATTCAGGACAGACCACTGGAAGGCTGAATTTTGGCTTACACACAAGAAAGTCTTATAACTTCTTGTCTGTGCATTTGAGGATAAATTCAACAATAGCATATTGTTGTATTTATCAATACCATTCTAGGAAGTCCTTGAATTATATTTTATGGCATCCTTGATGTTATTTATTATTTAATAACTTCTTGCCATGTTAAGCTACGTGGCTGGGGATCTGAAATGGGGAAAATGAACTGGGCAATTTCTCAAACACCAGGGCATATAAAACATCTTTTATAAGGACCCTACCTATATCTACAGGACTACCCACCCCAGGAACACCTAGGGGAGACTTTAGGGGTTCTGAATATGTCTACATATTGGAGATCCTCACTCCACAGTGCTCCTAGCACAAAAGTCGATTTTGGGAAGCACTTTACTACAATGTGGGGAGGGAAATGTGCAATTTCACTAAACCCAAGGCATATAAAACTTATTTTTATAAGGGTCCTCCTCATAAATACCTGACTCCCCACCCCTGGGGCACCTAGGGGAGACCCTGGGGGTACCTAATTTTTTGTTTAAATTTGTTTTATTAAATTTTTAATTTTTGAATTTTTCCACAACACTTCGTACAACTGCAACACAGTGCAATGAATACATTAAAACTGTTCTGAGTATATTTGCTGCATAATATGTGTCTACTGTTAGTGTCAGAGTTGTGTCCAGTGCGTTACCATCAGGTGCGATGTCTTGGTGGTCAAATCTTAAACGTTTTTCAGCATAACATTGGTGTAACGGGGGGAAAACGAAATCAGTACATTTACCCTTCCTCTCAGGTCTAGATCATTATATTAGTGCACCACTTCAGCCATCATGTCTATTATTGTTGTGCATCGCCGTACAGCCCCTCCCACCCACATCACTTTATTTTAAGTGAACCTAAATGTGTGTTTCTGCCAGTGCCCATATTGCTTAATCAATATATTTTAATCCTGGTTGATTGTCAGGGGGTGTGCCACGTCTACAACTCTGTGCATGCGTCACCGGTCGGGTATCACTTTCCTCGCCCTGTTTCTTGTGCTCTATTTACCTTGGTAATTTCTACCCCTCATCATTCTTGGGTGTGTCTGCTAGCGCTTCTGAGTATCTCTGCCAGGATGTGTGAATGTCTGCTAAGATTGTATCCCACTCTACCGCTATTGGTTGCTTCCGCAACCCTATTGCATCCTCGCGACGGAGCGCTATAATTTCTGCCTGTGCCCAGCATAGAAGTGATTGAAACCAGGCCTTCGCTGCTCGGGGGTCAGGGGATTTCCAGCGTTGCGTGAGCAATCGCTTGGCCACTATAAGTCCCAAGTCTATGTAGCGGGACGTCGCCTTGTTTTTTTGGGGTCTTTGGTACAGTCCCAATATGCATGTCTCCCATGTCCAGTCCAGGGCACGTTCTGTACACTGGGTTGGACATCTGGTGACCGTTCCCCAGTGTGACTGGATAGCTGTGCAGGACCACAGCATGTGTCGTAAATCTCCGCCTATCTCTTCGCACCTTGGACATTTGGCGACATTGCGATCAAAATATTGGTTTATTTTGGCTGGTGTCAGATAGGCTCTATGCGTTATATAGTATTGGATAAGTCGGAATCTGGCATTGCGGGGGATATGTGTAAGGCTTCCTAGTATGTCTTCCCATTCCCGCTCTGTGCTAGGTCTCTGCAGGTCCGCGTCCCAGTGGGCACGAAGGGAGAGTAATTGTGGTGGCGTGTGCACCCTGAGGGAGTCCGCGAACCATCTGGTGAGATGGCGGCCTGTGGCCAACTCATGTAGGTACTGTATAGTTAAATGGGTGGTAGGTTCCTGTGTCACATTTCCCCATGTCGCGTGCAGTGTGTGTGTGACTGCGGCATGAAGCAGGAACTGGCCCTGCGGCAAACCCGAGTCTTCTGCAAGTTCCTCGAACGGAAAGAGTTGCCCATCATTGTATAGCTCCCCTAGTGTTTGTATGCCCACTTCCTCCCATTGGGAAAGTTCTGCGTTAGTGATTACCTGATGTCACCAGGGTGTACTGAGTATGGGGAGAGACGGTGCGTATGGGGTTACCCGGTGTGTAATGCGTAGGCTGCGGCGGAAACAGTGGTACGCCACCTTTACCAGCAACTGGGTAGGTGCATTGCCCTTTCTGCTTGGGTGGAACAGCGCCACTATATGGAAGTGAGTGAGTTCTGGCGCCTGCGTTGCAGTGTCCTCTAATTGACGCACGCTTAGCCACCTCGCCACCCATTGGAGCTGCGCCGCTAAATAATATTGCTCCATATTGGGTAGGGAGAGGCCCCCTTGTGCGGTCGGGGGATACATTCTGGTCAGTGCTACTCTGCTTCGCGATCCATGCCAGATGAATTGCTGCATATCCGATTCAAGACCTTTAAATAATGGCGGCCTAAGGTGTAGAGGTAAGTTTGTGAAGTGGTAGAGGAGGCGCAGGAGTACCACCATCTTTAGCAATGCGATCCGACCCATAACTGTTAGGGGCAGGGTGCTCCAGAAGGTCATCTGCGCCCTCACTGCCTTGATGGCCCATCCCAGGTTGCCCTCAAGTAGGTCTGCTGGGTCCCTGTATATAAGTATACCAAGATATCAGAACGCTGTTAGTTGCCAGTGTACTGGTCTGTCATTGATGACTAATTGCGGGTCTGGAGTGGACTCCGCGAAGGGGTACAGACTCGATTTCTCCCAGTTCACTCGGAGCCCTGACATAGAGGCAAATTCAAGCAGTATTTTTTCTATTGCCTCGCAGGGTAGCCTGACGTCCCTGAGGTATATTAGCAGATCATCTGCGTATAATGAGACTGCGTGTATACCGTCACCTGAGGGGATTCCCCATTCGTCCTGCATTCTGCGCAGTACCTCGGCTAGTGAAACGACAGCTAGCCTGAATAGTAGCAGGGAGAGCGGGCAGCACTGCCTCGTGCCTCGCCCAATTGGGATCTGCTGCGATATATATGGGCCTGTCTTGATCCTGGCCATTGGCCGTGTGTAGAGCAGTTTAATGAGGCCTAGAAATTCGTCTCCTAGGCCATATTTACGCAGTGTGGCAAATAAAAATCCCCATTCCAGGGTGTCAACCGCTTTTTCCAGGTCTAAAACCAGGCACCCAGTGTGTGTCCCTGGAGTAGTGCTCCACCCGGAAGAAGCGTCGTAAGTTTAACGACGTGCTGCGAGCAGGCACAAACTCGTTTTGGTCTGCGTGTATTAGTTCCGGTAATAGCGGGGCCAATCTACACGCCAATATTGTGGCTAGCACTTTGTAGTCTGTGTTGAGGAGTGCTAGCGGGCAATATGAGCCTATCAGTTCTGCATTCCTGTTTGGCTTGGACAAGGACACTAATAAGGACTCGCAGAGTGTGCTTGGCAGTATCCCTGATTCCTGCATGCTCTGGTACATTGAGAGGAGCTGCCGCGCTAAGGCCTGCTGGTAGGCTTTATAATATTCAGCCGGAAAACCCTCTGGCCCTGGCGCTTTACCCGTGGCTAGCGACCGTATTGCGTCTTGTACTTCCAGCAGTGTTATTGGTTTGCCTAACTCATCTCTCTGTTCTGCTGTGACTTGTTTCAAGGTTAGGGGAGAGAAAAAGGTTTCTAGCTCTGTCAATTCTGCACGGATCAATGACTTATATATTTTGGTGTAGTGCGTAGTAAACTCACAGTGGATATCATGCTGTTTGGTGAGTAAGTGCCCCGTAGCGGATTGTAGCCACAGTATAGGCATCTGTGCGTGTTCTTGTCGAATCATCCTCGCAAGCAGTATATCCGCTCGGTCCGCCACCGCGTGCGTGCGCGCAGCGTGCGATGCATAATTTAAGCAACGCAACCTCTCCAGCACCTCTGTATGCTTTTGTCTTTGTGTGTCTAAGGCTTGCTGCGTGGCACTGCCCTGCACCAGCTCGGCTTCCAATTTGGTCAGAGTATCTTCGATATGTTTTACTTCACGGTCCAGCTGTTTCCTGACACACCAGCTCAATCCCAAGCATTGCCCTCTGACCACTGCTTTGCTTGCATCCCACAACACGCCTGCCTCAGTGACTGATCCTGTGTTCCTTTCAAAGTACGCCTCTATTGCTGCGCCTACTGCTTCTCTGAATGGAGGATCTTCTAATGCTAGGGGCTGGAGCCTCCATAGGTGGGTGGTGTGTCCCCCTTCATCCCCCTGCAGCCTCATGATGGGGGGGCTGTGGTCTGAGTGTGTTCTGCTGAGGTAGTATGCGCTAGGGCATTGCACTAGTATTGATGGGCTTGCGAAAAATCGATCAATGCGAACATGTAAGCCATGTGGATGTGAGTAATGGGAGTACAAGCGCGCCTGCGAGTTGAGGGCTCTCCATACATCTGTCAAGTCCCAGTGGCGCAGCCACTCCCCCAGACCCGGGGCGTTAGATGTTGCAACTGTTTGTGGCAGTGAAGGGAAAGATCTGTCAAGTGCGGTGCCGAAGACCAAATTAAAGTCCCCTCCCAACAACCAGGGAATGTCGCACCAGCGTGAGAGTAGGCCTGTTAGTGTGTGCCAGAATGTATTCTGGTCCGTGTTTGGGGCATAGATGGACCCTAACACTATTAGCTTCCCATTGAGGTGGCCTCTTACTAGTACAAATCTGCCATGTACATATACTTCAGTCTCCTCTGGCGTGAACAGGGTCCCCGGCCTGATCAAAATTAAGGCCCCCCTGGCATAGGACGAGTAGCCTGTGGCTAGTATTTGACCTCTCCACCTCGGCTGCAATCTCCGAATCTCTGGTTGCGCTATGTGCGTTTCTTGTAGGAGTCCCACATGGGCCACATGTCGCTTAAGGTACGCATATATTTCGTATCTATGAGCTGGTGTGTGCATCCCCCTAACATTCCAGGTAAATATGTTTGTGGGCAGCATGTGACAGGGTCATAGGTTAGCGCTGTGCGTGGGTGGCTCGGCGTGCTGAAGGTTGGGCGACGATATGGCGAGCGCCCAGTGGGTGCGGAGTGTTTCTGTGGTACCTTCAGGTGCGTGGACATGCCGTCTCGGGCAGCTGCCGAGGAAAGGAACCATGGTCCTTAAAAAGAACAGTATGGTCATCAGGATAAATATAGACTCCAATCAGTGCTATATTACGAGTGTCCAGCCGGACATTCAATTTAATAATTCAAAAATGTCAAAAACCAAAAATATAAACACATCAATACAGTGGGACACAATCCTGCATCCTACATAGAAACATAGCAAATACATTTAGGACAGGAACATATCAGGCAAGACAGGGTAGCTTGTGGAATATTGAACACAATTTCTAACAAGCTTGAGGAAACAGTAATTACACTTTTTTTTATCAGATTTGATTAATGTGCAAACTGTTTAAATTGGTCGACGGCGTTTCGATGCTCTTAAAAAAATGGTAGGATCATCATCAGGACAGTTATAAGTACAAGCCTGAATAATTAGAGATTGCCTCAATTGGGCTTGCGGAAGGTAAAGCCACAAATACACTCAGTGGTGGAGGCCGATTAAATATGATGTTCTGAGAGTGAATAACCTGGCGTTTAGACTGTAAAGTTATCAGTTCCAAGACAGCAAGTGGCGATGCACGTTATGCTGTATGATCCAAGGCTTGATGGCAGGGAAAAGAAAGAATACTTTTTCCAACTGCAGGAAGGCACCAACTGACACAGATTGAACTCCCACAGCTGACCCGTTCAAAATATTTTATCCCCGACTCCATTTTACCTTACCGTGTACATGTGTTTCTGAGGCCTGGTCGGATATTCCTCTCCACTGGCACAGCAGCACATCTTCTGAAGTTCAGATTAACACAAGGAATTGGTCCTGGAGGACCTGTTTTAATCCACTCCAAAGGAGCACAGGTCGGGAGCCAGGACCAATCAAAATGACTGCCATATTTAAAACCAGTAACTCTAGACATAGGTCACAGATGGGCTTAAGAATGTGCACTACATGTGTGACGACACTGGAGCTAGGCATTGCAGAAAATGGTAAGCTATCTTGAGGCACATTTGGAGGCACAGCTGCCAAAGCCCCAAAAAATATTATGGCCAGTCTGTAGCTTTCCAGCAGAGTTCAGTCCTAGCCACAGGCAAATGTGTATTGCCTAGCAGGTATTCCCTAGGGGTATAGGACAGGAGAGGGGAAGCTGCATGCAGGTAGAGGTGTGCAGCACTATATAGATTGCCATTTTCACAACTTTGGGCAGTGTTTTTATAAGGTTTGCCAGCTTCCCTATGCTGAAAGTTGGCTAAGTCTTGGAAAACTAAATAACATTTTCTCAAAAAATAAGGGCCATCATGATAGTTGGAACTTTCCGCGCAGTTCCAGGAGCAGGAACACTTATACTATTGTGGTCCCGCTGTGCTCCCTTGGGCTTCATATTGTTATATTCACTGGTGGAACGACATAAACTAGCTAGGAAAGAATCATAGAATAGCAGGATGAAGCAGTCTGTCATGTTACTATTAGAACACCCTGTTATTTGCAGCTAGGAGATGTAATAATTTATTGTGTCTTTGTGGCTCTCACTACTACCAGGAGCTCTATACTGCCATAGAGAGGAACACAATTTTCTCATGGGACAGCACTTGTACAAGTCTTTTCTCTGGATGGCAATTGGAACCATGGAGGACAGGGGAGAGTCATGATCAGTAGCTCTACAGAGTTCGAATGGCTTGGGATGCAAAAAGCGCTGGCGACATGACACCGAGGGGCATATTTATTAAAGATTTTGCATCACCCTCGCGCTACACAAGGGGAAGCTGTCTTGTGGTTTGTGGCCTTCTGGTCTGCCTTGCTACGTTGACTTAGGCCTGGCTGCCATGATGCCTTTTTGCGCACGTTACTTTGTGCCGTTGTTTTTCCAGCCTCTGCTTCTGCCCGGCTATTTCAGAACTGTCTGCATTTCTGTCTTTCACCTTTTCTCCTGTTCCCTTTGGGCTACGTCTGCACAACATGTACAAGGTCGAAAAACAACGTCCCTTGTTCTTGCTGATCTGGCCAGTCCCTCGCACTTAGACATAACACTAGGTACAGCTGCCCTGGAGAAATTCGTGTGCTTTTAATATTGTGATTTCACGGTTAGAGACACTTGGAGAAAAACCTTTCCAGAGAGAAGAGCTGTACTTGTCTGATGATGTAAATCTTGCATCTAGATATTGAGGTATGGGGGTTCGCTAGACAAAGCCCAGAGGTCTTCTGTTTTTATAATAAACTAGCTACTAGCACGGGGAGGGTGGTAAGGTCATTTAGCCCTATATCCACTGCTTTATGAAATGCTTTCCCCGTTTGTATTCTATGGAGTTGTAACTATGCTGATTATATTATCCTTATGCATTATGCTGATAGTACTGGCATGTGTACTGTATCTTAGAGCACGGTCGTTGAAATAAACGTTTTAAAATATACAGTGTCTCTTCTTACGCGCGTTGTGGACAGGTATGAGTGAGTTATGAAAGGGTGTTCTTGCTACTGCGAGTCCTGAGAGAGAGATACCGTGTTCTGGGTTGTCTAATCATTGGTAGCATTGTTGCTAATGAGACGCTACAGCTAGTCGGGTTGGGGTTTTAGGTGCTAAGGTTTATGGTTGGCTCACCACTATATTCCGAGGTCCTATTATCCTGTGCATAGCTCTGTGTATGTGCAGAATCCCTACAACATGGCGCAACCAACGAGTGGGCTGCTTATCTGCGAGACTCTTGAGTAGTGCTTGTGCTTGTCCACAACCCCCTTCGCAGACGCTTCCGGGAGCGTCTGTGACGGTGATACCTCCTATATTGACGTTTTTATAGGTTCTTTCAAGCTTGAAGTTGTTAAAAGGTTCTTAAATAATACCCTCTATTGTGCTGCCTCATATTAGATTGTCAAAAACTTCTAGCCTACAATGGCTGTTCAAATTGCGGCACATAGCCACGCAGCGCTCCGGGCTCACTTGACAGTGTATGGAGTGCCTGACGCGGGTGTCGATCTGATCTTTGTGGTACAAGCAGATCCAGCTTACCACTTTGAGGTGTTTTACTCTTGGGTCACTTTTCCGGCGGTGGATGGGACTGATAATATGTTCCATGAATATACAGCCACCGTAGTTCCTAATCACTATAGACCGCATAGGAACCTTGAAGTACCGCTCACGGCTTGGCAACACCGTGTTGGTTTTATGGCGCCTTCCCCAAACCGGTTACCGCGGTTCGTTTAGGCCCCCTATCTATAGACGGGGCCACTTGGCCTGTCTTGGCCGGGTATACCCCACATCCGCGTTATATGACGGTGGCAGTCGGTGAACTGCGTAATTTGCATTCGTCTTTGATTCAAGTGCATAGAGCTTTAGTACAGTATGTTACAGGCAACATCCAGGGAGCCCTGCCTGGAGTTGCAGCCCATCCAGCTGGAGCAGGCGGTGTAACCATAAGTCCTGTCATGGTTAATTCGGTGATGGGCAAGCGCCCACAAAATAAGGATGATTTTCCTTATTGGCTTGCAGAAAAATGTGACCAGCTGGAGCCAGTTTTTCCAAATACCTCTCCCGTGGAAAAACACAGGATTCTGACGATTAGTTTGCCAAAAGACTTAATCCCCGAGTTGGCAGAATGCAACAACTGGGGTAGGGTATTCGCAGCAGTATATGCAAAGTGTTTCGGCACTCCTTCCATGACGGTTCTCCCCTCTGTAATTAAACGAGTGCAGGATGAGCATGGCCCTGAAGCGGCTGTGGAATTAGGGATGAGACTGGTGGGAGTGTTCGACGTAGTATCTGATTTGATCCTTGCGAATGTCAAGGGCGATGCAGTTAACTTTCAAGTAGCTAATGCTTTGGCTTTGGTCCCAGATCTGGACAAGCCACGCGAATTACCGAAAATTATTGCACAGGCTTACAAAACAATTGGCCGCAATAGCCTGGGAGTTAAGCCTTTTGCTAAATCGCAAACACAATCGCAACAACAACCAAAAACTCAATCTGAGAAAGATGAGAAACCAGTTTTTACTAAAAAGAGCTGGAGGTTGAAAAAACAGGGTAAGCAACAGAAGAAGCCGGGGTCGCGAGGCGCATCCCCGGTTTCTGTCTCTTCTGAATGCACTTATGATTTGCGCGATAGGGCGAGAATTAAATCTCCAGAGAGATTTCAAGTCCCTGATTTGCGTTCTCCTCGTTCTTCACAGGCACCAACAACTTCGCAGGCTGGTGGAGGAGATTGCCAGGATAGAGGAAGGGGTCGAGAGGCTCCCCAGGGACGAGACCAACCTCGACAACAGGTCAGCGGGAAAGCAGAAGAATTTCAACGCTCTCGCCCACAGTTTCAGAAGAAGAAAGTTGTCGCTGTAACAGCGAGATATGCCACAGACGGTGAGAACGAGACTCCTGAATTGGACGTGGGCAGTGACACTCCTAGACAGCGCCGCGGAAGTTACCATAGTGTGGGAGGCGCTACGTCCTCATGTGGAGGCGACAGCAACTGAAACATTCATTACTGTCGAGACAGCAGACACCAGAGTGGCACCCCCTGACAGGCTATATAATATTGTCATTCAAATCGAAGGTGATATACAGCGTGTTATTAAAGGGATTTTTTGGGAAAATTTGACCTCTTCGTACGACATTTTGTTAGCTGAGGCGGATTGGCCGCCCCCATTCGTACTTGCTGCGCGTAAAGGGGAGGAGGTAATCCTTCCGAGCTTTTCTCGTCATGTCCCAAAGGACAAAGCGGAGGCTCTAGCAGCTGAGTGGGCCGTGTCCCTGGCTCCAGCGTTATACCGCAACCACGGGGGCTGGGATGAAGACTCTCCCCCCCATGAAATACCTTTGCGGTCGTTGCCACAGCCACAACCCCAATATCCCATCAAACGGGAAGCTAAAGGTCCCGTTTCCGAAATTCTGACCCAGTTAGAATATCAGGGAGTGATTGAAACATGCGTGTCACCGATGAATAATCCCCTTTTCGCGGTTTCTAAACCCGATGGATCGTACCGCTTAGTTTTGGATTACCGACATTTGAACTCTCATTGTCGGACCTTTGCGGTGCAAAACACCCACAGTTCTGCGCTTGTAGACAGTCTTGTTCGTAAGAAATATAAAACTACACTTGACCTATCCAATGGATTCTACATGCACAACTTAGCCCCGGAGAGTAGCCAATGGAGCGCTTTTACCTCCAGTGGTAAATTAGTCAAATTCCGGCGTTTACCTATGGGCTACCAGAACAGTCCAGGCGTATTCGCTGCCCGTGTTGTCTCTTTGTTAGACGGCATAGACCCAGATGCATGTTCGTACGTCGATGATATTTATCTGACAGACGACGAATTGTACCCGCATCTTTCCCGAGTGGACCGCATTATTCTAGAATTTGCGGTTTTAGGTTATAAGTTTAACTTTGCCAAATCTCACATTGCTGAATTTACCATTTTGTTTTTGGGCTATGAGCTCAACAATGAAGGTAAGGGCTTAGCCCCCCATTTCCTGGAGAAATGTGCACTTTTGTGCCCTCCTACCACTCTGAAGAAACTTCAGTCTTTACTGGGTTTTCTAAATTTTGGGCGTACTTACATTCCCGAATATGCCCAGCGTATCAAGCCACTGTATGCCTTGATACAACCTAACTTTTTGAAGTCATGCTGGCTTCCGGAGCATTCCTCTATTCTGCAGTCTTTGCAGACAGACCTGCTGGAGTCTAAATTCTTGTTGACTCGTGACAACCACACAAACCTGGTGATTAGAATCATTCCAGGGGCAGTGGGTTTCACGTACTTGACCTTTAACGAAGGTGACACAGTACCGATCGCATACAAGTCACCTCTTTACACTTCCGCTGAAATGCGCTTTTCATCTGTGGAGAAAGTTTTGACTGCAGTGCAAATGGCGATTCTAAAGGAACGCGCACTGGCACAGGGAAAACGCATTCTGGTGGTAACACCATATCCTGCCCTGGAGGCAGTGACAAAGGCAAGTGTTCCGAACTCTAAAGCTTTGCACCTCCGTTGGAAACAATGGGCAACATCTTTGACGTCTCCGGATGTCACTTTTATCTTTGATTCTTCTCTTCAGACTCAGGAGTTTTTACAGTATGAATTCGTTCATCCTCCTCCTCTGTCCTTGCTACCGCTTGAGGAATACGAATGTATTATCTACACCGATGGTTCGGCACAACCGGCCACGGGTTCCAAGCATGCTCATTCAGCAGCGTGTGCTATTGTGGCAGGTACCTTTGTGAACGGTAAGTTCAAATCAACTGTAGTGCATAGTCAGGCACTCGGAGATAGTACTGCACAATTGGCCGAGCTGCGCGCATTGGTGCTAGCACTTGAGTTTGCTACTCCTGATGTGACCACTCTAATTGTATGCGATTCTTACTACTGTGTTCAGTCTTACAATGACAATCTGTTCTTTTGGTCGCAAAACGACTACAGAGACGCCAAAGGTAGCACAATTAAGCATAAAATGCTTTGGGTTCGAGTGGCAGATTTGAAACAACGTCTGCCTCTCACACAGATGGTTCACACTCTTGGCCACCAGCGTGTGGGCGCACACGCTGTTGGTAACGGTTTGGCAGACGAAGCTGCCAAATCAGCAGTAGTCACGTGCTCAGTCGCAGCAGTTACAAGATCCATGTCTAAAATAGATGCTGATATTTTAGCCGCTATTGCTGCAACAAAGGAAGGTACTAATTACCCTAGGGGTTTCCCTTCCAAATATTCTTATCAGATAGGTCCCGAACAGGCTCCTTACGTAAAGATTCCAGACGTTGGTGATCGGCTGATCCCCAACGCGGACCGCAGACTTTCCTTGATAAGGGCCGCACATGAAGGCATGGCTTCGGCTCATGCTGGCGTGTCTGCGACGGTTTCCATCTTGCAGCAGCGTTACTGGTGGCGTGGTTTATACAAACAAACCCGTACTTATGTGCTTTCTTGTGACTTTTGTCAGCAGATTAAGCCTTCCACGGTTACACGACCACCACAGACCCCGCTCTGCATTTCAAACAGACCGTTTGGGTGTGTTTACCTGGATCACTGCGGTCTATTTTCTTCAGACACTGCCTATAAATATATCTTAGTGGCAGTGGATTCGTGCACACGTTTCATCTGGGTTTGGCCACAACGAAGTGCTGACGCTCGAAATGTCATAAGGGATTTGCGTGTCTTTGTGGGAATTTTCGCCTGTGGCACCTTCCATTCTGACCAAGGTCCGGCGTTTGCCTCTAAGGCTTACAAGGACGCAATGGGTTCACTGGGGGTGCGGGTGAAATTTTCGTCTCCATATCGGCCTGAGGGCAACTCGATTGTTGAACGAATGAACCGTGACTTAAAGCAACACTTGACAGCTAGAGTCTTAGGTACTGGCAGGAACTGGCTGGCCCACTTGTATACCGTACAACGTGCACTTAATAATCTCCCTAGAAAACCTCTGGGTGGGCGGACCCCATACGAAATGTTCTTTGGCATACGAATGTTTGTGCCCAACCTTGATGGTCTAGACATGGTGGCGCAATCCGCCATCTTTGATGTAGATAACCATTCTACTATGTTACAGGACTTACAAGAAGCCCGAGACAAACTTGCAATCGCACATTTACCTTCAGCCACAGACGCTGCGCTGCAGATTCCGGTTGCCGGCTGGCTTCCGAAGATTGGAGATCTGGTTCGAGAGAAGGTGGAGAACAAAAAAGAATTCGGCCCCTCTTATCGTGCACCAGTTCCAGTCCTTGGCTTGAAGGGAACTCGTACAGTCATCTTACCACCGCTTCCTGGTCGTAAAGAGAACAGATACATCTCAGTGGAAAATGTCAAGCTACAACATCTGGCCGATCCTGAATAGTGTTACACCAGCGGTCTCTTGTCCTGTCATTTCCCGGACAAATGTTTGTGGCCCGAACGGTCACTGATGTTGCTATTGAGATGGTAGATTTGCCTGATCGCTTACTCGACTACCCGGACTCCCCCTGCAATGACGAGTCTGAGTATACCTACCCCGCCAACGAGTCGGTGGCACACCTACCAACAACGCCACTGAGCCCAACACGTTATTCCTTTGACTCGAATTCCACCTCATCACTTGTCCCGTCCAAATTCAGCATTCTTGTATCCTGGTTCAGAGACAATTTTTTGATTCCCCCCTGGACATACATCTGGTTGGTGCTATTCCTGATTTTTTTGTTCATGTCCATTGGCTTTGTCACAGTGTTTTTTCTACTCATCAATGGTCACTATTTACCAGATCGCTCTGCAGTGAACTGTGTCACTGGAACTTTGGCTCCACATTCTTCATCTCACATCATGAAGCGAGACCACACATTTGTGAACATTTCAGCTTTTCCAGTCGCTGATGGCATCGTTTGGGATGCGGTAAACTTCTAAATTCAACCGAAATTATTAATGTACCAAATGTCCTTCGTGTTTCAATGGGTGATGTCGTAAAAAGTAATATTCATTCTGACGATTGGGATGTGCATACAGTTGAAGCATTATTTACTGATTTGAAATATTATGCTGCTTTTAATGCTGAAGATTTGTACATGAATTCTGCAAGTTATGCTGATTTGTATTGTTACCAGCATTGGGGCAACCACTTTGTCCATAAACCAAGTGCCCTGCATGGTCTTTTTAACTACACCCAATGGGAGCATTGTCCCACCCCTTTGCCAGGTAGCTCCCAAACTCTTAGAAATAAATTTACTTACTTCACAGACTTTGATAGATCGAACCCTGGGTCCTATTATTTTAAATTAAACACTCCATCCACTCAGAAAATCATGTTGACCCACACCAAATTGCTATATTCGGGTTCCTTTTTGAGCGCCTTAGCTGTGGGTGGTTATGAGTACTGGAAGGACACTGTTGACTTGAAATCAATCTGGGGCTCCAAACCATGGCAGGTGCAAGGCACCGAAACCTTGCACCGTGCTTGCCTTATCCCGGCCCAAATTTTATTTCTGAATAATACCATCTATCAAACTACGTGTTGGGGTTTGGCTACTTCCAAACAATTGAATGCACCTTCCATTCCTGCATTGTCTTCCACTCCCAACGGGAGCTTGCATTTGCATTTAGGTGCTAAGGTTTATGGTTGGCTCACCACTATATTCCGAGGTCCTATTATCCTGTGCATAGCTCTGTGTATGTGCAGAATCCCTACAACAAAGCAGGCGATGCAAAACCTAGAATAAGATTTAACAAGCCACCTTGCATGGCCCTGCGTGGCTTGGTAAATCTGGATTAACGCACTTGCTGCCTTGCGTTACTCTGCCCAAGGGAGGCATTCCATTGGTGGAGCATGAGTGTTCCCACACATCTACCCATGGATTTTGACGCATTCCCAGATTTACCATGAGTGGTAGGCCTGGGAATGCGTCAAAATTTTGAACCCTTCCCAGGGGAGGCATAACGAGGCAAAATATGTTTATTTCTCCTTGTTTTTTCATCTTTCTACATATGCTGCATTCTGCAGCCTACATAGAAAGAAGAAAAAGCCTCAGAGGATTGGTTTTGTGCTCTAAGGTGTCCCTTCCTGCACAAAAACAATCCTGCCTTCAATGCAGGCACCCTTGCACCATAGTGCAAGGTGCAAGGGTGCCTGCATTGGCGCTAGGCATCACATAGTGCGCCATGGCAAGAAGACAGGAATGCACTGTTAAATATGGTGCATTCCTGCCCTCTCCCTGTCATGCAATGCAGCGCAGCAAGGTGTTCTTCTGTGTTGCGTGACATTTTGATAAATCTGACCCTGAGTCTACCTACTTCACAGGAGTCCAGGTGCTGTTTCTTTGAGAGCATTGCCGTCCAACCGAGAAACCGCACCAGTGCTCTTCAATAAAAGAAAATTGTGCCAAACTACCTGTTCATTTACTGCCCTGCATGCCCTATCTTGACCAATATGATACTGGGATATTTATCTTTCCTGCACAATCTAGTGCTTTGGAGTGAAATGAGGGAGCTTAACTGAACATCTATACCTTGTTCTTTCTTCATATCAGTGACCAAAGCCACTTGCTTGGTCAGATTTGCAGATCAGGGAGTTCCCTCCATGCTGCTTTAGTACGTCTGATATTCATTCCTAATATAGGGTGAACATATGATAGAAAATTATGCTATTAGTTTGTGTACAGCTTTCCTACAGTTATGAATTGGTCTAAATAGTACAATAATCTTGACCTAGCGATGCGCAACCTAAGTTTTGAGGCGTTTCTGTAGTGTACTACAAACGACCCCGCTAATAGTGCTTTATAAAATATCCGTGCATTGCATTTGTCCCAAGATACCACTGGTACTCGTTACACCGAATCCATGAGAGGCACAGTGACAGGGTGCTGCCCTTGAATGCATCAGGAGGACTTGATTAAGCCATGGCTTTGTTGCCTTCATTGCCCCAGCCCCATCTTCTGGTGCTCTATACTGAAACTAGCACTGATGCCTTCTGGTTCTCCATGTGAGCTACAGCACTTTATATGCCCATATATTAGTCTTTTAACTAGATCATTCCTGCTTTGAGGCCGAGAGACCACTCTGACAAACTGAGCGACCTCAAGAATTCTTTATAACGCCTGCCACATACTAGTTTGGCTGCTGCTGTGTGTGTAATCTAAGTGGTAGGTTTGAATCCTCTATGGGTTACTTTATCTTTATCTATTTTGAGATTGATCTCTTGAAAATTTCTGTTTTTCAATACTGCAGTATTTTCTTTCGCCACTTAGACATAAAAACACTGGATTGCTGTTGCCAGCACAAAGTTAAAAACTAAAAAATAATAGAAAATTGAGTAATTGAATTTCCTCTTAAATACGAATATTATAGCCACGAGGATTTAAAGTCCAGTGCAGAGTTGTCTATAACTTTCAAGGCAGATGTTTGGATGTCAGCAGTGCACCTCAGAGTTGCATAATAACTCAGATTAATAAGACACAAAGAGACAGCTGTTTGTGTTCTTCTCTTGTTTATTATAGTATTCAATTCGTATAAATGTTGGTTGAGTCATACTTGTATGTAGCATTGTTTTTAAGTTTTGACAGTGCAGGCTGTCTGGTTGAAAAAGACCTATTGTTAACTTAGAGTGGACTTACAGCCCACCCATTTCTTCCCATTGGTTGGCTTTTTTGCCACTCTCATTAGCTTGCTTCTAATTCTGAGTTTCAGGGTGCTCCGACTTCTGAGACACTTGTGACTCTCACCAGTGTCCCCACAGGATGAAGGGGCCAACATAGGCGTCATTCCGAGTACCCTGATATCTCAGATGGGAGGTGCTCTGGGCCAAATTTGACTATATTTGCCAGTGTCGTCCCATGTTATCAATCAATCAGGGGTTTGTATAGCATGGCTACTCACCCGTTAGGGTCTCAAGGCGCGGGGGGGGCTTCTGATCCAGCTGGGTGTCACTGACTGCACCTGCCTGCAAAGGGATCTCTATTCCCCTGTAAAAGTGCAGGCAGGTGCCACCTGCACTCACTGGCGTAGCTAGGTCTTAGGCCGCCCGTGGCAGCCACTGCATCTGCCACCCGTGGCCTAATCGAAGAGCGGGGAAGAGGGAGATGCTGGCGCTTCGTGCGGCCGCGACGGCTGCACGTAAGAACGGGAGTTCGGGGGGGGGGGGCTTAATGCCGATTCTTACAGCCTCAAGTAAGTGAGGGGAAAGGGGGGCCGGTCGCCGCCCCAAAACCCATGCCGCCTGGGGCGGTCCGCCCCCACCACCCCCCCTAGCTACGCCACTGCCTGCACTGTGAAAGCACGGAGCAGCTGCTCCATGTTTTCACATGAATGTGCTGTCCTGGGGGCAGCGCATTCATCCTAATAGAGAGCATTGTCATTGTTTGTGCCCGGCGCACCTTTCAAAAGATGCGCCAGGCGCAAACAATGACAATGCACAATACTGCCCATGGTGTCCATGTGTTGGAGTAACCAGCTGCTCCACCTCCATAGAACGAGACTTCATATCCAGTGTCCTGGACAATTGATGACCTCTGAAGATGGCTCCAGTCCCAATAGAAAGTACCAAAACGGAACCTTCCAACAGTGTATCGCCCATAACAACCATCAGATCATGAATAATGTTGTGAAAAGTTAAGGACCATCCACTGAGCTCCGCAAGCATGACTACATCTCTGGTTTAAGTGCGGTTTGGGGGGTAGAAAGTGAGTGGATCGGATTGCCTTGCAATTGGCAGGAACTACATGGAGGCAAATGTATTTTATCGAAAAATGAACTGCTATATTTGCTTGAGAAATTTGGCCAGGTGCAGAAATATTCCACCAACTAATCTGTTCCCTTCTGGAAAAGATCCAGTCACATCTCTTCTTCCTCCAATGTGCGTTGTTGCAAGTGACAGGATTTAAAAATAGTAGCCTACACAAGTCACACTTTATTCTGTTATCCGGAATCTTAAAGAAAGCAGAGCTTAGCCACTGTAAATGTTTAGGAATATTTGTTTGACCCTGCATTAACCTTGAAGGTTTATAGGCCGCTGCAGGATATTGCTCTCTACATAAAATGCTGCAGATGCTGGAAAGTTGTTTTTGAATGTCAGCTGCTTCCTGCTATTCCTGCTTCCGTCCTCGGCATTGTGTGTGCTACCAGGTCCTGTCATTCATATTTCCTTCACTTTTCCAAACTTAATGTGGAGGGGGAACATTTAGAACATTTAGAAAAGGTAGATAGATGACTAAGTGTAAGGTGAATCCCCTTCAAATCAAATGATCGAAACTTTGAATGTTTTTTTTCTTTCAGAATACCATGATTAGATTAGATTAAAATACTTATAAAGCGCATGGCTGCCTCGGCAAAGAGGCGTCCCAGCGCTAAAGCCAGTCCAAGCAGGAGTCAAAACAAAGGGAAATATATCTGGGAAAGAACAGGGACAGCACAGAAAGGGAGTCAGACCTGGGAGAAGAGCCAAGTCTTCACAAGACGTCTGAAAGCCTGATGGTCAGGGTTACTGCGGATATATAGGGGAAGAGCATTCCAAAGAGCGGGGGCCAGGCGTCTAAAGGAGTGGCCACCAGATCTAGCTCTACGTATGTGAGGGATACATGCAAGATTCTGGTTCGCCGAGCGTAGGGCACGCGAGGGAGTGTACAGAGTGCAAAGGTCGCCTAGGATATCTGGGGCACTTCCTGTCAGTATCTTATGCGTGATACAAAGCGTCTTGAAACAAACACGCTGTTCAAGGGGCAGCCAGTGCAGGCGGCGAAGAAGATTAGAGGCATGACTGAATTTCGGAAGGGCAAAAATAGCACGAGCTGCCGCGTTCTGGACCCGCTGCAATCTATTAAGCACGGATTTATTAGAACTGAGAAGAAGCACATTGCAGTAGTCTAGACGGGCCAGAATAGAAGCTTGTATAATCATTTGGCGTGTTTGGGCATCAAAGAGACCCAAAATCGGTCGAAGGCCGCGCAATAGTCCAAAGCATTTCCCAGCCACTGATTTGGCATGTGTTTCAAAGTTGAGGTTATTATCAACTATGAAGCCTAAATTTTTCACTGCAGGTTTGGGATCAGGGGGATCACCAAGTGCCCGAGGCCACCATTCATTCGTCCAGATATGAGACTCTTTGCCAACCAGGAGAATCTCTGATTTTGTAGAGTTCAATTGCAGAAAGTTAGCCGTCATCCATTCTGCAATTGCAGAGATGTCTTCTTTAAATTTTATTTTGTCTCGCTTGGGATCATTAGACAGGGCAATCACTAGTTGGGTGTCGTCAGCGTAAGACACCAAGGAGATTCCTCGTACTTTGGCCAGCCGTGCCAAAGGGCTCATATATATATTGAAGAGCATGGGGCTCAATGCAGAGCCCTGAGCCACAGAGAAGAGAGTGTACATGGGAAGAGAACGGGGGAGAGGTCACTTGAAAGGTTCGGTTGGCCAGGAAGGAGGAGAACCACGCTAGAGCTTTATTCCCAATTCCTATCTCCTTCAAACGTAGGAGCAGGATTTCATGGGACACCGTGTCAAATGCCGCGCTTAGATCCAGCAGCACCAGCACTGATACCATCACTTGCACACCAGGATGCTGGTGTGACCTGCCCCATTGTGACCCCTTCCCTCTCAGCCTGACTGTTGCACACAGGTAGTAGACTGTACTCTCTTCTGCAACTTAAAGTGCCAGTCCGCCCAATCCCTTCTTCCGCCCCATCTTTCATCTGCGCATGAGCTTGTTCTCAGGGAGATCTCGGACCGATAAGACTTCTTTTCTCCAGGACATTCTGAAATGGAGCCACTGCTTTTCACAACCTCCTGCCTTCTGGGGCCCCATCTTAAGTTGGAGCGTAACTTTGGTTCCATTCTTACACGTCATAAATACGCAATATATACATGCAATTAGTGCTACATACTTGTGTGTCCTAACGTTATTAATGTAAAGTGTTGCACTTCGCATCACTATAGAAGTGCATTCACTGTAGAATTAGAGACTCGTATATACACTGTGGGCCTTAAATGTATTAAACAACATTTATTGTTTAGGTGAGGGGGCAAAACCATCCTTAAAATGTATTTACTTTAGAAAGGAGAAGACTTATGGAATGTGTGCACTAATGTTTCATACTTGCATTTAAATGCAGTTACTCAAAGTTATTTTACCTTTATGAAACCGTAACCTGAATTTAATGTACTGACAGTTTTCATTCATGTGTGGTTGAATGTGCACACGTATATCAAATATGCAAAATTGATTTAATACGTTAACTTGTCATAACTAGGCCCGTATTTCTTTCTGCATGAAAAGCTGTTTTCCATTTTCTGCTTGCGTGTCTTTTCCTCGCAGGTACATTCACATGGTTTGTTTGTTTGAGAATAGATGTAACACTGTACCAGAGATAGAGAGAGCCTGAGAAGAAGACCTTGACAAGGAACACGGAGAGCCAGCGCGTTAACAGAAGGTTTCCATTCAGCACTGTTGCAAAGAGTCACAGGTGACCAAGGACAATATCGTTCCCATGTCTGGCCTGGGAGAAATCATTAATGTATCAGCTCACAATGTGAGAATAGAAAGGACAATGGAGCCCCTCAGGATGCAAACAGACGGGTGTTACTGGGAAGATTCTGGTGGAAATAACTCGAGTTCATACTGTTTCAGGTTATTCCACTATCCTTTGGACTTTGAGAGGTTTAGACCTCTAGGCATATCCTTTTGATTCTTGCTGAGTGTGACTTAGGCTACTACTCATTTCCCTATCCCAAGAAGACTCTTCACTGAGCTTCTAAAATGCTGACACCTTCCCTCAATTTCCCACATTTTCCTCTTTTTCTGCCTTTCCCTGATTTAAAAAATAAATAAATATATTTATTGAATAATAAATAGGTATCAGGAACATAGTTATCATAAGGGATGAAGAAAACATGGCAAAATGTACAATAGATAGAAGCGATAACACATAATATAGATAGAAGAGAGTAAAAAATACAACCTCATGTAACAACAAAAAGGTGGATAAGATTAGGATACCTAGCAAATAAATAATCTATCAAAATAATTTTTAGAGTGGTTGAAGAAAAAAAGAAAGAAAAAAGGACAAAGTAAAGAAAGAAAAGAGAGGAAAGGGGAGGAGAAGAACTAACAGGAAATAATTAGTGTTAAGAAGAGTGTGTAGATAGAAAAGTAGTAAAGGGTAACCAGAGTAAATCAGACTTAATTCTTTGAGCTACAGGTGAAGATGAAACAGTAGAAATTCTATGTTCATCACAAATAAGATTCCACCATGTTAATATACATATCTTAGAATTGTCTTTCCAACAAGTAAGAATAACTTTAAATGCAAGAGCAAGAAAAAGATCAAATAACTTCAGCTTAAGCACAGTATCATGTGAATCAACAGACAAGGATCCAAGAAATACATTTTGAAACGATAGGGGAGTAGAAAGATGAAAAATCTTGGAACATTTAGTCCAGATGGATCTCCTAAATTTTAGAACATTGGGACAGTGGTAAATCAAATGAGATAATGTACCATTGGTGGAACGGCATGACCAGCAAAGGGGGGAGGAAGATGGGTTAATTTTGTGTAGAAACATTGGTGTTCTAACAGCTCTATTGTAAAGAAAAAATAAAGATTGAGTAAAGTTAGCAGCTCTGGAGGTGGAAAAAACTTTCTGCCATAGTTTGTCCCATTTTTGAGGAGAAAGGGTGATGGACAAGTCTAGTTCCCAAGCTAGTTAAATATTGGATTTTGGTCTGTCAGAGATAGAAGTAGATATACGTTTATAGATAAGGGAGGCTTTAGGATTGGAGTCGAAAGAGATGTTGTGTAGGGGAGTTAAGGGAATGAATGGAGGGTCGATAATAGGAAAGTTTTTAGAGAAAAAAAATGACTGACGTGCCTGTGATAGTTGAGAGTATTGAGAGAAACAGGAAGAGGGTAGGACATAGTGATCTTGTAATGCATCAAAAGGCAAAACTGAATTATGAGATATAAGTTGGTGTACGTATATAATATTCTTCTCTATCCAGTGTTTGAAGTAAAATGATTTGTGGTGAAACCTGATAAATTTGTTGTACCAAATAGATGAGGCAAGAAAGGCTTGGTGAAAGTTAGACCCATCCATAAACAGCGAATGTAGCAAGTGTTGGGAGTATTTTAAAATAGGGTATTTAGAAATGAAAGTGCAATTGGACATAAAACAGATGTCATAAAAAGAAAAGTCATGTAATAAAGAACGTTCAAACTTAATCCAACTAGGTGTCGGAGCATCATGTTATTGTCTGTCTAGTGCAAATACTTGTCTAATTAGAAAAGCAGTATGGTATAGCTTAAAATTGGGAAATCGTATACCCCTTCATTCTTTGGTTTAATTAATTTAGTTAAAGCAATACGAGCAGGTTTATTGTTACAGAGAAATTTAGTACAAATGGAATTAATTTGATTAAAATAATAATTGTGAATTTTAAAGGGTAACATAGAGAGCAGAAACAGAATAAGCGGCACAATCATCATTTTAATAGTGTCCAACCTGCCCCACCAGGACAAGTGTAGGGGGTCCATGAGGAGTGTTAATTTTGAACTTAAGTTTTAAAGCAGTAACATTATGGGTTAGAGTTGGGGAATGGTAGAGGAAAACCATACACCAAGGTATTTAATCTTTGATGGACACCATTTAAATTTTGTATCAGAAAACATGAATTGGTAACATAAAGGGTTTAAGGGTAAAACTTCAGTTTTAAAGAAATTTAATTTGTATCCAGATACTTTAGAATATAAGTCAATCTCCTGTAAGAAAGGAGGTAAGGAGGTTGAGGGTTTTGAAAGGTAAATTAAGATATCATCTGCATAAGCAGATAATTTAATTTCATGGGAATTATGGAGAAAACTAGTTATCAAAGGGTTATGGTGAATGCGCTCAAGAAAGGGTTCAAGACATAAAAGAAATAAAAGAGGAGAAAAGGGACATCCTTGCCGTGTACCTCTGTGTAAGTTAAAATAAAGAGATAAAAGACTATTGACAAACACACATGCATGGGGATCGGAGTATAATAATTTGAGAAGTGAAATACATTTGGGACCGAAACCAAACCATTGGAGAGTTTTGAACATGATTTGCCAATTTATATGGTCAAAAGCTTTTTTAGCATCAAGAGACAATGCGGCTAGGGGTTCAGAGTAGTTTTTCCCTAACATGATAATATTGGAGAGCATCCTAGCATTATCTGAGGAGAGTCTACCTTTAATAAAACCAGATTGATCAGGTTTAATAAGGAGGGGAATAACCCCTTCCAATCTGGAAGAGAGAATTTTTGCAAAGATTTTGCAATCGTAGTTGATTAAAGAGATTGGGCAATAATTTTAACAAAGGGAGAGATCCTTATCAGGTTTAGAGAGAATTACTATAAGAGCTTCGAGAAAGGAGCCTTCAGGTTTGGAGTGTAACATAAAGGAGGAAAAGAGCTCAAGTAAAAGCGACGCAAAAATAGATGAAAAGGAAGAAATAAGTTCAATAGAAAAGCCGTCAGGACCAGGGGCCTTAGCTCTTTTTAAAGATTTAATTGCATCCAATATCTCCTGAAGAGTTATATCTTTTTCCAAAAGAGCCATGGCATCCGGAACCGAGGAAGGAGAAGGGAGACCATCAAAAAATGACTGTGTATCGGTTAGAGTGGGATGGGTGTCTTCCATATACAATGAGTGGTAATAGGACTGAAATGCCTTAACAATATCTGAGTCAGAATGTAATAAAGTGTTGGTAGGGATATTACGAATAGGTCCATCAGCTTTCTTTTCTGATTTGACTTTAAAATAAGTAGCCAGCATTCTACCCGCTTTGTTTTGTCCCCCATGGTATTTGGATTTTATCTTAAGTAAAATATTACAAGCATTGGTTGTGGCCAATTTATTTAGGTCAGATTTAGCCTTAATTAGATTACGGAGGTGGACAGGAGATTTGGAAGTGTAACAAGAGTGTTCAAGGGTTTTAATATGATTGAGGGAAGATATATATTGGGAGTTTAATAACTTTTTCTTTCTAGCAGTATAGGCGATGATAAAAGCCCGAAACGAGGCTTTGAAGGCATCCCAGTTGTTATGTATAGAGGTGTCACTTGGTTTGTTAAGTTGAAAAAACTCCTGTATAAAGGAAGTAGCCTTTAAAATAAAAATTTGATCCGCTAATAGGGAGTTGTTAAATCTCCACCTATTGTGTTTGGAAGTAGCAAGGGATAAATCAAAAGAAACTGAGACCAAGGCGTGGTCGGAAATAAAAATAGAGGCAATCTCAGCAGATTGAAGCGAGGGTAACAAGGTTTTTGAAATCAATACATAATCAATGCAAAACATAGTATGGTGAACATTGGAAAAGAATGTGAATTCATAACATTCAGGATTACTAGTTCTCCAAGCATCATAGAGTGGACGAGAAGCAATAGCAGATTGAAATGCTTTATGAGTTTTATCAGGTTTAAATTCACAGTCTGATTTTCTATCAGAAATGGGGTCAAGCCAATTATTAAAGTCTCCAGCAACAATAATATTGGGATTAGTGATTGAGGATAATTTTAGTTTAATATTGTGCCAAAAGTCTGGGTCAGGTTTAACCGGTCCACATATATTAAAAAAGGTGACGGTTTTATTATAGACTGTGGCATGAAGTATTACCCATCGTCCACTCATATCCGTTTCAGTAGATACAATTTGTAATTTCAAAGACTTATGACACAGGATGGCAACGCCACCTTTACGGTTAACAGCTAGAGAAAAAACAACTTGACCCACCCACTGACATTTGAGTTTAAGAGATTCAACATCATTACAGTGGGTTTCCTGTGAAAAAGCAATCTGACAATTAAGTTTTGATAAATGAGAAAGTACCTTTTGGCGCTTGACAGGATGCCCCAGACCACGGACATTCCACGACACAACATTAAACATGATAATATTTAAGGAATAGGGGAATGATCACATTGAAGACGAACTGCAAAAAACAACAAAAAAGACAGAAAACACAAGTCATATAGATCAGGGAACATACTAACATTAATGAATACATAAGGGAACAAGTAAAACGATCACTCATGGATATGATAAAAAAGGGGAGGGGTAACAGGTAAAGAGGAGGAGAAAGACAGAATATACATAGAAAGAAAAGATGGAAAGAAAGCGAAAAATAGAAAGAAAAACAGGGACAGATCAAGGACAAAAAGCCAGATCTGAGATGTGAAGAGAAGGAATACAGAATCGGACATGTAAGCGCTGAAGAACAAGAACAGCAAACAAGAGAGAATGGAGCTGAGAAAGATAAGGAAATAAAAGAGTTGAAATATTATAAGATATTTAGACCACAGAATACATGGTGAAGATGTAAAGATCAAAAAACCGCAACAAGAGATAACTAATTATGAAGCATTAACAGATTGAATAATTTAAGAACATTGAGCATTTGTGTCCATAGGTATTCTAGTTATAGAATGCAAAAACTGTTTTAGTTGAGATGGATCCTCGTAAGACCAGGAGACACCCTCATGAGTAATCTTGCAAAGACAAGGATGCAGGATGCCATAGCGAATATCCATAGATCTTAACTGCGGACATAGAGCTAGAAATTCTTTGCGCCTGGCATTAGTAGCATCGGAGAGATCCTGTGAGATGAGGATGTTATGTCCAGACCAGAGAAGATGGCGTTTTTCTCTGGCAACTTTTAATACATGCATTAGGTCAGTAAATTCTAGGAAAAGCATAATAATACCACATGGTTTTTTGGAGTGAGGTTTAGGATGACCAAGGTGATGAGCATGTTGAATGTTGAGAGGAGTTGAAGACTGAAGGTCGAGAAGGTCCGATAGAAATTTCTTCAAAAAAGAGAGGAGATCAGGACCCTCAACATTTTCAGGCAGTCCATACAGCCGAAGATTGTTCCTTCTATTGCGGTTTTCTAAGTCCTCTGTATGAAGTTTAAGCTTATAAATGTCTTGCTCCAATAAGGGTACTTTAATTGCCACATCTTGACAGTTGCTTATACGCTGCTCCATTTCGGGCATTTTACCTTCCATGTTGATCCATCGGTCCTCAATCAGTTGGAGCTTTTCATTAGTGGTATTCATAAAAGGTTTCAATGCACGTAGTTCATCTAAAATGGAGTCCAAAACCAGATTAGAGGATGACTGGACCGGAGATGGAGGATCATTTTTGGCTCTTTTCGGTTTGGTACCAGATGAAGATGCCTTTGCCAGGGAGAGTGGTTCACTAGCCATCTTGATAAAATGTACTTGTCGGTGAGGAGGTCCTTTATAAGTAGAGATCCTTCCCATAAAGATATATGCTCAGAGAAACAGAGTTCAGCGAGGATATAAAAATGCTTCAGACCCAATGAAGATGAATGACTCAATGCAGTTCCAGATAGCAGAATTATGACGTGGTACAGATTAGAGAGTGGAGGTATTGCAAATAAAATCCAAGCTATGAAGAAACTGATGAAAGAAATACCTCACAAAGTAAAGAAATCTGTTTACATCTTCTCAAACACGAGGCATTTATGAAAGGTAGGCATATTCTGCTTCAATCAAGACCAAAGGAATGGCGTAGAAGGCAATATATTAATGAGGCAATGACTCCATCAGCACAGGAATAGCGCAGCCTGAACACAATACAAGGCATAGAGAAGAATGGGGCGATGGGTTCCTAAGTATTGCCTCAAACACCTACAGATACGAGGTGGTGCCTTTAAAAGCCTTTCCTCATAGATATCAAATGCGAGTTCATTTGCCTCAGTGGACAATCATATATACTTATCACTTTAATGATCAGTAGTATTCCGTCCGCTAGACATGACGAAAACTTGAGGAGGCACAAGAATACTCAGTGCCTAAATGACTGGAGCGACACAACTCACCGCCATCAGTTCACTCAGGAAGATGTATTATTCCAACAGCGCAACCGCCGCCAACACAAAATGGCGGCTGCGCTGGTCAGGAAGACGAAAATGCGATGTAAAACATCCAAAAAGTGAGTGGGGAGCTCACCCCTTGTCACCAAAGTGTGCCACCTTGCATCGGGAAGCTTGTTCAGGCTGGAAGACTTGGAACGAGGACAATGGGCGGCCGTAATCCTCCTCGGAAGCTCTGTGAAGCAACAGAGCTCAGCAAACACCCGCCATCTTGCTGAGCGCGCAAGCCACGCCCCCCCTTTCCCTGATTTATTGAGATCCTTTTAGAGTTTTAAACTATTCTATTTAGTTTGTACTTAATCTAGATGACTTTATACTTCACCCATGTATAGAAGAGAGAATCAGAAACTCTTCTCTGAGCATCAAATTCTATTATTGATCATTTGTATTGCTGTGACTGAACTTCTTGTCTGCCTTATTCTGGTATGCCTGATCTTCTTTGAGAGGTTAGGCTATCCAGTTGTTATTTTGTATCTTTACATCATGGTATTGAGATTTGTTTACATTAACCTGACTGCTAACTTTAATAAACCTTCTTAACTATAGTCGCTGATTCCTGGTCCTCATTGTGTAGCCAAATGGGTTGCACTGTTAATTAAATTGATTGATGAAGTGCTACCTCTCAGTCGGTAAAAAAAGGTCCACCGAATAACAATGGTAAGAGGGGTGGCCCAGGGCTGGATCAACTGGTAGCTCGTCGGATGGTTCGCAACTGAGGTGAGGGAGTTAGGGTGTCCAATTCAAACATTTTCCAAATCCAGTCCAAACTCCCAGAGCCCATGGTGCACTCGAAGGATTGATGGAATTCCAGTGGTTTGGAAACGAGTTGTAGCAGCGAAGGTGCGAGTATTAATATGGTTGCGCGTTGTAATTGTTATGCTTAGTTTGCAGTGTTTTGCAGTGATTGTGTGGTGTTCTGCAGAGATGTTTTAAGCTGTTGTGTGGATGTGGTGCTTAATGTAGAGAAAATGAAGTAGTTATCGGTTCCGACATGGCCTAAGATCCTGGGATAAATTGATAAGTTATCAGTGTAGAAGACACTGGGTGTAGTTGTGCTGTGTTGTGGGGCTAGTCGTGAGATGTCGTCGACAGCACTATTGAGATAGGGACTTTATCTTTGTGTCATTGTGAGACATGGTTGGCAGTGTGAATCTCAGTGCGCTGGGAGGAACTGTATCAATCTGGGTGATACCCCACTGGTCGAGGTTTGATTTGAAGTGGATATCAGAATAGGTCATAAAGTGTTGCTTCGAACCGTTTCTTGTGTTATTGAGTACTTTACATTTTTTAGAGGAGGAGACAAAGTTAGTTGTTGAAATTACTTGCATTCATTTTGCACGTAAATTGATGAAAGAACGGTTTTGTGAGAATTGTAACGGAGGGTGAGCTGCTGCAAGGAGTGAGATTGACGTCACAGTGTGCCGCGCTGAATTTGGTCGGTTGGTGTAGAGCTGCACTGGTATTGGTTGGATACGTCACAGAGAACCGCACTGGTATAGGTTGTGAACACAGAACAGAGAACTGTGGGTAAAGAATGATTTCCTGGTTTAAATGAAAAGTAATTTGTGAATTTTGCATATTTTTGATCGAAAATGAAATTCTTTAAAGCACTACAAAGTCTAATGAGGGGAGATGTGACTGTACCTGTTGCAAAGTGGGAGGAGGCACCACCCGAAGGTATGCCAGGTCATCATATGGCAATAAACGTGGATCTTAATCCATGTATTTGTCTTGAACGATGTCATAAGGTTACTGAGAAAGATGGTCCATCGACATTTCCACGTTATGGCACATTTGATTTGAGAATCATTGAACATTTGAGGAGGACGATATGTGACATGAAACCGCCTCCTAGAACCACGTAATATGAAGCACTTAATTCCTGGGAACATACAGCCCACCTTGGACAGAGAGAGATTTCAAGGAAAATTACAAGTAAGCCATCTGCACTTGTGTGGATGCTAGATGGGATGCAGAACAGAAAACATGGAGAAATGACATGATTGAGGGCGCTAGACTGTACCCTACATTAACGAGTGAGGAAGAAGGAAAAGGTAAACAAAGGGATAAGAGAAAGAAGAAGGAGACAGATGATGTGGAGAATGCAGCTGAGGATAGTGATACTGATACAAGTGAAGAATTAAAAAACAAATTATTAGTAAACCGTCCACCTTCATACAAGGTGATCCAAGCTGGAGGAGCGAGTAATGCACATGCCAGTGGGAATTTGATGTTCCTATGGCACCAGTAGAATCAAGTTCCAATTCAATGGGAGAGGGTTCAAGGATGACAGCCCCTCAAAATGTACCTGTCCCAAAAGCCCCAGTGGCACCTGCTGTTCCTGTTACAATTGGTCCTGTAGTTCATTTGCAGAAACCTGGAGTGGCAGGAAATACTACACATTATTTGACTGTTCCTACTGGGATGGGTACCTCAGGTAGCAATTCTGTGGCATCGACAACAAGACCAATTCCTCAAATTGCTTTGGTTCTGACACGAGGGAATATCCCATGTGCTGCAAGTGTAGACCCTACATTAAATCGGACAGGGTTTGACCCAACTAGAAGGTTTTCCCAAAGATCGCCACCCTTTTTCATGCCCAACACGAATGTGCTTCCAAGTGCTAATAACAGTACCTCCAGGGCAGAAATACCTATGTGTTTGCAAAGTTCTGATATGTCTCTTTTTAACTCACCAAACCGTGGTTCTTTTAGTGGAGAGATAATTCTTAATACCCCAGTAGAACAACCTGGTCTTACTGTCCAACAACTTGATGATGGGTTTAAAGGTTTAGACACCCCACCTGCTAGTGGGAATCCCAGACCAAGTGGAAGGAATATTCAAGTCCCAGAGAGGGAAAAGACAATAGATGTGGCCAAACTGAAACTCGAACTGGACGCAATGATACTTGGAAATCTTGGAATGTCCCAAGTAAACGCTTACCAAGATGATGAGCTTTTGTTCATGTGTTAAGATATTACTAGGCATGCTGGACAAGCTCATGAAAGGTTGTCTAAATTGGCTATTAGATATGAAATTAACTTACATAAATCAAAAGCTTTGCAAAGGAGTTACAGTTCAAGCTTTATGTCCATGACTCACTAATATGAGACAGTCAGGAATACAATTACAGATCATGGAATTAATTGGCAATGTCAAAAATGGAGTGAGCTGGACAGATGGGAAGGCAGGTGGTCAAATAAAAAAGGACCAAAGAAAGTCAGATTAGAGCTGCCTTCGTCTGGAACAGAGGAGGAGGATGAGGATATACACATGCTTTCAATGAGAGAAGTGCCTGGTGGAGATTATATCCATGTACCTTACAGCAGAAATATTCTTGTGTCATTCACAAATGATTTCTAGAAATTAAGAGAAAACCCACTGGAATGGTATCGACAGGTGGACCGGTTTGTGAAGATCTCAAAGGTTTGTGGATAGATTTGCAAACCTTGTTTGAAATTGTGGTTCCATGTGACTTGTGGATTGAATGTAAAATAGCTGTGGAGTGGGCATACAGGGAGCCGATGAGAGATCCCATAACAAAGGGTCCATCACTAGTGATGATAAAAAAATATCATCAGGTGATTGAATTTTTAAGATCGAAGGTATCCCCTAAGGTTATTGATTGGATCAAGAATGACAGGACAACCCAAGATTCCAAAGAAACAATACATTCTTACTATGAGAGACTGCTGCAAGCGTTTAAACATAACAGTGGTGCAGAGACTATTGAAGCCAAAGACATGGGACATTTTGTGTTCAGGTTAGTGCAGGGATTGAAATCTGAGATTAGCATGTTGATTCACAAGCATCTGATTTACTGGCAGAATAAGTCAATTGAGGAGATCTTGAGGTATGCGAAATATTGCAGTGATGAATTGAAGCTGAAGAACAAGAAACTGAAGGAGAAGTTGCTGGTCGTGCAGGTGAAAGCTGCATTAAGAGGTCAGAATCAGCAGTTTGTTGGGAATGCTAGTCCCATGCAGGGAGTGTATCAACAGGAAGTTCCTGTAATGCAAGCTAGAAATGGATTTCAACTGTAAGGTAGGGGTCGTGGTCTTCCAGTTGATTCGAGTTCAGGGATTGATGTGGCGACTTTGAAGAGGTCAATCCCATGCCACATTTTTGGCAAGTTGGGACACTGGAAGTGGGAATGTCGTCTCAATGCTTGTAACATGGCGAATGGGTATCAGGTCCTTTGCCACATTTGAATGCAAATGCTCCTAGATTTGTTCCAATCAGGTTCCCGGTGTAAACACCAATCCTTTTGTGAATCAGGGTACATCTCAACAGTGCCACATTATGCAAGCAGATAAGGATAACAATTCAGACCTGTTGTAATGATGGTGCCTGAGAGGGGAGGAGGATTGCGTGCATGGCACAACCTTAGAGGGAGACCAGAGTGGTCCATTCATTGATAGTGAGGTGAATGGCCACCCTGTATCATTCTTGATTGATACTGGTGCTAACCGCTGTACTGTGAGAACAGCAAAGGCTCCCAATCTGCCCCTCTACTGAAAAAGAATCAATTTGTAAGAGTTGCAAATAAACATTTGACTAGCTCTGTCAATGGCAATGAGTTTCAGATTCATGATGAAGATGGTGTCTTCAAACTTGCAAATCAGAGTTCAGATGTTAGATTGTACCCCGTGTTGACAAAAGATGACCTGCCCCCAGAAATGAGAGACACTCTGTTACCGGAAATCTAGAACTTTTTAGGGAAAGACATGGGCCTCATTAAAGGTGTTGAACCTGTCCGCATAACAGTGAAATCTAATGCTGAGTATCCGAGAATCCCACAGTACAATCTGACCCCTAAAACGATTGCTGGGATTACTCCTTTGACTGACTCATTGATTCAAAAAGGCATTCTGAAGGAGATTATAGGGAGTACATGTAATTCACACATTATGGGATTACAGAAACCCAATAGCAAATATTGCATAGTGCAGGATTTGAGAAGAATCAACACCATAGTTGCCCCTTGTTGTCCTGTGGTACCGAATCCAGCTGTAATTTTATTTCAGATTCCATGTGTGGCTGAGTGGTTCACTGTTATTGATTTGTCTTCTTTTCCATCAGATTGCATGAGGACAGTCAGTTCCTCTTTGCATTTTGGTTTGGCAGCCGTGTTTTGGCATGGAGCCGCGTCCCACAAGCATATATGCAGAGTACGTCCATCTTTAATCAGATTCTCAAAAAGAATCTGGAGTTCTTGGTAATTATCTATCATTTAGTCTTGGTCCAGTACATTGACGGCCTATTGGTGGTTTCAAATAAACAGGAGTCTTGCAAATGAGACACTATTGCTCTGTTGAACCACTTAGCTGAGAAAGGACATAAAGTGTCCCCAACCAAGTTGCAGTACTGTAAGAAAGAGGTATTGTACCTAGGACATCACATTGGGAATGGAGCGAGGAAGATGTCACAAGAGCGAATTTCAGTGATTCTGAAAATGAATCCGCCAACTACCCAGAAAGAAGTCTGGATGTTCTTGGGAATGGTGGACTATTGTCGACATTGGATACCCAATTTTTTCCTAGTGGCCAAGCCTTTACAGAGGCTGACCCAAAGAGATGTGTCAGATCCGGTATCATGGAATGACATTTGCATGCATACCTTCTCAGAGCTGAGAGAAAGTCTCTGTCTTGCCCCAGCACTGGGAATGCCTGATTACAATAAATGTTTTGCTTCGTTTTGCAGTGAGAGGGAGTGCCGCACTCTCACAGTGCTAACCCAGATGCACAGGAAGGCTCACAGACCCGTTGCATATTTTTCAGCGACACTTGACTCAGTAGCTGCTGCTATACCCGGTTGTCTTAAAGTCATTGCTTCCACAGGTGTCAGCATCGAGCAGTGTGAGAGCATTGTTATGAGTCATCCTCTGACTATTTTTGTTCCTCATTTGGTAGAAGTACTCTTAACCTGTCCCGGGATGTAGTACCTCACCAAAAGCAACCTGATCAAGAATGTACAAGTCATACTTACGGCGCAGAATATCACATTTTAGCGATGCACTACACTGAATCTTGCTACTCTTTTACCTGTACCTGGAAATTATGTCGTGGAAGGGGAGGTTGAGCATGACTGTCTCGATGTTACTGAACTATGCACCAAGCCAAGATGTGAGATACAAGATGTGCCACTATAGGAATCAGACTATGTAATGTTTGCCAATAGTTCCTGCTTGCAAGACCATGAAGGAAGCCTGAGAGCTGCCTACTCAGTATGTATGGTCTCAGGTGTGGTCGAAGCCTCCTGGCTTCTAAGAGTATTTTCTGCACAAGTGGCCAAATTGATTGCTCTTACTAGAGCATGCTGTGCTTCAGACCAGCTGAGAGTGACCATGTTAACTGATAGTCAGTTTGGCTTTGGTGTTGTTCATGAATTTGGTCAGTTGCGGTTACAACACAGTTTTATGGGTCACCAATCCGCAACAGGGAAAAGTGTACATAAGTTGTTGGAACCATTACAGCTACCTGCCCAGATTGTGGTCGTAAAGTGCTCAGCACACTGCAGCGGAACCAATTATATAACTGTGAGCAACAGGTATGGGGATGAAACAGCCAGATATTGTGCTCAAAATGCTTGTACCTTCAATGTGCAGTACCAAAATGAAGGAACAGATTAGACAAATTACAATCTGTTGTTAACCTCAGTTGATAGATGGGAGGAAGTTCAGAGGCTACAGGAGGAATTGTCAGAAGCAGAACAGCAGGGTTGGCTTAGAGCTACTTGTGGCAAGACATTATCATGGACTTGCACATGTAGGTAGGGACGCCATGGTGCGCTTGTTCAGGCAAACTTGGTATAACCTCAGGTTCAGACTGATGGCTGAAGAGTTGTGTCACAGATATGTTGCGTGTCAGCAACAGAATGTGGGCAGGAGAACAGCAGTAACATTGAGTCATATGGGGAGATCAGGTGGTTCCTTAAACAGGATGCAACTGGAATTTATCAAAATGCCTGTGTGCAATGGGCTAAAATATGTCTTGGTGATTGTGTGCATCTTCTCACTTTGGGTTGAAGCTTACCCAACTAGGAGAAAGGATAGTCTCATAGTGGCTAAGTTGTTGTTGAGGGAGTTAATACCACTTTTCAGGTTCCCGACTTCTCTAGAGTCAGACCGAGGAACTCATTTAAATAATGAGGTCCTGAAGATGTTGTATGCCACATTACAAGTTTAACAGAGGCTACATTGCAGTTATCGACCGGAGGCTTCTGTTATTATGGAGCAGGTCAATGGGACTTTGAAATCCAGGTTGGCTAAAGTGTGTGCCTCAACATCCTTGAAGTGGCCTGATGTTTTGTGCTGCTGAGCCCACGCAGTACTCCGCATAGGAAGACAGGATTGTCTCCCCATGAGATAATCTTGGGCAGAGCCATGAGAATGCCAGCTGTGCCTGTGAATAAGCTTGTGAACATTACAGATGACATGATTCTTGATTACTGCAAAGGCCTGGCTGATGTGGTGCGTTCTGTGTTTCAGCACGTTGGAGAGGCTACAGCCCGGCCTCAACAGGAGCAGTGACATGACCTCAGTCCCGGCGACTAGGTTATGGTGAAGAATCACTTGTGCAAGTTGTGCTTGAAACCTCGGTGGTGAGGTCCTTACCAGGTGATTTTGGTCACTACAACAGTTGTAAGGTGTGGCGGTCTCCCCAAATGGGTGCATGCCACCCATACTCTCAGAGTGCCTTGTTCCCTTGATGACATAACAGCACCTGCCCTTGAAGTGCCGGTGGTTGCAGTGAGACAAAGGGGGCAGGCTAGTCAAGCTGTTGGGGACTATCAAGGATCTGGGACAACACTTGTTCGGCCTGAGGGGTTCTGAGAGAGTCAACAGTTGAAGTCAGTATCAGAGGGTCTCATCCTGTAGTGTTCCCTGCACCAGATTCAGACCTTGGTGAAGAGCCTAGTACAGCAATAGCACAAGTAGTGCCTGGAGAAGACAGGCGAGAGGGAGACACAGTTTGTCTGAAGTGCGAGTACCACACACTACTCCAGAAGATACTGAAGGATCTGGCATAAGTGGCAATGATGAGAAAGGGCTTGCAGTGAGGAGATCAAAGAGAGCAAGAGTACCCAGTTGTAGGTACTCCTCACCTGAATGGACATATTTGTTTGCCAATGACTGGGACAGAGAATTTTGGACATTTGCTATAACAATTAACATTTGATTGAACCTCCTTGATCTGAACTTTGTGGCGGACTGAACTTTGAACAGACTTCCTCAATTTATCCTGGCTGTGATCATTAGTGAATTTGAACTGCACATTTATTAGAAAGAACTTAAGAACTTAATAGATGTTGCCTGTACTACTAAGAAGAGTACCGAGGCCCGAGTCTGCTGAAGGAGCGTAGGTTGTCATATAGAAGAACACAGAGTAGGGCTAAGGAAGTCTCACAAAGTACTTTTGTTCATATTTTGCTGAAAAGGCACTTGAACTTTGTCTTGCTGTTTGCACAGGTGGAAACTGACTGAGAGAACTGTATTGCTATCTTCCACCTAAACGGTCTGACCTTAGAGAAATCATGGAGCCTAGACCTAATACTGGTAGAAGTCGATGCTTGTGGGCAGGAGTATTTGTTGTTGTGACATTAGTTTTGATTTCTTTGCTTGTAATGTTGAGCTTACCCACAACTTCTCATGACGAAGAGTTTAGGACTACAGGTGCCCCTCAAATGCCATTTCCTACTGACAGTAGTTTACCTTCAATAGAAGAGAAAGGCTTACATGTAGATGCATCTTGAGGAGACTTTTCACTGAATGTTTATTGCAAATTGCTTTGCGAATATGCTGACACTATGAATGCCAGGGACTGTCATGTGTGCATGCAATTGCCTGCCTCTGCAGCAGAGGGTATAACATATCATCATATTCTTCTGACTTATGGTGTGTCTTGTTGATGAGTCTTTTCTATGGAAAGGGACATCCCCAATATTATTATTCAACTAATAACTTAGGGCCTGATTACGAGTCTGGTGGTGTTGCAGCGGGCTGCCACACCAGCGTCCCGCTGCAACACCGCCAAACCAGTACTCAACCCGTCCACCATATTCTGACTGGAATACAGGTCAGGAGGTCCTGCGGCGGCGGTCCCACGGTGGTGCCTTTCTAAGGCTCATAGGAGAGTCTTAGAAAGGCTCCACTGTGGGAGCGCTGCAGCCCGTTCCTGCGTGGATCGAAATGCAGAATGTTGTACATTTTATTCTGTGCAGAAACAGGGGGTGCATACAGAGAGGGGGGGCATACCATGTGCCCCCTGAATCCACCTCCTATGAACAGAGAAAACATAGGACCCTCTTAGTTTCCTCACCTCCACTCTTTTCATGGGGGGCCCACCGCCATGAAAAGGGTGCTAGTGATGAAAGTCATAATATGCTTGTTTGGTGCTGCAGAGGCACCGCCAGCATATTACAGCCTCACATCGCTGCGCCACTGCCACTAGATCAGGGAACCCTGGTGGTTGCAGCGGTCCTGTGGCGGTCCCACTGATGTATTTGTAATATGGCAGGTGGACCGCCACCATGGGTTTGGCAGCCCAAACTCGTAATTAGGCCCTGAGTCTTTTCAGAAATTCCTTGCTGAAATATTTGAATCATCAGCTTGATGCTAGAACACTGGATATTGTTGGAAATTTCTTTAAACCAAACATAACATTAGATACAGCTTATGCCCATTGACACAATTTGACCTGTATATTGACAGATGTTGAGAAGAAATTTATAGATTCAGTAGATGATTGGAGAAGAATTATTATGGTTGGAGCAGTGGATCACACGAAAGCACCAACAGGGGCTAAAGAAGAGCTTGACAATAAGGTAGCTGGAAACGTAGCTGCATTAACATTAGATTGGCAACATCATGGGAAACTGTGTGTATATACTAGAAAATCTAATTTAGATACTTATTTTGTAGGTAGGAGTGAATGTGACCACACTTTTGAAACCCGTGGGAATTGGAGACTATATTTAGATGGAGCAGATCCTGTTATTCCAGGAGTCTACTATATTTATGGGAAGAATGCTTATGACAGGCTGCTCAGGAGATGGTATGGAATATGTTATGCTACATGGGGATAGTTTTTTCCAAAAATCTTTCAAGTGGGACAATTTGATGACCCAGCAGGGGAAGAACATGTGAGAACTAAGAGAGGTGCCAGTGCTAGCAAAATTGTGGGAGACGTCTTTGGTGCGTATCACTATAGGAGTGATACGCATAAGATTAGATAGCTTTCCACTATAGTTGATAAGTTGTCTACTGGTAAGGCTGGAGGATTTTTAGTTGCAGATACTGTCAGGGCCCAAAATGTGGGGGGGGGGGGAGGCAATTAATAACCGTGCAAATGCCAAGCACTTACAGCAAAGACCTCCTATTTTTGGCATTCCTCTGTCTTCAGGCCCATGGATCTTGGCCGCCGTGGCAGACTGGAACTGTAATACAATCTTTCATTCAAATGTAATCATCAATTTTCAGTAATTTAATGTTCAGTCAATGATGAGAGGTTTAGAATAATTTCAAAGCGTTATTTGTCATTAAGAGATTAGTATTCTTTTTGTTGTTTTTATTCAGATTAGTCAAATTACAGAAATATCGAGAAAAGGTTTTGTTAGAGTCAGCATAAAATAGACAGCTTGTTCCATAAAGGAAATCGTCCCTATCTTAGTATAAGAGTCCTAATCTAAATAAGAACCTGTAAAGTGTTCCTTCGGAAAAGAGCAAGATTCTGGAGCTTCTAGTTAGTCAAAGAAATGAACTCCCCATAAAGAGCAGTCCGGAAACTCAGCTGCATTCCCCAACAAGTGACAGTAGCAACTTGTTAATAAATCAAAGGAAACTTTAATCACAGCAGTAGCTATGATCAACATTAGGAGTAAGTCTCCCTGCAAAAAGGTCAGAGTAAAGGAAATCGCTGTTAGCAGTAGCTTCCAGCAATCTGGGCAGAACAAAGGAGAATAATGCATAAAGAATCGAGGGTAAGGTGGCATGAAAAAGGTTGGGGTTGAATGGAATAGAATGCCTTTCTAACTAGGAACACATATATATGAAAACATAAAACATTTGCAACATTCAGCACCGTTAAGTCATCTTCATGACTTTGTGGAAACAGATCTTCCGATGGTCTGTCTCTCCTCCCATTTCCCATGGTAAACATTCACGCTGGTGAGCAGTTATCTAAAAGTTTCTAAATTGTCTTGCACTAGATACATGAGGGAAGGTTCTCATGAGAACCTTTGCAGGCCTTATTCTGTTAGATGTTGTCAGTATCCCATTGTGTGGACAAAGGGCTAGTCTAAAGCAATGAAACATTTCTATCAGTAAGTCTTGAAGAGACCATGCAGAACAATATCTTCAGTAAGTTTAACATTACTAGTCTCTATTCATTATAAAATTGTTCAGTGAAATGAGGAAATCATATGGTGTGAGCAAGCAAGAATTACATTTTCCGAGGGCAGCACATTTTTAATTGATGAACGATTTTGCAGTCAGATGATTAAGTCAACAGTTTGAAAAGGCATTTTATTTAAATTTCAAGCAGGAGTCGAAAGACATTTTCAGGCCTAGTCGTTCAAGCACATTAGGTATGAGGGCATACTACTTTTTTAAGCTGCACGTTTATTTCAAAAGTTCGAAAGCATCTTCTCCTACAATGTAAAGCTGCATGATTTATTTATCACATTTTTCTTTTAAGAAGCATTTTCTATGTTTTTTTCCCTCTACGGTTATGACAAAATTAAACACATTTTCTAATGTCAAGCACATTTTCTTCAGCGTTAACTGAGGTAAATGTTTATGAAAATTTTAGACTTTAACAATGCTGAGATGGTTGCTATGAGATCCATGGTTTTGCAGAATAGACTTAACGGAGGGCGGAGTCTGTCGGATGTTGAAATTTCAGCAATGCTAGACTTACATTCCTGAAAAGAGTAAGGATTTGAAGAAATATATTAAGAACATTACTGACTTAAAGAGAGATTTGATAGGTTGGAAGGAACAGGTGCTTGGGAAGCAATATGGAATGAATTTTCTGCTGTAGGCATACGGTTTGGAAACATAGGGAGTGGAATTGTTGAATGCATTTTGAGACCCTTAGTGAGAATTGCTCTTTGTGGATAAACTCTGTTTGTGATTTATAAAGTTTACAAAGGAGCACAAGGGAAAAAGGGATTGAACCAAAAGAGAGCAAACATAGAATTATAAAAAAGACAGAGTAAATACAATGATTACATGACGTCTCTGAAGGAATCCAGAAGAAAGGTGATGAAAACAACTAGACTTTGATCATCTGATAAGAGATACTTATCTTGATCTGATGGCTTCACTCACCATCAGAGGGGGGTTTGGAGCAGCATAACTTTGGCTTCATTATTACACTTCAAAAATACGCAATATATACATATAATTAGCACTACATACTTGTGTGTCCTGACATTTTTTATGTAAAGTGTTGCACTTTACATCAGCATTGAAGTGCATTCACTGTAGAATTAGAGACTCATATATACCCTGAGTGCCTTAAATGTTTTAAACAACATTTATTGTTTAGGTGATAGACTTAAACCATCCTTACACTATGTAGGAGAGTAGGATCTGCCTCTTATGTTGCCCCCACTTTTTTTCTGATGTTTACACTGGTTTCTGGCTATAGTCTGGCTGGGCCCCTGCTAATCAGGGCCCCAGCCTCTCTGTTCTCTCTAAACGACTTGGAGTGCACTCTAGGTGCACTAGTGATTGGATACTGTGGTACCTTATGAGTCCCTAGTATATGGTACCTTAGGTACCAAGGGCATAGGTACTTCACAGGCCTACCAGGGGCTGAAGCATGTTTTATGCCACCCCTGGGACGCAGACTAAATCTGACACCACAGGCCTGCTACTGCAGCCTGGGTGAGGTGGTGCTAGCACTCCTCACTGAGATATAGGTCCCCTATATCTCTCCTGCACACACATATGAACCTATCAGTCACCCCTAAGGCAGGCCCTATCAATCCTGAGGGCAGGGTGCTTGGCTTCGATGTGAGGGGGTGCCTCTGCCTGAGCAGGGCCCCTCTGCTGCTCTCAGAGTCCATTCTCTGGTGCAGTTTGTGGATGCGGTTAAACCATATACTTTTAAGTGCATTATATCCTCGCGGTAAAATGCTAACTTTGGAATGGCTGCATCGAAACATGTCGTGTTTGGTGTCAAACATCTTGGAATACTACCCCCTGCCAGTCCTGGCGGCGGGGGTAGCATTCCACCCTTCTAGAGGGATAGACATGTGCCTACTGTGGAAACGCGGTAGAATCCTGCAGAGCCCTGGCATCACAAAATGGATGCCACCAGTCACAGACACTGGGCTGCCCTCCTGCTGATGACCAACACTCGCAGTGGAGGAAGCCCAACAATAGATATCCTGTCCCAAGGGGTGTGACCACCTTCCAGACAGGGTTTAGTGTATTGGGGCTGGGTGGGTGCACTCTTAGAGTGCTTTGAAGTCCTGCACTGGGGAGCAGAAGGCTCCTCTGTGCATATGCCAGTTCAAACCGGCTCAGGGGCTACCTGTCCCTGCTCTGGCGCGAAACTGGACAAAGGGAAGTGGGTGTAGCCACCCACTCCCCTGACCCTCCCATAGGTAGGGTCATAGAGCTAGTCCCTCCCTTTCTTTTAGTATAAGAGGGGAACCTGTGCATTGCACCCTAGATTTCCCTGGACGACGCTCTGAAGAAGAATCCCGGACCTTCGACGTTCCACTACCTTTGGAAGACTGAAGAATCTCCTTGGAGTCAAGGAGTGACTCCCCTGCTTGGCAGGCACCAAAAACTACAAACAACGGTCGCAAACTATGCCGCTCCCGCCAGAGTCCGAAGTCCCTGCAGCCCAAGAAGTGGATTTCCTGACTTCTCAAAGGCCATCGTGAGTCCCCAGGGCCAGTGGACCCCAAGAGTAACGAGGAACCGCGACCCCTGGGTACCGTGCACTATTGTCGAGTGCAACACCTTTACAACGTTCCACGAACTTGTGCTTTGGACCACGTGTGGTCCTAGCCTCCAGCAGGAATCCCTCCGAAGATCAGAGGCCTACCACGTCCCGAGTGACCGTGGGCCCCTGTGAGCGAATCCTCCCGAGGCGTCTTTGCGATCCATTGCCAGCCGGCTTGTGGGTCCCCAGAAGACTTTCTAAAGACACCAAAGGGCTCCCCTGGTTTCTCCAGGCCCGCCCTGACTTACCCTCGCTGGGTGAGTCCCCCAGACCTTGCTGGTCTGCGCCATTGCCTCTTCGCACTTTCCCCAAGACTTGCTGTTACCAAGGCTTGTTGGCTCTGATCGAGTCGCTGACACTGCAGTAAGCTGCAGACATCGTGGGACATGCCGAATCCAGCTCCTGGTCATCGTTGACGCCTCCTGGACCTCGTGGCTGAAGAGTCAAGGCAACCGCGAATGACCTGAATCTTGCGACGACGGTGGGCATCCATCTTCTTTGCCCCGAGTCACTGCCAAGTGACTTTGAACACTGTCCCCTCTGCTTTCAGGTCTTCCATCTTCCGAATCCAGGCTTGGATTCCACCGGACACTTCTTCGGACTTCACAAGCAGCAAGTCTTCATTGTCCTCCATTGAAAACGACGCCGCGACCCGACACCAAAGGACACCTATGCACCCGGCTTCCCTGGGTGAGGTAACTCCAGCACTACAGTGCTCCTGTGGGTGTTGGCCCTCGAACTACTTACCCTGTAAGTGACTTGCTTGTAGGTTCTCCCGAAGTATCCTAAAACTCTTAATTTCCAACCGCGACTTGCCCCATTGAAGTCAACGGCGATTCGCGCCTGTGTATCCACACTGCACGCGTCCCCCGTGGGTCCTTTACTTACCTGCCTTGGGTGGTTTCGTGAGGCCCGAGCACTTCTGAAGGCCCTAGGCCTTGTCTCTTTGCAAGTCGTTGTTTCTAAGTCTCTTTTTTAGTATATGGTCTGGTACGCCCCTAGGGCCCCAGCCATATTTGTGCTTAACTTATTGTGAAACGTTGATTTGTGCATATGTCCTTGACTTCTAATCTCATAAAGAGATTAGTAGAGAGTTGTTAATAATAAATACATATATATTTGATATATATACCTGTGTGGTGTCTTTTCATTTGGTGATTCAAGAGATTGTGTGGTAAAACAAGCTGCTTTACATTCCTTCAAGACTTAGCCTGAAGGCTGCTCTCCACAGCTACCACTAGGATAGCTTTCTATAAAGGTTGTCTTAAACCTATCTACCATAAGAGTCGAATTGTTCTGGTGCAAGGTGTCCACTTTAATTAGTGAACAGCATATACCAGGCCAACTTCTCACATTGGTGGGCAGCGTGTGGGATTCCAGCTTGCTATTGTTTTACCAGAAAAATCTCTATTTGAATTACTAACTGAAAACCACTATAGGTACTCGAGGTACATATAAAGTCAAGTTTAGTATCAATAAGTTCTACTGAACTTAGAGCTGTGTGCCAAGGGATAGCACACCCTTTGTACAGCTCAAGCTAGTATCAGTAGGCCACAAACTAGTGTAGGTAGTACAACACTGCACAACACTAGAATGTCCTTGAAGGGTGGAACCAGTGGATCCACTCAGCCTCAGTATAAGGACATGGCTTTCTCTGACTTGAGAGCCATGTGTGTTGAAAGACACCTGAGGCTAGGACAGAGTCCCTCAACCCTACACCTGATAGATCTGCTGACAGCAGATGATCTTAGATTGGCTCTAGGAGCTAATGGGTCTGAATCAGTGGGTGGGTCAATTACAGTATCTGGGTCAGATGATGAACATCAGAATGACCAGGACTCTGTGATTGAAGGGCCAGGCCTCAAGGGGCCTGAAAAGGACAGAGGAATTCTCCCTAAGAGAACTGACAGAGTGGATGAGAGGCATAGGTCCCCTTCCAGGGAATCTGAGCACTCTTATCACTCTGCCAGAGAATTTGTCCACCAGAGGAACTCATACTTTCCCATAAGAGAGACCTCCTCTGAAAGAATGTGCAAACTGCTGCAGTATGAGGAAGCAAGAGTTGCCCTCAGAACCAAGCAGTTGGCACTGGATAGAGAAGCCCTGGAAATCCAGAGAGCTTCTAGACGAGAGGGGTTAGAACCCCTTGGTGGCAGCAACAGTGTCCCTAGAGGCAGAGAATCTATTCCAGACCATAGGAACCTGAGCAAGGTTGTTCCTCCCTACCAGAGTGGGGATGATATCCACAAGTGGATAACTGCTATGGAGAGGGCCTGTAGAGTACAGCAGGTCCCCCAAAAGCAGTGGGCAGCAATCTTGTGGCTCTCCTTTTCAGATAAAGGTAGAGACAAGCTCCTCACTGTTAGAGAAGAGGATGCTGATGATTATGAAGTCCTGAAGAGTGCACTAATAGATGGGTTTGGCTTAACCACTGAGCAGTACAGGTTGAAGTTCAGAGACACCCAGAAGGCACAGACTCAGGACTGGACTGACTTTGTTGATTGTGCAACCAAGGCTCTGGAGGGTTGGCTGGTTGGCAGTAGGGTTACTGATTTCAAGGGATTGTATAATCTGATGATGAGAGAACAGATCCTTAATAATTGCCAGAACCAGTTGTTGCATCAGTACCTGGTGGACTCGGATCTGACCTCTCCCCAAGAATTGGGAAAGAAGGCAGACAAATGGGTCAGAACCAGGGTGAGGCAGAAACCCCAGAACCAAGGGGGTGACACCAAGAAGCAAGATCCTAAGGGCTCTGAGAAAGGTGGGGATAAGTCAAAAGACCAGAAGTCTTCACAAGGGCCCCAAAAATCTGCATCTGGTGGGGAGTCACAATCCAACAAGGGAAAAGGCCAAAAGAAGCCCTGGTGCAAATTCTGTAAACAGAAAGGGCACTGGACTTCTGACTGTAACAAGTCCAAAGACCAAACCACCACCACTCCTGCCCCTAAGGCAACTGTTCCCCCTAGTTCAGCTACTGGTGGAGGTGGTACACAGAATAAGGGTGTAGTAGGGTTGACCCTGGGTTCTGAAGTGGACTCTGACCTAGTCAGAGTGCCCACTCAGGCAATGCTGATTTGTGAGGGAGACCTTAATATGTCCTTCCTAGTGAGTCCCAGTAATCTGGGCAAATACAAACAGCAGCCTGTAATAAATGGCAAACAGGCTTTGGCATTTAGGGACACAGGTGCTAGTGTCACCATGGTGGCAGAGGATCTTGTGGACCCTGGACAGATCATCCTGGGCGAAATGTACCAGGTGACCAATGCAAGCAATGTCAGGACCAACCATAGTCTGGCAGTTGTGAATTTCTCCTGGGGAGGGGTAACTGGCCTCAAGAAGGTTGTAGTCAGTGCAGACCTCCCTGTAGAATGTCTATTGGACAATGATCGAGAGACTTCAGCCTGGTCTGAAGTAGAGTTATGGACTCATGCTGAGATGTTGGGCATCCCTGCAGAGGTATTTGCTGTGACCAGGTCACAAGCAAGAATGCATGACACTGAACCAGCTCTGGATCCTGGAACAATGGACCAGATGCTTCCCAAGAGGAGGAGCAGTAGGGTAAAGGCAGTGCCTTCCCCTCTGTCTCAGATCACAGATTCACCCCCAGAGGGAGGTGAAGCATATCCTAAAGAAGGAACTGCCCCAGAGGAACTTGAGCCTGATCAGGTTGAGTTCTTGGGGGCAGGGGGCCCTTCTAGGGAAGATCTGAGTAAGGAGCAACAGTGCTGCCCCTCTCTTGAACCCCTCAGACAGCAGGCTGCTGCTGAGGCTGCTGGGAGTGCTAGTGGGTCCCATAAAGTTTATTGGGATGAGGGACTCCTATATTCTGAGGGTAGAGATCCAGCCCCTGGAGCCACGAGGAGGTTGGTAATACCTCAGATGTTTAGGGGGTTCCTCTTGACCCTAGCACATGACATCCCTTTAGCAGGACACTTGGGCCAAAACAAGACCTGGGACAGGCTTGTTCCACATTTTCATTGGCCACATATGTCAGAGGACACAAAGGAGTTTTGTCGCTCCTGTGTCACATGCCATGCCAGTGGTAAGGCAGGTGGCACAACAAAGGCCCCCCTGATACCCCTACCTGTGGTGGGGGTACCCTTTGAAAGGGTAGGGATTGACATTGTTGGTCCCCTTGACCCTCAAACTGCATCTGGGCACAGGTTTATCCTGGTGGTAGTGGATCATGCCACCAGGTACCCAGAAGCAATTCCCTGAGGACCACCACAGCCCCTGTGGTGGCAAGAGCCCTCATTGGAGTCTTCTCCAGAGTGGGTTTTCCAAAGGAGGTCATTTCTGACAGAGGTACCAACTTCATGTCAGGATATCTAAAAGCAATGTGGAAGGAGTGTGGTGTAACTTACAAGTTCACCACCCCCTATCACCCACAATGCAATGGTTTAGTTGAACGCTTGAACAAAACCTTGAAAGGAATGATTAAAGGACTCCCAGAGAAGCTTAGGCGGAAATGGGACCTTCTTCTTCCTTGCCTGATGTTTGCATACAGAGAGGTTCCACAGAAGGGGGTTGGTTACAGCCCATTTGAGCTTCTGTTTGGGCATCCTGTGAGAGGTCCAATGTGTTTGGTAAAAGAGGGCTGGGAGTTATCTCTCAAGCGCCCCAAACAAGATGTGATGGACTATGTACTTGGTCTCCGCTCCCGGATGGCTGAGTACATGAAAAAGGCAACCAAAAACCTAGAGGCCAGCCAAGAATTACAAAAAGCTTGGCATGACCAAAAGGCTGTACTGACTGTATACCAGCCAGGACAGAAGGTGTGGGTGTTGGAGCCTGTGGCCCCAGCAGCCCTCCAGGACAAGTGGAGTGGCCCCCATACAATAGTTGAACAGAAGGGAGAAGTCACCTACCTGGTGAATCTTGGAACTCCCAGGAGCCCCCTGAGGGTGCTCCATGTCAACAGATTAAAGCCATATGTTGACAGGGCTGACATGGGCTTGCTCATGGCAACTGATGAGGACCAGGAGGAGGAGAGTGACCCTCTCCCTGACCTGCTCTCTCAGAACCCTGATGATGGGTCAGTAGATGGTGTTGCTTTGGCAAGCAGCCTCACCGACCATCAGCAAACTGAGTGCAGACAAGTTCTGCAACAGTTTAGACATATGTTTAGCCTGACCCCTAGTCAGACTTCCTGGTGCACCCATGAGGTAGACACTGGAGACAGTCTGCCTGTCAAGAATAAGATCTACAAGCAACCTGACCATGTCAGGGACTGTATCAGGACTGAAGTCCAGAAAATGTTGGAGCTAGGTGTAATTGAGCCTTCAGATAGCCCTTGGGCTAGTCCAGTAGTCCTGGTACCCAAGCCTCATACCCAGGGTGGTAAGAAAGAAATGAGGTTTTGTGTAGACTACACAGGCCTCAATGCAGTCACTAGGACTGATGCCTATCCCATACCAAGGGCAGATGAGCTGATTGATACTTTGGCCTCAGCCAAGTATCTAAGCACGTTTGACCTGACAGCTGGCTACTGGCAGATCAGGTTAGCTGATGATGCAAAAGCCAAAACAGCATTTTCGACCCCTTGTGGGCACTACCACTTTGTGGTGATGCCCTTTAGATTGAAAAATGCACCTGCCACTTTTCAGAGGTTGGTGAATAAAGTTCTGACAGGGATGGAAACTTATTGCTCAGCTTATCTAGATGATATTGCTGTCTTTAGTTCCTCCTGGCAGGATCACCTGGTCCACCTCAGGAATGTTTTGGAGGCCCTGCAGAAAGTCGGCCTCACTATCAAGGCCACTAAGTGCCAGATAGGGCAGAGTCAGGTTGTATACCTGGGCCACCTTGTAGGTGGAGGCCAGGTTCAGCCTTTACAGAGCAAAACCCAAACCATACTGGAATGGGTTGCTCCAACCACCCAGACACAGGTGAGAGCCTTCTTAGGCCTGACTGGGTACTATAGGAGGTTTGTCAAGGGATATGGATCTATAGTGACCCCCTTGAATGATCTGACCTCAAAGAAAATGCCAAAAAATGTTCAGTGGACAGCTAGCTGTCAGAAGGCATTTGAAGACCTAAAGCAGGCCATGTGCACTGCCCCCATCTTACAGAGTCCAGACTACACCAAAAAGTTCATTGTCCAAACAGATGCTTCTGAGCTGGGTGTGGGAGCTGTACTGTCTCAACTGAATGATGAAGGTCAAGACCAGCCAGTAGCTTTTATTAGCAGAAGGCTGACCCCTAGAGAGAAACGTTGGTCAGCTATAGAGAGGGAGGCCTTTGCTGTGGTGTGGGCCCTGAAGAAGCTGAGGCCATACTTGTTTGGCACTCACTTCATAGTTCAGACTGACCACAAGCCCCTCCTATGGCTTAAACAAATGAAAGGAGAAAACCCAAAACTTTTGAGGTGGTCCATTTCCCTACAGGGGATGGACTATACAGTGGAACATAGACCTGGGACCCAACATGCCAATGCAGATGGACTCTCAAGGTATTTCCACTTTGAACACGAAGACTCAACTGGTCAAGGTTAGTTTAGTGTCCCTGTGTTTGGGGGGGGGGGTTGTGTAGGAGAGTAGGATCTGCCTCTTATGTTGCCCCCACTTTTTTTCTGATGTTTACACTGGTTTCTGGCTATAGTCTGGCTGGGCCCCTGCTAATCAGGGCCCCAGCTTCTCTGTTCTCTCTAAACGACTTGGAGTGCACTCTAGGTGCACTAGTGATTGGATACTGTGGTACCTTATGAGTCCCTAGTATATGGTACCTTAGGTACCAAGGGCATAGGTACTTCACAGGCCTACCAGGGGCTGAAGCATGTATTATGCCACCCCTGGGACGCAGACTAAATCTGACACCACAGGCCTGCTACTGCAGCCTGGGTGAGGTGGTGCTAGCACTCCTCACTGAGATATAGGTCCCCTATATCTCTCCTGCACACACATATGAACCTATCAGTCACCCCTAAGGCAGGCCCTATCAATCCTGAGGGCAGGGTGCTTGGCTTCTATGTGAGGGGGTGCCTCTGCCTGAGCAGGGCCCCTCTGCCGCTCTCAGAGTCCATTCTCTGGTGCTGTTTGTGGATGCGGTTAAACCATATACTTTTAAGTGCATTATATCCTCGCGGTAAAATGCTAACTTTGGAATGGCTGCATCGAAACATGTCGTGTTTGGTGTCAAACATCTTGGAATACTACCCCCCCGCCAGTCCTGGCGGCGGGGGTAGCATTCCACCCTTCTAGAGGGATAGACATGTACCTACTGTGGAAACGCGGTAGAATCCTGCAGAGCCCTGGCATCACAAAATGGATGCCACCAGTCACAGACACTGGGCTGCCCTCCTGCTGATGACCAACACTCGCAGTGGAGGAAGCCCAACAATAGATATCCTGTCCCAAGGGGGTGTGACCACCTTCCAGACAGGGTTTAGTGTATAGGGGCTGGGTGGGTGCACTCTTAGAGTGCTTTGAAGTCCTGCACTGGGGGAGCAGAAGGCTCCTCTGTGCATATGCCAGTTCAAACCGGCTCAGGGGCTACCTGTCCCTGCTCTGGCGTGAAACTGGACAAAGGGAAGTGGGTGTAGCCACCCACTCCCCTGACCCTCCCATAGGTAGGGTCATAGAGCTAGTCCCTCCCTTTCTTTTAGTATAAGAGGGGGAACCTGTGCATTGCACCCTAGATTTCCCTGGACGACGCTCTGAAGAAGAATCCCGGACCTTCGACGTTCCACTACCTTTGGAAGACTGAAGAATCTCCCTTGGAGTCAAGGAGTGACTCCCCTGCTTGGCAGGCACCAAAAACTACAAACAACGGTTGCAAACTACGCCGCTCCCGCCGGAGTCCGAAGTCCCTGCAGCCCAAGAAGTGGATTTCCTGACTTCTCAAAGGCCGTCGTGAGTCCCCAGCGAAGCTGAGGCCAGTGGACCCCAAGAGTAATGAGGAACCGCAACCCCTGGGTACCGTGCACTGTTGTCGAGTGCAACCCCTTCACAACGTTCCACGAACTTGTGCTTTGGACCACGTGTGGTCCTAGCCTCCAGCAGGAATCCCTCCGAAGATCAGAGGCCTACCACGTCCTGAGTGACCGTGGGCCCCTGTGAGCGAATCCTCCCGAGGCATCTTCGCGATCCCTTGCCAGCTGGCTTGTGGGTCTCCAGAAGACTTTCTAAAGACACCAAAGGGCTCCCTGGTTTCTCCAGGCCTGCCCTGACTTACCCTTGCTGGGTGAGTCCCCCAGACCTTGCTGGTCTGCGCCATTGCCTCTTCGCACTTTCCCCAAGACTTGCTGTTACCAAGGCTTATTGGCTCCGATCGAGTCACCAACACCGCAGTAAGCTGCAGACATTGTGGGACACGCCGAATCCAGTTCCTGGTTGTCGTCGACGCCTCCTGGACCTCGTGGCTGAAGAGTCAAGGCAACCGCGAACGACCTGAATCTTGCGACGACGGTGGGCATCCATCTTCCTTGCCCCGAGTCACTGCCAAGTGACTTTGAACACTGTCCCCTCTGCTTTCAGGTCTTCCATCTTCCGAATCCAGGCTTGGATTCCACCGGACACTTCTTCGGACTTCACAAGCAGCAAGTCTTCATTGTCCTCCATTGAAAACGACGCCGCGACCCGACACCAAAGGACACCTATGCACCCGGCTTCCCTGGGTGAGGTAACTCCAGCACTACAGTGCTCCTGTGGGTGTTGGCCCTCGAACTACTTACCCTGTAAGTGACTTGCTTGTAGGTTCGCCCGAAGTATCCTAAAACTCTTAATTTCCAACCGCGACTTGCCCCATTGAAGTCAACGGCGATTCGCGCCTGTGTATCCACACTGCACGCGTCCCCCGTGGGTCCTTTACTTACCTGCCTTGGGTGGTTTCGTGAGGCCCCAGCACTTCTGAAGGCCCTAGGCCTTGTCTCTTTGCAAGTCGTTGTTTCTAAGTCTCTTTTTTTAGTATATGGTCTGGTACGCCCCTAGGGCCCCAGCCATATTTGTGCTTAACTTATTGTGAAACGTTGATTTGTGCATATGTCCTTGACTTCTAATCTCATAAAGAGATTAGTAGAGAGTTGTTAATAATAAATACATATATATTTGATATATATACCTGTGTGGTGTCTTTTCATTTGGTGATTCAAGAGATTGTGTGGTAAAACAAGCTGCTTTACATTCCTTCAAGACTTAGCCTGAAGGCTGCTCTCCACAGCTACCACTAGGATAGCTTTCTATAAAGGTTGTCTTAAACCTATCTACCATAAGAGTCGAATTGTTCTGGTGCAAGGTGTCCACTTTAATTAGTGAACAGCATATACCAGGCCAACTTCTCACACACTATTAAAATGTATTTACTTTAGAAACAAAAATACTTATGCAATGTGTGCACTAATGTTTCATATTTGCATTTAAATGTAGTTCTTAGGCACATTTAGAGATGTATACTCAAAGTTTTTTTTTACCTTTATGAAACCTTAACCTGAATCTAATGTACAGGCAGTTTTCATTCATTTGTGGTTGAATGTGCACACATATATTAAATGTGCACCATTGATTTAATACGTTAACTTGTCATAAGTAGGCCCGTATTTCTTTCTGCATGAAATGCTGTTTTCTATTTTCCACCTAAAACCTTTGTTTTTTCAGTGAATTTCTAAGGTTTTTTTTATTGTACTTCCTAACTATAATGTCCATGTAACCTTTGTTTTTTTTCAGTGAATTTCCAAGGTTCTTCAAATTCTATTTCTAATTATTATGTGCCTGTAATGTTTCATTTTTTTAGTTAATTTCTAGGGTTTATTTGAAATACTAAGTATACTACAATTGATTTAGATTTTTTATTTAGTTTTTTTTTGCTCTATGGACATTCTTTTTTATAAATATACTTTATATACGTTTTAAAAGGAAACAATTAAATATGTACTTAATGCAATTATATTTTTTTTGCAAATGTAATTAAACAAATTTTATTTTATTTTTTTAATTATTTTTCTGTTCTGCGGAACCTTCACGGACCGGAAAACATAGACGGGACAAGTACTCTATGGTTTTTAATCCCAATCACGTGATCGGAATTAATTTGCGAAGCTATATCCGCAGATTTGCTGAAAATTCTATAAATTATTTTAAATATATACACCCCTCCATTTTCATTAATGACATTAGAGTGAACATATTTACAAGTATATATAAGGCACCCTACATTTATTTTTCAAGAAAGTTACTCATTTTATGAGTTTCACGATTCCCCGGATCTACGGACTGGATTTGCGAATTTGCTCGATGACACACCCAAACATTACCTTTTGATTGGATACATTAGGACCCCACCCATGTACATTGAAAACCACGCCCAAAAACAGTTAGATCTCCAGTGAAGTCTCTGGAAAGAGGGTTGATAACCAGTGGTGCTCTGCTTTCACAGAATGGCTGAAGCTACATCTTCTGTCCAGGATGCATATCCACAACCTGTTAAGGATAAGAAGGAAGATACGATACCTCGAAGAAAAGAAAGTGATATCTGGAAGCACTTTGCAATACCTTCTGGGGAAAAAAAGGTAACATCAAAATATGTGCAAATGCAATATTTGTGGCAAGTAGTTATCCAGAGACACTGCAAAGAAGTATTCAAATGGTACAAGTTCCATGTAGAAGAACTTAAAAACAATTCTCTCTTCATAAAACTTTATTTCGGCACAGTTGGCCATAAAAGCACAATTTTTGGATAATATTTAAAAATTGAATAAAATACAATAGATAAAAACAACATAAAAAAACAAGACAAAAGGGTTTACATTCCACGCGCTGGGAGAACTTTCTCCGGTATCAGCCATCTTAAAGAGCAAGACATAAAGTGCAAGTGCATGTGCATTTAGAGGCTAGTTCCAATAATTATTTAGCTCCGTTTGTATTGCAAGTTTAAAAATTGCGCTGCACATAGGAAAAATAATTTAAAAAAAGCTGAATAAGAAGAAATTTACACAGCCGGCATATTTGCCCCAGTTGTCAACACAGTGCATAAAACCACAAACAATCAGGGGGAATGGTCTATGCACATTCAAAGACTGGCATAATAGTCATTAATAATAGATCACTTGTCTCCGCAACAACTAAATAAATACAATTTATGCAAAAACATCTGTTAAAACATATCATAGACCATTGTCATTCCTATTTAGAGACTTATTCAAAATGGCTCTGCGCGTGCACCACATAGTAAATAAGAAGCGTGAGATTGAAAAAACAATGGGCATGCGTGTGTCAGATTTTAAGATCCTATACACATTGCGACAGTGTCTCGACCCCAAGTTCCTGCAAAGTTGTAGTAGCCATCGCGACCTGGCCTTCCTGTAACCCTGGCAGAAAAATATCACATGAAGATTAGTCTCATCTGCATTAAGGCACGCAGGGCACTCTGCATTTGTGTGGCCCTCCCACTTTTTTGTGAATGAACGCAGCGGAAGGACTCCATGCCTAAATTGCAGGTAAAGCTTCTTAGCCAGAAGCGGCTGTATGTCGTCCAACACTGGTTCTAGAATATATATAGTTTTAACTTCCAGAAACTCAGCCGTCAGTCTCCCCACTGAGGGTCTCATCTCAAACTGGGCGAGTTTATGGTCTCTATAACTCTCGATCAAAGCTTTTCTGGGAGTTATTTGGGAGATTTCTTCTGCATTGTGCCACAAACTGCCCCTGCCCAAGTCCTCACATGTTTTCTTAACATGTAGCAGCCAAGGCAACTTCCCTGCACCTCGCAACCCCATGACATCGATCAGTTCTTCTCTATAAGAGGCAAATTCAGGGGTGGACCACAGACGCCGCCAGTATAATAATGGTCTAAGAGCAGCTTCTTCCTCAATGGGTCTGACCCCTAGATCCATACGTAGGGGTATTAGTGGTGTACTGGGTGGCAATCCCATAAGTTGTCTAATGAATAAATTCTCAGTACGGGCTGGCTGGCCAGCTGGGCAATGCCCCCATAGTTCGGCTCCATAGAGTGCAGCCGTCCTAGCCTGGGCCTTGTAAATTTCCACCGCAGGACTCACCCGTTTTTCAGAGCATGACCTATATGATTTTAAAATGCCCCCGAAGTCTGGGATAATTTTAAGGCTGTTTTACTGATTTGGGCTCCCCAATCCATTCTTTCTGTCAATGTAATTCCCAGGTACTCAAATATAGATACCCGTTCTAGGGGACTTCCATCCAGAGAAGGGTTTGGGCGAGTGGTGTTACCTACATTAAAAGCCATATACTTTGTTTTTTGTAGGTTGATTTCTAGTCCCCGATGTTTGCAGAAAGCGCTAAAGTTGTCCAGAGTTCTCTGGATTCCCATGGGAGATTTAGCAAGCAGGAGGGTATCATCTGCAAACATGAGGGCAGGTATAATGCGTTTCGCCAACCTGGGAGCATCAATGTTTACCCCAGCATTCAATGATTCTATTAAGCCATTAATAAAATGGCAGAAGAGGGTTGGGGCCAGGACACAGCCTTGTCGGACCCCTCTCTCGACAGGCAGGGGGGATGAAAGTTCGCCATTTTTGCCAAATCTAATTCGAGCAAAGTTGCCCTCATGTAAGCCTTTTAACTGCTGGCAAAGATACTCTGGGACACCCATGTCTAATAGAGTAGCCCAGAGTTTGTCCCTTGGCACCAGATCGAAAGCTGACTTAAGGTCTACAAATATAAGGTAGAGGCTGCCACCCTCTATACTAACAGTTTTCCAATAAATCATCTGTAGCCTTAAGATCTGGTCAGTTGTTGATATCCTTGCTCGAAAACCGGCCTGGAGGGAAGTGAGGATGTTATGTTCCTCCATCCAGTTTTGGAGATGCCCCAATAGGACACGTGCAAACACTTTTTGGCATACATCTATCAAACTAATCGGACGATGGTTGACAGGTAAAAGCGGAGAGCCCTTTTTATAGATTGGTATTATTTCGGCCCCTGCCCAGGTGGTGAGAATCGCCATACCTTGGAGAATTGCATTGAACAGGGAACATAGGTAAGGGGCCCAGACAGTCGGCTCAGAGCGGAAGAGATCACCAGGGATCTTATCCAGCCCTGCGGCTTTTGCTGGTTTAATCATGCCCATGGCCTCAGAAACTTCTCTCAACGAGATCGGTGGAGTTTCTGCAAATATCATACAAGGGGACGGTAGGGGTCTATGCACTTGTCCTTCCCCATCATCTACCCTTGTGTAGAGTGATTTAAAATGGGCCTTCCACACTTCTTCACTGATATTGGGTTCTATGGCAGATTTGCCCTCCTGAGACCCTGAGTTGATGATATTCCAGAAAGTCCTCAGATCGTGATTTGATAAGGCACTTCTGAGCTCATCCCACTTTTGCGATTCCCAGCTTTTTTTGGCCTTGGCAATAGCATTCTTATATTTTGCCCTCGCATCTTTAATCGCTGGCCTGGCATTGTTTTTGATGGCGGTGACAAGGCCATTTTTAGCCTCGCGGCAGTTCGAATTAAACCATGGGTGTTGTTTTTTTTTAGACGACCTAGGCTTTTTATTTAGGTAGAAGAAAGCGGCCATAGAAGTAAACAGCTCTTGGTGATTTTTAGAGATAATTGAATTATAAATAGAAGTGCCATGTGCAACTGTAAAATATGGGAGGATTTGTTGGTAGAGCATGGCCAATTTTTCTTCTGACTGGGAGAATTCGCCCCAGCGAACTCTCCTCCCTCCATTGGACTGGATCAGGCCTGTATCTGGAGCTGGCAATTTAACAGACGCATTCTTAGCAAAAGGTGTAGTTATTGCTAGAATGAGGGCATTATGGTCGCTATCATAGCGAGGACTGATTTTAAAATCTAATACTTTGTGCCATGAATTCACATCTACCATAATGTAATCAATAATGGAAGTGTGCCCCTGTCTGTTAAAGGTATGTTGCCCAGGCGAGTCGGATATGATGCGTCCATTACAAGCTCTCAGTGAAAAGTTTAATGTGAGGGTGCTTATCTGTAGTGCTAATGGGGTCCATACCCTTAAAGGAGGAATATTGGGCTCTGGGATGGACCAATAGCGATCCTCTTCACAGAAAGTGCCGGGGACCAAGCCATTCAGGGGTTCAAATTGGCAATTAAAGTCGCCGCCAATGATTACCCCGGAATTTGGAGGGATGGTTGTGAGACAGGTAGTTAATTGGTCAAGTGTGGAGGACTCTTTCCCTCTGGGTACTGGTTGGGAGTATACATTAATTAGAACTACATTTAATCCCGTATGAGAGGTAAGGCGTACACAAAGTACGTGAAAAACTCTCTATCTGTTTTGCCTCACAGCCCAGGTGTACTGCGACCCAGGTACACAGGCCTCCAGAAGGTCTGCCCTTCCCCACATGAGTAGCTGGAATGTTAAACGATGCATAGCCCATTCTATGTATTTCATCTTTAGCCCATGTTTCGTGGAACATGCAGACTTCATGCTGCTCTATGAAGCGACCCCAGTCCGGACTATCCAGTTTAGACGGTAGTCCAGCTATGTTCCAAGAGAGGATTTGCAAACTAGCCCATTTGGTTTATTAAGCGGGGGGGTTTGTACCTTCATTCTCTTGACTGCCCAAGGGGAGTTGGCAGTACTCCATTCGGTGTACTGTGCTAGTTCCATTAACTGGGTCGCAAGCACCTTTTGGAGTATGTGGGTTATATGCTGCATCCCTCTGAGCTGTAATCAAGGTCTGTGTGTCCTGTTGTAAGGGATCAAGAGTTGGTAAATTGATGATAGCTGTCTCGTGTGTGCTCCTAGTCAGCCTAAACTTTCCTTCCTCATTTTCCAGTACCAGCCCCAAGTTCTGCTTTGGAGATCTTTTCCTCTGAGCCCTAGTCCATCGCAGTGTCCCCGCCTCTCTGAGTTGATCAGATACTTCTAGTGGGGGGTCCTCACTCGTGAGTCAATCTACTGATTCCAGAGGGTTAAATCTATTTTCTACCGGAATATTAAAAAAAAGGGGGGTGGGTGGCCCTGTCCTATTGGGGAAAAATGATTTTCCTGTGGCCAATCTCCCCTCCAATGACCATGTCTGCTTCTTGCCGGTGGAATAAGGGCAGGGGGATAAAAGTAGCCTAATGGTAAGGAGTTAATACCTCCCCTGACCCTCAGGTAGAAGCGATCCAAAAGGGATTCAACAAACTCTGTGTTTTTAAAGTTTATCACAACGCAATCGCCAGCAATGTCTTTGGATCGCCAGCCTACCCAGCCCACCCTACGGACCATGATGATTTCATTTATGTCTCTATAGGAGAGTTGTTTATGGCTGGCTAGCCATTGTGAACATTTATTTTTTAAATCAGAATATGACTCTCTACCCCCATTTTCAACTCCGGGACACCTGCTAATATAACTACATAGGGGTTGACTCCGGGGAAGGTTTATAGATGGAAAAATTAACCCTGGGACTTGTCTGTCCTCGTATGAAACATTTTTGTTCCCTGGCCTCTCGCTACGAGCATTGCTTACTTGTGGTCTAACTGAGGATTGGACATTCTTTCTTCCTGCCTGTACCCCCTGTTTGGGCACCTGGTGATTTAAACTAGATCCTTTTCCTAGCCCGTCAGCAATGTTTAGACTGTTTCCCCCATCCTCCTGGTTAGAATGGATTGTTAAAATGGGGGTTGGTATACAATCAATCGCTAGGAGTTCAGGGTTTATAGCTAGGGGGGCCAAGTTTAAGTTTGCAGGGTTAGCCGGTTCCTTTACCCTCAGGGCTGCGTCAGTCTTGTCCACCCATAGCTCGACTAGGTTGGTAAGCTTGTCCACCCTTTCCCACAAGTTTTTTAGCTCATCCTTCACAATGGTCCTTACTTGAACCTATAAGTTCACCATCACATCCATAACCCAGGCTGGCTGCTCCAGGTCTGTCTGTAATGGTGTTTCCAAACCAACCTCCCTTAAGTCACCAGGAATTGCGCGGGCCATAGGTAATTTTTTGCGCTTTTGGCCCAATGGAGCAGCATTTTTGGTTTTCTTGACTTTCGGGCGACACCCTCTCGATGAAGCGCATCCACATTGACCGCCGCACGGGTCCTAGGGTGGGAAGTTGGAAGATCCTGGGGAATGGATGCTGGGGAGCCTGATACATCATGCAAGCTAATGGGTTGGGCAAGATCAGGGGTCAAAGACAAACGTCTTTCAGTTAGTTCGATCTCGGTAGCAACTACTCCAATTGCTCTCTGTAGCATTCTGTCTATGGAGGTTGGTTGTAGTGAAGAAGACAGTTGTGGGTGTGCTATGTTTGATTTCCCCACACCAATCCGCCTACCCATGTTTATAGCCAGATTGGACTAGTGACCAGACAGGAAATTCCTGGAAGAGGGATCACTGACCTTGCAAGATGTTTCAACTGAGGCGGGGTTGAGTTTTATCAGTCCTCCCCATGGCACAATGCGACACAAGACCACAGGCCCAATTTGCACAACTATAGTAGTTCTCACAACCAGAGGGCCCAGCGAGACACCTGCCACAACAAGTGAGCTCCTCGTGTCACAAATGCGTGAAGCGCAAGTTCACCACGACAAGGGGGGTGCACCACAATCACGTTAGGGCACGATGGCCCACTGCTGCTGATGCCCCGCTGGCACCCTCTAAATCTGTTCGTAACTTGGGAATTTGCTTCAATGACAAGCTGACTTTGGAAAATCAAGTCAATAAGACTGTTGGGAGCTGTTTTGCCCTTATTAGGGTCCTCAAGAAAGTACTTCCCTTGCTCCCGGCACATACTCGTGCATTGGTAGTAAGGAGCGTCATCCTGAGCAGGTTAGATTATTGTAATGCCCTGCTACTGGAGTCCCCTAAATATTTATTGGGGAGACTGCAGAGAATCCAGAATGTAGCGGCTAAGTTGGCCTTGATGAGACCTCGTCAGTCCTCCCCCTCCCAGGCTCTTGCGGACCTTCATTGGCTCCCAATTCTGCTGAGGGTTCACTTCAAATCCCTTTGTGTTGTGTTCAAGGCACTGCATGGTCTTGGGCCAATACCATTGCAGAGTAAATTTAGTTGGTATGTTCCCACTCGTTGCCTTAGGTCCTTTTCTGCCAATTGGGTGAAAGTGCCTAGGGTCAGAAGAGCTAAACTGGGGGCAAGCTTTCAGTGTTGCTGCTGCAAAGCTCTGGAACAGCCTACCCACGGAGTTGCGACAGATGACGAACTTCATGCCGTTCAGAAAGAAATTAAAAACCTGGCTCTTTCCCAGAGTATGATGCCTTCTGCCCTATGTCACAGGCTTTTTTTTCCATCTCTCAGCGCCAGGATACCCGGCGGGTTACAGTGCGCTCTACAAATAGCCCTTACATTACATTACATGGCATCAGCCGCAGAGGTCCCCCCCAAAGAGGAACAGTTCATCCCCCATAAGACGCCGGCACTGCGCAATCACAACAGGGGACCATAGGCATAAAGAAGCGCAGCCTCCCAAAAGTGAGTCTCAGCCTAGACTCTGAAGCGGAGGAATGCAACCACCCAATGCAAGGCAGACAGTTACTCCAGCGTCCAGCAGACACCCAATGGGCCTCAGTGTAACATCAGCTGCGCTGTACCACGGAATTCAGCAGCTCTCACAGCTCAATGCAATCCCAGCGCCTCGCGTGAACACTGGTGATCAGGTAGCACCACGCACCGCCTCAGTTTCAATTCATGAAAAGGTCTACATGTGGGAGAAAGCAGGTGCAGCAGGACAGTCCACCTGTACTGTAGACTTGGGAGAACCATCATCAGATGCGGTCATTACATTTCCAGCTGCCTGCGAAGAATTGAGTGCAATGGTTATTCACTGTACGAATTGCCACATGCCTGTTGCTGTAAAAATATCCTCTGTGGGTGCATACTGGAATACAGTGAAGAAGCATCACTGTTCCTTTTTTTGGTTTATTTTGGTGCTTCCAGTTACCATGTAGTATTTTTTGAAGACTGAAGCAAGTCGCTTCTTTGCATTCCCCCATCCTTATCCTTTTACTACCCTGTTCACTTTTTGTTAAAAAAATTAATTAGAAACAGTTTTTAAAAACGGTTACAAAACCTTTCTAGAAAATAATATGGTTCTTTTTAGAACCACGTTGTGGTCAAACAAATAGCTAACTCTGTGTTTTTAATGTGTCAGTGACTGTATCAGCGTGAGAGTGGGTGTGTCATCGTGTGCATCAGAGTGTGCCTGGGTGTGTTACTGGATTCATTGGTGTTTGGCTGGGTGTGTCAGTGTCTGCATTGCTGTATGCCTGAGTATGTCAGTGTCTGCATTGGTAAGTCCATGAGTGAGTCAGTGAGTGTGTGGGTGTGTTACTGAATGCATTAGTGTTTGGCTGGGTGTGTCAATGTCTGCACTGATGTATGACTGGGTGTGTCAGTGAATGCATTGGTATGTTCCTGGGTGTGTCAGTCTGTGCGTCAGTGTTTGCCTGGGTGTGTTATTGGATGCATTAGTGTTTGGCTGGGTGTGTCAGTGTTTGAATTGCTGTATGCCTGGGTGTGTCAGTGTCTGCACTGGTTAGTCCCTGAATGTGTCAGTATGTGTGTCAGTGTGTGCCTGGGTGTGTTATGGGATGTATTAATGTTTGGCTGGGTGCAGTCTCTGAGTGAATATCTGACTGGGTGTGTGAATGGGTGTGTGCGTGCCTAAATGGGTCTGACAGTGGGTGTGTGAAAGTGTAAGTGGGTCTGTGAGTGGGTGTATAAGTATGTGAATGGGTCACTGAGTGCATGTGTGTGTGTCTGACTAGGTCTGTCAATGGATGTGTGAATGGCTGAAGGGGTCTGTGAGTGGGTGTGTGAAAGTGTAAGCGGGTCTGTAAGTGGGTGTGTAAGTATGTGAATGGGTCTGTGACTGAGTGCGTAAGTGTCTGAGTGGGTCTATGAGTGGGTGTGTCAGTGTGAGTGGGTGTGTACATATGTGAATGGGTCTGTGAGTGTTCGCGCGAGTATCTGACTGGATCTGTGAATGAGTGTGTGTGTGTGTCTGAGTGGGTCTGCGAGTGATGGCGTAAGTGTCTGAGTAGGTCTGTGAGTGGGTATGTCAGAGAGTGAGTGGCTCTGTGTCTGGGTTTGCGAGTATGTGAGTGGGTCTGTGAGTGTCCGAGTTTGTTTCTGAGTGGGTGTTGGAGTGTCTGTGTGGGTCTCTGAGTGGGTGTCTGAGTGTCTGTGAGTGGGTGTATGACTATCTCAGTGGCTCAGTGAGTGCTAGTATATTTAATTATTTACAGCTGAATTCATGATTTTACCCAGGTGCCATGCTGAGCATCACAGTGGATCCGCAAATTCACGCATGTGGGAAACAAAATACATATAGGTCAATTTCTTTTTGATGGTGAGTCCCTCATACAACCCTATATTGCAGACATAGAGTTAGGGTACCTCTACCCTAACCCCTTCTATTCCATTATATGTCTATTCTCACAAACAGCAACTGTGCCCTCATATCTAAAATGACGGCCACAACTGTCCTCTCAGGTTGCGGCCAGCCTTTCACGCCGTTGATGGTAGTGCGTGACTTCACGGATCCACCATAGGGAGTCTGAGGAGGGTCCATGTCCCTAGATATTTATATTTCTTTTTTCTTTAATAAATCCAAAACTACTGAACAGATTTACATCAAATCACAAAAAGCAGAAAAATCTCTATGGGAATTAACATGGAAACACACTTTTTGTGACCTCCCCCTTTTTCTCAGACCCACTTAATGGATCACCCCGAAGCATTCCATGCACAACTAGACAAAGTGGGCCACTTTGCTTGGAAATTTCGAGAAGATCCGTCAAATGGTGCCAAAGGTATAAGCAAGTCAAATACACTTTTCCTGGTGACTGGCAGTAGGTAAAAAAAAAAAATATATATATATCTGTAATTTCGTCAATTACACAACACAACGGAGCAGACTCCAATGCGGTGTATGTATATATATACACCACGGAGGCCTATTTAAATTGAGCAACAAACTGTGTGCATTCTAATGCCTTTGAAAAAGGAGCACGAAGCTCTGAAACGCGTCGGAAAGAGGACTACAATGTTCAGAGGTGAATGCCCGTGTTTCTTTGAATAAATTGATTGAGATAATCACTGGCTGGCGGAGTGCGTCCTTTAGCGCAGAGCAATGTTTAGAGATGTTTAATCACGGTGGCTTCGGCCGTAAAGGATTCGCACCTCCCTGGAAAGACGAAAGGGACCGTCATGATTTGAGACTCTTTGAAATGTGCAAGCGGCGCAGCCGGTACTTGAATTGGAAACCGGACTTCAAACCTGAGGCCCACTGAAGGGCTTTGTTTTATTTGTCCTTTGAATTTTTAGAATACACACAACCCACTGGAGGGTAAAATGCGGCATAAAAAGTACCACACGTTCCAGCATGCAGCGTGATGTGAACTATTTGGCACACTGGAGGCCTATATAAATTGAGCAACAAGCAGGGAACTGTGGGAGCCAACAAACTGTGTGCATTCTAATGCCTTTGAAAAAGGAGCACGAAGCTCTGAAACGCGTCGGAAAGAGGACTACAATGTTCAGAGGTGAATGCCCGTGTTTCTTTGAATAAATTGATTGAGATAATCACTGGCTGGCGGAGTGCGTCCTTTAGCGCAGAGCAATGTTTAGAGATGTTTAATCACGGTGGCTTCGGCCGTGAAGGATTCGCACCTCCCTGGAAATAGGAAAGGGACCGTCATGATTTGAGACTCTTTGAAATGTGCAAGCGGCGCAGCCGGTACTTGAATTGGAAAAAAGACTTCAAACCTGAGGCCCACTGAAGGGCTTTGTTTTATTTGTCCTTTGAATTTTTAGAATACACACAACCCACTGGAGGGTAAAATGCGGCGTAAAAAGTACCACATGTTCCAGCATGCAGCGTGATATGAACTATTTGGCACACCGGAGGCCTATTTAAATTGAGCAACAAGCAGGGAACTGTGGGAGCCAACAAACTGTGTGCATTCTAATGCCTTTGAAAAAGGAGCACGAAGCTCTGAAACGCGTTGGCAAGAGGACTACAATGTTCAGAGGTGAATGCCCGTGTTTCTTTGAATAAATTGATTGAGATAATCACCGGCTGGCGGAGTGCGTCCTTTAGCGCAGAGCAATGTTTAGACATATATATATATATATATAGCAGGGAACAGCGTCATGGAACGCCCCTCCAAGCGGGTAGGGGCTCGAGTCGTGCGGACGCCACCGCACCAATAAATAAACAAATTCCTCTCACCCTCAGTCTGGTGAAGAAACGAGCCACTCCGGTTTGCAGTTTTTGATGAAATTGGAATTTATTCGGGCATAAAACACGACGCGTTTCGACTCCTTCCGGAGTCTTGGTCACATGACCTTTGATGGAGTTTCCACATTAAATACACATTGCATCCTACGTGACGTGCGTTTGAACAATGGTAAACATATACAACATACTGCCAACTTGTTTGTGGTAGTTGCCCTCATTTGTATAACAGTGATTACATTTGCACATAATTATTCTCATGTTTTCAATTCAGGTTTCCAAAACAATAAATTGTGAATAATAGTGAAAAACAATGTTATAAACAACTGAGAAAATACTGCGTGATCCGATGTAGTTCACTGTTCAAAATTGAATGTGACTGATGTCAGTGCCTGGTAATTGCGGTTCGAAACCCCATTAAAGATTACATTGGTGCCAACAGTTTGGTTCAAAGTTTGTGCTTTGCGGGTATAGTACCCCAATTTACTGTGGCTTGTAAAGGTTAGATAAATGTGTGTATTTGTCACACGGTTCGAAACTCCATTAGAGATTACATTAGTGCCAACAGGTTTGTTAAAAGTTTGTGCTTTGCGGGTATAGTACCCCAACTTACTGTGGCTTGTATGGGTTGGATAAATGTGTGTACTTTTTGCATGAAGTAGTTTCCCACAAGATTCTGACATTGGTCGTACAATCTATGCCTTCATGATTTAACAATTTATAGTTCCTCGATTTATATACATTGGTGTCATCTGGGTAAAGTACCCTATCAAATGATAAACACAATTTCATAATGCATATTATCAAGGTATATTCAAAATACTTCCAAACTTACAAAAGTGGTAAATTAAACTGATAATCCCAAAAAGAATTTTTGCATAATATCTACACATGGTAAATGTGTAGTTCCTCGATTCACACACATTAGTGTCATCTGGGTAAAGTACCTTATCGTATGATAAACACAATTTCATGATACACGTTATCAAGGTTATAATAGTAGTTATTAAACTGATAATCCCAAAGAAGCGAATAATATATACACACTGTAAAGAAGAGGCGGCTGTTGTGTCAACTGGGCCGGATCTCCGTGCTTTTAACTTCCTGTGTGGTGGCTACTCTTCCTTGGTGGTTACTCCCTGGATACCATTCTGTGAGAAAGTAAACCAAAGTTGGTTAGTATTGATTCTATATCATACTTTATCAATTATTGGCGATATACTCAGTGATTGTGCTATAAAACTAAAAACAAGGGTGAAAAAAGTGTTACGGTTAAAAAGATTCAGTCTTTCTAAAAAATAGAATTACGGAAACTCCTGTAAAGGAGTAAAGTTAAGGAAGAAAAAGGATTGCGAACTATAAGTGCACATATAATTCCTCATCATTATTCATGCCAATAGGAGCAATACTGCCAGCCTGTAAGATAAATCTTGACTCTAATCGGCGTAGTGCTTGTGTGCGATTACCGCCTCTGGGATTTTTGGGACGCAATCCAGGCCAAAATATTTTGCCTTAGTCCAGTCACTGTTATGTGCCTCGTAAAAATGTTTGGCAGTGCTATAAGCAAAGGCTTTGTTTGTGATTGCCCTCCAGTGCTCTAAGATTCGTTTCTTGACTGGGAAGATTGTTGAACCGATGTACCACTTGCCACAAGGGCAAGTGATAACATAGACCACAAATTCTGTGAGACCGTTTGTTTCTAGAGATTCTCCATTGTCTATTGGTTCTCATGAGATTGACCTCTTTGATGTTCACGCGTCATATTTTATGCCCGAATAAATTCCAATTTCATCAAAAACTGCAAACCGGAGTGGCTCGTTTCTTCACCAGACTGAGGGTGAGAGGAATTTGTGTATGTATATATAAACGTCATTTTTACACTGAGTGCTCTGGGAGATGTAGTTCTTATATTTTATTTCACAACCCTCCAGTGGGTATGTCTGCTGGCACGCACTATGGGACAATGTTTATAGCCCTCCATTGGGCTTCAGGATGGCACTTTGGATGCCTGCGTTCCATGTACCTTCTGCGCCTGTGTCCAGGTGAAATTTTTACTCCTCGGGTCCTTTAACTATCGGCGGTGCATCGTCTCACGCGGCCTGGAACCGCCGCGATTATATTCACACAACAGGATGACGTTTTCCATCAAGGAGGCGCACCAGAAGCCAAGCCAATTAAATAAAGCTCGAGCGGGAGAATGCAGGTGTTTGAATTGTAGCTGCTGACACGGGCCTCTGAAGAGAATCGTAAAGGATTCGAAACGCGTCAGGCCGGGAACGTTACATGGGGATGTTAAGTTGGATGCCTTTGAAAATAAAGTAAGAAACTTACCAACTGCGGAGTGCGGTCTCAAATCTGGGCAATCCTGTTGTGTGAATATAATCGCGGCGGTTCCAGGCCGCGTGAGACGACGCACCGCCGATAATTAAAGGACCCGAGGAGTGAAAATTTCACCTGGACACGGGCGCAGAAGGTACATGGAACGCAGGCATCCAAAGTGCCATCCTGAAGCCCAATGGAGGGCTATAAACATTGTCCCATAGTGCGTGCCAGCAGACATACCCACTGGAGGGTTGAGAAATAAAATATAAGAACTACATCTCCCAGAGCACTCAGTGTAAAAATGACGTTTTCCATCAAGGAGGCGCACCAGAAGCCAAGCCAATTAAATAAAGCTCGAGCGGGAGAATGCAGGTGTTTGAATTGTAGCTGCTGACACGGGCCTCTGAAGAGAATCGTAAAGGATTCAAAACGCGTCAGGCCGGGGACGTTACATGGGGATGTTAAGTTGGATGCCTTTGAAAATAAAGTAAGATACTTACCAACTGCGGAGTGTGGTCTCAAATCTGGGCAATCCTGTTGTGTGAATATATATATATATATATACATATCTATCTATATATATATATATATACATATATATATATTACCTACTTGCGGTCGCCAGTAGGTAGTTATAGTTAGGACCTCGCTTCTATTCAAAAAGCGTTTTTTCTTTTGCCAATATCTTTGGCGCCGTTTGATGAATCTTCGTGAAATTTTCAAAACTAATGGTTTGCTCAGATCAGCTCCTGTCTTGAAAGTCTCGGAGTGATTCATCTTGCGGGGGCCGAGAAAAAAGGGGGTCCCAAAACACATTTTCTCCATGTTAATTACCATAGGAAACTTTAGACAAAGCTACAGCCCGAACTGCTGAACGGAATTACACCAAATTTGGCAAAAAGGTAGCTCTTGGTTCAGAAAGCGGACTTTTTTTAAAATGGTGAATCTGTTCAGTAGTTCCTGAGAAATTCAAAAATAAAAATATCGATATCTGGTGACCGAGGAGGATTCGCGAACCCTCATGATCAACGAGCTTCATTCTAATTGGCTGCCAACACTTCAAACCAAGAAGTGTTGGCAGCCATCTTGTGACTCGGTAAAACCAAGTCACAAGAAAACAGTAAAAGAAATATAAAAAACAAGAAAAGGGGGCAGGGTAGAAACACCCTGATGGCCTAGGCCTGCTCAGGGGGTCCCAAAAAGATTTTTTTTAAAATATTTTCAGCGGGATTCGCCCAAAGTGCGCGAATCCGGTCTAAAAATTTTTTTAAAAACCAAGCGCGAGCTCCCGCGCTTCATTTCTTTAAGCCCCCAGGTGGGCCAGGTCCCGGGGGCAATGTTTTATTATGGTACAGGGGCCCGAGGGGGCCCCCACAGCCCCGGGGACCACTACCTCCCCGGGGCTTTAATGATAGTGTGCGGGAGGGCACGGGGCCCCCCCGCAGCCCCGTGGACCGCCACCTTCCCAGGGCATGTTAACAAAAAAATGCGTGGGGGGGGCTCCTTCCCCCATACGCTGCCCCGGGGACCGCCACCCCCGGGCCTTTACTTTAATAGGGGCGGGGAGGCCTTGCGGGTCCCCCAAGCCCCGGGGACCGCCACCTCCCCGGGGCACTAATTATGTTAATACAGGGGTCCGTTACGGACCCCCGGCCCTGGGGACCACCACCTCCCCGGGGCTTTAAACTTGTTGCAGGTGGGCCACGCGGCCCCCCTCCCGGAGCCCTCCATGGCCCTGCAGACCGCCACCCCCCAGGGCCGACTCCAGCAATGTTCCGGGGTGCCCACCCCCGGGACATTGCAGTTTGCTATGGCAAGGCGGGAGCACTGTTCTCTCCCTGCCATAGCAAACTTCTGCTTTGCTTCGTGGAAGCGAGAGCAGGAAACCTGCTCTAGCTTCCACGAAGCAAAGCAGAATTGCTTTTGGACAAGGGGACTTGTATGTTAGCAGCTCCCCTTGTCCAAAAGCAATGCCGGCTCTCGCAGGAGGTGGGGAGCCGGCTGGGACCGCGGGGGCATTGGGGCTCCCCCCTCGGTCCCCAACATGAGGCCAGGCCCTGGGGGATGGGGCCCCTGGGGCCAGAAGTGGCCAAGGGAATGGGGGCCACGAGGCCCCCTCCCCTCTTTCATAAAAAATAAAAATAAGGCTGGGCCCCGGAGGATGGGGTCCGCGGGCCAAATTTGGCCTTGGGGGGGGGGGGCCCAGGGCCTGCCCTCCAAAATAAAAAAAAAGAAAGGCTGGGCAGGCCCCGGGGGATGAGGTCCCCGGGGCCAATAGTGGCACAGGGAACGGGGGCCACTCGGCCCCCCTCCTGTAAAATAAAAATTAGTATTTTTTTTTTAAAAGAGGCAAAGCCCCGGGGGATGGGGTCCCCGGGGCCGAAATCAGCCTCAGGAGGGGGGTCGCGCGGCCCCCTTCCCATTTTTTTATAATGTTTTTTTTTTTAAATAGTCAGGCCCTGGGGGATGGGGTCCCGAGGGCCCCAAAAATATTAAGAGAAGGGGGCCACACAGCCCCACTTCTAACAAAAAAAAGAAAAGCCGGCATCTCGCCAGAGGCCCCACCCCCTCCCTGCACCACTCTGCACTTGCACCTCCTGGTGCGTTCTAAGCTGGGGGATTAAGTCCCCTTGAACCCTGAGGGTCCCTGGAGGCCAACTAGCCCACCAGGCACCTCCAGTAAGCCCCACACAGTGTGATTGCTGGGAGGTGGTCCGAGGCCATGCCCCTTTTTACACCACTCTGCAAACGCACCTCTTGACGCACTGCTGGTGGCGCGATGAGGTCCTCTTGTGTTCTGAGGACCTCAGGACTAAAGTGGACTTCATTCCCCGAGCAGCAGTGCACCAGGAGGCGTGTTTGCAGAGTGGTGTAAAAAGGAGGCGTGGCCTCGGACCACTCTCAGCAATCCAGCTGTGTGGGGCTTACTAGAGATAACAGGAGGGCTAGTTGGCCCCCAGGGACCCTCAGGAGGCAAGGGGACTTCATCCCCTAACCAAGAGCGCGCCAGGAGGCGCATTTGCAGAGTGGTGGAGAAAGGGGGCGTGGCCTGTGTCCACCTCTCAGCAATCCCACTATCTGGGGCTTACTGGAGGTCTCAGGTAGGCTAGTTGGCCCCTAAGGACCCTGTCACAATGCGCCCTGTGAACCAGGTGTTGAATCGGAGTGGTGGTCTGTGCCCTCCGTTACCATGCCTCTTATGTCCCAGCAGGAGGAATGGAACGCAGGCACCTTCACCACGCCTAAAGCGGACACTTCGATATGGGAGAGCGGGCTCTTTAAACAAGCCACGGACAATGGGCAGACCGCCTCCCGCACTGACGTCAGCAGTCATTGGCCAATAAGGGGTGAGGACGACAAAGCCGAAAAAAAGCTTGCTTCCGGATTGAGCCAAAGAGAGCAGCCGACCGACGCGGGAGCGAGAGACCAAAGAACCACGCTGGCGGTATCAGAGCTGGGACCACAAACCACAGAGAGAACCAGCGAACTGAAGCAGCCAGGAGGCCACCGTACCCATGCTGCGCCCCGCCACGCTTCAGGAGAAGCGTGGCTTGCAAAGGTACGAAGCAAGGTTGCGGGCTGGGTTGGATCACGGGAGAAGTCAGACCCGTAGTGGGGTGTTTCCTTGCACTCTATCCTCCCTCTCCGCTTCTCCCGTCTTCCCTTGTGCAGGGACACCTACCTGTATAGCACCGAGCACTCACGCGTGATTCCCTCACTCCCCTTCCCTCAAGAAAGACTGTTCAAGACACTGATATCGTTCTCCTCCTCTTTTCATGTGCCAAGGACATCAGATAAAGACCCCGACCGGTCCCTGTGACGCCTAGAGGGAAGCTAAAGTGAAGCGGACCCGGACAAGAAGCATTGCCACGCGTCTTAACTCTGGCTTCTCTCAGAAGAAAGCACCTGTATAAAATAAAACCCTCTTTGCAACAACACAGTCTTGAGAGCCTTCTGTCCCCACGCCCACAACTGGTGGAGAATGCGGGCACACCATCCATTAGTACCCCAATAATGGAAAACCTGATACAACAGCTTATACAAGGACAGGAGTAACCCTGGGAGTAGTACTACGCTACGCTCACGGAGCAGGAGTAGTTTGTGCTTCTACGCACTACGCAAATTGCACGTAGCACAGTGCAAAAACTGTGCTAATTGACGTAGCGTAGCAGCAAAATCATCAACACCTACAAATGCTTTGATGAAGCAATTTTACATGCTAAAAAGCATATAACCAATTCACAAAAGTGAACTTTGAGAATGAAAATATCAGGCAATGAGAGAGGTGATGATTTTGGGGTCCCCTAACCTAGGGGAGGACCAAGCAGATGCCTCGAACACAAAGAGCATATCATGATGAACGATTCAGTGGTGGTCCCTTCCTCCTAGGACCACCCCAAGCACAGTTATGGGCAAAAATACAATTCCAACCAAAGGCCCTGCAAAGCATTATGGGACGAGATTAGCAGTGGGCAGTGAATATTATAGTGTCCAATATCAAAATAATTCTACAAAGAGCTGCAGTTCAACTAGTCGTTACTAGATGTCCCTCACGAGTCAAATGCAAAAGCATTGAAACCTTTTCATGAAGCTTTTGCATTTGACTCGTGAGGGACATCTAGTAACGACTAGGGGAACTGCAGCTTGATGTAATAATAATTTCAATGCTTTTGCATTTGACTCGTGAGGGACATCTAGTAACGACTAGTTGAACTGCAGCTCTTTGTAGAATTATTTTGATATTGGATACTATAATATTCACTGCCCACTGCTAATCTCGTCCCATAATGCTTTGCAGGGCCTTTGGTTGGGATTTTATTTTTGCCAATAACTGTGCTTGGGGTGGTCCTAAGAGGATGGGACCACCACCGAATCGTTCAATAAGATGTGCTTTTTGTTTTCAAAGCATCTGCTTGGTTCTCTCCCTAGATTAGGGAGGATCCCAAAATCATCACCTCTCTCACTGCTTGTTAATTTATCGTTCTCACTTTTGTGAAATGACTATATGCATTTTAGCACAAAAAGACAGAGATACTTATTTTATCTTAACTTGCATTTGCAAGATGCCTTTGTCAATTATTGCACAGTGCAGTCAAGCACACAGCTACGCACTACACTATTTGCGTAGCTACGTGTAGTTCAAAATGTACTTCGCGTAGCTACGTGTAATGCTACTACGCCCAGGGTTAGACAGGAGAAGCTGGGATGGGCTGTCGAAAGACAGATGACCTCGGCACAGGCCGACCGCAATGTCTTTACGGACTCGATGCCTTCCCAATTGGAGAACCTACAAAAGATTATGGCCGACCACCTTGCTCTTCCTCAGGCAGCGGGGCATCCCCCTGAACCCTCGGGGGTATCCCTACAAAAGTACCAGCCAGGGGACGACCCCGACGCTTTTCTTTTAAACTTCGAGAGGGCCGCCCGGGCCTGTGGGTGGCCAGTGGAGAAATGGCCGTTTTTTCTTGTGCCATTACTAACCGGGGAGGCACAAGCTGCCTATCAGGTGGCAAACGCTGATGGGAATACAGCCTACCCGGCCATCAAGGAATAATCCTGGACCATCTGGGATTAGATGAGGAGGCATTCCGACTATGGTTCAGAAGAGAAAAGGGTGCACCGGGGGAAAACCCCAAGACTCTTTTTTTTCGACTAAAATCCGCAGCCGATAAGTGGCTGAAACCGCAAAACAGCTCCAAGGAAGAAATAATGGACAGAATATACTTAGAACAATACTTGGAGGCCTTGCCCCATGACACTCAGAAATGGCTGAGACAACACACCGGGTTGACAACAGAACAAGCGGTCGAAATGGCCACTACTTTTGCGCATGCCCAACCCCGACCTGCAGTTTCGGAACCCGATAAAACGCATAAACCCCCTCAGCAGAGAACTGAGCGAAGAACCTATCGACCTCCTCCACCTGACATGACCAGACCCAGACCCATGAAAACCGATGGACCTACTCCTAAAGGGCCCCAGTGCTTTGAATGCGGAGAGTGGGGCCACATTGCCCGAGCATGCCCCCAGAAAAGACCATCTGAGGAACCCATGGAAGTGGGGTATTTACCAAAATCCGTCCTCTACAGCGCGGAGTTGGGAAGTGCCTTTTACGTAAGTGTGATGGTAAATGGAAGAACCGTAAAAGCCCTACTAGATTCAGGGTGTAGGCAATCGGTAATTCAAAGTGCCCTGATAAACCCCATACAGTTCCTACCTGACGCAGTAGTACACATTAGGTGTGAACATGGCGACGTTAAACAATACCCCGTAGCAGACGTCGACCTACACCCGGAGGGAGGGGTCTCCTACACTGTAAGAGTTGGGGTATTAGAGGAACTACCAGAGGATCTCATAATCGGAACAGACAATCCCGGGTTTTTAGACCTGTTCCTCAAATCTGTTCACACACCACAGGTTAAGGAAACAGGTAAAACGAGTCCCGCCTTGGTATCCCCCGACCCTTGGGTCATGGATAGGAGTTTCCGGTTCGCCCAGCTCAACGACCCCACTCTGCAGAACGCCTGGCAGAGCGCTCAATCCCACAACCCCAATATCCCTCAGACATATCATGATTGTAAAAGACTTATTGTACAGGGTAGGCTCTCAGGGAGACGAACCCCAACTCCTTGTCCCTATGGCTTTTAGGGAGCAGATCCTTTTTTTTTCGCACTCCCACCTCACGGCAGGACATGTGGGAGCAGAAAAAACCTCCCAAAACGTGCTTCGGTATTTTTTTTGGCCTGGGGTTTATGGGGAGGTGAAAAGATACTGCCAAGAGTGCGATATCTGTCAGAGAAGGAACACCCATCGCCCTCCTCCGATACCACTACAGCCACTCCCGATTATAGGTTCTCCTTTCTCAAGGGTGAGCATGGACCTCATAGGACCCCTCCCAAAAACCAAAAGAGGACACCAATACGCGTTGGTTCTAGTGGACTACGCCACCAGATATCCTGAGGCCTTCCCCCTAAAAGCACCCACCTCATCCAGCATAGCAGAGCGTCTAGTTGAGCTGTTTTCACGAGTAGGATTCCCCAAAGAGATCCTAACGGATCAGGGGACCCCTTTCGTATCACGGCTCATGAAAGAGGTATGCAAAACCCTCAACATCAGACACCTGAGAACGTCTGTGTACCACCCACAAACCGATGGGTTAGTGGAGCGGTACAACGGGACATTAAAATCAGTCCTTCGGAAAATGCTCCAGACTGACGGGAAGGAATGGGACCAGTTGCTTCCCCTTGCCCTCTACGTGATCCGGAGCCAGGTACAGAGTTCATTAGGGTGTTCCTCATTCGAGATGCTCTACGGGAGACAACCCAGGTCACTTTTACAGATCACCAAAGAGGCTTGGGAAAAAGAAGAGGCAGAGGAGACTCAGGGGTTTCTTGAGTATACACAAAATCTGAAGTACAAGATTGGGAAACTCAGAGACTTAGCGTATTCTCAGCTAGAGAAGAAGCAAGAGAAACAAAAAACACTATACGATAAGGGAAATAAATGGAGGAGATTAAGTATAGATGACTGAGTTTTAGTACTGTTGCCATCCTCGACCTGCAAATTCAGGTCCGAATGGCTCGGTCCATACAAGGTTGTTGATACGGTCGGAAGAACAAGCTATTGAGTGCAAATAAAACCTTCCAGAGTCCAAACCTTTCACATCAATCTGCTAAAAAAAATGGCTGGGGCCACTACCGGTAACAGCCCACTTGGTGGTGCCTTCCCCACAACAGTCAGAACAAACATTGGAACAACTAGTGATTAACACGGACCTGTCTGAAGAACAGAGGAACTCCCTTATGGAGGTCTTGAAACCCTTCTCTCCCATATTTTCAGACCTACCAGGGAAAACCCTGTTGACCGAACACATCATAGAAACAGACCCGGGGAAGATCATAAAACAAAAGCCATACAGAATACCCGCAGCAAAAAGAGAGGCAGTACAAAAAGAAGTGGGACAAATGTTGGAACTTGGGGTCATACGCCCGTCTAGGAGCGAGTGGTCCTCGCCAATAGTCATGGTGCCGAAACCTGATGGGTCTACACGTTTTTGTATGGACTTTCGGGCCCTGAATTCCATTTCGCGGTTTGATGCCTACCCAATACCCGAATAGATGAACTAATAGAGAAACTGGGCAATGCTTCATACATTACCACATTCGACCTCACAAAGGGGTATTGGCAGGTCCCCCTTAGAGAATCCGACAGGAAAAAAACCGCCTTTGTGACCCCTGAGGGACTCTACGAATTTACGGTTCTTCCATTCGGCCTCCACGGGGCGCCTGCTACCTTCCAACGCCTCATGAACTTGGTATTGAGTAAACACCACTCATTCGCATCGGCCTATTTGGACGATATCGTGGTGTTTAGCCCCACTTGGGAGTCGCACATGGAACATCTCCAAGCCGTACTGGCCTCCCTAAGGGACGCCGGCCTCCATATCAATTCAAAAAAATCAAGGGCAGCCTTCCAAAGTGTCACGTACCTAGGCTTCATCTTGGGTCATGGTGTGATTGCTCCACAGTCCGAGAAAGTAAAAGCCATCTCGGAAACACCCTTTCCCAGCTCCAAAAGGGAATTGAGGGCCTTTTTGGGGCTCTTGGGATATTATCGCCAATTCATCCCTCACTATTCGGAAATCGCGACCCCTTAACAAACTTGCTCCGCAAAGACAGTAAGAACGAAGCGCTCCTACGCCCCAGCAAGGGGGTTCTTGAGGCCTTCCGCCAGCTGAAAAGGCCATCACCACCAGCCCGGTACTCATTTCTCCTGACTTTACCAAGCCATTCACCCTGCAGACTGATGCCTCAGACTATGGCATTGGAGCCGTGTTATCCCAGGAAACCTCTGATGGCTCAGAACACCCCGTACTCTTCATAAGTCGTAAACTATTCCCTCGTGAGATCAAATACTCCACCGTGGAGAAAGAGTGCCTCGCCATTAAGTGGGCAATAGATAAATTACGCTATTACCTGGAGGGGTGCCCCTTCACACTGTTTACAGACCACGCTCCCCTCCAGTGGATGGCACGGAACATGAGCCAAAACCCCCGGGTGCTTAGGTGGTTTCTGTCCTTACAGCCCTTCTCCTTTCATGTAAAACACCAGAAGGGCTCTGACAATGGTACTGCTGATTTCCTCTCCCGAGTATTCCCTCTCCCCGAATTGGAGAATCTTAGGGGGGGAGGAATGTCACAATGCGCCCTGTGAACCAGGTGTTGAATCGGAGTGGTGGTCTGTGCCCTCCGTTACCATGCCTCTTATGTCCCAGCAGGAGGAATGGAACGCAGGCACCTTCACCACGCCTAAAGCGGACACTTCGATATGGGAGAGCGGGCTCTTTAAACAAGCCGCGGACAATGGGCAGACCGCCTCCCGCACTGACGTCAGCAGTCATTGGCCAATAAGGGGTGAGGACGACAAAGCCAAAAAAAGTTCACTTCCGGATTGAGCCAAAGAGAGCAGCCGACCGACGCGGGAGCGAGAGACCGAAGAACCATGCTGGCGGTATCATATGCGGGACCACGAACCACAGAGAGAACCAGCGAACTGAAGCAGCCAGGAGGCCACCGTACCCACGCTGCGCCCCGCCACGCTTCAGGAGAAGCGTGGCTTGCAAAGGTACGAAGCAAGGTTGCGGGGTGGGTTGGATCACGGGAGAAGTCAGACCCGTAGTGGGATGTTTCCTTGCACTCTATCCTCCCTCTCCGCTTCTCCCGTCTTCCCTTGTGCACGGACACCTACCTGTATAGCACCGAGCACTCACGCGTGATTCCCTCACTCCCCTTCCCTCAAGAAAGACTGTTCAAGACACTGATATCGTTCTCCTCCTCTTTTCATGTGTCGAGGATATCGGATAAAGACCCTGACCAGTCCCTGTGACGCCTAGAAGGAAGCTAAAGTGAAGCAGACCCGGAAAAGAAGCATTGCCACGCGTCTTAACTCTGGCTTCTCTCAGAATAAAGCACCTGTATAAAATAAAACCCTCTTTGCAACGACACAGTCTTGAGAGCCTTCTGTCCCCACGCCCACAGACCCCCAGCAGCGAGGGGACTTTAATCCCCATCGAAGAGCATGCCAGGGAGCACATTTGCAGGCTGGTGGTCAAAGGGGGCGTGGGCTGCTAATTACTTACCAATGCTGCTGTGTGGGACTTATTAGAGGTAATAGGAGGGGTAGTTGGCCCCCAATGTTGTCCTTGGGGGCCAACTACCCCTCCTGTTACCTCCAGTAAGTCCCACACAGTGGGATTGCTAAGAGGACTTCGGAGGCCACGTCCCCCTTTCTCCACTAGGATGACCAACCGTCCGTAAATTTCACGGACCGTGCGTTAATTGGAAGTCACGTCCGTTGTCCATGACGATGCCTCTTACGGACGCCTTTTGTCGGTAATTTTGGAGGTTACAGCAACCTGCACTGCTCACCTTTGAAATGCCTCAGTTTTATGAGAACTCCCTGCTAGGGCTGCCTCGCACTCCTCTGTGCTCAAGAGCAGCCCCTCCCCAGCCTCTCACAGACTGTGATGGACCCATTGTCCTTCTGTCTGCTGGCTGATTGGTGCATACATAATGACAATGGGCCACTCTGGGCAATTAAGGCATGTGGTGGGCCTGAAGGCAAGGAAAAAAGAATGTAACAAATTAGATGGAAGTAGCATTGTTCAGTTACTTTTAAAAAACAAGCATATGCAATCGGCCATGCAATTGGACAAGTTAGAGCTTTTGTTTACCTAATACATAATATAAACTTATTTTGACTTGCACTTATGTTGGTTGTCTATTTACTTATATATTATTGCGCGATCTCCTCTGTGTCTTTAAAACTTACCTTTTGTCCCAAAGTTTTGTCCTGAATTTTGACCTTCTGTCCTGAATTTTTGTCCTGAATTTTGACCTTTTGTCCTGAATTTTTACACACACTGAATTTGTGCCTATGCCAGTTGGTCACCCTATTCTCCACCACTCTACAAACGCACCTCCTGGCACACTACGCGTTGGGGGACGAAGTCCACTTTACTCCTGAGGGACTTTGGGGGCCAAGAAGCCCTCCTGGTACCTCCTGTAAGTCCTATGCAGCAGAATTCCTGAGCGCTGGTTGGAGGCCCTGCCCCATTTCTCCACCACTCTGCAAGCGTGACTACCAGTTAAAGAAGCATTTGTAATGTAATAGATCTCGCATTTGCAAGAGTTAGAGCTATTGGCGTTGTAAAATGTAAAAGTTTTTTAATAATGTTTTTTGGAGTGGATGTACGTTGTGTGTAGTGGAATTATGTGGTATGTTGTGCAGTGAAATTATGTGGATATAAAGTATGTGGTATTTAGTGTATAGGAATTATGTAGAGTGGGATTGTCCTATTACTTACCGGTAATCTTCATTACTCCGGGTCCCGTTGTCCTCGTCCCCTTCATACTTAACAAGTGAGATAATCTATCTCATTGACAGAAAAAAGAAAAGAAGGAATGCTGGTACACCCCTCCCCCTCCCAACTGGGAGTACATAAGCGTACCCTACCCAGCATTCCTCCTGACCCACCAAGCCCCAGATGAGGGCCGGAAAGCCCGGGAGGGAGGGAGGGATGCTATGAAGGGGACGAGGACAACGGGACCCGGAGTAATGAAGATTACCGGTAAGTAATAGGACATTACCCCCAGGTCCCTCCTGTCCTCGTCCCCTTCATACTTAACAAGTGAGAATACCCAAGCAGCAACCGGCCATCATCATACAACAAATCACCAGGACACAGAGCCATAGCAAACCCAGCAATTTATTGAAAACAGCACAGTACCAAAGAAAAAAAGGGGGATCAGGAGCACACAGCCCGAAGCACCCCCTAACCAAAGTTAGCATCATTCCCCAGAACATTCTGAATCCGGTAATGCCTAACAAAGGTATTAGCAGAGGCCCAAGTAGCGGCCCTACAAATCTCAGAAAGGGACACACCACGAACCTCCGCCCAGGAAGCCGCCATCCCCCGCGTAGAACGCCCCTGAACCCCAGCCGGAGGAGGGGAGCCCGAAAGAGAATAGGCCAACATGATGACTTGCTTCAACCAACGACCAATGGAGGAAGTGGAAGCCCGGCAACCCCTGGAGACCACCCCAAAGTAAACAAACAGGGAGTCAGACCTCCTAAAGAAACGAGTACCGTCCACATAGACCCTCAAGGCACGGCAAACATCCAGCAAGGACCAGGGAAGGTCGTCCTCATCCACCTGAACAGAACACAGAGCAGGCAAGACCAGCTCCTGGGAGCGATGGAATTGGGAGGAAACCTTAGGAACAAAGGAGGAATCCAAACGAAGAACAACTCCATCCGCAGAAAAGGAAAGAAAAGGCTCCCGAGCCATCAAAGCCCCCAGCTCTCCCAGGCGACGAGCAGAAGTAATAGCCACCAAAAAAACAACCTTAAAAGTGACAAACTTCATATCAACCTCCTCCAAAGGCTCAAAAGGCGCAGCCACCAAAGCCCTCAAAACCAAAGGGAGGTCCCAAAGAGGAAAAGAAGGCCGAACCACAGGACGGGAAATGGAAAAACTGCGCAACAAACGAGAAACCACGTCATCCACATCAGGCAGATTCCCCCAAGGGGAACAGAAAGCCCGAATAGCAGCCCACTGGGCCCTCAGAGTTGAGACAGACAAACCCTTCTCGAACCCATCCCAAAGAAACTGAAGAACATCAGGCAAAGGACAAACCAAAGGAGACAACGCCAGACCGAGACACCAACGCTCGAAGTTCCCCCAATGCCTACCGTAGGACCGAAGAGTAGACAGCTTCCGGGACTGCTGAATAGCCAAAGCTAAATGCTCGGGGATACCCCGATTCCTCCACCCCTGCCTTTCAACCTCCAAACCGACAGCCGAAGCCGCCGGAGGGACAACATCGGAGAGGACCGCAAGGGAGACGGAGGGAAGGGGAAGAACCAAGGACCCTGAACCGCCAACAACTTCAGAGTGGGAAACCACGACCGGCGGGGCCAGAAGGGCACCACCACCTCCCGATCCTCCATCACCAGCCGAGACAGAAACCGAGAGATCAGAGCAAGGGGAGGAAAGGCATACAGCAGGCAAGAAGGCCAAGGGAGGGTCAGGGCATCCACCCCCCAAGACCCCTCCTGAGGAACCCGGGAGTAGAAGCGGGGAAGCAGAGCATTGAGCCGGGAAGCAAATAGGTCCAGAAAAGGAAGACCAAACCTCACGCACACCAGACGAAAGGCCACCAGAGTCAAAGCCAACTCCAGGGAGGCGGGAAAAAACCAACTGAGGGCATCCGCCACCCCATTGTCCACCCCCCGGACATGAACAGCCGCCAGAGACAAGAGATGGCCCTCCGCCCAGCAAAACAACGGGGACACCACCGCGTTCAGGGACTGGGACCGGATACCCCCCTGGTGATTCAAGTAGGCCACGGTTACAGTGTTGTCCGACCGAACCAACACATGGCGGTGCAACAGCAGACTCCAAAACCCCATGACCGCCCGAAACACAGCAGACAACTCCCGCCAGTTCGAAGACCGCCGACTCTCCAGCAGCAACCAACGACCCTGAAGGAACTCCGACCCCAAAGTTGCCCCCAACCCAACGCACTGGCATCCGTCGAAAGGACCACCAGAGGAGGTGACTGCAGAGGCAAACCCCTGGCTAGATTGTCCGACAAAGTCCACCAGCGCAGAGCAGGAAGGATTGACAGAGACACCGGAACCAAGAGAGACAAATCCCGAGACAAAGGATCCCACCGAGCCAACAGGTAGGACCAAAGAGGCCGAAGATGGAAACGCGCCCAAGGCACAGTGAACACCGTAGCCGCCATAAGACCCAGAAGGCGCAACCAAAGACATACCGGGAAGGACCGACCCACCAGAAACCGCTGAGCCAGGGAACACAAGGTCACTGCACGAGCAACCGTCAGGAAGACCTGATTCAGATCCGTGCGGAAACGAGCCCCTATGAAAGTCAAGTCCTGGGACGGCAGCAGCTGACACTTGGGGAGATTCAACAGGAACCCATGGGCCCCCAAGGTTGAACACACCAACTCCCGAACCCTCAACAACAGAACTGCGGAGGGAGCATGAAGGAGCCAATCGTTCAGATAAGGATAAACCAACACCCCCTGAAGAAGTAAGGAAGCCACCAAGGGAGCCACTACCTTGGTAAACACCCTGGGGGCCGACCGCAGGCCGAAAGGGAGGACCTGGAACTGATAATGGACACCCTGAAGACAAAACCTCAGGAAACGACGAGAGAGGGGGTGAACCGGAACGTGATAATAGGCATCCTGAAGGTCCAGAGTGCACATGTAATGACCTCGGAGAACCAGGGGAATTATCCGCTGAAGAGTCTCCATCTCGAACGGGACACGCAGCACAAACTTGTTCAGGGCTTTCAGATCCAAGACGAAACCCCCCTGTCACTTTGGGAACCAGAAAAATAATGGAATAAAATCCCTGACCCCTCTCCCCGGGAGGAACCTCCTGCACCGCCCCCTTGTCCAGCAGAGACTGGATCCCCAGAAACAGTTCTGCCCGTCTGGACGGACAAGACGGCCAGGGAGTCGGCCGGACCCCTGAGTCCGGAGGAGGAGCCGAAAACTCTATTAGGTACCCCAACCGCACAATGTCCAGCACCCACAAGTCTGAACAGGAGGACATCCAGGCTGGAAGAAAGAACCGAAGCCGACCTCCAACCAAGGATCCGGCGTCGGCCGCCAGATAGTCAGGAACGAGGTTTTGCAGGAGGGGACTTCGCTTTCCTGTCACGACCCTTTCCAGACTGAAAACGACCCCTGCCCCTGGCAAACTGCCTGCGAGAAGGAGGAGGGAAGAAAGTCTTGGGCTTAGAAGAAGCCGGCACAGAGGAAGACTGCTTGAAAGAGGAAGAATGCTTCTTCTCCTTAAACAGACGATGCAATTTGCCCTCCAACTTCTCACCAAACAACATAGAACCCTGAAAGGGCAACCGCAGCGCAGCAGACTTCTGGGCTGAATCCGTCTTCCAGTCTTTCAGGACCAAGTTACGACGAGCAGCCACACAAGCACCCCCAGAGAGGGCCGAGGCACGCACCACGTCGAAGGAAATATCAGACAGAAATTCAACCTGCCTCTCAACATGAGCCAGAAGCCCCGAACAGTCAGTGGCATCATCCATAGACCCATACAGGGACTTCAGGTCAGAAAACAGAGACTGAGCCACATAAGTCCCATATATGCCAGCCCGGAGCGCAAGATGGGAACCAGAATAAACTTTACGCAGGGAAGCGTCCACCTTTTTGTCCACAGGATCACGCACAACCGCATCCTCAGCCAAAGAAGTGCGCCCCACGAGACGGGCCACAAAAGAATCTACAGGAACAGAGTCTGGCAAGTCCCTGGCCATATCCTGAAGAGGGTAGAGTTTCGCCATGAAGCGAGGAAGCAGAATGCGATCCGGATCCTTCCATTCCCGGTCAAGCACCTCCTTGACACACGGATGAACCGGCATAACCACAGCAGCAGAGCACTGGAACTGGCGAAGCAAGGAACTCCCAGAAGTACCAGGAGCATCATCGGCAGGAAACCCCATATTCTCCTTCACATGACTCAACAACTCCGGCAACATGTCCTTGTCAACATATTTGCCTTTCAGCACATCACCCCCCAACCACTCCTCCTCAGAAGCTGAAGAAGAAGAAGAAGAAGGCGGCGGAGCCCGACCAGAGGATTTGGACCGAGGAGCACCACCCATCTCCAATAAAGTCTCCTTAATGAGCCTCTTCATCCTGGCATCACCACCCCTGGAATGCCGCCTGGAGCGCGCAGGAGAAGGCGAAGAAGAAGAGGAAGACGAGGAAGAGGATGAAACATCCACATGCCTGCTCTTCTTGGCATGTTTACCCATGGGGAACCGGAGCAGGGCCACAGGGCACACAAAGCACAGCAAGCCAGCCGGCAGAACAGGGCAGCCAAAGAAGCCCCAGAAGGATACTGCACAGGCAACCACAGTACCCCCACAGCAGGCAGACCCCCAAACGAGGGAAAAAGGCAGGAAAGCCAAGTGTAGGGACTGAGCCAAGCAGGAACCGACAGCAGCACAATGCACCGCAGTACCGCACTCCAGGAGCTGGCCCAAGAAGAAGCACCAGAAGCAAACCAATGCGGGCAGCATAAATAAGCAGTAGAAACAGTTAAAAAAATGCTACGCGGTACTCACAAGAGGGCTGGCAAACACCCCACGCCACCGCCGCCAGCTGCAAGTGATGAAACGCCTGACTTCCTGCACCAAACAAAGGAAGTCAGGCAAGCCCCGGAAGGAAGCACCCCAGCCACACGGGGGCCGTCGCACTCCACGGAGGACAGAACAGGAACTGCTGCACTCCCGACAAGCCCAGCAACCCGGGAGGCGCAGCAACTGACACCAACATCCGAAGGAGATCCTGCATCCACAAAGGAATCGACTGGAGGCGTCAACAGGGCTCCCCCCAAGCCCGGCAGGGGGGGAGACCCAGGAAAAACCAGCACAAACCCGAAGCCCAGCAGCAGGTAAGCCCCCAGGAGCCTCCCAGCTCCTGGTCCTCTTCATACTGTCGAAGACAGAAAAAGAACAGGAGGAATGCTGGGTAGGGTACGCTTATGTACTCCCAGTGGGGAGGGGGAGGGGTGTACCAGCATTCCTTCTTTTCTTTTTTCTGTCAATGAGATAGATTATCTCACTTGTTAAGTATGAAGGGGACGAGGACAGGAGGGACCTGGGGATAATATGTGTTATGAAAAGTAATTATGTGGTATGGTAGTCTGTGTTGTGGAGTGGTAACCTCAGGTTTAGTCTTCCTCGTTTCCATAGAAGCTATAATATGAACTCAATTAGACAAAAAAAGAAGGAATCACTGAGGAGCACTCCTGGACATAGTCAGAGGTATGAGCAGGGGCACTGGAATTATGCGACTGTTTGGCTGCACTGACTTTCGCACAATTATACATTTTCCGCATTAGCCACATAATCCATCATGTGCTGCCTAATCTGCAGATTTGAACAAAAAAAGCCTTGTTTCTAGCTCAAACGGCTCAAACGTTACCAGAAATGCAATGACAAGTGTTACAGCGTGGTGGAAGGTCCTTTGCACACCTAGAATGGTCACCTGTTACTTATTGCTAAATGTGGGTGTTAAATTGGTACTAATGGTGTGCAAACCACTCTTGCTTCTTTCTGCGCCTCTCTTGCCTTTTACTGCATTTCTCTTGCTTCTTTCGGCACCTTTCTTCCTTCTTTCTGCACTTCTTTTGTTTCTTTCTGCATATCTCTTGCTTCTTTCTGCACCCCTTGTGCCTCTTTCTGCACCCCTCTTCCCTCTTTTTGCACCCCTCTTGCCTCTTTCTGCACCTCTGTTGCTTCTTTCTGCACTCCTCTAGCTTCTTTCTGCACCTCTCTTGCTTCTTTCTGCACGACTTGTGCTTATTTCTGCACCCCTCTTACCTCTTTTTGCACCCCTCTTGCCTCTTTCTGCACCTCTGTTCCTTCTTTCTGCACTTCTTTTGTTTCTTTCTGCACCTCTCTTACTTCTTTCTGCACCGCTCTTGCCATTTTCTCCAACCCTGTTCCCCCTTTTTGCATCACTGTTGCTTCTTTCCGTACTTCTCTTGCCTCTTTCTCCACCCCTCATCCCTCTTTCTGCACCTCTGTTGCTTCTTTCTGCACCCCTCTTGCCTCTTTCTGTACCCCCTTCCCTCTTTATGCACGTCTCTTCCCTATTTCTGCACTTCTCTTCCCTCTTTCTACACTTCTCTTCCCTCTTTCTCCACCCCTCTTGCCTCTGTCTGCACCTCACTTGCCTCTTTCTGCACCTCACCTGCCTCTTTCTGCACCTGTCTTGCCTCTTTCTGCACTTCTCTTCCTTTTTTCTGCACCTTTCTTGTTTCTTTCTGAAACTCTCTTGTCTGTTTCATCACTTCTCTTGCTTCTTTCTGTACCTCTGGTGTTTCTTTCTGCACCCCTCTTACCTCTTTCTACACCCCTCTTCGCTCTTTCTGCACCTCTCTTGCCTCTTTCTGCATCCCTCTTCCCTCTTTCTGCATCTCTCTTGCCTGTTTCTGTACATCTCTTGCCTCTTTCTGCACCTCTCTTGCCTCTTTCTGCACCTCTGTTGGTTCTTTCTGTACTTCTCTTGCCTCTTTCTGCACCCCTCTTGCCTCTTTCTGCACCTCTGTTGCTTCTTTCTGTACTTCTCTTGCTTCTTTCTACACCTCTTGTGCTTCTTTCTGCACCCCTCTTGCCTCTTTCTGCACCCCTCTTCCCTCTTTCTGCACCTCTCTTTCCTCTTTCTGCACCCCTTTCCTCTTTCTGCACCCCTCTTGCCTCTTTCTGCACCCCTCTTCCCTCTTTCTGCACCACTCTTTCCTCTTTCTGCATTCCTCTTGCTTCTTTCGGCACCTCTTGCAAATTTCTGCACCCCTCTTGCCTCTTTCTGCACCCCTGTTACCTATTTCTGCACCTCTCATGCCTCTGTCTGCACTCGTGTTCCATCTTTCTGCACCTTGTTTACCTGTTTGTACAACTTTCTTGCCTCTTTCTGCAGTTCTCTTGCCTCCTTCTGCACCTCTGTTGCTTCTTTGTGCACTTCTCTTGCCTCTTTCTGCACCCCTCTTGCCTCTTTCTGCACCCATTTTGCTTCTTTCTGCACTTCTCTTGCTTCTTTCTGTACCTCTCTTGCTTTTTTCTGCACCCCTGTTGCCTCTTTCTGCACCCCTCTTCCCTCTTTTTGCACCCCTCCTTCCACTTTCTGCACTTCTCTTGCCTCTTTCTGCACTTCTCTTGCCTCTTTCTACATTTCTGTTGCTTGTTTCTGGACTTCTCTTGCCTCTTTCTGCACCTCTCTTGCTTCTTTCTGCACCCCTCTTGCATCTTTATGCACCCCTCTTCCCTCTTTCTGCACCTCTCTTGCCTCCTTCTGCACCTCTCTTGCCTCTTTCTATAGCTCTCTTGCCTCTTTCTGCACCTCTGTTGCTTCTTTCTGCACTTTTCTTGCCTCTTTAAGCACCCCTCTTGCCTCTGTCTGCACCAATGTTGGTTCTTTCTGCAGTTCTCTTGCCTCTTTCTGCACCTCTCTTGCCTTGTTCTGTGCATCTCTTGCCTCTTTCTGCTCTTCTCTCTCTTGCCTCTTTCTGCACTTCTCTTGCTTCTTTCTGTGCTTCTCTTGCTTCTTTCTGCACTTCTCTTGCTTCTTTCTGTACTTCTCCAGCATCTTTCTGCACTTCTATTGCCTCTTTCTGTACCTCTGTTGGTTCTTTCTGCACTTCTCTTGCCTCTTTCTGCACCCCTCTTGCCTCTTTCTGCACCTCTGTTGCTTCTTTCTGCACTTCTCTTGCTTGTTTCTGAACCTCTCTTGCTTCTTTCTGCACCCCTCTTGCATCTTTCTGCACCCCTCGTCCCTCTTTCTGTACCTCTCTTGCCTCCTTCTGCAACTCTCTTCCCTCTTTCTACACTTCTCTTGCCTCTTTCTGTACCTCTGTTGATTCTTTCTGCACTTCTCTTGCCTCTTTCAGCACCTCTCTTGCCTCTGTCTGCACCTCTGTTGGTTCTTTCTGCAGTTCTCTTGCCTCTTTCTGTACCTGGCTTGCCTTTTTCTATGCATCTCTTGCCTCTTTCTGCACTTCTCATGCCTCTTTCTGCACTTCTCTTGCCTCTTTCTGCGCTTCTCTTGCTTCTTTCTGCACTTCTCTTGCCTTTTTCTGCACTTCTCTTGCCTCTTTCTACATTTCTCTTGCTTCTTTCTGGACTTCTCTTGCCTCTTTTTGCAACCATCTTGCCTCTTTCTGCACCTCTGTTGCTTTTTTCTGCACTTCTCTTGCTTCTTTCTGCTCCTCTCTTGCTTCTTTCTGCACCCCTGTTGCCTCTTTCTGCACTCGTCTTCCCTCACCTTGCTTTTCTCTTTGTGCACCTCTGTTGCTTTTTTCTGTATTTTTCTTCCTCTTTCTGGACTTCTGTTGCCTCTTTCTGCATTTTTCTTGCTTAGAAATTCACTGAAAAAACCATAGGTTTCAGGGACGTTATAGTTAGAAATCAGCATTTAAAAAACCTTTGAAATTCACTGAAAATACCACAGGTTTCAGGGACGTTATAGTTAGTTGGACATTTCACTTGTACAAAACCAGAGAAATTCAGCTGTTATAGTTAGTTGAGCTAACTATAACTTGCGCCCCTGCAATGCACTGCTGATGACGTCACATGTTACATCACTCATGACATGGTCAGTGACATCACTGATGACATCACTGATGACATCTCAAATGACATCACTGACGGCATCACTGATGACATCATCCACATGATCATCTGATGCACCTCCTCAAACCCTAATATAACCTTTGATACACCCACTCTAAAATACAGACTACCATTCTCGAAACCATAGACACACCTATACCAGTTAGTACATACCCACTCACTGATTTCTAGGTCTACACACACATCCACTCACTCACCCATACAGTCACTCATACATGCAGTCACTCATCAATACAGCCACTATCATATGCACTTATACACCCATACAGAAACTCACACACTGCCACTCACCCATAGAGTTACTCACACACCTAGTCAGTCATGCAAAGAATCAATCACGCTCTCATTTACTCACCTATATAGTTATACACACACCACCTCACTTATTCATACAGATACTAACACATACTTACTCTCTTATACAATCACTGACACAAGCACACACTCATCCATACAGCCACTCTCACAATCACTCACTCTCACATATAGTCACTTATATACTCCAACACTCACATATACTGCCTTTCACATATGTAGTTACTCACACATGTACCACTGAGACATCCATTCACTCACCAACACAGCCATACACACACTCACCCACTCATACAGCCCCTCACAGTTGTACTTTTGAACCCATACACCCAGTGAATCACCCACTCACACATCCATGCAGAAAGTCACACACCCCCCACCCACACACACAGACACTCAAGCACCCATACAGGTACTCAGACAACCAATCAATAACCCATATAGACACTAATGTAGCTACTCACTAACCCATGCAGATGCTTACACACCAACTGACAGACTGATACAGACATTCACACAGATTAGTCACTAACCCATGCATTCAGTAAGATATGTTTAATCACTCACTTACACAGTCAGTCACGCACCTACTAAATCATCCATTCAGACACTCATACACCCACTCATTCTTCAATACATATTGGCGTATATATATATAAAACATACTTAAACTTTTCAGAAACACACAGTCACTGGATGATGTCATCAGTGATGTCATTTGAGATGTCATCAGTGATGTCATCAGTGATGTCACTGACCATGTCATGAGTGATGTAATATGTGACATCATCAGCAGTGCATTGCGGGGGTGTGAGTTACAGTTAGCTTAACTAACTATAATGGCCGAATTTCTCTGGTTTTGTACGAGTGAAATGTCCAACTAACTATAACGTCCCTGAAGCCTGTGGTTTTTTCAGTGAATATATATATATATATATATATATATATATATATATATGCTGCATACTTCGCCATGCAAATCCATGTAAACAGGAACAGACGACTGCGAACCCAGGTATTAGTGCATGTTTTTTTATTTTCAAACGCCCAGCACCACCGCCATGACGCGTTTCGGCCTTCAGGAGGCCTTGATCACATGACGCGCATGAGGAGTGTCCCCACATTTAAAGTGCAAGTGCATTAACACGTGACAATCCACAGTACTAAGTCATAGACATAGAGAATACTGCCAAGTTGCAACCAGCAAAATCATGATCATGGACTTACAAATATGTAAAAGCACATAAATTCTTAAATATTCATTAATTCATAGATATTTAGAATGATTGAATTAAAAACAGCAATATGATAAAAATTCAAGAATAAAAACCATCATTTGGAGGTCACTATTCAAAGTGCAAGTACAAAGTAATTCAGCCCAAGTGGGCTCAAATATCGAGAATTGCATCACGAAAGAATCATATTAGCTGATTTTCAATGGATAAAAGCAAATAAGTAATTAAATATTCATTAATTCATAAATATTTAAAAACAGAGCAGTGCAAAAAACAAGTTACAAATAAAAACCGTAAATTAAAAGTCTCTATTCAAATTTGCAGTGCAAAATAGGGATAGTACGTGACAACTGTGAAATGATGTAAACAATTATTAGTTGTTTCCTAAACATTTACACATTAATGATTCGTCATGTACTATGTCAGTCACTACCTTTCTGTACATCCCTATTAGATCAAGGCATTGCCTTGACACATGGATTTGCCTTTATATAAAGTGCTGGTGCAAAGCTGTCCTGCCCAAGTGGGCCATTGAACGTCCCCCTACGTTTAATTGACAAAGTGCGAGTGCATAAAAGGTGCCACCATAATGAACCAATGAAGGTTCTAAAAAAGTGCAAAGTGCTAATAGAACTAAAAAAGTTTCAGGGGAAGACCAGTAAAATGTATAATAGAATTTCAGTGCACAAAAGGTATGGAAGCTTAAAGACAGGTAAAAAAGTCCTCACTGGAGTTAAGGCCCTGGGGCGTCTTGGTATCTAACTCCAGGATGTACCTAGTTTCCAATTTGCGAAGGAGAGCTTCCCGATTGCCACCCCATCTAAGAGGTAGGACCGTGTCCACTACAAAGTAGCTAAGATGTTCCAGACCATTGCAGTCCTTGAAGTGCCTGGCAACCGGGTAAGATGCAGCACTATTGCTGATCGCCCTGATGTGCTGGAGTATCCTCTTGTGGACCTGCAACTTAGTACTGCCTACATATTGCAGGCCACACGAACACTCCAGCACATACACGGCATTCTCGGTTTTGCACGTGAGTATCTTAGTGATGGGCACTGGATCATTTTTGAAAGGGGTTTTATAATACCTTTACTAGTACCATATTTGCATGCTTTGCAAGAGGTACACCTAACAAACCCCTTTCTGGAATTTAGCCAGGTTTTAGTCGTGGTTAATTCAGGGCTACTCTTAACCAAGGTATCGCACATAGAACGTGCTTTTCTGAAGGTTATATTTGGAGTTTTGGCAAGTGAATCCCGTATTACTGGATCATTGCGGACCAGGACCCAGTTTTGGTTAATTATCTTGCGCAATGACTGATGCTGTCGATTATAAGTCATAATCAGTCTGGTCGGTTCAACAGGCTGGACAGGGTTAGAGTCAATGTCCCTAGTTTTACTAGTCAGAGCATCGGATCTTGAGATCAGGCCAGTCTTCTTGATAGCTTTGACAATCATGACAGTAGAGTAACCACTAGCCAGAAATCTGACCCCACTGTCATTCTGTGCCTTTGTGCAATCTTCGTCCATACTACAAATACGCCTGATCCGCAGCATTTCCCCAAAGGGAATGCTGCGAATAAGGTGTCCTGGGTGGTGACTGGTCGCATGGAGCACTGTGTTGTCCGCCGTGGGCTTCCTGTGTAGCCTAGTCTCAAGTCTCCCATTGTTGATACATACCTCTACATCCAAGAAACACACAGCTTCCTTACTCATGTGGGCTGTGAAGTGTAGGTTGAGAGTGTTGCTATTGATCTGTTCAATGAAATTGAGTGCCTGTTGTTCCGTGCCTCTCCAGATCAAGAACAGATCATCAATGTATCGATACCAGTGTGACACATGATTGACCAAGACATCAGCAAATTGTACCTTGAGGACCTGCTCCTCCACAGTCCCATATGGAGACAGGCATAGCTAGGGGAGAAGCAGGCCCCCATGGCTACTCCTCTGACTTGATGGAATATCGGGTTTTGAAACAGAAAGAAGTTGTTGTCCAAACATGTCATGATCATGGTCAATAGCATTTTGTTATGATTGTACATATAAATAGGTTTGGTACTCAAATAATAGTCTACTGCCTTAATACCATCCTGATGGTGGATGCTAGTATATAGGGACGTAACGTCTTAGGTGATAAGCACACATTCAGAATCCCATACGACATCACTGACTTTCCTAAAAAAATCACTCGTATCCTGAATGAAGGATGGTAGTTTTTTAACGTGTTCCTGGAGAAAGTAGTCAACATAACGGGAAGTGTTCTCCATTAGGCTGTTGCGGGCCGAAATTATTGGCCTTCCCGGGGGTTTATCAGAGTCCTTGTGTATTTTTGGGATGAAATAAATGACCGGGATGACAGGGTGATCATTTTTAAGAAATTTGAACTCGTCCATACTTAACAAACCTGCGCTCTTCCATGCCAGGAGTTTTGCATAAAAATCATTCCATGCATTTTTGACAGTTCGAATATCACTTCTCCTGTAGCATTTCCTGTCATTTAGATGGTTGAAAGCTTCTTCTAAGTACAGGTCATGTGGACATAGCACCACATTGCCGCCTTTGTCTGATTGGCGTATAATGATGTTATCATTAGATTGCAGTTTTTTCATCAGTTGGAAATAGCGATTGTTTTGCTGAGTGTACTTCTGATGAACACGCATTGTAGACATATGCAATTTTTTCAGTTCAACTGTCACGAGTTCATTAAACAGATATAAATTGTCATGTAGCATTACTGGGTAAAAGGCAGATGTTGGTTTAAAGTGTGTGCGACCAGCCATACTCAAATATATATATTCCAAACGACACCTGACATTAGGAGCGCCTCAGCCTCTTGGGTCGGGGCCCATCACAGATGTGTCAGACATCTCCAATATTCCATAAGAAAACACACACTCTTCAGTAACGTGAGACAGGCCACACCAGCAGTGCTTCATACCTTCTTTATTCCGAGGCAGAAAGGCATTACGTGTTTCAACTCATGCAAGTCTTAATCATATGCAAAATGTTAATTGGGCGGGTTTGTTAGGCTTTTAAACAATGTAGCTTAAAACATTGAAGAAGGACCAATGCCCACATGCTTGACTTAAAGAGGCAGTAGATTACAAATATTAGAGTTCTGGATAAGTTTGTTTTGCAGAGATGGTAGGTACTTTCTTCAGATTTGATTCAGAATAATCCTTAGAAAATATAGTATTTTCATAGATTTTGTTTTCCATCATTGCAATCATTAATTTGATGTATTTTGTAGTCACCTGGACCACAACATCCATAATGTTCCATTACTGCCGTTTTAACATCACTTTGTCATTCAATGTTAGATTTTGGCAAAATTTAAACTTGCTTTCACTGAGTGCCGAGTACATCAATAGCGCCTTTAAAAGGAAAGTTCCATATTGTGGCTGAGTCAAAAGGTCACAGTGCATGTCAAGAAAAATTCCGCTACCACCCAGTTCTTGTTCGGTTTATTACTTGCCTTCAAAATTGGTGTTCACAAGCACGGAGTGCACAGGGAATCCCTTTTGCAAACCCTGGCTGTTCGAAAGTTCACTTTCCGAGTCGAGGCGGGCCTCTCAACGTGGCCCTGCCATCAATACTCCGTCAATGTCCAATATTACAGCCGGCGGGCACTCCTTTTGCAAATATGTTCCAAACGACACCTGACATTAGGAGCGCCTCAGCCTCTTGGGTCGGGGCCCATCACAGATGTGTCAGACATCTCAAATATTCCATACTCCATTACTGAAGAGTACGTGTTTTCTTATGGAATATATATATATATATATATATATATAAATATTTTATTCTTTTCCTGAAAAACCAAAGGTTAAAGGGACATTATATTTAGGTGAAAATGTCAGTTTAAACATACAGTTTCAAACTAACAAAACCACTGAAATTCACCAGTTATAGTTATCTCAAGTAATTATAACTCATGCCTTAAACTAACTAGAACTTGCGCCCCCACCGTGGACAGTTTTGCCATCAATTATATCATTTCAGATATCCTCATTGATGTTATCAGTGATGCAACACAATATGCCATGAGTGATGTAATATGTGAGGTCATAAGCAGTGCATTGTGAGGGCATGAGTTATAGTTCCTTGAGTTAACTATAACTGATGAAATTCAGTGGTTTTGTACATCCTGTGGCCAACCCCTCATTGCTGGCCAACCCCCCCACAGTCGCACAACAACCTATGGACCCCATCAAACTATTTTAGGTGTTTTTGTCCCACAGCAATCTTGTGGTAATTGTACAGTAATTTCAAGGGAACTCTCATGAATTTCTACACTGAGTACCACAAAAGTACAGTGACACAGTGGCGATGCAAACAATTTAAAAAATAATTTTGACCCCAGGGCGTGTCTTCAGGGATCCCCCCACAAGGGTCAGGGTACCCTTACTCTACCCCCTTAAATGTTGTTTTGTTTTTATTTTCTAGATATGGAGACGGAGTTCTCAAACTACAATGGCGGCTGCAACATTTCTCTTCATGTAGCAGCAAGCCAATAACAGCCTTTGGTCCTGTGGGACCAGTCTCAGTCTGCGGGTCCAGCCAATCAGTATGCTAAAATAAGGCTTATGTTCCAATAACTTTTCCTTATACTTATAGGAGGATTAGACTATGGGCAGGCAAAAAGGACTTTTGATGTAGTTGAATTACAACTGTTCCATCTTAGTTTATGTTTGCAGTGTGGATCTTCAGCCCAAATGTCCTAGCCGTAGGACATTTTAGGTGTACAGCAGGTCATACTTTGGTAAACATAGCTGAAGAGTGCTTTCCTTGCTGATTTTAATACTTGAGTCCAGATATATTAATCTTTTTAGTGATCACAAACCCTTGAGCTCGCTAAATTTGTGGGTTTTTGATTGCTAAAAAGTTTAGAACTATGTACCAAACCCGTTTTAGGAGTTGGTAAAGTTTTATTGACTCCTAAAATGGATTTTAAAATGGATTACGAAAAGTTATTTGGAATGTTTGTCGTCTGGGTGTCCCTTCCAAATTGCTATTCCTTCCTTTGTACATCAGAGGTTTCCAACCATAATCCCAGTCGCAAATGATTGAAAAGTTACCGACCCCCCCCAAGTTGGGGTGGTAACTTATTTGCAAAAGGGTAAGGGTCTTCTTTCTAACTTTTCCTTTTGTGAATTCGGGAAAAAGCTTCAGTGGAAGTAGGCAATAATCCAGAGGACCACTGCCCACTTTCACTGATACTTAAAAAAAAGAAAACGTTTTTTTTAAAGCAACCTCATTTCCTTTAAGGACACAAGCATGGTGGTTTGCTGACTGTAGCAGGCCACTGTCCCTGTAATAGTGGCCAATCAGAGTGAGTCACAGTTTAGGACCTAACTAATTACTATTAATTAGGTAGGTTGAACTGTGACCCACTCTGGTTCCTTATTTTCCGAACACACCAATTAGTATGTAGGTCAGTTCTCAAAATAAGTTTCTAGTGGCAAAAAGTAGAGCTGCAAATTGCGACCACAAAGTGCCTACATCTGGCCCTTTCACTTTACCTCACTCCCAGAATTGATGTCAATGTCCTATATGTATTTTGGCATGAGAATCTAAATGCAGTTTTTTGCTTATTACTGTCATTAATACACATTCCTAATTGCTAGGCTTCGATATAAAATGTTAACAACGTATGTGGGAATTCAATGCAATTTCCCAAACCTCAAACTACGTCTGGATCGCAAATTTAATTAAATGAGTTGAGCTTAAGTCTGTGGAGTGATTTGTAATGAGAGGCAGGCTTTCCGCTGAAAGGAGTTGTAATAGAGGCCATTGTGCTCTTTTGCTTTCCAGAGTTAAGTTTCTATAACTATAAATTGGATGGTGTATGTAGAATAACTAAACAAAATCATTTAATACAGGGGGCTCGAGTTCTGTGTCCACCAAGGGGCCAGGAAGTGGAAGAATAAAATGTAAGAGTATGTTAAAACTGAGAAAATGAAGACTCCTTGCTGGAGCCGAGCCTTCTTGTATGCGAAGTACAGAAGACTTAAGCAAGCTAGACAGTCAACAACCAAACTGCCCCATGATGTTCTAACAGCTGCCATATTGTCTATACTATTAATATTAGAGTAGTTGCAAAATAGAATATAAATGATGCTTCCATTCGAAGTGGTGTGATGAAACACTGTCAGGTGAGATGGAAAAAGTCCTGTTTGGTTTGTAAGTCTGAAACACATTGTAGATTAAATCAAAAAGTAAATTATCCAGTTTGTATATGATTATAGGGAAGGTATGTATAGGTGTTAAACAATTTATTTAAAAAAAAAATGTAATCCCTATTTATGTTTATGCCAACACACATATGAATGTCTGAGCATGTGAATAGTACTACATTTGTGTGCATATGGGTGTTTATATAGTAGGGTTTGTGCCTTGTACATACTATCGCATAAGTATAAAGTGTTTATGTGTGTCTATAAGTATATATATCACTATATATTTAGAGGTGCAGTGTATATTTCTATACATTTATATATTATTGTTTACTTCTGTTGAGGTGGTGGGAATTTGTCCTTTCGTCCTCTGCCACTAGCTCCACTCTCTGACTCCTCTCAAACCTCTTGCACTACTATGGACTCCCAAATACCCTTTCCAGACTCTTCACTCCATTTTTTAATTCATCCAACCAACTAACTAACACGTCCACCACTCCTAATAACAACACACCTCTTCACTTTACCAATCCACTTCAATGAATCTATCCTTTTCAAAACATTACAACAAATGCATGAAATCCAAATGGGCACTAACTTAACATACTTGCCACAACTAATCCACAAAGAAACAAAACAAACGTCTTACTAATCTACTAGCTTTTTACCTTTCACACTGGGTTCTGGAGTAGCATGCTGCTTGACGCAAAGCACTTCAATCCCTCATCAAGGGTAGTAAGCGCAATATCAACACAACTTACAGTTATAGAGTGGCATCAGACAAAGAAAATTAATGCAAATGCGGGACCACCCAGAAACAAGGCAGGATCACTAAAAAGTTAATGATTCATTAAAGCTAAATCCAAGACATACTCAAACGCTTGGTGTTCTGTAAGTGCACTATAAATATTGGGTAAATAAATAAATGAATAAAGTACTTAATTTCCCATGCTGAGCAAGGTGTATGAGCACTGGTGCATCAGATAGTCCTATCTAAATGAAGAAAGGCGGAGAGGATATCATCTGTGGGATTACTCAAGAAGAGGTGCAAGTGGCATATATTTCTAGCTCCATAAAACTTCACAGGGATACTTGTGGTGTATGTATAGTGTTAAAATGCAAGGTGTATGAGCACTGGTGCATCAGATAGTCCTATCTAAATGAAGAAAGGCGGAGAGGATATCATCTGTGGGATTACTCAAGAAGAGGTGCAAGTGGCATATATTTCTAGCTCCATAAAACTTCACAGGGCTACTTGTGGTGTATGTATAGTGTTAAAATAACTTTCCCACAAACCTAATTGTTCACATGATTAGGGATTGTGGTGAAGACCAGAAGGTGCCTAGAATGTATTCCAGTTCACAACTTGTCCCTATGATACTTTTGGTCAGCATTACTATTTCTTGCATTCATCTTTCTTCAGAGGCCCTCTTTCATCACAATTGGTATTTCCCTCTGGCGTCCCCCTTGAATCTCAAGGGCGAGCTGGGACCAATCAATACACCTTGTCATAAATGACCATAAATTGTTGAATGTTTATGCATCACTATGCCCATGCTAGGAGAACCATTGATTGGGAATGCTGTGCTCTATGCAAATTGATTCAGATGAATGGCATCTTAGATCACATTTATGCGTAGCACACTCCATCAGTTGAGAGACAGAGCAGTGTTACAGGAGTGGCAGCCATCGGCATTCAAGTCTGCTTGCAGGTGATATGTAATGCCCAAAGCATCATCCTTAAAATCACTGCTTGGTGCTCCAGAGTGGCATATGACAATTCTAGCAAGTTCCACTACAACGTATGGTGGAAGGTGGATAGGACAGGCCACAGAAGGAGTTTGTGAATATTATAGTTTCAAATGGATCATTGTGGACAGATGCAATGATATTTGTGTGTATACAGCGCTTAATTTGTAAAAGAATAAGTGCGGCGGCCCAAAGTTTTGTAAAGAAGTCCGTGACAGGTGCTATCAAAGTTTGGGACAGGGAATACTGAGCAGTAGCGGCCCGTGGTGGGAGTGCTGCCGGGCGGTGACATGGGGTGGGGGGTAGTAAACTGCGGAATACGGCCGAATAGAGGTAAGTAAACATATAAATGAATAAAACGAATTCTGTTGCGCGCGCTGCATCGCATTTGGCGATGCAGCACGCGCAACGAAATTCGTTTTATTTTATTATATGTCTACTTACCTCTATTCGGCCGTATTCCGTAGTTTACTACCCCCCACCCTGCCCCTCCCCCGTCCCACATCACCGCCCGGCAGCACTCCCACCACGGGCCGCTACTGATACTGAGTCTGTATAGTCTTGATTCCACCTCATGTCTCTTTAATCCACAACTAGACACTCCCTGGATCTTTATCTCACTCTTGCAGGTTATTTGTCATCGCTATGTTCTCCCTTTGTTACTGTTTATTCCGTCCTTCTCTTCTTCCTGTTCTCCCTTTTGTGTTTTTCTCTCTCTTGCTCTGGATCAAAGTTTGTTGAAGAAAAATAAGTGCTGGTTCCTAAAATGAGAGCCAGAGGGTTCCACCTTCTACCACCGCTTCAAATTTGGAATCGCATGCAGATGATAGTGGAAATTTCATTCAGATGCACTTCTGACTTTATTCTACAGCAGCAGTATAACCAGTTAAGCGCATACACACAAACATTAGTTGAATAAATGTTTAAATTAGGTGTTTGTGTTCCATTTTTCATTAAATTACACTCATGGAAAATCACAGTGTGCTGCATGCTGCAAAAATTGGACTGCATGAGTGTATGTGAGAGATACTGTAGTATAAACTTTCATTTAACATTGCATGCCATTTGTACTCGTTTTTAAGTTTAAAAGTTTGTGCAAGCTAAGTTTGGATGTCATTTCCCTTTTGAATGGAATTCAGTCCAGGAACCAGCCTTACACACCAGACCTCCCCCTCCTCATCTTCCTCTATCCTCGTTCGTGTGTGCTTGATTGCCTGATTGTTAGAAGCATTCGCCTAGAATTCGTGTTCTTTTTAAGGCATAGATCTGGTTTAAAAATATATTTGCACTCATTTTAAGAAATTGTTGAAAGAGCCACTCCACTGTTAAATGTCTGCCATATTATTTCACCTTTCATCTATTTTATTTCTCCCTTATGAATGATGCACCCCTTTCTGGCCTTACTGAACCCCTCATTTACCCTTGTGGCACTTTCTTCATACCTCCACACTCCCATAATCTTTTGACTGGTTATGGGAACCAGCGGTGATATTGGCTACCTGAATCAAGATTGGAAGAAGTATCACTATTCGTGACTAGGGGCTTAATGTTGGTCCTGGCAGCGGCAGAGTAAATTCTACGTCGCTCCGACGGAGATGCCACCCGCCAAACTGCCAGTCATTCATAAGGCACTAGCAGAAACCACCGTCACAGCGGTTCCTGTCAATGTGTTTTGCAGTTTGGTGCCGGGCTCCATCAACATGACTGAGCCCTGCACCGAACTGTTTTCTTTTTTTTATTTTCAAAAAGAAAATCCCGAAGTGGGATTTTATTTTTGAAAATAAAAAAGAACATTTCTCCCCTCACAATGGGAGTCCTCTCCTATGCTAAGGGGAGCATTTAGCAGTTTCCACTGCCCCTTACCACCAGGGCTTTCCTAGTGGTGATGGGCAGTGAAAACTGACCTGTTTCTACCCATCTAAATTAGGTGGACGAAATTGCAGGTATGCCTCCCATGGCCCTTACTCCCCAAGGCTGTTGAAGGGTGTAATCACACTAAAGACAGAGTAGTCCCTGCCGTGAATAAACCAATGGTCCACCCGCATTTAAATCGGGTGGGCGGACCACTATGTTGGCAGAGAGAGAACACCATCACTGTTTCGACAGAGTTCCCTCTCCGGCCCTTGGTCACTTGACAGAGGCAGGCCTTTTTTCCATTAATGTGGGGTGTCGTTGTGTTGGTATGTTCCAGTTAAGGGCATCCAGAATCCTGTGTTGAACCCTCTCTTTTGCACAGATTGAGCATTGAGGGCCGCATGTTACCTTAAGAATTCTACTTCCAGGTAAAGCGACTTTTGCCATAGCAAAGAAAATCTTCAATTAACAATGCTATTTAATATGCTATACTAACACCTTCCCGAGAGTAACTTTAAGCATCCTCAATGGAAAGATTTGATGAGTACAATAATTTAAAATGCAATTTTTGTACAAGTAAAAACTGAAGTGAGTGTGCACTGCTCGAGTAAGAGTCATCACATAGTTCACAATCTTGTTGAAATGTAGAACCATAAACATGCTTTGAAAGTCATTACATCAGTACCCCTCACTTGATGCTATCACTACAGCCACTAGAATTTTGTCTAAAGCCCCCATTTTACTGCTCCCTAGAAAAAAGCAATTGTCCGCTGGAAAGTTTTAGTCTGTCACGTATAAATAAAAAATAAAAAAATCTATGTGTGAAATAATTGCACTTCTAATTATTGTAATCCTCACTCAAATATCTGCGCCCATTTAAACTTAAGTATTTAGGGAAATTTTTAGATGCAAGATTGACCTTCCTGTCATAATCACTCTCTGCAGTTAGCCTCCCACAAGCTTATTGGCTTTGTGATGTTATGCCTCTCAACCTCGGTTTATATCCTTGCAGAGCTTAATTTGAGCTGGTGGTTACAGGTGGGGGCCACCCGCACTCATTTTTGGTGACCAGCACATATTTATACTCATCAGGCATTTGCGATAGGCAGGCAGCGATAGTGAGCACATGCCTGATTGGATGGGCCATCCCACCTGAGATAGCCCAGATGAGTGTAATCAGTGAACAGGAGATAGGTGTAATCGGGGATGGCTGTGGCCTAATGGTTTGTTGTGCTTTGTGAGCATGCTTCTTAGGGTGGATGGATGAGAATGGCTCTGCTCATGGTGTGTAACTAAAGTGTTATGTGACATGATGATGACATCACTATTACTAATTGCTGTAGGGAACTTTTCTTTGAGTCCTAGGGCAGTCAGGGGTTACTGTACTCAGACTGTGTCAATCGGAGTTTTTAATCACTGGTGTCCTGGGACTTAAGCTTACACTTGAGCCCAAAACTAAGAACACCCCTTTAGAACTTTATCCACAAGGTAGCAAAGTCTAGTGGACAAAGGGGTTACTCATAGAGATGGTGTGGGGTTAGAGACTCAGCAATCCATAAACATTCAGAATGAGTTAATAACTCAATGTACGCCCAATGCTTGTTCTTTTGAAAAAGAAGTATTGTACCCAAATCACACAGAGTGTATATAATGTTTCAGAAACAACAAATGTTATCTGGTAGTACCAATACCGTTCAGTAACAACTGTACATCAAAATATTTGTTCCTTCATTGGTGGAGATCCTGTTTCCTGTCTCCTGGATTTCTCATCTATGTTCCATACCTTTTCTGTTGCCTCAGTCTGTTGCTTTTTTTTTCTGGAGTTCCGCCTGGACAGCCTGTGTCTCCATTCTGCTTGCAGGGCTGCTTGAAGTGGTGGGCACTGCAGGATCCGAGGGGAGCAAGAAGCAGTGATTCCACCCTGGCCCTGCTGATGGGTGCACAAGCATCTTTGATGATGACATGAGGTGAACAGAGGCAGCACCAGTTGAACAGGATGCAGTCAACTTGTGGTGCTCGTGACTCAATGAATCTTGTGGCTTGGTTACTTCCTATGCAAAAAGGTTAATTGATGGATGAAATGCTGAACAGTGTCAAACATTCACCCCAGTACAGAGATCTGGGCCTAAATCCATAGTTTTTTTGTTCACCACGCCATTCCAGTTTGGACCCACCCATATGCAAATCAGTCTTGAGCCTGCTCCCCATGGGAACAGTCCAGCCAAAACTGCTAGGCCAGGTCCTTCCTGGACCGGAAACAAGAATCCTGGGACCGGTTTCGGTGTATCACCCCATATCAGCCAGGCTAGCTTGGCTCCAGTGGCATAGTGAACAAGGAGCCCCAGTCTGGGCATACCCGTCACACTCAGGGTGACAAATGCAAAAAGAACAATTGATGGACGGAATGCTGAACAATTTCAAACATTCACCCCAGTACAGAGATCTGAGCCTAAATCCATCATTTTTTTGCTCACCACTCCATTCCAGTTTGGACCCAGCCATATGCAAATCAGTCTTGACCCTGCTCCCGATGGCAGTTCAGGCTGGACTGTTCCTATGAGGAGCAGGGTCAAGACTGATTTTGATATGGGTGGGCCCAAACTGGGGTTGTGTGGTGAGCAAAAAAACGATGGATTAAACCCAGATCTGTGACTGGGGGTAAATGTTTGTACTGTTCAGCATTCCGTCCTCCATCTGTTCTTTATGTTTTTGGTTACTTACTAAGCCCCAAACACAAAATCACCACCCAAAATAACCTCGGTGCCCACCCCTCATTTTCTGCGTGAGTACAATGGAACTGAATTGAACTTTAGTTTCTCAATGTCCTCCGCTCACACAAGGAAACAGTTCCACATGCATTATAGGGTCTTTTGGGCATCCTTGGGTGTCACCTTTGCTGAGCTGTGCAGGTGCTTCTCTAATGGGTGCCTTCTCCTTGTCCTGCCTCAGCTGCTTCATGGCCCTCTCCTTCTGAGTAGCATCTTTCTTATGTAAGGGCACGTCCAATGCCCCTCCTGAGTAGTCAGTCAGCGCTCTTACAGAAGCAGGATCTAGGCAGTCCTTCCTGCCAGTTATATTGAAGTTTCTTGGTTGCTAATGGTGTGGAGGCCCCAATTCTGGTGGAGAAATCTTGGCACACTGGGACTGGACGTTTATTCCCCATCTTTAAACTAAAATTGCAGATTGTAGTTGTGTGTTACAACAGTCAACTCTGACACTGGTTCTGGCCAGTTCTGCCCTTTTGCTTATTCCACTCAGAATGATCTAGTGGAGTCTTTGTTCCAAGGTGCAAGCAAAAGCCAGCGGTGCGGTTTAGGAGTCTCCATACTCTGCCTCAGACCGACTACCTGGTCCTCATTCATCAAGACAGCGGGATGCATCAACTGCTGATCAGATTGCTATTAATCACCACCACCCCCCCCCACATGTGGCACACCAGCAGAAGCACATATGTCTAGCAGTGGTGATGAGTCTGATGGCAGTGCATGCCAGTGAAGAACTGACTGCGACCCAACAAACACTCACTGTCCCTCCCATCCCACGGAGAGGCTGATCACAAATCATTTTGCAGTGCTTTTACTATGCTGCTTGCTGTCGGTTTTCAAGTACTGCTGTTGTAGGCAGGTCCCAACGAGGGAGAGACTTGCAACAGGGCAGGGTGAGAAGAGTACATATTTAACCATTTTCAAAGCAGCCCAACCTGGTTTTGAGTGAACAAGCACTACAATAACTCTGCCTGGCGACCTCATTCGGTCTTGAAAGGAAGGACAGCACATAAAGTGGGACCTGGACAGAGAAAAAACTCTATCTGTAGCCACACCTAGCTAATGGTATTGGAAAGGGTCTTTCCAGTCACTCCCCACTGCTGAGTCTAAAGCTCTGCTGAGTCACTAAACTCGGGCTCAACCCACTCCCTATTGGCGAGCACTTTAAGAAAATGGTAATATGATATGGTTTGTTGTTGAGAAGGGAGATATCTTTAGGGGAACGGGATTGGTTTGATTGGCACCTTGAGTAGAAACTGGATGGGATAAAAGAAGTATGGGAAGTCATGCAAATAATATCTTGATACCATGGGCTATAAATGTAATGTAATTGATATACGTATTTTTTAATTTGTAGATACTCCTGATGAAGGTTTTTTTCAAACCGAAATGCATTGAGTATGATGTGTATCGAATTGAGTGGAGGATTTGGAAATTCGGAATAAGTTCATGTATAGGCCTGGATGGGCAATACATAGAATATTAATATGCTAAAAGCAAACCAACGAATTTTACATCTTTTGACGTGATGAAAAAAAAGTGGGAAAAAGTTGGAAAAGAATGAGAAAATAAAATGGATAAAAACTGATTACTTTGGTGGATGAGTACTACTTTAAGATACCAATGTGTATACGGCTGTGCAACCTGACCATGACCCACTAAACGTGGGACATTATTTTTGAAAACTTTATTGGTGATCCCATGACTAATTAAACTACAGATACTTAAAATAAATGAAGTAATAAAATAATTACATTTTTTAAACTACTCGTTTCGAATATGCAGTAATAAAAGCAACTAAGGGCCACATGTATTAAGCATTTTTGCGGTCGGAAACGGCCGATCAGTCCGTTTCCGACCGCAAAAATGCTTTTACATATGTATGAAACACAAATTGTGAATCGGTAACACGTTACGGAATAGCAATTTGTGTGTGCGATTCGGTATTTGGAAGGGTCGTGTTTAGGACGTCCTTTCGAAATACCGAATCTGAATGGGATGTATGAATATTTTGTGACCGAATTACTGTTGCAAAACATTCATATTTTACCGACTCCTTGAAGGAGGTGGTAACCCATTCGCAAATGGAAAGGAGTCGCCAGGGGGCCCCTTTCCCTTTGAGAATGGAAAACATTCTTTTTAAGAGCAGGCAGTGGTCCCACGGATCACTGCCTACTCTTAAAAAATGAAACTGCAAAGTTTCGTTTTTTCTTTTTAAATGCATCCCATTTTCCTTTAAGGAAAACGGGCCGCATTAAAAAAATAAAGGACTGCTTTATGTGAAAGCAATCACAGACATGGTGGTCTGCTGACCACAGTAGGACACCATCCCTGTGATGGCGTTGATTCCTAATGGGTCGCAAATCTCGACCTACCTCATTAATATGCATGAGGTAGGTCTATTTGCGACCCATTAGGAATCGCTAATGAAACTCAAAAGAGTTGCATATATTAGAAACAGCGATTACCTAATTGCGATTCGCAAAAAATCGCAATTAGGTAATCGTTATTTCCCAAAATTATACGTGGCCCTTAAACACATATGTTGCTAATACTCTGCGACCCGCTCTCCATGGGAAATGATGAGAAATCCTGTTTTTCTGCTCCAGCACCATCACTTTTTTTCCTAGCACCAAAATGCTCCGACCGCTGAGTACACTTCAGGAAAAAGAACTCAGGTTGGATTCACTTTTCAGAGGTGAGGAGTGGTTGGAGCATGGCTTGCAGGGTCTGGTTTATTATAAAGTCATGTATCGAGACTTAAGCCAAAATTAATAAGAGCTCTCAAGTTGTCCCATGCCAGGCAAGTAACCTACTCAGTCCTGTTTTATTCATTGGATACCAGTGCGTGGACTGTCGCATTTCTAATGGAAAGCAAACTACACAATTTCTTTAATCGCAATAGGTGTTGTGAACTAGAGAAAAACTTCAAGCCCCAGAATGCAAAGAAAAACAACACTTCACAAGTTACCCACACCGACTTGGAGCAATTTAGGAACAACCCATCTCTGCATACATTTTGAATCCAGAGATTCTGAAACAAATAGTTAAAATGCATTTAGATATTCATGTTATTATCTGAGGAGTCTTGATGGGCTGTTCATTTCAATGGGTCTGGCAGAGGTATTGTGACAGGTTATGGGATGAAACAAAACAACTGGGGCAGCACTGGAGGTTGCTGTGGGCAGCGGAGACGCAGTGGCGTAACGAAAGTTGAGGGTGGCCCCCTGCCACGTACACGGAGAGGCCCCCACTCCGGATTTAATCCGGAGCTCTTGGGCCTGAGTATTGTGCTGAGGGGGCCTCCTTCAGCTCGGCCCCCCCCGCACCGCGGGGGCTGCGGGGGCCTGTGTTTCGCCCCTGCGGAGACCGGGACCTTCCAAGATTTATTTTTGGTTCTGCTTCTTAAATTACTTACAAATTAAGCACTGTCATACAGGGGTTCTGGTTATTTGGCCACACAAGTTAAAGTGTCTTTGTTTTTGAATTTCAGGATAATAACACAGTCACACGACCTGTCAGTGGTGAAGGATCTCCACAGGCATATTTTTATTTTCTTCAGAAGAACCAAGGGAAGTCCTAACGTGGATCCCACAAAAGCAAGACCGTCTTGGCATCAATACAATTTGAGCTTTCACGTATGTGTGAAACCTCGTGACTACGAGCTCAGATTATGACTCAACTGCAGAAAATTAGACAAGCTTGAAAGTATCTTTTCCAGTTGGGCCCAACCTCCGTCTGAAGGCCACCTAGGTCCACAGAGGGCATTTAAATGTTCATCTAAAAAGGGAGACAAATACATTTAGCTGGCCTAATGGAAGTTGGACCGCAACTCTAAACTGGGGGCATGGGCCAACCATACACTTGGAGCCTTGTGAAGGAAATACCCTTGGGGCTCAACGTTCATTTCAGGTGTAAATACTTGTTAATATCTAACGCAGCAAGATCAAGTTCTCCTAACCCAACACATTAGGGTCCCCTTGAAGTTATATCCGGTTCCCAGGAGTCCTGGTTGTGATGATGTGAAGCCTAAACATCCTGCACTACTTTTTCTTCCGCCCCCTCAGGTCACTGACTTTCCCACCGCAGTGGGTACAGTGATGTGGTAATGATGAAGTCCGACAGACTTCCGGCTGCGAGTATCACTAAACAGCTGCAGCTTCCTACACATTGTACTTTTGACTCTGTACTCATCCACTTACTCAGGAGCAATAAAATACAGAGGATCCTTCTCTGTTAAGTGAGTGCTGCCTGGCTTTCAACATTTCCCTCTTATTTCCGTTTATCGTCAGTACTTATACGGTTTATGTTCACAAAAATATATTAGAGAAAAAGCTATTTGGCTCAGTTTATCTCTAGCCTGTGTCTCTGCCCAAGATTTGTCAAGAAAACATCAGGGACAGCTTTCAAGCGAAACAAGCGAGGATTTTTATAAATAGGGTAGAGCAGAGGTTTTTAACCTATTCGCTTCTGTGGACCCCCTCTGAATCACTAGTGGAAGTCAAGGACCCCAGCCCACGGAATATCTATGACTTGAACCTCAAAACAATTCACCAGCCTACAGAAACGTGTATAGATAAAAAATGCAAAAATAATGAAATATTTGATTTAATTCACAAACAAAAAATATGACAAAAATCGATATTTTGCTGTTAATGTATAGATTACAGCTTTTCAAAATTTTGCTTTCTTTCTAAAGACAAAGTCACATGTTAGATTGTAGCGTAACACTTTGACCTGATATAAAGTTTGGTGAATGGGCACTCCGTCACAAAAGTGATTGATAGCCTGCCCCACTTATTACAAGTGCTTTAAGATATAATGTACTTGAAATACAGCAAACAGGATATCCGTCAACTTCGTGTTTCAAGGTGCAAAGTGATTGTGGTGTAGTGCTTGGCTAAACTTTTGGCCTATGATTGTTTTTACACGCAATAGTCAATTAATTGTGTCATTTATGCCACAAAGCCATGCTTCATGGGAGCACCTGTGCAAATAAATAGCAAATCTTTGCCCTTTGTGGTAAGAAACTGCAGTGTACCACCCATTACAGGGACAAAAGCCCTTTCATAGCCAATAAACCTGTGCAATCCTGCCTTTCTTTTCAGTTTTTTTTCTGCTTGTCTTGTTTGTTTGGCATGTGGACTCGACTAATTGTGAGTCTACTGTAGGTGTTTGTCGAATTTTGGTGATACTTAAGAACAGAGACCTAGAATCTTCTGGTCAAGGTATGCACCCAAAATTCACTCTCTTTTGTGTTGTAATTATTTTTATTGGTATCAAGAACTCCCAAAACTAATAATAGTGACAATGTCATGTATATCCTTCATGGGTACAGAAGAGATGGACGATCATCAATAGCAAGACATGCATATTCAACAACTGGGAGTGCAATAAATCTAACCGAGCGGGGACGACATGGGGGAGGAATGGGAAAGGGAGAGAACAAAACCCAAGAAGGCGAGAGAGAGGGGGTAGAGGAAAGAGGAAGGAGAGAGAAGAGAGTGGTGCGAGATAAGTGGAGAGAGGGTTGGAGGGGGAAGCCGGGGGACAGCGGACAGTGAACTGTGCGAGCAGGCAGCATCCGCAGATGGCCAGGCGGGGAAGAGAGGACCAGGAAAGGAAAGGGGCGGGTAGGGAAGAAGGGAGAGAGGGGGAAGCTAAAGTAACTGAGGATACGGCCGGGACTCAATCAGTCTTCCCTCAGGAAAGGGGAGCATATAAGGAGAAACAGGTCAGCTTTGTCCAGCAAGTTGTAGATTATTCTTTCATAGGAGGTAGTTTTATACATGGCCGCGAGCCATTCCTTATGCGTTGGCAGCTGTGGGGAACACCAATGTTGCGGGATGCATATCTTGGCTGTTGCAAGGGCAGTGGTGAGTAAGCAGCGAGCATGGTGTGCCAGCTGGGGAAGATTTGCCAGGTCGTGAAGGAGTATTAGTGGCCCAGGACCGGCGTTGGTACGTAAATATATTCTCGTAGCGTGGAATCCACCGTGGTCCGAAAGGGGGATATGGCAGGGCAGTCGAAGAGGATATTGACTATGTCACAGGACACACTGTTGCACCGCCAGCATGATGAGGGGCAACAGCCCAGCAGAATGGAGCCAAGTCGGTGTCCAGTGCCAACCCTGGAGTATATTAAAGAGGCTAACTTGCATCTGGGCCTCCCTGAGCTGCCGGCCCAAGTTCTCCAGAAGCTCTACCCTGTCCTCCTCATCGTAGTCTGCTTGCAAACGGGCCTGCCAGGTTGCCCTGAGGCTCACCATTTGTGGTTCGGAGTATAGATGGCGAATCAGGAGGCTGTAGAATCCTGACATCACGCCCTTGAATTGACCCAGGTATTGAGGTCACCAGGGAGTGGGAAATGGACCAGGACTGCGGGCCATGTTTGCTGGTCAAGCAAAGGCGCTGTTGTGCGTAATGTCACTGCTGCGCTAGCGGCAGACCAAATTCATCCTGCAGCACTGCAAAGGTTTTAAGCTCACCGTGGGACAGCAGGTGAGCAAGGGTGGGGATCTCGACTGCATGCCAGTAGCCCCATTTGAGCATGCCCCCCCAACGTGGATGCCATGATTGTTCTAAATGGGCGCTTGGTCATGCAGGCGTGCGTCCATAGAGAGGAGCTTGTGGGCTCGCGCCATCATTTTGTACATGGCCTGCAGCATGGGGTTTGGGTGCAAGAGGTGTCGGGAAGATAGAGGGAATAGAATCTTGGCAGGCCACTAGTCAGTGGGTTCTCATTTGTGACCCATAATGGGGGGTCTATGACCCGAGTATGCATGTACTCCAGTTGTGTTAGGTGGAGGGCCATGCAATAATATACCATGGATGGGAGGCCTAGGCCCCAGCGAACCTATGAGCAAGGAGCTTCCTGATGGCCAGACGAGGCCTGGTTGACCCCCATATAAAGTCTTTGATAGCTCTACCCACCCAGAGGAGTAGTGAGAGAGGCGTCCACAAGGGGAGCATTGCCCAACACATAAGTGACCCGCAAAGGGTCTCCATCTTCGCTGCCTGTGTCTGACCCCACAGTAAAAGGTTCAGATGGGACCACTTCACAAAGTCCAGGTGCATGTGCACAATGAGAGGGTCTAAATTGTCCGCAACCATGCGCTCAAGGCCCCTGTTAAAGAGGATGCTCAGGTATTTGAGACAAGTAGTTTTCCTATTAAATGGGTACCCAGCTACAACTGCGCACGTGGTGACACTTCTCAGGGCCCTGGGTCTACGCAGCCATATTCTGTGTGCCCTTTGCATTTCCAGCAGAGGCGAGAAGGAGATGGCCAGGAGGGTGGGCAAAAAGTCAAAGAGAAAGCCCCAGGCATCGGTACCCTCCGTCTTCTCTGGGATGTTAAAGAAGCAGACGTTGTCTCTCCGGCTCTGGTATTCAAGGTCCATAATCTTGTTACACAGAGCACGGAGCTCTTGGACCCTGTCCGGGAGAAGCTTGACTCTGGATTCCAAGGAGGACAGATGGTAATCCAGAGCCTCCACCTTATCGTGGAAGCCGGAGATCTCAGCGCAGATTGCTTTAGTGTCCACCACCAAGTCGGTCCTCTTCATGTCCATGGTCTCCCGCTTGTGCCCTACCGTGGTCACCTCCTTCAAATGAGGCTGCTGCCCCCTAATCAGTCTATATATGGACTTTATGACTGATGGCAGCCGACTATAAATAAAGGGCAATGTTATGTTTCGTATAGAGGCCCTAATATAGACGCGTTCATATATGCCGTATATGGTCATATTCGCATATGCCCTATTTTGGTCATAATCGTCTATGCCCTATTATGGTCATGATCTTCTATGCCCTAATATAGGCCTGATCTTTCATCTACATTAGTTCCCTACAGTACACAACGAACTCTGAGGGTTGAACGTTATCTAGTCTGTGGTTTGGACACTGCAGGGTTTTTCCAGAACACAGGCCTACAATGTACTCATAAATTATGCATGAGCATTTACCAGCTACATCTCCCGCATAATATGTATGTACAAAGATCACCCCTGACGTCTTCCTCATGTCTAACAAAGACCAATACAAAGCATACTAAGGGACGAGACACTTTAGGGTATAAATACACCACATCTTGCCACGGTAAGACAGAGGGAACCAAGACTTCCATGCTGACACACAGACCAGAGATGCTGAGGCTCCTGCATGCAGTCACTCCAGCTGACAGCGGTCTAACACAGCCCTTGCGGGGTGTCCAACTCGAGACCAGGTCGGGGTCCCACACTCTCTCTATTCAGGTAATGGGGTTCGACTAAATCCTAGAAGGATTCTCGGCTCTTAGGCTTTTAGACCTACACTCATGCTAGGTACACTTAGGTACATCTAGTTAGGCATCGTAGGAGTACGTGCACTTTTATAATGCATTTTATATATTCATGTATGTAACCATTATTATTGCAATATGGTAGAACTGTACTATCCTTTCACTTTCATTGTACTGCTGATAATATATCTCTGCTATTGTCTGCTGGTTGTTGCAGCACATATATTCTACACCAGAATAACAACTGTTCAATAAATACTTATTGAAACGCCCAGACTGTTTATTCTGTGTAACTCTCTGAGACAAACCGAACAACTAAGCACGAGTGACTGAGCGAAAAGTAGTACATTGTTTCCACGATTCTGAGGGATCAGGGTTGTCATGATCTAAGGTTGCCAGAAACTAATCTCTCCCCGATAAGAGGAGATTCTAGTGGCACTGTGAGCTAGCTAATGCAAATCCGGCTAACATACGCGGTGGGGGTGCACAGAGTCAGTCTATCACCAAGCCCACGGTTTATGTTATCCAAACGCGCAGGTCCTGCAGGGGTACTATAGGAACTACACGACATGGCGCCCAACATTGGTTGGGTACTTATTTAACAGTAGAATCTGAGTAGTTCAGTCGTGCTATTCTCAGAGAACCTACTCACAAAATCCCAGAGACGTCTGGAGTAGGTGGGCACAAAATCCGCCACAGCTGAGTAGTACGAAAATACTATTTATTGGCTGTTGGTTATTCAAGCTTGAAAGGACATAGAGTTCCTAAAAATTGTGCATAACACCTTATCTTAGTTCCCTTGGAACACTTCTTCCTCTAAACATGACCAATACCGAGGTAAGGGCAGAGAGAGTTGAACTGAATTTTTCAGACAAGGGAGAAGATCCTGCGGATGCAATACAGATTGCACCAAAATACAGAAGGACAGTCACCCTAAGACTATTAGAAAATGTTTTACACGCTAGGGGCGGCATTGTAGTTTTCGTGATTGAGGCACACGAATCAAACAAAACAGAGGTGTTCTATTCATGGGTTACACTCCCAGCAGCAAATGCAGTAACAAATACATTTCACTACTATATAGAAGGAGATGCACCACGGGAATATTGTCCATTTGAGGACATAGAGATTCCACTCACTTACCAGGAACATTATTACTTGTTTAATGGTGCCCTACCCTACATACGAAAAAGAGTAAGGTTAGGCCCACTCGGAGGAGAAGGAGCCACATGGCCAATATTAGCGGCATACACACCTCATCCTAGCATCGACACAATGCCACCAGGAGACTTACTCGTACAACACAAAGATTTAATTAAAATCTACAGAACTTGACACAATTTGTCATGAGGACTTTGACAGTCCAACCTGCACCAGGTGCAGCAAATCGTACTCCAGCTCAGGGTACAGGAAATAAAATTACTCCTCAAACATTACACGCAATAATGGGCAAAATGTCTGCAAAACGCAAACAAATACCATTCTGGATAGCTCAGAAAATCACTCAGCTTGAGGCGGTATTCCCTAATACTACCACCTGTGATAACCACAGAATACTAACAATCTGCTTGCCCATGGGGATCACACCACAAATAGAGGACTGCACCTCTTGGGGTACAGTCTTTGCTGCCATATATACCAGAACACATGGTATTCCGTCATTAGCAGTAGTACCTGATGTATTGAGACAGATACAAAATGAGTACGGAGCAGAGCCTGCCCTTAACTTAGGGATGAAATTACTAGGTAACTACGAACAGGTATCAGCCATAATACTAGCTAACATTAAGAGGGAAGCAGCTTCAGTGGCGATCCGCCAACGCCTAAGGGAGTTCAGTCCAGTAGATCAACAACACAAACTACCCAAAATAATTGAAACCGCATATGCAGAACTAGGCAGAGACAGTTTAGGTGGGAAAGCATTAAAGCCACAACTGGTGGGCAGTTCTGAAAAGGACACTACAACGCAGACACCTACTTCTTCTAAAAAGAAGTGGGAGTATAAAAAACAGCAAAAGTCTAAAGACAGCAGATCTCAATCCAGAGGTAGGTCTACTCAACAGGAGCCCTCTGAAAGGAGGTACAACCTCCGAAATAGGGATAATATTAAAAAAACTGACAGGTATCAGGATTCTGATACACGTTCCTCCGTTCCTTTCAGGGTTCATCAAAAAACTCCGAGAGGGAAGGACGGTCAGAACACAGACAAAAGGAGCGTACAAAGTCCAGAGACACGCAACGCGCTGTGGACTACGCACCTAAAAAAGATAAACAAAAACAAAAACCTCAGTTCAAAAAGAAGAAGGTAGCAGGTCTTAAGATCAGACTTGCCCAGAATTCTGAGGACACAGCTTCTGAACGGGGAATGGGCTCTGACGATGCTAGACAGCTCGGCAGAAGTAACAATAGCTCGCCAGAACCTGAAGGAATTTCTGGTGACAGCGGAGTTGAGTGAGTATATCACGGTGGAAACACCTGATACTCGGGTAAGCGTCCCACATAAGTTACATGAAATAACACTCTGGATGGAGGGGGACAAACTCAGAAAAATTAAAGGTCTCTTTTGGATAAATCTGTCATTAGGTTATGACATCCTATTAGCAGAGCAAGACTGGCCGCCGGCATTTGTCATGGAGTGCCCTAAGGGAGAAACGGTAATTTTTCCAGTATTTTGCGACCTCGTTCCCATACATTAAAAAACATGCATATGTGCAGGAGTGGGCGGTTGCCCTAGCTCCAGCAATGTAGAAAAATCATGTTGGTTGCGATGAGGATTCAACCCACCACGTGATCCCATTAAAAGTTTCCCCAAATGCTCAAAGGCAATACCCTATAAAGCAGGAAGCTAAGAAACAAGTCAGGGAGATCCTAGATCAACTGGAATACCAGGGGGTGATAGAAAATTGCACCTCACCAATGAACAGTCCTTTGTTCCCCGTATCAAAACCAGACAACACATATCGTCTAGTTTTAGATTACAGACATTTAAACACTTGCACAAAGACATTCGCTGTCCAAAATGCACACAGTGCCGCATTAATGAATAACATTGTGCGGAAAAAATACAAAACTACACTTGATATTTCAAATGGATTTTTCTGCCAAAATATAGCACCTGAAAGCAGGTATTTGACCGCATTCTCAGCGCTAGGGTCCCAACGGCAATTTTGTCAACTTGCCGAAGGGTATAAGAATAACCCGGGGTGGTTTTCGGCAAGAGTAACAGAGTTACTCCAAAATTTGGATGAAGAAGCATTTTCCTATGTGGTTGATATTTATCTAACGGACAATGATTTTCCGAGGCACTTGACCAGGGTGAGCACCATTATTATGGGATTCGCCTCTGAGGGCTATAAATTTAATTTCAAAAAATCAAAAATTGCCCATCTCAATGTCCTGTTCTTAGGGTATGAGCTGTCAAGTGAAGGAAAAAGCCTAGCAGCTAACTTTTTAGAAAAATGTGCGCTGCTCCAACCTTCAAAATCGTTAAAGAATTTACAATCAATTCTGGGATTTCTGAATTTTGGTCGAACATACATTTTGGATTACGCAGAAAGAGTAAAACCTTTCTACGACTTAATAAAACCTGATTTTTCAGTCAGACAATGGACACAGGAACATACAAACATCCTACGTTCACTACAAGAAGACTTGATAGCTTCAAAACACTTACAGACACACGTAAACGTACGCAACTTAGTGATCCGAGTAATAGCGGGTCAATGCGGGTACACTTACTTAACATTCAATGAAGGTGAAACAGTACCAATCCCATACAAATCACACCTGTACACAAACGCAGAGATGCGTTTCACTTCAACAGAAAAAATCCTGACAGCAATACAGACCGCTATAGCAAGAGAAAGAGCTCTGGCTCAGGGAAAGTGCATAATAGTCGTGACCCCAGTACCAGCCTTGGAGGCTGTTACAAAGGCTAGCATTCCAAATACGAAAGCCTTACATCCCAGATGGATACAATGGGCTAATTCTCTTACTGCAACGGATGTTGAATACAGATTTGATCCAAGTTTAAAAACACAAGCATTTCTGCAATACGAATAAGAATATCCTCTACCAAATGAGATTTTGCCTCTAGATCAGTATGAATATATTATTTACACTGACGGATCTGCTCAACCGGCCATAGGGAGTAGGCAAGCTTACAGCGCAGCGTGTGCAATCGTTAAAGATCGCATGCGCGATGGAAAGTTCCATCCAAGTTGCACTAAAACGCAATCTCTAGGAGACTGCACGGCTCAGTTGGCAGAATTTAAAGCACTAATACTGGCACTGGTAAATACGGAACAAGAATTCCCCACACTAATTGTGTGTGATTCCTTTTACTGTGTACAGTCGTACAATGAATATTTACATAATTGGGAACAAAACGGGTTTAAAGACGCAAAAGGTGGCACATAAAATGCTGTGGGAACAGGTAGCTGAGTTGAAAAACGAACTACCAAGGGCTCACGTGATACATACACTGAGTCATCAGCGTGATGGCGTTCACGTTGAAGGGAATTCATTGGCTGATGAAGCCGCAAAGGGGGCTGTACGCACAGCGTCCGTAGCTGAAATCACTCGTTCGAAAACGAGCCTAGACGGCGAGATTTTGGTAGCTGTCAATGCTTCACGCAAAGGCAGCACAGCAGTACCTAAAAAAATTCCACTCAAATACTCCTACAAGTTAGATGCACAAAACATTCCATATGCTCAGATTCCTGGAGTGGGGGATAGAGTAATACCAAATATGGATCGTAGGCAAGGCTTAATTCTAGCAGCACACGAGGGTTTGGGTTCTGCGCATACAGGCGTCACAGCGACTATTTCTTTACTGAAACAGCGCTACTGGGGGCCAGGGTTAACAAAGCAGACCAAAGACTATGTCTTAAAGTGCGACATCTGCCAGCAGATGAAAGGCTCCACCATAGCACGCCCAGCGCAGACACCATTACTAAAATTAGACAAACCTCTTGCATGTGTGTATTTGGATCACTGCGGACCCCTACAATCGGATGGGGCCAAGAAATATATCATGGTTGCAGTGGATTCCTGCTCTAGATTCCTATGGGTCTGGCCTCAGCGCTCGGCTGACGCTCAAACTGTTATCAAAGATTTGTGAGTCTTTATCGGCACATACGCAGTTGGCATGTTACATTCTGACCGTGGGCCGGCGTTTAGCTCTCGGGCTTACAAAGAGGCCATGGAAGGAATGGGCGTAGCATTGCGGTACTCCTCTCCGTACCATCCTGAAGGAAATTCGGTTGTGGAGAGGAAAAACCGTGACTTAAAGCAATCTTTAACAGCTAGGGTATTAGGCAAGGGCGGTAGTTGGGTCAGTCACCTTTATGGTGTCCAAAGAGCAATTAACAACCAGCCAAGAAGCTCTCTAGGGGGTGTCACTCCTTACGAGGTCCTATTTGGGACAAGAATGTGGGTACCTGATGTTGATTGTGAAGGCACAGTGGCGGATGAAAAACCATTTGATATCCATGATCGTTTGGCTGTTTTACAGGATCTAAATGAATCCAGGACACAACAAAGTAACGTCCACTTAAAACAGACCGCCACTGAGGAAGTCAAGGCAGTAACGGCAAGACCTGTCTGGATCCCAAAAGTCAGGGATCTGGTCAGAGAAAAGATTGCAGACAAGAAAGAATTCGGACCATCCTACAGAACAGCTGTACTGGTCCTAGCAATCCAAGGCACAAGAACTGTACTTCTGCCGCCTCTTGCTGGGAAAAAGGAGAAAAGATTTGTCTCCGTCGACTTAATCAAACCACACTATGTGGCCGATACTAAACAGTAGGCCTCGTGGACTCCACAGTAGCAGACGCCCTCCTCTCGCTACAATCCAAGAAGTTCAAACAGAAAGACTCATCACGTTTGAAGAGCCACCTGTATGGAATGAAGGACTAAGCAACAATGCTATGGAACTCGTTCCACTTCAACAAGAAGTTCAACTTCAAAAAGAAAATCAACTTAACAACCAATTTGCAAAAAGACTGACTACAGACGTCTACGTCAACATTCCTCGTCAAGAGCAAAATCCAATTTCAACAAATCCTGATGCAATTCCAACAATTGATCGAACTGCTTCTGGCTACATCATGAACTTTGATACGTTTTCACTGGATCCAAGCGGAAACGACGCCAGCCCAAAAATCACACAAACAGAAACTCATTGACTTTTTGCACTTTTTAGAAAGACTTACCTGGTGTCACCTTGGATAGAACTATGGTATATCACTGGGATTCTATTTTTCTTTTCTGGCTAGGTTTAACTATAACTTTTAGTATGCTTATTAATGGACGATATCTCCAGCAGAGCTCTACAGCCCAAAGAGTCAATTTGATTTTAAAGCCACACCAGTCTTCACATCGTGAACCAAGAGACTTGTCTTCAGTGAACATCACAGCAGTTCCTATACCGGACGGTATAGTATGGGACAAGATTGATTTCGGTATATTCGGTCTGACTGAACTTTTAAAGCTTAAACATGTATTTAAAATTTCTTTAAGTGATATCATTACCTCCAGTACATTGTCTGATGATTGGGACACTGAAACTATAAATAATATGATGTCTGATTTGGAAAAAACTGCAGCATTTCCGAACAATGAAATGTTAGAAGGTACTTCAGACTATGATACATTGTACTGTTACCAACATTATGGTCATCATTTCTTGCACAAATCTATAACACCTAGAAATGTATTTGAATACCACCAGTGGGAACACTGCCCAACACCTCCAAAAGGTAGTTCACAAACTTTTGCACAGACATTCACATACTTTTCACGGTTTAATACATCTGACCCGAAGTCATTTTATTACAAAGTGGCAACAACATCAGCACAGAAAATTATGTTGACTGACACCAAACAGATCTACTCTGCTTCCTTTATGGCCCAGTTGTCTACACAGGGTTTCCACCTATGGAAGGACACTATAGATTTAAAATTGATCTGGGGTTCTAGGGACTGGCAGGTCCAGGAAACAGAAGCGCTTTTTAGAGCATGCCTCATTCCACAGCAGATGATATTTCTAAATGAAACTGTGCAACAGACATCCTGTCTTGGACTAGCCAAGAATAAGGAAATGAACAGACCAGGGTTTCCAGCACCATCACAGATGGGTGGGGGCAGAATTGAATTACACACGGGGTAGGATTAGATGACATTCTCCAGTACAACAGGTCAGATCCCAATTGGACAGAATGGCTGATTTGGCCCATTGACACAAACACATGTCAACAGAGATTCCTAGGTATAGCCGAGGGGTGTAGTATCAGTAGGCCAGATACACGCTATGTACAGAGACAGCACCCAGGGGTGGTGACATCCTATAGTGTTGGGAATTTGTGCTTTAATTGGCTAGAAACCTCAACACTCACAGAAGTAAAACATCACTTGACCTTACTCACACCTGATGTAGACCTTAGGGATTTTTTGCAAGGCCCAAGGAAAACACGTCAGAAACGTTTCATATATGCTGGCATTTATGCCTACTATAATGAAAACTGGAAAATATCCCAACAGGAGGCCGCAGAAAGAATACGGGAAATAGACCGTATTAACTTAGAGAAGGCATTAGCTGTATCTTCGGCAATTGACATACTAGAACAAGACTTGGCCTTGTTACAACACGGGCAATCTCAGTTAAGTTCTATTATAATGCCATGATCACACCGGTTTTCCAGCTGCTCTCGAATGGAAGTTACTTGATGCTAAACGATCAAGGTTGCTGTGGGATGCTTCCGGGCGTCGCCTATCTGGTCACTGTTAACTCCAGGGTTACTTGCTGTATGCAAGTATTGTTTCTGCCACTGAACACAGTCAGGGAGGCGCCGTTATGGCCTTCGTTGAATGTTTCCTTCATACAATTTGATACTTTGAGCAGACTGAAAGCCATGCTTTTACGGCAACCCGTGCCCTTAACCTCCGCTCGAGAAACCTTTGAACTTCAAGTTGCAAGGACCTCGACTGAGATACAAGCGCTTATATGTACGAACTGCCCCTTTCATTTTGCAGAAATGGTGGTTAGTATCTTTAACATGTCTGATATGAGCGGTATTGTACACCTATTTAAGACCATAGGGTCATGACTAATAAGCACCTTTCAGACAGTCCTCGGAGTAATCCCAAATTTTATACACTCCGTATTGGGAAGCGTCTTTGGAGGTCTCCCGCTTATCCTGTTCCTAATTGCAGGAGTCCTGATTGTAATTTTACTGCTACGCAATCGACGGCCCAATTTCCGAGGAAATGGCGAACGTACTCATGGAGCCGAAGTACCGTGAACGCATGGTGCAGCTTCTGGGTATACCTTGCCTAAGAGAACTGAACGCCTCTTGGTTTCTATAGTTTAGACCAATCTGGGTGGACTGCATCTTACCTGTTCTACGATGCCTGTTTTGCGGAGAAGAATGCGCGTTGGATCTCTGTCTAACGTTTCCATCAGATACGACTCGAGACATGGATGCTATGCTGGACCCCCTAAAGGCCCATGCTCTGCGTTGTCCCCAGCATCTTCCAATTCTGATGAACGCATTCCTTGAGAATCCACAGGTGCCGTTTGCTCCTGCTGGGTTAGGTGGCTCCTCCACAGGCACTCAGGTAACAACTGCCGCACAAGCTGCAGCAGCACCGACTGTTGGCAGTGCTGAATTCCATCTATGTGCGATTGACGTTCTCTGTGAGGCGCTGGATTTGTCGTCTGCAGTAGCTGACACCGATAATGCTGTATCTCCCAGCCGGACACTTAATCTTGAATTGGCTCATCGCGTCCTGGGAAAGAATTCGGCTTCTCCACTTCGTTTCATAAATAAACGAATTAAATTTGGAACATTTCCTAAATTGACACTTTCACTTGAGAAAGAATGGCTTTCGTGTGCTTATGGTAATACAATTTTTATAAGTGAGACAGAATTGACTTTTTCAAGTGGCAACTAAAGAATAGCTGATTTGTAACATTTTTAAACATTTTTAAATGTCTTTTTAAAACCATGTTTTTAGCTGTTTTTAAGAAAAAAAATTAAATTGTCCAGATTTTAAGTATGGTCATTGTCATCCAATTCGAAAGTGGAGTGGGTGTTATGTTTCGTATAGAGGCCCTAATATAGACGCGTTCATATATGCCGTATATGGTCATATTCGCATATGCCCTATTATGGTCATACTCGTATATGCCCTATTTTGGTCATAATCGTCTATGCCCTATTATGGTCATGATCTTCTATGCCCTAATATAGGCATCATCTTTCATCTACATTAGTTCCCTACAGTACACAACGAACTCTGAGGGTTGAACGTTATCTAGTTTGTGGTTTGTGCACTGCAGGGTTTTTCCCAAACACAGGCCTACAATGTACTCATAAATTATGCATGAGCATTTACCAGCTACATCTCCCGCATAATATGTACGTACAAAGTTCACCCCTGACGTCTTCCTCATGTCTAACAAAGACCAATACAAACCATACTAAGGGACGAGACACTTTAGGGTATAAATACACCATATCTTGCCACGGTAAGACAGAGGGAACTTCCATGCTGACACACAGACCAGAGACGCTGAGGCTCCTGCATGCAGTCGCTCCAGCTGACAGCGGTCTGACACAGCCCTTGCGGGGTGTCCAACTCGAGACCAGGACGGGGTCCCACACTTTCTCTATTCAGGTAATGGGGTTCGACTAAATCCTAGAAGTATTCTTGGCTCTTAGGCTTTTAGACCTACACTCATGCTAGGTACACTTAGGTACATCTAGTTAGGCATCGTAGGAGTTTGTGCACTTTTATAATGCATTTTATATATTCATGTATGTAACCATTATTATTGCAATATGGTAGAACTGTACTATCCTTTCACTTTCATCGTACTGCTGATAATATATCTATGCTATTGTCTGCTGGTTGTTGCAGCACATATATTCTACACCAGAATAACAACTGTTCAATAAATACTTATTGAAACACCCAGACTGTTTATTCTGTGTAACTCTCTGAGACAAACCGAACAAGTAAGCACGAGTGACTGAGCGAAAAGTAGTACATTGTTTCCTCGATTCTGAGGGATCAGGGTTGTCATGATCTAAGGTTGCCAGAAACTAATCTCTCCCCGATAAGAGGAGATTCTAGTGGCACTGTGAGCTAGCTAATGCAAATCCGGCTAACATACGCGGTGGGGGTGCACAGAGTCAGTCTATCACCAAGCCCACGGTTTATGTTATCCAAACGCGCAGGTCCTGCAGGGCTACTATAGGAACTACACAACAGCAAAGACCTTTTGACTTGGACCCCTGAAGTCAAGAACGTCTTCTGGACTTCCTTGAAATTCTCTCCAGTCCTTTATAATTGTGGTACAGGTAAATAGATATATCTCCTATTGAATGTATACTGTATAGGATGTGCAAAATGTTACACCAGTGTTGTCTGATTGGAAGACCATGTCCAGAATGAACAGTGTACTGCTGAAGACACTATTAATGCTTAACAAGCTGGTGCTGCATTATGTGATTGGTGCACTGTGCCTGTTTGTGACACTGTGCACCTTTAAGTAGGTGTGCCCGGAGCAAACAGGGAAAGTGTACAAATTACTGATAATGTGATGCCGCCATAGCTGGTGCAAACTCACAGATGTCCCGGGGATCAGTACATTAGTGAAAGGCTGAAGGGCGGTTTGAAACAGCTGCCCTTTCTTTCACTGTGAAGGTGCCACGTGGCCTGCACTTCTAAGTGGGATGAGATCCCTCAACAGCCGGGGACAGTGAAAGACTGCAGCCTCCTGCAAGGGGATGTCTGTTTGGTCTATGCAAATTCCTTTCTCCCCTCCAGGGATCTGCCCAAGGGGGTACACTGACTGTGAGCCACCTTTTTGAGGGCACAGTCAGTTTGCCAATGATGACCTTTTTCTTTCTGTGTCCACATCCATGCCCACATGCAAAGGAGGATACATGTTTTGGGATCAATCTGGTGCTATACGCGCACCAACACAATCTATACTGCAGAAGGAGCCAAGAAGGCATCAGCAGATCCCTCTGTAATACCAAAGTGCTCCTTCTGCAATATAAAATAAAAGGGCACAGACAGCAAGTGCACACGATTGTTTCGCTACCAGAGCAATTTATGTATTATTGCCCCTGTTGGTTTCCTTTCATATTGCCTTACCCTTCCTTGCATACAAGACTGGCTGCTTGCTTCTGTCCCTGGAAATCCGTCTCATCAAATATACATCTAGTTTCTGCCAAGTCAGAATCTGTCCAGTAGCAGTGACAGAGCTTTTCTTCCCTTCTGTACTGTGCTCATGGGATGTACGCCTTATTTCTATTACTTTTAGTACCTTTATTTCACATCTTTTGCTTCATCTTACTTTTATGGAGCCCATTTCTCCATAACATTGAAATAACCTTTATTTTGTCCTCTTTATTAATGATAGATTACCATAATGTAACACTCACCCTTTCCTAAATTTAATTAAATTAAATTAAAATGTTTTTGTAGTATAACAAAATAAGCCTAACTCTATCCCCTATATTTGCATTTATTTAGAAAATAAGTGTTAGCATTGGATCGATTTATAAAAAGGTCCTGCTTTTAAGAGTCCAGCACACCACAGAGCAACTGTTGCCTGCTCTACCCAAATTCACAATAAAACACTTGTTACAGTTTCAGAGTGACCCTTTATCAGATCAACATTACCCAGCTGCCCTCTGTCCACCCCTAGCGCTTCCCGTGATGGAAACACCAGATATGGAACAAGCCTCAAACATATCTGGAAGATTGCAGCAATAAATCACATATGGCTCCAGGATGTGATACCTAAAGAAACAAGTCAGATGCACACACTCATAAACACGAACACATGTACAGCAGAGGGCCTGCATTCGGTCCAAGAATGCACTATCAGAATAGCCAGTCAGTTACATTAATCAGATAAGGCCCAAACAATGCCTAATAGTAAGCATCACCCTAGATAACCCACACAACACACCCTGCCACCTGGACCACCTCAGAATGTGACCTCCAGTTGGTATTTATGGCCCTTTCTATCAGGGTGGGATCATGCATCTAAACACACAATTTATGGCCCTCTGTACCAGTATTTCCAGCCCAAATGGGGATGAGCTTCTCTTTATTGCACTCGCTGTACAGTATAAAGCATACCATCTACCTAATGCAAGTTGAATTCCAGCATGCAACTGTAAGAGATGTGGCTGCTATTCCCGGCCATTATTGTTTAATTAAACTTAAACTGTTCCTGATTGCCAAGACTCGCTGTTCTCCTTTTTGATAGTCAGAACCTGCTTCATCATAAGGGAGAAATAATCTTACTGCAATCCTAATGCTAACTCTAAGACTAGAACTAATTTGATTTAAATAATTTAAAATATGTAACGTATCTTTTATTACATTACATTAGTGCTTAATCATACAATAAATGAAAGTGAATTAATCTCAAACAATTATAAACCCTATTAAACCCTAATGCTTGTCTTATCCTTACATTTCTATAAATACTTCTATTTTTAATTTGGTTTTATTCATTTAACTTAATGCTATCTCTAATCCTAATTGCAAGTGTTAATTTATTTTTAAATTAGATATAATTAAACAAATAACTAATGTTATCCTACCAGTGGACCTAAACCATAGTTAATTTTTATTACATTATTTGAATTAATTATAGAAATGATAACCCTAACCGTAAACAAAAGTGCTTTCAGAAAAAATATTTAGTAATCTATTTGGGATTTATTTAGCTCTAATGCTAAACGATACTTACTTTAAAAGTTGTTTACCTGATGCTTTTGGAGTAGGGTGCCTATGAGCTAAGAAAATATAGACAAAATAAAGGTGCTGTCAAAGTAATGGGAGTGCAGCAAATGTCAGACAAAGGGAAGGGGTCGAATTAAAGATCACAAACTGCAGGGTGTCACTTGGCACGCCACAAACCTTAGCTGAGATAGCTTGGTTAAGGTCAGGCTAATATCCGTTGATCACTCTGACCTTTGAATAAAGCCAGCATGAAGGACAGCAAAATGCGCTCTTCATAAATTGTAGCAGTGTGTTTACATTTACAAGATAGATTGCCTATTTGTGGCCTTGTTTTCATGTAAAGCTAATATTAGCCCCATGAGCAAGTCATTTATGCTATTTCTGGACTTTGAGTAGCAGTGATAAGCACCAGCTCAGACAGATTTTTGCAGTAAAAAGGACTCAGCATGTCACTGTAACGGGAAACAGCCTTAACTTAATCTCCCCATGCCTAACAAAAATGAATGTTTCCTCATGTAATGCAACTGGTGCTATGTAAAGCGCTCTGATACCCGATTCAGGTCAAGTTTGCGCTATATAAAACTCTGTAAAAAAAAAAACAAAAAAAAAAAACATGTGGGCAGAGCCACACGTGCAGGTTCCCTGCAAGCTCAACCATGCATGCCTTAACCAAACATATGCCTTAACCACACATATGCATGGTTAAGGCAGTGTGCGATCTAGATGCTGGGATGGGTGGGCCCAGGAGCAGCAAGGATCGGGAGAGGATGCAGACAGGTAAGTGGGGCTGGGTTTTGGGGGTGTGGGGGGTAGTTTTAAGGGCTTTCGGGTCGGGTAGTGTTTAGGGCTCAGGGTGTGTCGGAGTAGTGTTTAGGGCTCGGGTTGGGGTAGTGTTTAGGGCTCAGGGGGGGTATCGGAGGAGTGTTTAGGGCTCGGGTCAGGGTAGTGTTTAGGGCTCAGGGGGGTCAGGTAGTGTTTAGGGCTCAGGGGGGTCAGGGTAGTGTTTAGGGCTCAAGGTGGGTTGGGTAGTATTTAGGGCTCAGGTGTACTAGGGTAGTGTTTAGGGCCCAGGGGGAGGTCGGGGTAGTGTTTAGGGCTCAAGGGGGTCAAGTAGTGTTTAGGGCTCAGGGGGGTCAGGTAGTGTTTAGGGCTCAGGGGGGGTCGGGTAGTGTTTAGGGCTCAAGGTGGGTTGGGTAGTATTTAGGGCTCAGGTGTACTAGGGTAGTGTTTAGGGCCCAGCGGGAGGTCGGGGTAGTGATTAGGGCTCAAGGAGGTCGGGGTAGTGTTTGGGGCTCATCCCTTTACCAGTCATGCCTTTACCACAAAATTGCAAGGTAAAGGCATGTGTGGTAAAGGAATCTGTTGTTTAGATGAATTCGTTGTTAGGGCTGCATGGTAGAGGCATGCGTGGTTTAGCCATGAGTGCCTCTGTCATACAACCCACTGTAACTGTTGCTTTTAACTCCTTAACCGCGGCGCGAATTCCGTCGTGGTGCAGGAGTTCTAATGAGTGGGCGGGGCTGCGTCGGCCAACGGACGTGCGCAGCACTAGCCAGGTAGTGCTCGCGACGGCCGTTGGCCGACGCGCGCACGGAATGGGTTAAGGCCAGAACCAGATCTAGGTCTCTGGAAGAAAGAAAGATTGATGCTGTGACCTGACCTGGAAGAAGAGGACTCTATACCCCTGTAGTGTGGAGTTTAGAAGGAGAATGGCAAGTTCCAGGTGGCTGATGCCTGCTTGACGGTCTTTTCAAGGAAATGTGACCCAAGAGCCAAAAGTAGCTCACAACCAGCCTTGCAAGACTGACTGAAGGCCATTTTGAGTAATAAGAGGTATGAGGTCTTGCAGGAACCATTTGAGAACTGCAACAGGGTTGAAACTGCATCAACCCTGCACCTACCATGACTCTGTAGCAGTTCATCTCAGCTCATTTAAAAAGGGGCACAGAGACTTTTCCATTTAGGATAGTGTTCTTTATGCTTACCTGATCTCCCTTTTTAGGTCAAACCACACTACAGCCTGAGCCAGCGCGCATGCGCTGCTCTGCGAGGCTTTTAGTAAGGGCTTTTAAACTCTAAACACAAGCTCGTGCGTGTGCTTTTTTTTTATCACCCGCAATTGGCCTTTGCATGCGTCTTTCTAAGAAAGACAGCACGCAATTGGTCCAAGGCGGGTGCATGTGCCGCCTTCTCTGTCTCCTGGCCTAGGGTGCTCGGGAGCGAGCAGCAGCGCCATCTGTTTCCAATTATCGTGCCCGCGTCTTGCGGTCGCGTTAATTGGAAACAGATGGCGGTCAGCGTTGGTCGCGCTGGTTATCTTGTTATATCTACAATTACAAACTTCCTATCGTCAATGTTATCTACGTTTGTGATTACAAAGTAATATCGGAAATTTCCATGTAAGATAGATATCTCACACATTTGATCACTGCAGCCAGTTACTTTCATTATTATCCTTTCAGTAACAAAACTTAGTAAACAACCTTGTAAATATGTGATGCACTGGGCAGAATACGTGTGAGTTGGTCGTTTTGGTTTGTCAGACGTGTGTGCATCACAGCACTGCTGCACATACACCTCGGATGATCAGCCAGGAAAGTAAGAGATTGCACTTGGGCCACACTTTCCGCACCATGCCCACCTCCTGACAGTGGCATGATGGAATGAGGGCAATACTGCGGGTGCCCATGTGCCTAAGAATTGCCTCATTTCCCAGTTCTCGGTGGCTTTCTTGTGGGTGGCATGCGTTTTTCTAGTGATGTTTCATATGCCAGGGCCGAGTTCCATTGCCGCATAAAACATGTAACAGAACATGAAAACCCCTTTGTTTGTAGCAAGCGAGTGTGGATGACACGGAAATGCTTGCCGTTTGCCCCTCATACATATATGGATGCGCGCGCCGAGGAAAGCTCTTGTGGTTATAATAGATGTCTCCCCGCTCGGCGGTGCTTGCACTCTGAAGGATGCGGGAGGCGATGTCTCTAAACACACAGAAGGCAGGCGAGCCGGCCCTTGGCAGCTGTCACTCACACAGGCACTTTAGCAAAGAGCCGAGCCTCAAAGAAGCTCACGCGAGGGCGTTTTTCATTTAACCCGGGCCCTCGAATCGCTGCCACATTCTGTTTCTAGTGAGGGCGCGCGTGCGCGGCGTAGGGTGCCAAAAGGAAGGGTGCAAAGAGAACGCAACTTCAAAGGCTGCCACCCACCCAAAAACCCCGGCTATTTCTGGCCAGCTTTGCCTTTATTCACTTTCGGTGTGAATAGTCGTTGTAACAACTGGCAGAATCTCACCAGGATAAACCAATCCCGGCGTGGATCGATGGAGGGAGGCCGGCTCTGCCATTGTAATGGGGGAAAGAATGCCCAACGACACGTATAGATAAAACACACCTGAAACAGTATTACAGTCCAAGAGCCAAGATACATTCTGCACGTGGCGGGTTTAACATGGAGGAGTGTCATTGGTGAAGAAAAGGTTCAGGTTCTTTGTTGTGGTAAATGTCTTCTGCAAAAGTTCATGGAATGCTTTCTGCCAGCGAACATGTTTTGCTCTCTTATGGCATGCAGGCCTAAGCTTTGTGCCACATAATTATATGCTACATAATTACACTGCACTCAATGCAACATACACTCCAAATACCACTCAGTGCCGCATAATTACACACCACATAATTACACTCTACTGAATGCAACATACACTCCACACAATACCACTCAGTGCCACATAATTATATGCTACATAATTACACTGCACTCAATGCAACATACACTCCAAATAATACCACTCAGTGCCACATAATTACACGCCACATAATTACACTCTACTGAATACAACATACACTCTCCATAATACCACTCAGTGCCACATAATTACACGCCACATAATTATACTCTACTCAATGCAACATAAATACATTCCACATAATACCACTCAGTACCACATAATTACACGTCACATAATTACACTCTATTCAATGCAACATAAATACACTCCACATAATAACACTGTGCCACATAATTACACGTCACATAATTACACTCTATGCAATGCAACATAAATACACTCCACATAATAACACTGTGCCACATAATTACACGCCACATAATTAAATGCACTCCACATAATACCACTCAGTGTGACATAGTTACATGCCACATAATTACACTCTACTCAATGCAACATAAGTACACCCCACATACCACTCAGTACCACATAATTACAAGCCACATAGTTACACTCTACTCAATGCAACTTAAATACAGTCCACATATTACCACTCAGTGCCACATAATTACACACCACATAATTACACTCTACTCAATGCAACATAAATACACTCCATATAATACCACTCAGTGCCACATAATTACACGCCACATATTTACACTCTACTCAATGCAACATAAATACACTCAACATAATACCACTCAGTACCACATAATTACACGTCACATAATTACACTCAATTCAATGCAACACTCCACATAATACCACTCAGTGCCATATAATAACACGCCACATACTTACACTCTACTCAATGCAACATAAATACACTCCACATAATATCACACAGTGCCACATAATTATATGCTACATAATTACACTGCGCTCAATGCAACATACACTCCAAATACCACTCAGTGCCACATAATTACACACCACATAATTACACTCTACTGAATGCAACATACACTCCACACAATACCACTCAGTGCCACATAATTATATGCTACAAAATTACACTGCACTCAATGCAACATACACTCCGAATAAAACCACTCAGTGCCACATAATTACATGCCACATAATTACACTCTACTGAATGCAACATACACTCCACACAATACCACTCAGTGCCACATAATTATATGCTACATAATTATACTGCACTCAATGCAACATACACTCCAAATAATACCACTCAGTGCCACATAATTACACGCCACATAATTACACTATACTGAATACAACATACACTCCCCATAATACCAATCAGTGCCACATAATTACACGCCACATAATTACACTCTATTCAATGCAACATAAATACACTCCACATAATACCACTCAGTGCCACATAATTACACACCACATAATTACACTCTACTCAATGCAACATAAATACACTCCACATAATACCACTCAGTGTGACATAGTTACACGCCACATAATTACACTCTACTCAATGCAACAAATACACCCCATATACCACTCAGTACCACATAATTACAAGCCACATAATTACACTCTACTCAATGCAACATAAATACACTCCACATATTACCACTCAGTGCCACATAATTACACGCCACATAATAACACTTTACTCAATGTAACATAAATACACTCCATATAATACCACTCAGTGCCACATAATTACATGCCACATATTTACACTCTACTCAATGCAACATAAATAGACTCAACATAATACCACTCAGTACCACATAATTGCACGTCACATAATTACACTCTATTCAATGCAACATAAATACACTCCACATAATACCACTGTGGCACATAATTGGATGCCACATAATTACACTCTACTCAATGCAACATAAATACACTCCACAAAATACCACTCAGTGCGACATAGTTACACGCCACATAATTACACTCTACTCAATGCAACATAAATACACTCCACATACCACTCAGTACCACATAATTACACGCCACATAATTACTCTCTACTCAATGCAACATAAATACACTCCACATAATACCACTCAGTGCCACATAATTACACGCCACATAATTGCACGCTACTCAATGCAACATAAATACACTCCACATAAATGCACTCTATACCACATACCATCAATCAACATAAATGCACTCCACACCATGACACAATTTCACTAAGCATAATTTTACTCAACACCACAGTTCCAGGCCACACAATTCAACTCCACACATTTCCAATACACACCGCATAATTACACACCAAACAACATATTTCAACTCCACAATCCACAACGTACCTCCAATCCACACCATATAGTGTCACCACCTGAGCACCAAACATCATTCACCACCACCATTTTGCATCAGCGCACCACCTAAGCATCACGTCAGTCTGCCCTTGGAATCTGGCATCTGTTGATTCTCCCCTAGTGTCCGTCCGCTGCTCGTGTTCTAATTAAATTACTGTTTTCCAACCTCCACTCCCCAATATTTATGTCCCGCTCCCCCATAACAAAAAAATTATAACAAACAAGCATGAGAACAGGCAGGAAGAAGTTGCCAGCAGTGCAAGTACATAAAAACTAGAAGACATTTTTTATGTTAAAATCTTTTTAATCAGGTTTTTCAGTTGTATATAGTAGTCGTCTTCGTTTGTATAAAGGTAACAAAAATGCTTAACACTTTTTATTATAACTTTTCAACATAATGCACAGCAGCCACAATGCTCTACAACATAGCCAAAAGTTCTGGCTAAACACATAAGGTCCCAAAGGCGAGACCTATTGGCTATGCCAATGCTTGTTCTGGATCAGGTGTAACCAATGCTATAGCTCTTATGGTTCCAGTGGAATCACAGACGTTATAGTAAGACCCTAAACTCCATTTTATAAGTTCAGAGAGGCGAACCAGTGGATGTAGTGGCTGCCCTAGTCCCAGATGTACCTCTACCAACTGAACGTTTTTGTGACAGCCAGACAGTTTCAAGCTACAGATCTGTGATGTTTTTGTGGCCCCTGTGACACTATGTTCAATGTTAGACCATCACATGCTCAAGTAGTCCTACTTTATTTACTTAGACCCCTCCACCCAACTGGTCTCTTCCTGAATTGTGTCCCATTCCTTCCACACTGCCTACGACTCTACAGTAGCCTGGATAACTTAACGATGAATGTTTGGAAACTAGACGCCTACACCATGTAAGCTGTTTCTTGATAATGTGGGACCATTGTACATTAAGGGTGAAGGTTGTTTTGCACTGGATGATAATATGGCTCTGTTTTTGGAAGATTATCTGTCACCTGGATCCATATCATAAATGAATGTGCTGCCTCCAGAGCGGATATGATCTTGCACCTGCCACTGAGGCAGAACATTAGGGAAAGGCAGTCCAGCTTTTTGAAGCAGCCAATCTGCCTTTCACTGTGTAGGCAGTAAACTGGCTAGCATTTGAAAGGGGGACAGAGATGTCGCTGCAGTTGAGTGCAGTAAGTAACTGCACTCACCCACCTGCTGGAGGATGTCTGTGGGTCCATATGTCCTAGTCCTGTTCAAGGCGCAGACTCAGAGGAGCACTGATTGTGTCTCACCTCTCTGTAAGGCTGTTAGACATGTTACTCAATTGATGGGAAACCGTTATGCATAGTATGGAAGCAATGTAACATAGAACTTATTGACATGAACGCATGCACATTGCTTGCTTCTAAAAGCAATAAAAATAGTAATTTAAAAAAAGTGCCCTATGACAATGCCTTTGCACCTGCATTTATAATGCAGCCAGGGTGCATACGCAAAATGTTTCCTCATTTGCATGGGGCCAGGCTCTCATGCAATTGAGGAACATCTCCTTATGATCACGCTAGTACTATCATGTACTCTGGCACAATCTGTATTGCAAAAGGTGCCACCAGAGTGTCCGCAACCCATTCTGTAATACCAAAGTACACTTGGTCACAAAATGTGGGAGTACACACCTGTTGTGCCCTAGAGCTCTTTTGATAAAACGGCCAATGTGTTCAAGCCCACTTAGTTATCCAGTTGTGCACCAACAGTTCCAACACTAAGGACAAAAATGGGTGAAGTGGTGTAGTACTGTCAGGTACAGTTAACAATAAAATGGAGCACAATAAATACAATGTCCACAAAGTGTTAAAACTTTATTAAAAGGTATAATACTTTAAATCATTTTAATTAAAGGTTCAACAGCATAGTAAACACACCTCACCATGGCCACACAGTAAGTCACATTCAACACAAGTAATATGGGCATACAGGCCCTCCTCAACAATTAGGGAGGCGCACTGAGAGCCTGATTCACAAAGGTAAACTAATATTTTGGGTAAGGTTGCAATTTTTTGCAATTCACAAAGCAATTTTACGAGTGGTTACTTTACTACTGCATATTTTTTTAAGTGCGGAGTCTCCGACACAAGTGCAGAGACTCCTCATTCGTAAAGATACTACTCGTAAAATTGCTTTGTGAATTGGAAAAAATAGTAAACCTACACAAAGGTGTGAGTTTACCTTTTGTGAATCAGGCCCTCTGTTTTTAACACTAACCACAGTTGCAATGCTAGGAGTAGTAGTATTGCCACACATGTGTGGTGTCCGGCATCTAGAGGAATCTCAGCAAGTTCGATTAGGGCATTTTTTTTACCAGCATTGCTATCTCTTGGTGGTCACAAGTCTGTCTTTTAGAGGGTTCCGTGCAGTTACGTTAGTTCAAGTTCATGTGGTAGTAGGTCTTTTCAGCTGCAATGAGGTGCGTGGTGTGCATCAAGATTACTGCTGGTGGGGCAGTGTAATGGCCCCTCTGACACTTCAGCAGCCAGAGTAATTCATGTGAAGGGCACCTGCCTAATTCATGCTACTCATGAAGGGGCCTAAGGTTGCATGGCCTAAAAGGGATGTTAACTTTGCGGACATGAACTTAGCTTTTGGGAATCCAGACATGGGTTGAGAAGAGCCACTAGATCTGCATGCTATCTCAGATTGGAGGAAGACTTACTCGGGCAACCGGAAATGCAAAGCAGATCACCGAATGGGTATCTTGAGCACTTCCTTCAGGCTTCTTCAGGCAGGTGCAAGTGGACTTTTACTTCAGTCCTTGCTCAGATGTTGTTGGGCGCTCTGCTCTCGGGATCAGTTGTCTAGGGAAGGGCTGGGCAGCATCTTGGATCTATGCTCTTGTCAGCATTGCATCCTTCACAATAGTACTAGAGCAGGGGGGGCCTCAGTTTATTAATCTGGTGAGGCAGACTTCCAGCACACAATCTGTCTACCTCCGTCTCTCGTTCACGCAGATTCAAACTTCCACTGCAAAACTTTTGGACCGCCCCTTACTCGTGGAGGAGGATGGCAACAATTACTGACTGTGACCCAATTGTTCTATTGCTAGGTACAGAGCTTCTGCTGGTAACCATGATTATCCCATTTTCAGGCTCAGATAGTCTATTTAAATTCTCAGTCAGACAGTCACAAGCACTGCAATCAACCAGCCTCTCTACAAATTAAAGCAGCATGTGAGAATTAAAACTGGTTCTAGTGATTATTGCATACAGTTCAATTTGATATCTTCATAAGGAATGTCCCATAATGTTCTCAGAGGTCTGGTCTTGTGGTATTGCTAACATCCCATAATATCACTAAGTACTTCTGAATTCAACTCCCTCCCTCATTCAACCAATCCGATACTTGATGCTGGGCTTCAGTCCTCTTCTGCCAGAGCTGACTCCAGAGGGGGTGTTGACTCAGCACCAGGACTTAAGTGGGATGAAAAAACTGGGGCGGTCTCTTAAAGGGGCATGGCCGATGTAATTAAGGGTCTGGCTTAAAGACACTTAAGCTAAAATTCTGTGCTTAGCATAGTTTGCTGGCCGACTGGTATTTTGCTGCTTCTGTCATTGTATGCAGATATATAATACAACAAGTAATATTACACATACAACAAGCCAGGTCTTTTAGCTTTGCTAATGGTTGTTAGTTGCATACGATAAATAAGCAACAACTATGGCTTTGTTGTATATAATATTGAAAATGCTTCAGTTCTGAAATGATGAGATTGTGTAAGAACTATACCGAGTCTCTTTGAAGTTACATCAAAGGTAGTGAAGGGTGGTACAGCTGCAAAATTAAGATTATTTCTTTTTCATCCTGAGGGTGATGGTAAAAATGGAGAACCTGAAAGGAACCTGCCCAGCACCTTCTTTTTAGAACTGCCGGTGCTGAGCGCCCGCAGAACCCAGCCCACTTAAATGTTCCTTTACAAACCTGTTATCTCCTAGCACTACACTTTGGGTTCATATACTTGGTCCTCCGATGGATCTTGCTTCATGCCGAGAGAGGTCGGACATAAGTGACCCAATCCAGTTATCCAATGAGGACCAGGAAGTGGGTAACTGACTTACAAACTTGTAATTAGATTCATATACATCACTCTCAAAACTAGGCTGTACAAGTAAAGGATGATCACTGCTAGACCAAATCTCCTGAAGAAATTCAGTCAGACCGAAATCATATAAACCAATAATTCAGTTAAAGCTATGCAGAATAGTCATATTTGTACCTGCTGTCCAGAGATCTCTCTATTAGAATGCCCATCCCTCATTAATAACCCAATTGGACTGCACAATCAATTATTGGAGACAAATCATGGAGAGACAGAAACAAGATTTAATTAATGTTAGATTTTTATCAGAGTTTTTAAAGAAGTAACTACATCAATCTCAGGCATTTAAGGTCTCAGAGTGCAGAATAATCAAATCAAAATTTGGATATTGCCATTAATTACCAAAACTCTGGAAAAGTTCAGGAAGGGATATGAACCATTACAGCTCAAAGGTACTCTCCCATGAGGGAAAAAAGTCCGGGAATAGTGCACACAGCGTATGCGTCAGCGGAAGGAAGCCAATAGAGACCGCAAGGAAGTTCCAAGGGTCTGCCCAAGAATGCAGAAGAATAATAACAAGGAATATCCACACTCTCCATCACATCAACGTATAATATAGTCCTCAAGTTCCGGGGTCATCTGTTCAGACCACTCAGTCCATTGGTCAGTTCGTACAGAGTGATTGTCATGCAGCATAAAGGAGACACATATTATAGCAAAAAGTGGTGATCATCACGTAAGCTGTCGAACCATTTAGTTTGTGTAACTTCCAAACAATAGTCCTTTTGCAAACGCACATGAGTGAGCTCAAGAAGACAGTTTCCCATTACAGATGTTCCCAAAGTAGCAAATTTGTTGCAAACAGTCCTCCTATACGAATGGGAACACTCCCTATGAGACATAGTTTCTCTTCACATTGCAAGTTTACAAAGCCTTTCCATGAGAACAGAATTTAGCAAAGTAATGAAAATGCAGACCTAAAATGAATTTGAGTCATGAAATACAGAATATAGAGTTATAGAAATATACATTTTCATTCCTCTTTTGGGATCTTATATATTTCTTTCAAAATATTTGCACTCGTAAAGCATTGTAGTTTCATTGTAATTAGCATGTGTAACTATGGCATATTACTGCATTTCCAAAGTACCAACGTATAAAATTATTTAAAAACATAAATTATTAATATTGTTTCTAGTGATTCACATATACACATATGAAGATTATTCCCTAGCAGTTTCAGAGCATTTGGGTTTAGTATAAATGTACAGCACCTTTCTCTTCTTTCTCACGTGGTGCATAATTTCACATATGCAAAACATGGAGCTTAGAATGAGACTCCTCAATGACATACATAACATCCTCTAGATTACATTAATTTCCTTAGTGCTTCATAAGTGTTTAGACTATATGAATTTATCACCTAACATTTTTCTATTACGTCTTGAAAATATTCACCAATACGAGTTAATAGAGTACAACCAATGTTATTCAAATGACTAATTCACATCAAATGTACTCTCGTCTGCATGCTTTTATGATGCAGTAACTAAGGGGTCGATTACGATGGCGGTCGGAAAAACATACCGACCGCCATGGTAGCGGCAAAAACCGCCCGCATGGCCACCGGGAAAACGCCGGACACATTACGATGAACCGCCACAATAATCCGTCCGCGGCGGCGGGAGACAACGAAAAACCGCCCGCACACGCCGGACCAGCTGAAAATCCGACCGCAACGGCCGGATACACAGCGGAAAAGCCAAGAACCGCCGCCATGCACACGGAGTAACCGCCCGTGACATTATGACATCCCCGCCACCACCATGGTACCCACCTGTGAATCCGACCGCATCGTGCGCGAACAGCGATGAATCCGATAGGCGGCGGAAGGGCTGCAGCATAGCCACCGCTGCCGAGGAACCGCTGCGGAGGAACCGCAAAAAAATGGCGGACGTTGAAAAAAACGAAAAAACAAACAAACAATGCACACACTGAAGTAGACCTGTCCCAACACAAACCAAAAGTGCCCAATGACAACAGCCCCAGAAAGTTCAAAATAACCAATCACAGGACAACACACACAACACACCTGACAGCAACATACCAGCTTGCCACACCCCCATAGCCGAGCATAAAACTAGCCCCTCCCTGACCACAATCCTTTGCTACACTCCACAACTGAAGGTCCCAACCCCAGAGAACAAAGGAGAGGCAAACCTGCACACAGCACCACCACAACACACACACCACCTACACCACCCACAACACCCACACAACTGCACCACAGAACATCTTCACAGCACACACCATGGCACCACACAAAATGCCAAAATTCACTGATGCAGAGCTTGCAGTCATGGTAGATGAGATAATAAGAGTTGAACCACAACTCTATGGCAACATGGTCCAACACACCCCATTAGCCACAAGAACCCAAATGTGGGTGAGGATAGTCAATAAGGTCAATGCAGTAGGGACCACCCCCGCAACAAGCAGGAAATACAGAAGCGGTGGCATGACCTGAAGACCGTGGTGAAGAGGAAGAGGGCCAAGAACCGTCAGCTGGCTGACGGGACTGGTGGAGGCACTCCCATCCCACCCAAACCATACAGTCCGTGGGAGGAGAAGGTCCTTGGAATCCTACATCCAGAGAGTCTTGAAGGAATCCGCGGGGACTGGAAGCTGGTAAGTACAAACCAATGTATATCATCACATTGCCATGTACCGTCTTGCACAAATTCAAACCTACAACCCCTAGGCCAAAGGACATTCGTCTGACCCACAATACCCAAAACAGGTCACACAGATGTAAGCACCACTAAACCTGAAAAAGCACAAAGCTAAACAAAACCAACTGGGATGCATGTGTACAGACAAAAAGCACTACAACTCCCAACAGGCCCCCTCTCCCACCCCTCAGCAGGATGGAGCACCCCACCCAGAAGCATGTGTCAGCCATTGAACGCACCCCCACCACCTAACAGGTAGGTAGCCATCTTCACAGGGATGGGGAATGTGTATCTGGAGGCAGCACTACAACTCCCAACAGGCCCCCTCTCCCACCCCTCAGCAGGATGGAGCACCCCACCCAGAAGCATGTGTCAGCCATTGAACGCACACCCACCACCTAACAGGTAGGTAGCCATCTTCACAGGGATGGGGAATGTGTATCTGGAGGCAGCACTACAACTCCCAACAGGCCCCCTCTCCCACCCCTCAGCAGGATGGAGCACCCCACCCAGAAGCATGTGTCAGCCATTGAACGCACCCCCACCACCTAACAGGTAGGTAGCCATCTTCACAGGGATGGGGAATGTGTATCTGGAGGCAGCACTACAACTCCCAACAGGCCCCCCTCTCCCACCCTCAGCAGGATGGAGCACCCCACCCAGAAGCATGTGTCAGCCATTGAACGCTCCCCCACCACCTAACAGGTAGGTAGCCATCTTCACAGGGATGGGGAATGTGTATCTGGAGGCAGCACTACAACTCCCAACAGGCCCCCTCTCCCACCCCTCAGCAGGATGGAGCACCACACCCAGAAGCATGTGTCAGCCATTGAACGCACACCCACCACCTAACAGGTAGGTAGCCATCTTCACAGGGATGGGGAATGTGTATCTGGAGGCAGCACTACAACTCCCAACAGGCCCCCTCTCCCACCCCTCAGCAGGATGGAGCACCCCACCCAGAAGCATGTGTCAGCCATTGAACGCACCCCCACCACCTAACAGGTAGGTAGCCATCTTCACAGGGATGGGGAATGTGTATCTGGAGGCAGCACTACAACTCCCAACAGGCCCCCTCTCCCACCCCTCAGCAGGATGGAGCACCCCACCCAGAAGCATGTGTCAGCCAGTGAACGCACCCCCACCACCTAACAGGTAGGTAGCCATCTTCACAGGGATGGGGAATGTGTATCTGGAGGCAGCACTACAACTCCCAACAGGCCCCCTCTCCCACCCCTCAGCAGGATGGAGCACCCCACCCAGAAGCATGTGTCAGCCATTGAACGCACCCCCACCACCTAACAGGTAGGTAGCCATCTTCACAGGGATGGTGAATGTGTATCTGGAGGCAGCACTACAACTCCCAACAGGCCCCCTCTCCCACCCCTCAGCAGGATGGAGCACCCCACCCAGAAGCATGTGTCAGCCATTGAACGCACCCCCACCACCTAACAGGTAGGTAGCCATCTTCACAGGGATGGTGAATGTGTATCTGGAGGCAGCACTACAACTCCCAACAGGCCCCCTCTCCCACCCCTCAGCAGGATGGAGCACCCCACCCAGAAGCATGTGTCAGCCATTGAACGCACCCCCACCACCTAACAGGTAGGTAGCCATCTTCACAGGGATGGGGAATGTGTATCTGGAGGCAGCACTACAACTCCCAACAGGCCCCCTCTCCCACCCCTCAGCAGGATGGAGCACCACACCCAGAAGCATGTGTCAGCCATTGAACGCACACCCACCACCTAACAGGTAGGTAGCCATCTTCACAGGGATGGGGAATGTGTATCTGGAGGCAGCACTACAACTCCCAACAGGCCCCCTCTCCCACCCCTCAGCAGGATGGAGCACCCCACCCAGAAGCATGTGTCAGCCATTGAACGCACCCCCACCACCTAACAGGTAGGTAGCCATCTTCACAGGGATGGGGAATGTGTATCTGGAGGCAGCACTACAACTCCCAACAGGCCCCCTCTCCCACCCCTCAGCAGGATGGAGCACCCCACCCAGAAGCATGTGTCTGTAAGTAAAAACCAAAGTGACACTGCACAGGTAATCAGACAGTGCATGTACACCACCATCACTCAACAAAAGCATTGGGAGACATGACAACATGAGGCTCTACTTCACCCAAAAATAGAAAAGTAAAGCACAGCCATTGACAGGATGCAGACAGCTCAGCGTACGTAACTGTGACAGAAACAGAACTGTGACTCTCAACAAATATGTCCAAGTAAACGGGCCTCTGACATGCATCACCCAGACTTCCCTCTGTAGCGTACATGGGAGCTGATTATGAAGGACCATGGGAAAACCAAACTAGCATGGTCTGCTGTATAAAGAAATACAAGCACAGGACATGTCAACGGTATGCATGTGATGACAATGGCTAGTCCATGCACACAGGTAATGTCTGCCAGGCAGAGTGATCAGCAAAGATGCTGAACATCAACTTGTAGTCATGCCAGTTGTCAGATGACAACCTCACATTGATATCACCAATACTAGACGTGTGGCATGCTAACCAATCACAGGTCACACCATTGTGAAATGATGAATGTAACTCCACTTCATGGCATGAGGCACATCACTGTGCAGACATACAATGTGTGAAAAAGGCAACTGTGTGTAGCATAACATGTAAATAAGAGACATCAAACACAGCAACCCTGAGGTGTGTAAGGCAATTACCATCTACTTCCTGTCCCACAGGTGACCAACAACTGACTGCAGAGGACGACAACCTCAACCAGCACAGCCAGTCACCAGCTCCCGAACATCTCCCCTCGGATGCAGACTCCCTGGATAATGAGGAGGAGGAGGACCAACCCGGACCATCTGGTGTGGCAGGGCGTAATGTGTCCCAGGACCCCACAGCCCCACCACCCTCAGCAACAACATCAACGCAGAGCCCTGCTGCAACGACCTGTGCCACCACCACCACCTCCACCACCACAACCACTACCACTGCTGCCTGCAACACTCGCCCTGCTCCACAGGCCAACCAGACCACAACAACTGCGGAGGTACGGGAGAGTAGGCCGGTGCCCACAGGAGGGAGGCAACAGGGCCGTGACAGCAGGCCAGGTGTGAGGACAAGGCTGACCCAAAGGGAAGAAGACCCTGCCACTGAATCACTGGAACACATTCACAGAGTTGTGGGGGCCTATGAACACGCCCAGGGACAGTTGAGGCAGGCTCAGCAGGATGCCCGTGAGCAACAACAGATGCTGCGCTCAATTGACAACCGCATGGGCCAACTCGTGGCCTGCATGGGCCAAATCAGGGATCTCCTGGGCCAGCTAGTGGGGGTCCTCAGGGACAGGCATGCGGCACCGCCAACACCTACAGCTCCCTCCGTTGTGCCGCAGGATGACAGACCCCCACCCTCCCCTGCGTCCAGCGAGCATGGGGACTCATCAGACACCACTGGTCATGCACCTGTGTCCCCCCTGCCAAAAGAGCAAGGGGCCGCCCGAAAAATCATTGGGAGCATCCCGTGGCAAAGCACCTGGCAAAAGCCAGTCAAGTAGCCAGCCATGATGGCACCCCTCTACACCCTGCTGTGTACCCTGCAGACTGTCCCCACACACAATGGCGTGGGAATGGCAAATGACTGTTGGACTGTGTTGCCATACTGATCTAGTGTATACTCTATTGTCTCATCTACCATCACTGACAAATCTGTTATTCACCATTCACAAATCTGTCAATATCCACATCTACATCACATGTATCCACTGTAAATAAACACTAATAACGCACCAATGTAGTTGTCACTGTTCCATGTTCATCACAGTATGTTAACTCACACCCATGATTACAATGTCACAGGAGCAGGGATACTCCGCAGGCAAGTAGAGGCTGAAGGGACCTAGGAAAACACAACAGAACATCAGTTGCTACTCAGGTGGTGGACTGACAACCATCTCACAACACAGCACATCAAGGTACGACAATCTGCACATGTCACAAGGAGCAACTGTACCAACATAGACATCAAGTAGCTGTGTCAAAAGATCCATTGCCATACACACCTGCAGCCAGCACTGACTCTGCAACATGCTGTAGTCACAAAACTCACATACACATATTCACCAAGCACAACATCATCAGACAACAGCCAGTATTGACATTGCCACTGACCATCAAGTGAAGTAGTTGTTGATGAGCTGCTGACGCTGTCCAACACCTTCCTCCTCTCCACTATCCTCGTCACTTGACGTTTGGGTGTTTGCAGGTGGGGGCTGTGGCTGGTCATCATCATCCTGGATTAAGGGGATCCCCTTCCGCACGGCCAGGTTGTGTAGCATGCAGCATGCTACCACTATCTGACACACCTTGACGGGTGAGTACTGCAGAGCCCCTCCGGTCTTGTCGAGGCATCGAAAACGCGATTTCAGGAGTCCAAATGTTCGCTCAATGACCCGACGTGTCCTCCCATGGGCATTGTTGTAGCGCACTTCAGCTGGTGTCCTGGGATTGCGAAGTGGACTCAGCAACCAAGGTCCGTTGGGATATGCAGAGTCACCTAAGTGTGAAAGACACATACAGATTGAGTGTCTGACATGTGTCCGAGGACAGCATGGCACACAAACAGCACACGACTCGACCCTTTGTACTCACCCACAATCCATGCCCGCTCCGGTGCCAGATTGGCCATCAGCTGTGGTAAAATGCTGTTGCGCATTATGTGTGAATCGTGGGCTGATCCTGGAAACTTTGCACAGACGTGTGAGATGACCATATCTGCCTGGCACACCACCTGCACATTGATGGAATGATAATGTTTCCTATTTCGGTAAATATGCTCCCGTGCTTGGGGTGGAATCAGGGAAACATGTGTGCCATCTATTGCACCAACTACATTAGGAACGTGTCCAAGTGCATAAAATTCGCCCTTCACATCCGCCAACTCATGCCGCCTGGGGAAATGTATGAATTGGTCCCTGTGTTGCATCATAGCCAACAGGACATCACGTAGCACCATGCTGAATGTTGGTTGGGACATCCCCCTGCAATGCCCACAGTTTGCTGGAAGGATCCCGTAGCCACGAAATGTAGGAATGCCATCACCTTTGCCGTTGGCGTGAGTGCTGTTGGGTATGTCCTGCGTGGAAGCAGGTGTGGCTCCAATAGTGCACAAAGTTCCAGGAGGTTTGTCCGATCCAGACGGAATCGCCTTATGATGTCGGTATCCTCCATGTTAGCCAGCAGGGTGAAGGTACGAAACACATTAGGTCGCCTCCTAGGTGAGATGAAAGGGGACACGTCATAGCAACATAAATTAGGATGTGCACAAATTCATAAAGTCTGTCCTGTCACGGCGCTAACATTGACTGTCATCCCTGAAAGCACACAGTGCAATTCAGTGTTGTCCCAACATGAGACAGATTAATTGTACAACTGTCATGGATGTGCACAGTCAGTGGACACAATACGAACACTGTCTATGTGAATGCCAAGAGTCACATATCGAGCTGAGGTGGACTCAGCCTTGGGTGTACATGACACAGGACATGTGTGAAGCAGAGACACTGCTGGCTTCCACGTTGCTGCTGTACCTGCCACACCTCCTTGGACAATAATTGCAGGGGACACATCAACAACACAATGTGGATGGATCATTGGGATTGTCTTTGTACTCAGTGCCACTTCGAACACACTCAAATTCAATGACATTCACATCCCAAACCCATACATGTGCCAATGTCATCAGTACACAGGCCATATCTGCTGCTGACTTGAATACAAAGTCGGACAGTGACAGATGATGTCACGCCTGTGCAGAGTATGTGTACCACTGTAACAGGCCACCATTACCCCACTGCCCAATACTCTCTACAAGCACACAGATAGCCAATGTGGCACACATTAACAATAGATGAGGGACGTGATCAGCAGGGCCTGTATGCACCCTTAATCTTCCCCCATTTTGGACATTTACATGCAGCATCAAGGAGGGACTGCCCAAGGACACATGTGCACCACAACACATACCTTGGTGATACACATCCAGCTGTTTCAAGACACAACAGTGCCACAACACAAACATACAACACTACATGGACAACGCCAAGCCAGTATGCCAACAAGACCACGCATGAACATACTGTATGCATGACATATGGACTACTGGCTCAGACACCTGACACCAGTGGATGTAATTTTACACCACATGTCCCAAAGGACATGCATCCTGACCCTCATTCCACACAGGCTGTCAGGCCCAACACAGCATACAATCAACATCCCACATCTAACAAACATGCTGGCTGTGCATGGGTAGTGGGACACTGGTACCTCACATTGACCAAATGTCAGAGTTGGATGAGTGTCACAGGCACAACAGTCAAGGTACATCTCACCTGTCTTGGGTGCCCACACCATCCTGATACACCAGCAGATGTGATCCACCCACACAGTGCTGGAATAGATGGTGAGCAAGGATGGCTAGCACCCCATAGCATGCACATACACTAGTGTTGGTGGCAACACACTGCACACGTGTGCCACTTGTGCTGACCATCCAACATTGCAGACAATTCCCGCTAATCAGTGCACACACATTGCACGGGCAAAACTGGACACCCATAGCCTGTGGACAAATGTCGCATACTATATTCCATACAGTTAGCACAATCCACAACCGTGCATGCAGTCCATCTGCCAACGCTACATTCCTGATGTGAACAATGGACATGCACTGGTGGCAGGTGAGTAGCACCGGGACACAGCACAACACTCAAAAACATAGTGTAGCTAAGCACCATTGTTGAAATGTACATGTCACTGATTCACATACAACAGTCCAAACAATATGAGCACAGACCTGACACTACCACATAGGTCCCTGTGGTTACAGGTGGCAGACATGTAGCAAAGACATCTGCTCTGGCCGTCTACCCAAGTGACAAACAATAATAATGCAACGGATGCCAGGTGTGGTGCTGAAGAACTCGTCATGCTTTAGCGGGTTGAGCCCCCCCCTGTACATGTGGACATACACTGCAGGAGTTGCCAGTGTGTACAAAGACATAACATGCGGCATGTAATTGGTCCTAGCAATAACACAACAGGGTGACATCTGTTTCCAATGATGACAGTCATGCTGAATGAATGAGTTCATCTGGGTTTTCAGTGTAACACATGGGCTCAGGTGTGAGATAGTGGTCAGCATGGGTGGCAGATACGACATTGTGTGTAAATATTGATCAACATGATGGAGTACAGTGTTCCATTTGGTGTGAGACGTTACACAGTGGCTGACATTTGTGACAGGAGACCATATTAATGTTATCCAGTGCCATGTGCCACTGTACGTATCCACTGTGTGTAGCACAGTAATGCCCATTGATCCACACACAACAAGAACTGTCCGTAGGTGCCTCAAACGTGCCCCATAAACACAATGACACACAGAGTGTACGATGTTGTGCTGCATATTCCCCATGGCGGACGCACATACTGTCCGTGAATTGGGTGGCGGAGCATGCCAACCACCATTTGTACCTGTGTCGATGCCCACCACTGACGCAAGTGTGTCATGTGCTGCACATGACACATTGGTGTCAGTGATGGCCCTCCACATAGCTGCAGATGGCGTTTGTCATGCTCCACCAGCCACATCCCGGTCACCCATGTCACTCTATGGCAATCAAACAGCGGTAGCGCCGGCCAGGACCCCGCGGTGTGACACCGCCATGAACCATGCCCTTGCAGCCAATGGGGACCGCTATCGCGGTGGCATGATGCAGATTCAAAATCGCGGTGGGCGTGCTCCGCCCCAGCGGATGCGGAGATAGGATGCATTTGTAAGATGCACCACCGCGGTAGCGCCGGCCAGGACCCCGCGGTGTGTCACCGCCATGAACCATGCCCTTGCAGCCAATGGGGACCGCTATCGCGGTGGCATGATGCAGATTCAAAAATCGCGGTGGGCGTGCTCCGCCCCAGCGGATGCGGAGATAGGATGCATTTGTAAGATGCACCACCGCGGTAGCGCCGGCCAGGACCCCGCGGTGTGTCACCGCCATGAACCATGCCCTTGCAGCCAATGGGGACCGCTATCGCGGTGGCATGATGCAGATTCAAAAATCGCGGTGGGCATGCTCCGCCCCGCGGAGGCGGTCATTGGATGCTTTTGAAAAAGGCTGACCTGGAACACCAATGGCAGAAGACTATGACCACTGAAACGAGTCCAGGGCCCTATATATGTGTGGAAGGGAGCACCACATTTCCACTGCTCACAGAGCCTGCTGCCTGGGACCCCTCACCTGCTGCTGCCTCCAGGGACTGCTGCCTGGGACCCCTCACCTGCTGCTGCCTGGGACCCCTCACCTGCTGCTGCCTCCAGGGACTGCTGCCTGGGACCCCTCACCTGCTGCTGCCTCCAGGGACTGCTGCCTGGGACCCCTCACCTGCTGCTGCCTCCAGGGACTGCTGGCTGGGACCCCTCACCTGCTGCTGCCTCCAGGGACTGCTGCCTGGGACCCCTCACCTGCTGCTGCCTCCAGGGACTGCTGCCTGAGACCCCTCACCTGCTGCTGCCTCCAGGGACTGCTGCCTGGGACCCCTCACCTGCTGCTGCCTCCAGGGACTGCTGCCTGAGACCCCTCACCTGCTGCTGCCTCCAGGGACTGCTGCCTGAGACCCTTCACCGCCCACTGCCGCCGCTGACGTCTCATGTCCACAGTGATGGCTAGGACGGAGAAGATCCGTGCCAGTCCATTTACAAGCGAGGAGCTGGATGTCCTGGTGGACGAGGTGCTGACACAGTACCCACGGCTATATGGTGGCCCAAATGTGGTGGTAAGTCTCCAACAGTGGGGGTGTGAGTGCAAGGGGGCACACATGTAGTTGATCAGATGGTGTATGTGCCTGAGAGTGTGGGGTTGTGTAATGCACTGGCTGACATGCTGTTTCCTAGTTGTTAAGGGGGTGTATGCAAACCACACATTAAATGCATGGACATGAAGGGTGGATGGACATGTGTTGTGTACACATCCATATGGTGTGACAGCTATCTGGTGATGCATGTTTCTGGACAGTTATTGTTCATGTGACTGTTTGTGTGGGTCCTCGTTGTCCATCTCTGTGTGATTCTACCTGGCATGGACTGTCCACGCCCAATGTGACAAGGACACATCACTGACTGTACAGAGTGTGATACGTGTGTGGTTCGCATGAGTGTACATCAATGACCCATATCTGCCGTGTGGAGATGAGTCTGTGTCATGCCACTGTTCAGAGGGAGAGGTTTTACCATGAGAGTGTGTCACTGATGTTTTCCCCCTCTTGTCTCCCACACCTGCAGCTCAAGGTACACCAGCGTAAGGCCGTGTGGAGGTCCATTGCAACCAAGGTGCGGGCTCTGGGAGTGTCGAACCGCCGGCGCACCCACTGCCACAAGAGGTGGGACGACATATCACGACTGGCAAAGAACGTTGCCGAGATGACACTGGGGATACTCCCTCGCAGTGGCAGGTTGTCACGACGCAGCTTGACACCACTGATGTGCCGCATCTTGGCTGTGACACAGCCTGAGCTGGACACACGTTTGAAGGAGCATCAACAGCAAGCTAGGGGTGAGTATTCTGTGAAGGTTGATTTTGTCTGTGAGTGGCTGCATGTGTACCATGCCTGTACCTGCGCTGGTGTACGTGATGTGGTTACTGTGATGCAGTGGGTTGTAAGTGGCCCCTGTGCTGGGTGTGGCAGTCACGGATATTACATACATGCACTTACTGATGTTTTGCAGTCCTGGGAATTTCAATGGCATTGTGGGTGGTGTGCTGCAGGCCTGGTCCATTGGTGTTAGTGTTTGTACGCCCCAACATGCATGATGTTGTGCTGTCTGCCCATCACATGGCTCAGCTGTGCCGTGTTTAGATGTTTGTACGCACTGTTTGAGGTAGTGATGTGTGTCTGCATGGTGTGAATGCACGGGGTGGCCTGCAACATGTAGACTTTGTCATCCTCAGTGTTGCTTTGCTTGAATATGTTTGTCCTGTTGCTGTCACTTTGCTGACCCTACATGTCTCTCTGTTATGCAGCATCTCCCGTGGGCACGGAGGGACAGGGGACGGACACCAGTGGTGGTGAGACAAGCACAACAGCTGCACAGGATCCCAGTGACACAGATGTGACCAGCGCCTCGGAGGGGGATAGGAGTATGCTGGAGGAATCACAGCCCGAGACGCAAAGTTCAACATCATCTGATGACGGCGGTGGTGCAGACATCTTGGAGGACACAGGGAACGGAGAGTCTGCTACATCTTCCAGCACACAGCGTGCAGTGCCCACCCTCCCAGCCACTTCCTCTGTTGCTGCCCGTGTTCGCACCACAAAGAGGGGTAGAGTGTCCTTCATTCCAGGCACCGCTGCCCCTGCCCCTGTGCCCCCTGCTGCCATCAGTGCAGAGTGTGTGGACCTTATGCGCCAGCTGTGTGTGGGGCAGACAGGGCTCCTCAATGCATTGTCAGACCACGACCGCAAATTGGCACAGGTGTTAGCTTTCATGGAGGGCATCCATTCAGACGTGGGTGGGCTGCACCGCACTGTCCAGACAATGTCCTCCACAATGGCGGCTGCACTTCAACTGGCTCAATCTCGTAGTCCAATTCCAGTCCCTTTGGCCACCCCCATGCCAGTGGCTACGTCTGACGACGGTGACCACGCTTCACACACCTCAACGTCACGATACTGCACACGTAGCACACAGCAGCAGCAGCCCAAGCGGTCAAGGTCACAGACACCTTCCCCTACAAAGAGAAATACAACCCCAGAGCGCAAAGGGAAGAGTCCGTCAGGCGTTGCAAAGGCACATGATTCAAGGAGGAAGTACTCAGGGTCACAAGCCTCAGAGCAATCCCCGGCCACAGACTCTGTGGTCCCAAAAACGTCTCGCAAAGGCATGCAGACACTCTCCATGCCCACTGTGAAGGTGGGGCCTGGCAAGGCTACACATAGTAAGGTATCCAAGGCTGTTTCACCAACTACCTCTACTCCCATTCCAAGTCCAGTGAAGCAGGGACAGGAGGGCACTGTAGGGGGCACACAGGGTAAAGAGGGGATGGAGGGGCAGAGGCAATGCCAGGCTAAGCGTCCTTCTGGATCCAGCACATCCCCAAAGGGAGGTCCAGCGTGTGCACCTGCGGCAGCCTTGGTGCTGAGTGTGCCGTTTGTGTCCACACCACTTCCCATTGATACGAAGACAGGCAAGCCATTTAGAATCCCCAAGAAGTGGAAAGGCACCCCTCCACTGTCTCCCTCCCACACTGTGTCCCACGTCGGCCTGAGTCCACCTCCACGTGCCACTACACCACCTGGTCCAAGCAGCCCTCCAGCGTCCAAGGCCACTGATAGCTCTTCCTCAGCTGGGCGTCTCACTCCCCAGTCAAGTGGTCCAACTGTGCCCGACACACAGTCAGCTCCCAGTCAGACTGACAGCCAGGTCTGAATGTTGATCAATGTCACAGACCTGTCTCTCCCACACCGGTACCTGTGCTGCCCATCGTGTCACACCAGACTGTGTTGCTGACCATGGCGGAGTTTGGTGACACACATTCCCTGTGCAGCTTCTCATTGTCTCTGTCAGCACCTTGGACTGGCCACTGGCCTTGCAGTTTGCCCCTGCCTGTGCAGCTTCTCATTGTCTCTGTCAGCACCTTGGACTGGCCACTGGCCTTGCAGTTTGCCCCCTGCCTGTGCAGCTTCTCATTGTCTCTGTCAGCACCTTGGACTGGCCACTGGCCTTGCAGTTTGCCCCCTGCCTGTGCAGCTTCTCATTGTCTCTGTCAGCACCTTGGACTGGCCACTGGCCTTGCAGTTTGCCCCCTGCCTGTGCAGCTTCTCATTGTCTCTGTCAGCACCTTGGACTGGCCACTGGCCTTGCAGTTTGCCCCCTGCCTGTGCAGCTTCTCATGTTCAGGCTCTGCATCTTGTGCCTTGGTCCTGTCTGATATTGTTGCCTATCAGTGCTATTTGTGAATAAAAACAGTTGCTCATGTTGTCAGTTGTGTCATTGTCCTTACTGGATTAGGCTTTTCCTGTATGTCTAACATTTACTGTGCCACATGCTCTGTGTGCCACTTCAACTGTGCCACTGGCTTGTTTGACTTATCATTTATTTTACAGGGGTGACGGGGACTTCAGTTCTTCATAACTCGGATACTTGTGGGGTCATTGATGTTGTTTTCGGTGACATACCAGACTCATGTTCCTTCCTTGTTGCTGTTGGCTATGTTTTACTGCATCCTGGTATGTGGGCACTGCAAACACATAGAGGGGTCATATACACGGGATTGCAGGCAGGCTGACCAGGCTCAACATGTATGTGCGTTCTTGCTTTCATGTATGCCTAGCAGTGTAGATGTGTAGTCATGTTGTGATGGGCAGTCATCCTAGTCACAACGGTTACTTGCATGGTGTGCATTTGGGTGGTCAAGGGTTGTACGGTGTGTTGGTTGTGGCTTTGTCGTGTGTGTTGATGTGTGTGTTACTGGCGTGTGACTCATGGCTGTGTGGGACTGTTGTGTGTTTGTGTGCACACACTGCTTGTTGTGCATTCAGTGCTGTGGGTGTATGTTGCCTTGTGCTGTCCTAGTATACATCCCCTGATGTACTGCTGTGTTTGCTATGTGTTTTGTGGTGTTGTGCATCTGTTGTGTGTTTGATGTGTCTGTGTTGTTCTGTGATGGTGCACTTCTTGTCTGTGTTGTGGTATGTAGCCCATGCATTTTTCCTGACTGATGAGGTGGTGCACTCCTGTTGTGTGGGTGCTCCCATTGCCTTCCCCTAGTTTGGCTGCACAGGTGCTGTGTGTTATTTTTGTGGTTCTGTATGTGTTTCTGTTTAGAATTGTGTTTGCCATTTTTGTTTTGGTGCAGACGTTGGTACTGTAATCCCTGTGTGTGTGTGATGTTTGTGGATGCCCCCAGGGGGTTTGATTGTTTGTTTGTATCTTGTCTGGACATTATGTAGGCCCTTCTGTGTGTCTGGCATTGGGATTGTGTGCTGCAGATATGAGGGGGTATGTTTGGGGACTCCTACTTGTGTTTGGCAGTCATTGAGTGTGCCAATGTGCCCTGTGTGATACTCATGTGTACTTGCTGTTCTCTGTTTGACTTGAGGTCCTTCCTTTCATCCCTGTCCCTATGCATGGGTTACCTTGCTGTCTCCCTGAGTTGTTGCACTGAGGTGACTGTTGTTTGACTTCACTCACTGTGCCAGCCATGTGCTTGGATGGGGTGTGGATGTTGTTCTGGGTTCCTTGTCCTGCATGTGTCTGTTCACCTGGTTGTTGGTTGTCTCCTTGCCCTCCCATTTGTGTGCACATCATTCATGCTTTCCTCTATGTTGTGCTCCATTGCTGGTGGCATGTAGTCTGTGTATGTGGCTGTGTGTCGGTGTGGGGTATGTCTGTGTGAGTTGGCAGGGTGTTTGTCCAGTAGTCTGTATGTTCCTTGTGTGTATGGTCATTTTGTGCTTGTCTTCTGCTTTCTTGCCATGTATGTGGTGTTGTGGTGTGTGTGTGTGTTGCCCTGGGCCTGTGCCTCTGTGCTGTGTGTTAATCTACACCAAATGCTGCTGTGTCTGTCTCCCTAGGTGTTAGTTGTGTGCTGCTGGGTGTGGATTTAGGTCGCTTGGTGTTGGACATGGGGGTGCACAGGGGGATTGGCATGTTTCTTGCTGTGTGCGGCGGAGCTGTGGGTGGTGGGTGGTGGTGGTGGCCTGGGGTCTTTCTGGCCTGTCCGTTGCTGTACATGCATTCTGCTTTGTGCGATGGATTTCCCGCATGCTCACCGCTGCGGTGTCGTCAGCTACACATTACATTATGTTCGCGCTACTTTGGTGGGCTTGATGCAGGGTGTGAATTGGTGCCAGCTGAGACATGTGTGGGTACACTGATGGATGTGTTCCTGTCCACACCAGTGTGTCTGGTGTGGCCAGGTGCCCTGTTTCAGCCCGTGGAATTTGTGTTCTGTTTTGTGCTGTATTGTGTTTTGTTTACGTACCTGCGGCGGCGTCCGCGGCGGGCGATGTTGGCCTGGTGATGTATCACGTACAGCACCGGGAGGACGTGTAGTGCTGGATCCATGGCGTTCGGCTCCGAGTGGAGGGCTCCGGAGTCTCGTTTCACGCTCCGCTGTCGAGATTCCGCCGTGTCTGGATGGGCGGTTTCTCCCCTGCGGTTCGACGGGTTGTTTGGCGCATCCTAATTTGTTGAGCGGACGGGACGTCATTCCGCACGGCGGTGAGTCTCCATTGGCTCACACCGGCGCGGTGGCGGGCGGAATTTCATGGCGGTCGGCGTTGCACCGCGGAGGTCGGGAAATGGGCCATATTTGCCCTTCATAATATGGCGGCCGTGAGGACCGCTGCTGGCGGGCGGTAAGAGGCATTTTTCCGCACCGTCGGCACCGCGGTACTGACACCGACCGCCATCGTAATCGGCCCCTAAGTCTTCAGGATTTTCTCATGTTTTCTGTAATGTATAGTTAGCACAATTTGTGCACGTTGTCATCTTTTCTTTCAAGTGTGTCATAATCGGGTTTATGTGTCAGTAAAAGGTTTAGCAGTTTATCTGTTTCATCATATGGTATTGCTAACATCCCATAATATCACTAGGTACATCTGAATTCAACCCCCTCCCTCAATCAACCAATCCGATACTTGAGATCCTGGGCTTCAGTCATCTTCTGCCAGAGCTGACTCCAGGGGGAATGTTGACTCAGCTCCAGGACTTTAAGTGGAAGGAAAAAACTGGGGCGGTCTCTCAAATGGGCGTGGCCGATGTAATTAAGGGTGTGGCTTAAAGACACCTAGGCTAAAAATCTGTGCATAGTGTGCCACCCGACTGGTATTTTGCTGCTTCTGTCATTGCATCCAGATATATAATACAACAAGTAATATTACACATACAACAAGCCAGGTCTATTGGCTTTGCTAATGGTTGTTAGTTGCATAAGATAAATAATAAAAACTATGGCTTTGTTGTATATAATATTGAAAATGCTTCAATTCTGAAAGGATGAGACTGTGAAAGAACTATTCTGAGTTTCTTTGAAGTTACTTCAAAGGCAGGGAAGTGTGCTACAGCTGCAGATTAAAGATTTATTTTTTTCATCCTGAGGGTGAGGGCAAAAATGGAGAGCCCGATAGGGACCCGTCTCAGTGCCTGGTTTTTAGAACTGCTGGTGCTGAGCAGCGGCAGGACCCAGCCTACTTAAAGCTCTGCTCTGCTCATATCCTTTGCTCAGATACTGCCGCGGCCAGCTCTTGAGCTCAGTCTGTAGTGTAGCTCCTATTTCCCTAATAGGCTCTGCGCATTGGAATAATATATCCTATAGGTTTGACATAGGACTGAGGTCGGTATGTCCCTATCGAGTATATTAAACTTAATTACTTGTGCCAGCTAGCTCAGAGGCCACTAGAAACTTCTTGACGACAAGAAGGGAGTAGTTTCTGGCAGCCGCAAAACATGACCACTTTGTTTCTCTTTAGAATCAGAACGTGTCCCAGAGTCGTAGAAACAATAGATAACTATTTCACTCAGCTCAGTCGTGCATGCTTAGTTTTCCTCAAAGTTACACAGAAAGAACAGACGGGCGTTTCAATAAAAGATTTATTGAACAGTCTTGTTTCTGGTGTAAGTTAAATGTGCTGTTACGATCACAAGACAGTATGCGAGATAAATAATGTACAGAGTGAGCAGTAGAAATAAATAATACTGCGATAGCATTATCTTTTTTATCATATATGCATTTACATAAAATGACACAGTCTAAAAATGCGAGTACTCATACGATGCGTTTCTAACCTAGTTCTACCCCAATGTACCTAACCTAACCTGGGTGTAGGGAGAAGTAGAAGTAGGTGAAGTATTCCTTACTATAGTATACTAAGAGTATGTTAAGCCTAGTATGCCTAGTATGCCAAGACTCCCTCTAGGTTCTAGTCAGCTCCATACCTGAAGAATGAGAGAGGTAGGAATCTCTTGCCAGACTCGAACTCCAACACCCCGCAAGGGAAGTTAGATCACTGGAAGCTGGACTCTCTGCGTGCAGGAATGACAGCGTCTTCTCAGTGCATCCGGCCGGGAAACGGGCTCCTCTGAAGTCGAGGTCTCCTCTGATTTACAGGGGTTTGGGAAGGTATATTTATACCTGAAAATGTTAGCATTGACGTGAGTCGGACAGCGGAAGACGTCAGGAATGAACCCCTAAGGAATAATGGTTCATGCATAATATATGAGTCCTTGAAGAAATCAATAGTCCTGGGCTAGGGAAAGTCCCGCTGCCTAAGGGTCTGTTTTTCATGAACTCGTTGTGACGTTAGGGTGGACGGATGTCGGAGACCATGCCTGTATTTGGAGTGCACGGTTTATGCCTAAATAAGGACTGGGATTTTATGCCTATATAAGGGCAGGGCGAATTGTGCCTATATAAGGACATGATTCTAGAAAGCCCGATTATGGACACCCTAGGAAGTATACAACACCCACTCCTCTTTCGTGTGTTCGATAATACTAAAATGCTAAACATTTAAAATGCTAAACATTAAAATGGAGTACTGCATATCTAAAAATATTTCCTAAAAGCTTTAAAAAACATATTAAAAATGCAAGAGGTACTGTACATCATTAAGCAATGCTTTTCATTTCCAGCATAAAGTTCGAAATAAACGTAATTGGAATAAAATATAAAAAGCAATATTTACATATGACGAAAATGATCGATAAGTTGTTCAAAATCAAAGTCATTTCCTGTCACGAAAACTAAAGGAACTGATTTAGACACACAAGATGACTAAGTGTCCGTGGAAGTACCGCAAAGTCCATATTATAAGGCTAGTTCTACTTTAAGCAGAGCGAAGTGCCATTTTCGTTCGAAAAATGGGACAAAAGTTCAAATTTGGTAGAGTTCCAAGGTTTAGAAAATTGAAGGCCAAATTGTTACTGCATCTCTGGAACACTGTATGCTGAATCAGAGTCAGTTTGCGGGTCTGGTGTAAACATGAGATCATCTATTTCTATAGACAAAACATCATCCACTGTAGTCGGTGTTAGTTGGAACACCTTGTGAAGAAGATTAACTGCACAGAGATGTGAAGCATCGCTCTCAGCATAGGTCACCGCAGCAATGTTCGCGTCGTTTGTTACCTGTGTGCCTGTAGATCTTTCTCTTACCTCAGCAGCAGCCGGAAGCGTCTGTGAGATCTCAATGAATGCTGACATCAGGATTGGGAGCCTCTGGGGACAACACAGAGCATGGGCCGTTATCGGGACCAGCAAAGTATCGACGTCCTTTGGCGTAGCTGATGGATATGTTAGACAAGCGTCCAACACGCATTCTTCACCGCATAGCAGGCATCGTAGAACAGGTAAGATGCAATCTTGCCAGATTGGTCTGAATGACAGGAACCAAGTTGTATTAAGGTCCCGTAGACGAGTCATGCCCAATAGCTGTACTATTCGCTCACTGCACTTTCTTTCAAGGAGAGCTTTCTCCATTTCGCTCGGAGTGATGTCTGCGAATAGGCTGGCCATAGCGCAATAGCAGGAAGAGAAATAGTATTCCGGCAACAAGTGCTAGAATTAATGGTATGCCACCAAACACCGAATGTGCAAAGTTCGGGATGATTCCAAGTATTGCCTGGAAAGGTGCTAACAGACCGGAGCAGATGCTCTTAAATACATGTATAATGCCAGTTGTATCAGACATGTTGAAGATACGTGATATCATTTCTACGAAATGTGTAGGGCAGTTTGTGCGTATTAAAGTCTGTATCTCAGCCGAAGTCCTTGCAACTTGTAGATCATAGGTTTCTTTGGCCGAGGTCAAAGGCACTGTTTGCTGTAAAAGCATGGCTTTCATTCTGATCAAAGTATCAAATCTTATAAAAGAGACGTTCAGCGAAGGCCATAGAGCGACTCCCTGACTGTGTCTATTGGGGGAAACAATACTTGCATACAGCAAGTGACCCTGGAGTTCACCGTTACTAGATATGGGATGCCTGGCAACATTCCGCAGCAACTCTGATCATTCAACATGAGGTAACTCCCATTAGAAAGTTGTCCAAACATTGGATTAATCACAGCAGCTGGTGTACCCTGCTGATGGCAAGACAAATTTGCCACAGAACCATTACAAGCCCCGTGTAAAGAAATGTCCCGACATATAAGTGAACCGGTCAGTGAATGTTTACAGTTAGTACCGCTCAAAAACACTTCACGATCCCCACTCCAACATCTATGTGTATACGGTAAATCCCAAGATGTCTTAATGTATTCCTTACCCAACCTTTCATATTTGCCTGCTTGCATTTGTCTGAGGCAATACTGAAACTGAAAAGTAGTCACAGGTAATGTTATTTTGCCATGAATAACCCATTCTGTAGCTGGTTTTTCTGCCACTGTGAAAGGTAATTTTTCCAGTTTTTCAATGTTCAGCACTGTATACCTTGCTCCTCTTTGTGCCAATTCGATCTGTTTATCAGTTAGATTGTATTCTGCAAACAGAGACGACGTGTTGATGAAACGCCAGGGCACATAGCCCGCTCGCAAAGATTGCAGCGTCCAGCTCAATGACACTATAGAACGTAATTGAGATTGACCTTGTTGTAACATCGCCAAATCTTGTTCTAGAATGTCGATAGCAGACGATACAATGCCATCCAATGAATAAATTCTGGAGGACAAAGTTGTTAACCCATTGTCGACCACAGAGAGTGTTTTCTCTAAATTAATACGATCAAGTTCACGTATTCGTTCTGCGGCCTCCATCTGTGACACTTTCCATGCTTCATTATAGGCAGCATAAATGCCGGCATATATGAAACGTTTCTGACGCGGTTTTCTTGGTCCAAGCAAGAATTCCCTAAGATCTGCGTCATCTGCAAGTAAGGATAAGTGTTGTTTCACATCCTGTAGTGTAGATCTATGCAGCCAATCGAGGCATAATTTTCCTACACTGTATGTTGTTACTACCCCGGATGTTGTCTTTGGACATATCTTGGGTCTGGCCTATGAATAGTAAAGCCCTGAGTTTTATTCAGGAATCTTTCCTGACAGTTGTTTGTGTCTGTGGGCCAGATCAACCATTTCTTCCAATCAGGATTAGATCTGTTGAGTTGTAGTATATTGTCAACTGTCACCACTGCCTTTGTATTATTATCACTGGCAGGTGTTGGCACAGAAGGTGTTTTCATCTCTTTGATCTTGGCTAATCCAAGACAAGATGTTTGTTGGACAGTTTCATTCAAAAACAGTATTTGTTCAGGGATGATGCAGGCTCTAAATAATGCTTCTATACCCTGTACTTGCCAATCTTTACTACCCCAGACAGTTTTTGTCTCTATTGTGTCCTTCCATAGGTCGAAACCCTGTGTAGACAGTTGGGCAATAAATGCTGCAGAGTAAATCTGTTTCGTATTAGTTAACATAATTTTCAGTCCTGTTTTGTTTACATTTTTATAGTAAAACGGTCAGGGTCAGATGTATTGTAACCTGAAAAGTATGGAAACTTGCTAGCAAATGTTTTTGAACTACCTTGTGGTGGTGTAGGACAATGTTCCCATTGGTTAAACATAAACACATTTCTTGGATATGCAGATTTATGCAAATAATGATGACCATAGTGGTTATAACAATACAGTTGTTCATAGTCTGATGAACCCTCTAAATATTCATTGTTAGAAAATGCAGCAGATTTTTCTAGATCAAACATTATGTCATTTACAGTCTCTAAGTCCCAATCATCTGAATAGGCACTAGACGTAATTAAATCACTGAGTGAAATTTTAAACAAATGTGGAATGTTCAATTGCTCATTCGGGCCGAGGATATCATAATCCGTTTTGTCCCACACTATACCATCATGTATAGGAACGGCTGTGATGTTCACTGATGACAAGTCTCTTGCTTCACGATGGGAAGATTTATGTGGTTTCAAAAGTACGTTCACGTCTTTTCCTTCACTGTTCACATGGATGTATCTGCCACTAATAAGCACGCTTACAGTTGTTACCAAAGCTAGCCAGAGCAGGAAAACAAAAAGTCCAGATGTAATCCAGAGTTCAATCCATGGAGAAACCAGATAAGTCTTTTTCAGAAAGTGAATAAAGTCTTGTACTTGCTGCTTGAGTTGGAATGATGCTGGCGTCGTTTCAGGTTCACTTGGATCCTCTGAGAACGTATCAAAGTCAATGAAATAGCCAGAAGCAGTTCTGTCAATTGTTGGAATTGCATCAGGATTTGTTGAAATCACAGGAACCAGTTCATCACGTGTCACGTTCGTGTAGACAGGTGTATTTGGACGAACTGTTACTTGGTTGTCAAGAGGGATGAGTTCCATAGCATGGTTGCGTAGTCCTCCATCTGTTACAGCTGAATTCTCGATAGTTATCAGTCTTTCAGTCTGAACCTCTTGGATAGTAGCGAGAGGAGTGCGTCTGCTACTAGGTCGGAGTCCACGAGGCCTACTGTTCAGTATTGGCCACATACTGTGGTTTGATCAGGTCGATGGACACAAATCTTTTCTCCTTTCTTCCAGCAAGGGGCGGCAGAAGTACTGTTCTTGTTCCTTGAATTGCTAGAACAGGTACTGGTTGTCTGTAAGAAGGTCCAAATTCCTTCTTGTCCGCGATTTTTCTCTGACTAGATCCCCAACTTTTGGAATCCAGACAGGCCTTGCTGGGACAGCCGATGTTTCCCCAGTGGTGGTTGGCTGTAGCAATACGTTGCTTTGTTTCGTTCTTAGTTGATTTAGTTCCTGTAAAACAGCCAAACGATCTTTGATATCAAATGGTTTATTTTCCACCACTGTGCCTACGTGTTCAAGGTCTGGTACCCACATTCTTGTTCCAAATAGGACCTCATATAGAGTGATCCCCCCTAGAGAACTTCTTGGCAGATTGTTAATTGCACGCTGTACGCCATTGAGGTGTTTGACCCACCCATCACCCGAACCTAATACCCTAGCTGTTACAGACTGCTTTATGTCCCGGTTTTTCCTTTCCACAACCGAGTTTCCCTCAGGATGGAATGGAGAGGAGTACCGCAATGCAATGCCCAGACTGGCCATGGCTTCTTTGTAAGCCCTAGAGCTAAACGCAGGACCCTGGTCAGAATGTAGCGTGCCTATTGCGTATGTGCCGATAAAGACTCGCAAATCTTTTATAACAGTTCGAGTGTCAGCCGAGCGCTGAGGCCATAACCATAGGAACCTAGATTCAGTATTTGCGGGAATGCCTTTGTCCAGTGGGACGCAGGCGAGTAGATAGCCTAATGCTGTCTAACAGTGGTGTCTGTACTGGGCTACCGCATTCGCAGCATGGTGTCTGGTGGCTCTCTCGCTGTAATTTACAGTCTAAGCAGTTGTTGATAAATATGTGAATATGTGTATTCATTCCAGGCCACCAGTACATCTCTTTTAACTTTAAAATTGTTTTAGAGATCCCTTGATGTGACAGACCCTCCCCCAAATGTGTTTCATAAATTAAGGCTGCTCTGCATTCCATGTTTGGAATTACCCTATCCCCCACTCCAGGGATTCGAGCAAAAGGAACGTTGTTTGCATCAATTACATAAGAGTACTTGAGTGGAAACTTTTTTGGTAACGCTGCACTGCTGCCTTTGCTTGAAGTATTGACAGCCAACATTATCTCACCGTCTATTTTTGTTTTTGAACGAGTGATCGCAGCTACGGAAGCCGTCTGAACAGCCCCCTTTGCGGCTTCGTCAGCCAATGAATTCCCTGCAACGTGAACGCCATCACGTTGGTGACTCAGTGTGTGAATCATGTGAGCCTTTGGTAGTTCGTTTCTCAACTGAACTACTTGTTCCCAAAGCAATTTATGCTTTATTGTGCCACCCTTCGCATCTTTGAAACCGTTTTCAAGCCAAGTTCGTATATAGTCATTATACGACTGAACACAGTAAAAGGAATCGCACACTATCAGTGTGAGGAATTCTCGATCCGTACTCTCAAGTGCCAGTTTGAATGCTTGTAGTTCAGCTCGCTGAGCTGTACAATCTCCTAGTGACTGAGTTTTTGTGACCATAGGTCTGAAGATGCCATTTCGCATGCGACATTTAACGATAGCACACGCTGCACTGTAAGCTTGCTTACTCCCTGTTGCGGGTTGTGTGGATCCGTCAGTGTAAATTATGAATTCGTACTGATCGAGAGGCAGAATCTCAGTGGGCAGAGGATATTCTTGTTCATATTGCAGGAATGCTTGTGTTTTTAAATCTGGATCAAAAACATATTCAACATCAGTTGCAGCAAGAGAATTAACCCATTGTATCCATCTCGGATGTAATGCTTTAGCATTTGGAATGCTTGCTTTTGTGACCGCTTCTAAAGCTGGTACTGGGGTTACGACAATAATGCGTTTCCCTTGTGCTAGGGCTCTTTCTTTTGCTACAGCGGTTTGAACTGCTGTTAGAATTTTTTCAGTAGAACTGAAGCGCATTTCCGCTTGTGTGTACAAATGTGATTTGTATGCGATTGGTATTTTCTCACCCGCATTGAAGGTTAAGTAGGTGAATCCACATTGACCCGAAATTATTCGGATCACCAAATTTCTTTGACTTACGCGTGTTTGTAAGTGATTTATTGCTAACATGTTAGCCTGGAGTGAACGCAAAATTTCTGTGTGTTCCTGTGTCCAGTTTTTGAGTGAAAAATCAGGTTTGATTAATGCGTAGAGAGGTTTAACCCTTTCTGCGTAGTTTAAAATGTATGTTCTTCCAAAATTTAGGAAACCCAGGATGGATTGTAAGTTTTTTAGCGTCTTTGGAGGTTGGAGCAGCGCACATTTCTCTAGAAAGTTAGCTGCCAAGCTCTTGCCTTCACTTGAAAGCTCATATCCCAAAAATAGGACATTGAGATGGGCAATTCGGGACTTGTTAAAGTTGAACTTGTAGCCCTCAGAGGCGAAACCCAGTATAATGGTGCTCACCCTGTTCAAGTGTTTTTCCAGGTCATCGTCTGTCAGATATATGTCATCAACATAGGATAATGCCTCATTGTCATAAATTTGTAGTAACTCCGTTACTCTCGCTGAGAATAGACCTGGGCTGTTCTTGAACCCTTGTGGGAGTCGACAAAAGTGACGCTGGGTCCCCATTATGGAGAATGCTGTTAAGTACCTGCTTTCAGGTGCTATGTTTTGACAAAAGAAACCATTTGAGATGTCTAATGTTGTTTTGTATTTTTTACGCACAATGTTATTCATTAATGCTGTGCTATGTGCATTTTGCACTGCAAAAGTTTTAGAACATGTGTTTAAGTGTCTGTAGTCCAAAACTAGACGATATGTATTGTCTGGTTTGGAGTCAGGAAACAAAGGATTGTTCATTGAGGAGGTGCATGTTTCAATCACCCCTTGGTATTCAAGTTGATCTAAGATCTCCCTGACCTGTTTTTTAGCTTCTTGCTTTATAGGATACTGCCTTTGTGCAGTTGGTTCATGTTTCAGATGTATTTTATGGGGAGGTGAGTCCATATCCCATCCCACATGATTTTTATACAGTGCTGGGGCCTGTGCCACTGCCCATTTCCTGGCATATGTATATCTTAGATGCATTGGTATATGGTTGGAGAAGGCAGGCATAATAATGTCCTCGCCGTGTGGGCACTCCCTGACAAATTGTAGTGGCCAGTCCTTTTCTGCTAGAAGTATGTCATAGCCCTTTGATAGTCTTTCCCAAAAAAGTGCTTTAACCTGTCTAGGTTTGTCTCCTTTCATCCGGAGTGTTATGTCATATAACTTTTGTGGAGTACTAACCCTGGTGTCTACAGTCTCTACTGTAATGTACTCATTCAAGTCCACTATCTCCAGAAGTTCCTTCCAGGTTCTGGCGAGCTATTGTGACTTCTGCTGCACTGTCCAGCATTGTCTGAGCCCATTCTCCGTTCTTTAGTTGTGTTCTCAGTATTCTCGGCATGTCTTATCTTTAGACCTGCTACCTTCTTTTTGGAGAATTGAGGTTTTGCTTTAGTTTTTGGAGCGTGTTTGTCGTCTTTCGATTTCACGCGTTCTTCTCTATGTTCTGTTCGTCCTCTTCTTTCCGAAGTCTGTGATGAGATCTGAAAGGGACGAGAGGAACGTGTATCAGTATCTTGATACCTATCAGGTTTTCTCAAATTATCCCTATTCCTGAGGTTATACCTCCTTTCAGAGGGCTCCTTTTGAGGAGACCTACCTCGGGATTGAGAACGTTTCTCTGAATTATTTTTATTAGTTTCCCACTTCTTTTTAGAAGATGTAGGAGTTTGTTTAATTGAGTCCTTCTCAGGACTTTCAGATAGTTTCGGTTTAACCGGTCGTCCACCCAAACTATCTCTGCCTAATTCTGCATAAGATTGTTCTATAATTCTGGGTAGCTCTGTTTGATGTTCTGTAACATCAAATTCCCTTAATTTTTGTTGGATCGCCACTGTTGCTGCCTCCCCTTTAATATTAGATAATATTATTGTTGAGACCTGGTCGAAATTTTTCAGTAATTTCATACCTAAATTTAGAGCAGGCTCTGCCCCGTATTCGTTTTGAATTTGTTTTAGGACTTCTGGTATTACCGCAATTGACGGAATGCCGTGTGTTTTAGTGTAGATGGCAGCAAAGACTGAGCCCCAAGTGGTGCAGTCTTCCAGTTGTGGTGTGATCCCCATCGGTAAACTGATAGTTAGTATTCTGTGTTTCTCATGCGGGCTAGTATTTGGAAATACTGCTTCGATTTGAGTAATTTTTTTAGCTATCCAGAATGGAATTTGCTCACGCTTAGTGGGCATTTTACCCATGACTGCGTATAGAGTCTGTGGTGTAATTTTTAGAGTGTTCCCCTGGTGAGGGGTTTGATTTGGAAGTGTTAATGGTGGTTGGACTGTGAAAGTCCGCATGACATATTGGACCAATTGTCTGTATATTTTTATTAACTCTGCGAGTTGAATAAGTAGTTCCTCATCTGTCATTATATCAAGTTCAGGATGAGGTGTGTAGCCGGCTAGAATCGGCCATGTCGCTCCTGGTCTACCTAGTGGACCGAGCCTGGTAATGTTTCTGTGATGTTTTAGGACGCCTTTAAACCAGAGCTGATGCTCTTGGTATGTTAATGGAATCTCAATATCCTCGAAAGAAATGTATTCCTCTGGTGGATCATCTTCTTTGTAGAAGTAAAACATGTGAGTTACTGAATTGGATTCAGGAAATATTACCCATGAATAGAATACCTCTGTCTGAAAGGATTCGTGTGCCTCTATCACGAAAACTGCTCTACCTCCTCCCGGTGGTAGGCCATGTTTTATAAGTTTTAGAGTAATGGCTCTTCTTAAGTTTGGAGCGATGTCAATGACACCCTCCTCGGTTTCATTTAAACCTGTGTTGTTAAAAAATGCTGGTTGGGCTGGATCAGCCGCAGCTCCACCGTTTCCGGCGGCATTGTCCCCGTTTAAGGACATTTTGTTTTGTGAAAAATGTAGAACAAGTTTCAAGGAAACAAAGATAAGGTGCACAATATTTTGGGGACACTGTATCCTTCAACGTTGAGCAAACCAAACAGCTAATATATTGGGTACTGCCCTATGTAGCCTTGGTGGATACTTAACCCTGCCCACTCCAGACGTCTTTTGGAGTATATGGGTAGGGGTCTCTGAGAGAAAAAGAAGAAGCACGGCTGAGTTACTCAGTATCTAACGTTGAATTACTGCCTTACCAAATCTTGGGCGCCATGTAGTGTAGCTCCTATTTCCCTAATAGGCTCTGCGCATTGGAATAATATATCCTATAGGTTTGACATAGGACTGAGGTCGGTATGTCCCTATCGAGTATATTAAACTTAATTACTTGTGCCAGCTAGCTCAGAGGCCACTAGAAACTTCTTGACGACAAGAAGGAAGTAGTTTCTGGCAGCCGCAAAACATGACCACTTTGTTTCTCTTTAGAATCAGAACGTGTCCCAGAGTTGTAGAAACAATAGATAACTATTTCACTCAGCTCAGTCATGCATGCTTAGTTTTCCTCAAAGTTACACAGAAAGAACAGACGGGCGTTTCAATAAAAGATTTATTAAACAGTCTTGTTTCTGGTGTAAGTTAAATGTGCTGTTACGATCACAAGACAGTATGCGAGATAAATAATGTACAGAGTGAGCAGTAGAAATAAGTAATACTGCGATAGCATTATCTTTTTATCATATATGCATTTACATAAAATGACACAGACTAAAAATGCGAGTACTCATACGATGCGTTTCTAACCTAGTTCTACCCCAATGTACCTAACCTAACCTGGGTGTAGGGAGAAGTAGAAGTAGGTGAAGTATTCCTTACTATAGTATACTAAGAGTATGTTAAGCCTAGTATGCCTAGTATGCCAAGAGTCCCTCTAGGTTCTAGTCAGCTCCATACCTGAAGAATGAGAGAGGTAGGAATCTCTTGCCAGACTCGAACTCCAACACCCCGCAAGGGAAGTTAGATCACTGGAAGCTGGACTCTCTGCGTGCAGGAATGACAGCGTCTTCTCAGTGCGTCCGGCCGGGAAACGGGCTCCTCTGAAGTCGAGGTCTCCTCTGATTTACAGGGGTTTGGGAAGGTATATTTATACCTGAAAATGTTAGCATTGACGTGAGTCGGAAAGCGGAAGACGTCAGGAATGAACCCCTAAGGAATAATGTTTCATGCATAATATATGAGTCCTTGAAGAAATGAATAGTCCTGGGCTAGGGAAAGTCCCGCTGCCTAAGGGTCTGTTTTTTCATGAACTCGTTGTGACGTTAGGGTGGACGGATATCGGAGACCATGCCTGTATTTGGAGTGCACGGTTTATGCCTAAATAAGGACTGGGATTTTATGCCTATATAAGGGCAGGGCGAATTGTGCCTATATAAGGACATGATTCTAGAAAGCCCGATTATGGACACCCTAGGAAGTATACAATAAGTCTTTCTAATTCTAAAGGTGAGTGGGTACATGCTAGGTTGTATTTCTATAGCTGTGGGGTGATTAATGATGCAGACGACACAGAATAACGTATTTTAGGTTAAATATTTCCTTTTGACACATGCTTTTCCCCCATTGTGTCTGTGGTTTGCATGCCCATACTTTCCACCTTATGTCTCTTTATCTCACTCTTGCAGTTTCTTTTTCATACATGGTTTCTTCCTATGTCCCTGCTTTCCCATATTTTCCAATCCTTCTTTTTTAATTTTCTAGTTATCTCTCTCTTGCTCTGGGTCAAAGTCTGATGATGAAAAATAAGTCCTGGGTCCGACCACCTGCAACCGCCAACACTGGTTTCAAGAGAGGAGCCTCTCTTAAGAATTATTGGTGATAAGTATATTTTTGTTCATCTATTCCTATAGGATAATTTCAAAACTAATTTTCTGTGTTTGGAAAAATGCTATCAAATCCGGCTCTTTTTCTCTTTGAGCAGTTTGTTTCATACATGTTACAGACGTCTATAAGGTTTCAATTACTTATGAATCGCACCAATTTACCACACTTTTTTTTTCTTTGATCAATAAAAGGGATCAGAAACAATAATTATTGGACTCAATTAGTCAGTTACCAGCAACATGTAAAGACAATGAAACATATTTAAACTATATGAGATACAGCCGACATTTTAGCTATGTTAATATTATATGACAAGTGAAATTTCAAAGTATTCTTGGGTGTTAGATTTTGGGGGGGCGGTTAAATTTACGTATTTTGCTTTTGCACAAATACATGACATTTTGACAGAATTACGCACGATTCCGTGATTTGTTGTTAATGTTAAAAAGCATTCATTTCAGCAGCAAAAAGCAAAACATTTTACTTTGACACCATAATGAAATTAATTGCAAAGTTATTGTGCTTGTTGTTTTGATATATCTAGACACAACAACTTAGTGAAAGTGTGTTTTCCTTACCTTTACAGCAGCATTTTTGATACTGCTATTTGACATTTTCTCGAAGCAGACGCCCATCTGTCATGGAGGTGTGCAATGCCACAGGGTTGTTTTATTTAACCTCTCACTTCCGGTACGCACATAACAGGGCGCAGGCCAGATTTCAAAATGCAAGCAGATGCAGAAAAAATGTGACGCAGTACTATTGAGTTTTCCCAACCACAACTCATTGGGCCCTTCCTGGGGATGTATCCGTTTCCAATTACTCTTGTTTGCATTTCCATAAACTGCAAGATTACTGGCCCACTATTACTGAGTGCCTTGGTTCCTTAATCACGGAAGAATGTCATGCTCGCCTCCCCCTCAAGTTCAATGACATCTCCCGGAGAGCTGATCCAGTGGAAAGTAATAACGGAGGCGTGCAGTGCCGGTGCTATTAATAGACATGGAAACGTATGGTGCTGGTGTGAATAAACAGCTGCACCTTCCTTTGCAGTCAGTCTCCAGACTGTCCCCCCTCCATTTCCCCAACCGCACTGAGCTGCTCGTCTTCTTCCCCCGCTTACGTGACAGCTGGATGGCTTTCAATATTTCCCACTTACTTCCTCTTATCGTCACCATACATAAGGTTTATATCACCAAAACAAAATATCAGAAAAAGAGCTGTTTCGGTCGGCATATTAATAACAATTGTAATAACAATTGTCTCTTTTAAATTGAGGATCAAACCATTAGCGCAGCCTAAGGTGAGGGACGGAAGGTGTTTGTCAGGGCCAACAGCAGGGGGCAGTAAGGCGCACCATATTGTAGCTGCGAGTTGTTAGAATGCCTCGTTTGGATCGAATTTGGTGAATAAAGGAAGTACTGTAAATGAGAGGGAGCCCTCACACTGCTTTATTAAGGACCCCAAACCCCAGGAAGGAAACAATCCTGTTGTAGTTTAGTTAGTCTTTCAAAATGTAACTACCAACCCCGTTAATATTCTGGAGCTATAAAGAGAGATTGGCTAAACAGATATATATATGTTAGTGTTGTAATAAACGAAGTCTGGAAGCAGAGGTGTAAGTTCCATAAGATGGTTTATTTATTTTAGTTACAGGTAAGTGAGAAGTTCCAATAATAAGCTCTATAGTAAGCCAAACCAGGAGCAGCCTCCCTGCTGCTCAGCCCATACTCCAACTGGCACAATATCGCTCATGGCCACAACAGCATCACTCAGCGCCACCACAGCATCGCTCTACGCCACCACAGCAACACTCAGCACCACCACAGCATCACTCAGCGACACCACATTATCACTCAGGGCCAACACTGCATCACTCAACAACACCACAGGATCACTCAGCACCACCACAGCATCACTCAGCACCACCACAGCATCACTGAGGGACACAACAATATCACTCAGCGCCACCACAACATCAGTCAGCACCACCACAGCGTCACTCAGCACCACCACAGCATCACTCAGGGCCAGCACAGCATCGCTCAGCGCCACCACATCATTACTCTGCACCACCACAGCATCACAGGCACCCAAGCATTCCATTACATCACCATGCACACCAACATTCCACACAGCACATTCATACTGGCTGAGCAGCAAGGACAAGAGCACCAGGGAAGATGCATAGTACACAAGCATTGGCATAGCCAATAGGTCTCGCTTTTGGGACCTTATAAGTGTTTAGCCATGCAACAATTGATGTTGTTTAATCAAGGATATTGTGCTGGATAACTAAACACTTATAATGTCCCAAGGGGAGACCTATCGGCTATGCATTGGGGGGCCTTATAAGTGTTTAGGTAGAGCTATTGACTTTGCCAATGTTTGATGTTGTGGTGGTGCTGAGTGATGCTGTGGTGGCGCTGAGTGATGCTGTGGTTTCGCATAGTGATGCTGTGGTGGTACTGAGTGATGCTGTGGTGGCGCTGAGTGATGCTGTGGTGGCGCTGAGTGATGCTGTGGTGGTACTGAGTGATGCTGTGGTGTTCCTGAGTGATGTTGTGGTGGTGCTGAGTGATGCTGTGGTGTTTCTGAGTGATGCTGTGGTGGTGCTCAGTGATGCTGTGGTGGCGCTGAGTGATGCTGTGGTAGTGCATAGTGATGCTGTGGTGGCCCTGAGTGATGTTGTGGTGGCCCTGAGTGATGTTGTGGTGGTGTTGAGTGATGATGTGGTGGTGCTGACTGATGCTGTGGGGGTGCTGAGTGATGCTGTGGTGGACCTGAGTGATGCTGTGGTGGTGCTGAGTGACGCTGTGGTGGTGCTGATTGATGCTGTGGTGGCGCTGAGTGATATTGTTGTGTCCCTGAGTGATGCTGTGGTGGTGCTGAGTGATGCTGTGGTGGTGCTGAGTGATCCTGTGGTGTTGTTGAGTGATGCAGTGTTGGCCCTGAGTGATGATGTGGTGTCGCTGAGTGAAGCTGTGGTGGTGCTGAGTGATGCTGTTGTGGTGATGCTGTGGCGCTTCAGTGTGATTCTGTGGTGGTACTGAGTGATGCTGTGGTGTTCCTGAGTGATGCTGTGGTGGTGCTGAGTGATGTTGTGGTGAAGGTGAGTGATGCTGTGGTGGCCCTGAGTGATGCTGTGGTGGTGCAGAGTAATGACGTGGTGGCGCTGAGCGATGCTGTGCTGGCCCTGAGTGATGCTGTGGTGGTGCTGAGTGACGCTGTGGTGGTGCTGACTGATGCTGTGGTGGCGCTGAGTGATATTGTTGTGTCCCTCAGTGGTGCTGTGGTGGTGCTGAGTGATGCTGTGGTGGTGCTGAGTGATCCTGTGGTGTTGTTGAGTGATGCAGTGTTGGCCCTGAGTGATAATGTGGTGTCGCTGAGTGATGCTGTGGTGGTGCTGAGTGTTGCTGTGGTGGCGTAGAGCGATGCTGTGGTGGCGCTGAGTGATGCTGTTGTGGCCATGAGCGATATTGTTGTGGGCTTGAGTGACGCTGTGGTGGTGCTGAGTGTTGCTGTAGTTGCGCTGAGTGATGCTGTGGTGGTGCTGAGTAATGCTGTGGTGGTGCTGAGTGATGCTGTGGTGGTGCTGAGTGATGCTGTGGTGGCGCTGAGTGATGTTGTGGTGGTGCTGAGTGATGCTGTGGTGGCGCTGAGTGATGCTGTGGTAGCGCATAGTGATGCTGTGGTGTTCCTGAGTGATGCTGTGGTGGTGCTGAGTGATGCTGTGGTGGCACTGAGTGATGCTGTGGTATCGCATAATGATGCTGTGGTGGTACTGAGTGATGCTGTGGTGTTCCTGAGTGATGTTGTGCTGGTGCTGAGTGATGCTGTGGTGTTCCTGAGTGATGCTGTGGTGGTGCTCAGTGATGCTGTGGTGGCGCTGAGTGATGCATCCATGTAACATATAATGTGTGAGAATAGGTAGCTAATAATATTTTAAAGCACACATAAAAAAAAAGCTGTGCAGGAGTAAATAACTAATGCTGTTTTGGTGCGCACGCTGTAAGGGTGCCCGCAAGCCATATAAATAGTTAATTAATATATTTTAAAACAGACGCAAAATAAAAGCCGTGCAGGAGTAAATAACTAATGCTGTTTTGGTGCGCGCGCTGTAAGGGTGCCCGCAAGCCATATAAATAGTTAATTAAAATATTTTAAACCAGACGCAAAATAAAAGCTGATGATATTATGTGTAACTGAACAACGTATTAAATAAAGAGAAAATGAAATTAGCGCTTCACTGGCAAGCTCTGTAAAGTGGCGCAAATGTGTGTGGTTGCCAATAAAATCTTGCCACTTTGCAACCACCCTGTCTTGCATTATGTAATGTATTTATTTTTCGTATTTTTAACCTTTTTTTCCCTCTCAGTCCCTGAGGCTGCACTTTGGAATAGAAAAATGTCAGAAAAAGACGACATTTCCATATTTATGCCTTTACAAAAAACATCTGAATATTTTGGACAAAAAACGTATAGACTGGTGCACTTCCTGGCAAGCGGCACAGACACAGGAGTAAGGTGCTGGGTGACTCGGTGTAACCAATATCGAGCCCAGTTCTGCTTATTTTAATTTAACCACCTGATGCATTCTGGGAGCTGAAGTCCAGGTTCAGATTACTTGGTGCAACTGAACTAACACAGCGACAGTAATGACTTAAAAGTGCACGCTGGGTTGTGGGAGGGTTCATAGTGTGAGGTCTCTCTGCCGTGAGAAACCCGCAGCTGTATGTGTGCTTGGAGGGTGGGGGAGGGCTCTGAGTGCTGGGAGGGAGGGTGAAAGCCACAAACAAACAGGCAGCGAACAAAGAGAAAGTGAAGGCTGCCCTGATATCAATATGTCTAAAACATAAAGTGCGCCGTCTGCGAAGCCGTGCTGATGAGCAGACGCAAAGAAAAAAAAAAGAGTCGAAGGGACCAACATACATTAAAAAGACGCGCGGCCGCGAGACGCGCTCTGTGGTGGGGGAGGGGGAAGGGGCGTTGAAGCGCAAACAAAGCTGAAATAAATAAAGCATGTTTGGATGTGAGGGCGATCTGGCTGGGGTGGACGGGGGGAATGAGGTGACAGGCTTCTGTTTTTGATCTGCATTTCTCTAAAAACATCATTTACCAGAAATGTGCTAATGGTGGCTAAAAGCTGTTGGGGTAGCGCTTTGGTTTCCTTGACTGTTGCTGGTTAAAAAGTTTGCTCAAATGAAGGCGCTTGGTCATGTAATCCCAATGCTCCCAAATATGTATTTTCTGCAACACTTGTCATCTTCCTGAAGCCTTCAGGAGTGTGTAAATGTGTGCCTGATATCTTCTGAGGGGGGAGGAGTTCTGATGCAGCTTCTGTGACCATCTTTGGCGTAAAATGCGCCTAGATGGCAGCTTTTAGGCTGTAGATACTTTAGGCAGCGCGATGTACGTTCACCAGATTATTCATCCTTTGTTTTGCATTTTTATATAGCACGAATGAAGGTCTCTGCCCTGAATCAACTGTTCTTTCCTCTCGGAGTCACAGGCAAAAAAGAGTGACTGACAGAATGGCAAAAACAAAAGACAGGGGACAGGATGTGGAGTAATGGCTAGTGCCCGGACTTTAAAGCTGGGGAATCGGGTTTGAGTATCGGCGGAGGCTCTACATCCTGTGATTTTGGACAAATTTCTGTAAAGGAACTAGTGCTCATGTAAAGCGCTTTGAAACCTTTGTTTCAATTATATAAAAATACAAGGATTGAAAGGAGAAGTGCTTGCAGGTTCGTGAGGTGGGGGAGCAAAAAGATGGACTCTGTAGTGTTTAAATAAAGCATGTTTGGATGTGAGGGCGATCTGGCTGGGGTTTATTGGGAGGGGGAAGAGGCGACGGGGAGTGAAAATGAAAACACTCTGTGGAATGCTGAAAGCAACAAGATTACCAGTCAATTTCCAGTGTAAATAAATACATACAAAAGAAAAGTACGATGCCTTTGAAAAACAAGCTTTTGACGTGAAATCTAAGGCAATTACCTGTATACATGAAACAAGACGCGCTCTGTGGTGGGTGAGGGGGAGGGAGTTGAAGCGCGAGCAAGACAGAGAGGTGGAGCGAGGCGCGCGACCTTGGGAGAGCGAGAGGAAAGCCAGATGGCGCCTCTGCTCATAACTGTGCGCGTAACCGCACGCTCTATGCCACACAAAAAGCTGTGGTCGGCTTTTTAAAGCCCACTCACTAAATGTCTCGCCAGAGCAGCGCATGCGCTGGCTCAGGCGAGACCTAAAAACCAGATATAACACATTTTCCCCCTTTACACAACACACAACAATATAGCGATACTAGATGAAAACAATTGCATTACATAAAGGAACATCCATGAAAAATATTAGAAGTAATATTGCGCATAATGGATGGAAACATCGCATTACATAAATAGACATGCATGGAAGCATATTAGATGTAAAGATGATATAATATCGCATATACACAAAAAACATAAATGTAAAAGCAATAGATAAAAGAACAACAATACTGTGAAGAGACGTGCATGAAAACATATTAAATATACAGACAATAAGGTACTGCATATACATGAGAGACTATGCATGTAAAAACAATACATAAATAACATAACCCACATCTCCTCCCTTTACAAAACCTAAGAAGTAAATCATGCACTCTACCATGCCTAACATCTCATACTGAACCCTACGCGCCAAGAAACACACCAGTTGGCCAGACTAGCATGAAAGCCAGCACACAGAGAAAACCAACCCATAAGTGGCGCTGCAGACAACAACACAGAGTAAAACATGAACCCACACAGCAACAAAAGCAGTACCAAACTCAGACAACCACCACATAAAAAAACTCTCACACTGACACATAAGACCCTGGGTGACTTGCACCCTCAAAGAGAATTCAACATAAAACCTAACAAGTACAGCAAGCAGCGGGTGACTTATCCACACACAGTCATCCCAACCATGACAACTCATCAGTAAGAATAATCTCATTAAACTGCATCCACACAAAACCTCTGGAGCAGAAACGGGTGACTTATCCACGCACAGGCATCCCAACCACAACAACTAATAGGTAAGAATAATCTCACCAGACTGCATCCAGACAAATATCTAAAGCAGAATTTGGTGGCATGCACCCCACACAGTCATCATCCAAAGCGACAAGGGAATCTAGTATAATGCAAGCAATGGGTGAATCACACCCCACACAGTGATCCAAAGTGACAAGGGAATCTAGAATAATGCAAGAAATGGATGACAAAAACCCCACAGTCATCCAGAGTGACAGAAAAAATCAACAACATGCCAGTATTGTCAGAAATGATTCCCACGCATAGGAAACTTGCACTCACCGGTAGAAATACACACTTGCACAACCTGACATCACGCTAAAAAAATAAAAGAAACTGTATACAATATTCTGCCTATATGGCATAACTTGAAAGAAAGAACAAAAACCATGTGTAAGAAGGTAGGATCCTTCTGCATGGTTACCCCCACTTTTTGCCTGGTGCTAAGTTGTTTTTGACTAGTCTGACTGGGATCCTGCTAATCAGGACCCCAGTCTATCTGCTTTCTCCCTTAAATTGTTGTGGTAAGTACTGAGGTACATCCCAGATTGGATACTGGGGTAACCTTATCAGACCCTAGTATATGGTACTAAGGTACCCAGGGCATAGGTACCCCAGAGGTCACCCATGGGCTGAAGCAAGCATTATGCCACCCATGGGAGACCATTAAAAATGGAACTACAGGCCTGCCATTGCACCCTGTGTAAGTTGGTGCTAGCACCACTTACTAAAGATATAGGTTTCCTCTATATCTAGGGTCACTGCACTTAAAACCTATAAATCACCCCTATAGCAGGCCTTATCAATCCTGAAGGCAGGGTGCTTGGTTCTGAGTGTGAAGGTGCCCCTGCATGAGCAGGACACCCCTACAGCCTACGGAGTCCATTCTCCCAGATTGTAAGTGAAGCAGCCATATACTATATAGAGGGGCACCGCGTAATTATGCGATGACCAATTTGAAAACGGCTGCAACGAATCCTATCATGTTTGGTATCAAACATGTTGGAATCATACCCCCGCACCGCAAACAGTGTGGGAGGTATGATTCCAAGCACTGGAAGAGCCCTCTGTTAGGCTCTCAGTGCTCCCGGTACCAGCCTTCTTGATCAGGGCAGCACAAAATGGTTGCTGCTGACGAGAGACACAATTCTGCCCTCCTGCTGCTGAGCCAAGCTGGAGCAGGGGAAGGCAGAACAATAGGCATCTTGTCACAGGGTGGTGTGACCACCTCTCAGACAAGATTTAGTGTATTGGGGCAGGGTGGGTGTGCTTGCCAGCGCCACTCAGTCTGCATGAGGGGCATATTTGGTGTCCCCATGCATAGTCCAGTTCAAACCAGCTCTGGGAGCTGTTGGCTCCCGCTCTGGCACGAAACTGGACAAAGGACATGTGAGTAATCTCCTCCCTGTCCAGACCCTTCTCTGGGAGGGTCCCTTGAATCGTCCCAACCCTTTCCCTAGGGTACTTAAGGGCTTACCTGTGGGTGGGTCCCTAGATTCGTCGTGTGACAAGATTCAGATCAGACACCACTTCTACTTCTACCGTCTGGGCACTCTGGACTTCGCTGGACTTCGTTTGGGCTCGACTTTGTCTGCCTTCCAGTCTGTGCACCATACAGGAGCCTACTAAGGCCTGTGGGCATCAAAGACACCTGAAGGAATCTCCCTTGGAATGGAGGAGTCACTCCGCTGCATTCGCAGGCACCGCAACTAAGTCAACCGGTCTGCTGATCCTGAGCTCCTCCAGACTCCGCAAGGATCTGCAACACAGGTGGTGGTTTTCCACAGGTTCAGAGGCCTGCTCTGCCCTCTCACCAAGTTTGAGGCTAGTATCCCTCGTGGGGGTTGCAATAACCGAACCCCTGTGCACCATGTCAACTTGCAGTTGTAAAGGCTTGTTGACTTCCTTCCAAGAAGATCTTCGGGCTCCAAGTAGCCCCAACCTTGAGCACCTCCAGTGACCAGAATCTTCAGCAACACCGCATCGTGTGCATCAAGGCTTGCATCTTTTGGTGAGCTGCTTGAGGTCCTCTCGCGACTCCAGTGCCTCTGGCCTGTGGGTCCATTTGAGGGTCACCTTTGTTTCTTCTGAGCCCCCCTGATTGCTCGGGGCCTGCCCTGACTCCCCTGCTTTTGGTGAGTCCCCTGGACCTTGCTGTTCCTGACGTTGCTCCTTCTTCAATTCCTTCATTAGTTGCATTTGCCAAGGCTCGTTGGTGCTCCCGCCGGACACCAACCCCTCAGCACTCGACATCCTTCATGGGACAGCTCGTGCATGGCTCCTGGTCTTCCTCAGCATCACCTAGTCCTTACAGCTGCAGAGTCAAGGTCATCGTCACCCATCCTGCAACACCTGACATCGGAGGGCATCTTCCAAGTCTCCTGGTCACTCCTGAGTGACATAGACTCTGTCCCCTCTGCTTGTAGGTACCTCTCATCTAGAATCCACCTCCGGATTCCACCGGACACTTTCTCCTTCTTCAACAGCGGCACTTTCCTGAAGTCCTCCATTGGGTTCGACGGCGATTTCCGACACAACTTCACACGTATGCACCCGGCTTCCCTGGTGTAGATAACGTGGGTACCAGGGTATCCACTGGTGGGGTGCTTCTCCAACCTTCTGTCTTCCACAGGGTTTCTTCGGGGTCCACTGGGAAGGGTCCTTAAACTTTAAAAATCCAACATCGACTTACCCGTAGAGTTGTACAGAGCACACAGTCATGTTCCCATACTGCACACGCTCTCCGTGGGGTCCCTATCTACTCACCTTGGGAGGTTCCTTGGTTCCCCAGCACTTCCACGTCCTCTCGACACTGTCTTGACCCGAGTCATTGTTCTTATGCCACTTTCTTAGTATATGGTTTGGTCCCCCCCCCCCCCGGGGTCTACTGTGTATTTCATGCTATTTACTCTATTTCTATGCAAAGTATTGTGGGCATTGTGCTCATCTCCATGGTAGGAGATATCTAAACGTGTTAGAGAGTATTCTATAATAAATACATATTTTTATAAATACCTTGTGTGGTTCTTTTTCACTTAATCTATACTTTAAGATTGCACTCTGGTAAAACAAGCTGCTTTACACTCCTTCTGGACTAAGCCTGAGGCTTCTCTCCACATCTACCACTTAGAGAGCTTCTAATGTTGTCTAAGACCTCTTAAATCACCATAAGGGTTGTCTGAACTGGTGCAAGGTGCCCACTTACATTAGTGGACATCATATACCAGGTCAGCTTCTCACACCATGGCAGCAGAATAGCAACAAAGAATGTGAATGAAGAGGCCGAACTTGCCCCCTAAAGTTCCTGGTGAGTAACATTTCACCGAGCCAGCACTTCACCATCAATCCAAACAGCTGCCGATCTAGGTAGAGCAAATGCTGATGAAACTCTTCAAAGTGTAGAAAACTTGCTGATATCACATGCAGTACAGTCTGGAAATAGCGATCTTAGTTCTTGAATCCTTAAAAACGTTGGTGAAAACAATACTCCATGAGATCGTGAAGCGCCGGCACACGTAAGATGCTAGCCCGTAACCACTGGAATAATAAGACGGCAATCAACAAAGTACGATGGCGGCACGTAACAATCATCCAGTGCAGGTACATTTCTGAATCGAATAGGGTAATTGATACAATCTCGTTAATCACGTGATAGACCTCTGAGTAATGCCCGGCGAGAATGTACCATATTAGAGAACAACAAAGATGGCGGCACGTAAGATATCCAGCCCTGGGTGGCTCCCGGCACATTCGCGCAATGACAACAATCCACACACCGTTATTTGATTAGCATAAAAGGTCACTTTTATTAAGACAGGAACAGCAGATTATTTCCTTGAGCAAAACCATGACAAAACATTGTCATATAACTAAAACATCTTTTGGAACCAAAAGCATTTATCATAATAACCCCAACATATTTCCAACAAAATTTGCAGAACAAATACCCCATGTACTTCCAACAAACCCATCATTTCCTTTTCCCTCCTTTGCTTGTTGCCCTTCCCCCCCCGCGCTCCCACCCCCAGAGGGATGGATAAGCCCGCTCGAGACTATCCAAACCCCCAAAACACGCCTAAAATAAACAATACTACATTTACAGGAAAAACTGCTATCCGTCTTACAGTGACTTCTTCTTTTTTTTTTTTATAAAGGGTGGGTGGGTCAACAAACAGCTGACTGACGAAAAACTGCCCTCAAGAATGCCCATTCCCGCCAAAACCTCCCCTATAAATAACCTACCCTTAAGTCCCGCCCCCCAACCTACCTGCACCTATCGCGCCGCGTTGATTGTCCCACCATGCGAAAAACCCCAGGGGGACACCGGCTCGCGCCATGCTCCCCCTGGGTCCCCATCGCGCAATGACAACAATCCACACACCGTTATTTGATTAGCATAAAAGGTCACTTTTCTTAAGACAGGAACAGCAGATTATTTCCTTGAGCAAAACCATGACAAAACATTGTCATATAACTAAAACATCTTTTGCAACCAAAAGCATTTATCATAATAACCCCAACATATTTCCAACAAAATTTGCAGAAAAAATACCTCATGTACTTCCAACAAACCCATCATTTCCTTTTCCCTCCTTTGCTTGTTGCCCTTCCCCCCCGTGCTCCCACCCCCAGAGGGATGGATAAGCCCGCTCGAGACTATCCAAACCCCCCAAAACACGCCACCCAGGAAAACCAAAGAGTTTTCCTGGCCCCACCCACCAAGCTGCTGAAATAGAAAATGATCACGCTCATTTATTACACCACAAATTTTCATTCCAAAAACTTGACAACCAGTCCCTTATTTCCAATAAATAGTACGCTTGGCCCAGCTGAGATAAATGGACACCATCCTCTCTGAAAAGATGATCTTCAGCACTTGTGATATTGTCGTGCGATAAGACTTTAATACCCATTTCCTGGCAGAAAACTTTCATCGCACGATTCAGCTTCCTTCTGGCCTTTTCAACTGAAGCATGAATACAAGCCCCCCTCCAATGCTGCCTGGAAATGAACCCCGTCCATACCAAGCATGTTCCCACCCAATTGTTCTTTAATACTGCTAAATCCAACTTCATCTGCTTGATAAGTGATAAACCCGACAAAGGCACTAAATCATTTTCCCCTAGGTGTATAATTAGCATGTCAGGAGAACCTCTTTTAGCAAACATCTCAGATAAAGTGGGAAACAAGCCCTCCCACCTCATACCACCTTTTCCTTTCCAGATAACTTCGTGCCCTTTGCTTGGAAGTCCAAGTGCTCTGCCATATAACTGTTGCTCAGCAAAGACGGCCACCCATTTAATGAAAGAGTGTCCCACTATCCAAGTGTGCATCTTTAATGACAATGCAACCTTCATGCGACCTGAACGGAAAAAACTGAATTATAAGGAAGCCACACAGAAATACAAATTCATTTTCTGACATAACGAGCACAACAAGCAGATTTCCACCTCCCAATCCTCTTGATGTCCTCCCAATTCCCACCCAACCTGGCCGCTTCAGTAGCCGCCCCTATGCGGAAAGAATGCGTCCCAAACAATAGGGGATCTTTACCCAGTTTGTCCAAAGCCTTCCTTAACACAGCCAATAATTGGGCACTAGAAATCTTAGAACCGTTGTAATGAGAAAAAATTACACCAGGACGAAAAACCTGAGAATTTGAAAAAGACTCCCACTCCCTCAAAGGACAGCAATCCAGCACCCCGCTGCCGTTTAAATTCACCCACATTCCCTTTCCTAGCTGATCAGTTTTCGACCTTCTCAACCAGATCCCCAGGTTGTCACCATGTAACCGAACCTCACTGCTCCGAATACCTTCCTGATCCCTCAAACCCAACAATTCTGAAACCCTGAAAGCGCCAAAGAATAACCAAATCATGCAGATTCTAAAACGGGAAACCTGCCAAACGTCATAACAACAAACTGGTAATTGGGACAACAATTGTTGTAACAATGAGAAAGTCACTGGTTCTCGTAGTGGTAGAGCACAATTCTGTTCTCTGCTAAGACCCTTCAGCATTCGTCTAGATAAAACATCCTCCACCGGGTCCCTGCCCCACCATAATTGACCATAAAAGGAAATCCCAGCTAATTTCCCAGAAATGGTCGTGTGTGCCAAGCCCTTGCTAATCAAATGTAATAAAAACTGTAAAAAGAAATTCTTGCTACCCTCCGCTTCCCCACCAAAACCGAGAGATTTTGCATAACTTAAAAATTCGTTCCAGGCCTGCTGATAGCTGCGTCTCGTGGAGGGGGCTAAAGATTTTTCCACCAAATCGACGTTCCTCAGTCCCCCAGCACCCAGATGCTCTGTGGAATTGAAGTCTTTAAGCTGTCTGCACCTGGCGCCAAACTGCGGAATTTCTGCCAATTAAAGCGAGACAATGCGTCCGCTATAGCGTTATTAATGCCCGGAATGTGGCGTGCTCTGAAAACAATGTTCAATTTTAGGCTCTGTAACATAAAAACACGCAACAGGCGTAGGACACGCAGATCTTTAGCTTTTTGATTATTAATGAGATTTACCACCGACATATTGTCTACGTGAAAAAGCACACATCTGTCCAGAAACTCCTCCCCCCAAACCAGCAATGCCACAATGAGGGGGAATAATTCCAAAAAGGCAATACTGCGGCCCTGCTGAAACCAATGAAGGGGCCACCTTTCTGCGCACCAGCGACCCTCCCAAGACCATGGGAACCCGACGCATCTGAAAAAAGCTGTATCTGCCAAATGGTGTTGTCCTCCAGAAAGAAGAGAGAAACTCCGTTAAAATTTTCCAAAGATTGCAGCCAAATGAAAAGGTCTTCCTTGATGGCTTTAGAGTCTAATCCTGTGGTGAGGGAGGTATGCACCTGACATGGCCATCCCCAAACGTCTGCAAAAAGTCCTGCCTGCCCGAACCACCCCACAAGCAAAATTTAAGTAACCTAGTAATCGCTGTACCTGCCTGAGCTCAATTTTATCTCTGCCACTAACATCTAACAAAAAAGACCTGATTTCCTGCACTTTGCCAGCCGGCAAGCGAGCCATCATAGCCTGAGTGTCGATTTCAATCCCCAAAAAAGTGAGTGTAGTGCACGGACCTTCCGTCTTTTCCTGAGCCAACGGGACACCCAGTTCTTTAGCCATGTCCTGAAAAAGGCCTAAAGCCCTGCCACACTGATCAGAATGTGCCTCTCCAATGAACAAAAAATCATCCAAGTAGTGACAAACAAATTTATGACCGCTTCTCCGGGTAAACACCCACTGCAAAAAGGAACTAAACATTTCAAATAGAGCACATGACACTGAGCAACCCATGGGTAGAACTCTGTCAACATAAAATGCACCGTCAAAAAACATGCCCAAAAGCTCGAAATCTGATGGATGAATTGGAAGTAAGCGAAACGCTGACTGAATATCGCTCTTTGCTAACTCCGCCCTAGCCCCCGCCATCCGAACCAATTTCAATGCATCATCCACTGAGGCATACGCCACATTAGAATCATCAGGAGAAATGAAATCATTAATGGATTGACTTCAGGCCAGGACAGGTGGTGAATTAGACGAAACTCCCCAGCCGCTTTCTTAGGTACCAAACCTAAAGGTGATACAATCAAGTTTACCAGGGGGCACTGCCCAAATGGACCCGCTATTCTGCCTGCTGCCAATTCACCCTCTAATTTCATTCTCACAATCAGTGGAAATTCCTTTGCAGATTTCAAGTTATCGGCCTAACGATGATATCTTGGCCCTTGATAACCGATCTTGAACCCATCCTTAAACCCCCAAAAAAGCTTAGCAGCAACATAAGGATCTGGATAATCAGACAGCCAGTGTTCAAGAACCTCCAGCCTAATTGGGGTATGAGCCTTTTGGAATAGATTGGAAAACTGATCCCCTCCCTCTCTGGAATCTCCCTTGTTCGCCAAACCTTTGATTGCCGAAACACTGTACAATGGCATGTTTCCCTCCACATTGAGAACATTTGTGTTTAAATCTACAAAACTGTCTGGTGCAGAGCCCCTTGTTAAAATTCCAGCAGGCTCCGGAGACTGGAAACTGTCCTCTACCAAACCCACCCGCCCCAAATTGGGCGGGGCGAGGCAGAAAGGGCCGATATGTAATTGGTAAACCGCTTGCTGTGTGAGTCGTTGGCGGCGGTTGAGTAGAGGACATCCACTGAAGCCAGAGCTCTGCATCAACGTCACCCCAAGGCTTATCGTGGAAAATGCTGACTCTGGCCCTAAATTCTTCATCGTAGCTAAGCCACGCAAAACCTCCAAAGTGCATTTGTGCCTTCCTAATAATGTCAATATATTTGAACATAGCAACAGCCTTGTCCTGATGTTTTTCACAATAGATGCTCGCATAGATCAAAAATGCAGCTGTCCAATTCTCAATATTCTTAGGTACACTGGGACGTTGAGCAAGCTCCCATTCCTCCTCTTTGGACCCTTCCTTAGCCTGAATGTCCCTATGAAGTAGTTTAAACACGTCAACAAACTCATGTTGCCAAATTCTGTTTTTAGTCTTGTCGGAAAGATGAGTCCCCAAAGGCATAGCTATGCCCATATAAGGGAGCTTCTTGTGGATATTTTTATCCACGTCCCCCACCTGCACCTCATTAGAATTATGTACACCATCAACCTTGCTATCCTGACTTGTGTCCTTATTTGCCATCACCACACTATTATCTGGTAAGGTCTGAACTGCCGCATTCACCCCCCGCTCCCCAGAAAACCCTTAACCTGTAACCTCAAATGAGAAATCACCCACCCCCACAGAACGAGTATTACGCTTGCCACTCAACATTCTTGACCAAGAAGACCACCAATGTGGCTTACCTGACGGTAACTGAGCAGAACGTTTTTGAAACTCTTCCGGTCCAACGCGCTGATGATGACCCCGGCGAATTTCCTGCTCCGTTGCTCCGTCCGCTCCTGACTTCTGCAACATACTAAAAACATTTGTTGTCCCCATCCCACCCTGTGAGCACCCCTTATCCTGCCACAATGGCTCTGTAGTTTCCGCAATTCCCCACTCAAAAGTCCCCAATGAATCATCATAATCATCCCCATAATCAAAATGCTCGTCAATTATAGCCAAATCATCATTACTACTTCCTGGCATTTCCCCGTCCCCCACACCCCCATCATAAACCCTCCAATTGGTCACAGGCATCCGTTCGGCAAGCCCGGCCGTACCACTAAAATCCGCACCTGATCCGCTTTGTGCGCCTGAGTGGTCACCAAGAGCCGCAAAATGCTCCGTATGCAATTGACTGGAGACACCCGTTGCCGACTGGGATCCTGCTGATGAAGAAGACTTCAAACTGCTCCTGCCTGAAGATGCCGTAAAACCCAAACTGTTCTCACAAACCCTTTGTGCAGAAATGTCTTTGGAAACCACTGGAGAGTCGGAATGCTCCACCCACACCCATTGACCAAACTGTGGCCCAAATGAGGAATCAAAGTTCATGTTATGAAGACTTGGAGGAGGGCGGCACTGTGGAAAAATAGCCTCGCCTTCCCATGAAACCCCAAATTGCTCGAGCGGCTGAGCAGCATGGTCACTGTATGGAAAAACATCAACTACATCCAGATTTTGCTCTTGTTCCACAGCTGACATAACAAGCTTACATTGACTCTCAACGCTCAAATCCCCACTGTACAAATTCAAATTACCACTAATAGCGCCTCTTGGCACTGAGTGCTGCACTAAACACAACTTGTCCCCCATCCCAACTGGCCCAGTCACAGAAAAACCCTTGCTCAATAAATTAGTCCCCACTTGTTTCTGCGCAGGATACAATGCCAGCTCACCTGCCTCCTCTGCTTCACTGTCACTAGAATAGTCCACCAGTAAAGCAGGACGCTTGTTTGAAAACACTTGTGGCGCTATATCAATCGGAGCGCCTCCCATCATGCCATAAGGTCTCTTAGCTGACCCAGTAACCTCTGGGTAGGCTGGGTTAATAACTGAGGGGCTCGCCGGCAAAGAAAAGGAAACTGCTGCCCTTCTTGTCAAACCCCGCCCCGCTCCCTGCCTCCCCTAACGATAGAAACAGACCAGCTACGAGGAGCAGCCCCCGCCCCTGCCGCAGAGCGTCTCTTCGCCCAGCCCACATACTGGGCAGGGACTGCCCCCAACTGACCTGTCTTCCTCTCCACGAGCGAGGAAGCCTTGGAAGACGACAGCCTTGCGGAGCCGCTCCGCCAAAGGGAACGGCCGCGGCATTGCCTCTCAGCTGAGACACCAGCTCCGGACACCTGCATATGCGGCGCTCGGCCTTGCGACGGCAAACATGCCTCCACCGCTAACGAAACTCCCTTCGCCGCAGTCCTTTTTGGCCGCACCTCGCCTGACGCGACCGCAGCAGACACGCCGGGCCTGAGGAGATCTTCACGGTTGGCAGCGCACAGAACGCGCAACGCGTCCCTGACCTCCACACTCTCCGCCATGTCAGGTACGCTGCTAAAGTCTTAAGAATGACCTCAAAGGACAAGCAAAACTCTGAGGAAACAGTCACGTCACGTCAACAAACAGCTGACTGACGAAAAACTGCCCTCAAGAATGCCCATTCCCGCCAAAACCTCCCCTATAAATAACCTACCCTTAAGTCCCGCCCCCCAACCTACCTGCACCTATCGCGCCGCGCGGATTGTCCCACCGCGCGAAAAACCCCAGGGGGACACCGGCTCGCGACATGCTCCCCCTGGGTCTCCATTGAGCACCAAACGATAATGCACAGTGCCCGTTCCACGAATGGATCGCAGAGACGTCAGTGATTATCTTGCTGCACCTTCACGCGGCCCCTCAGGAAAACAATAAAGTGAAGCATCCGCAGGGTCCAACAACAACTGTCGGAAATAACCAACTTCCGCCGAGACCTCGAGAAACAATATTTATGCCCCTACGAGCGCCAGTTCCAACCTCACCGGCATTCTCTAAAATATAGCGATGTTCACACTGTGCAAGTTGTCCAACGCCCGCACACCCAAAACTGTCCAATGCAAAATGTAGAAACATAAAACCCAATTTGCCGCCAATGCTGGTGGTATCCGCAAACGTAAATGTTGACTGTACAGCACCTGATGCGCCTAGATAATCAGCTGCACGCATAGTCAATTTCGCCAGCACTTCAATGTTCCATGAAGATCAGCCTGTTAATACCAAGCAATCGCTAAAAGATCCTTGAAGGCAGAGGGTTGCTGGAAATGCTCAGAGCACCGTTGATAGTGTATATTCTCGTGAATATCAGTTCATGTTACTAAACAGATGCTTGCCCTGGCTTGGGCCATCCGATGGGGAGGACACTGGTGGGGCTTTAAGGCTTATTACAACAGTAAGGCTGGCTGGCTTACTTATAAATTGTATGAATTGGTGCATTCAAGTTGTGCAAGCAGTCTTAATTTGGAGGATTAGAGCAGCCTCTATGCATGATTCCTGTTGTTTCCATAGGTGTCAGTGTGGTGTCACAATCTAGGAGCAATTTATTACCTATGCAGGTTCACTGGATTTATGCGATTGTGCGGCTGCAGCGATTTTTGCATAATCATAGATTTGCCGCTTTTGCCACATAATCCATCATATGCTGCATAATCTGTAGATTTAAAAATCCAGATTGTGTTTCTAGCTCAAACGGTTCAAAAGTTACTAAAAACGCAGTGACACAAGTTGCCATGCAGTGGAAGGCCTTTTGCAAAGGTTGACTGGTCACCTTTCTGTTGCTTATTTCTATATTTGGGTATTAAACTGTGCCAATGAGCTGTACCCAATGCCCAGACAGTGTTAACAAGTGTAAAAAGTGCAAAATAATGATGTAATACTATTAAAAAATGTGCCACATTATTTGCCTTTTCTTGCTGCATAATTTACTTAACTCTGCCACATAATTTGGCCCTCTCTTGCTGCATAATTCCAGGGGCCCTGCCTATAGGTTTCTCCCAGTGTTGCAGCGTTTTTCTTCACGCAAATTCGAGGACCATCAAGCGCTCTCTGATTAATCGAAATCCTCAACTGAACTTAATCATCAAATCAATACATTAAATAACGTGAAGTACATTAAGCTCCAAAAGGAAGACAGTGATTAAGATTTCAAACCATAAAGTTTCTTTAAAGGTTAAAAGATTTACAAATTCAAATTCATCAATTTAATGTCAATGAGTAATTACTATATAAATGCATAAATCGATATGAAGTTCAAATCAATAAAAGTTCTATAAGACAAATTAGTACAAAGTTGTCTCAAAGAAACAGCAAAGTAAATTAGTTCTCCCATAAAGAGAGCACCCTACTTCACCTAAGTTGCGTGTAATGTTAAAATCAATATGAATTCAAAACATTTAATATGAAAAATAACTCCCGCAACAGGAGAGAGTTTGTCTGGGAGTGCCTGGTTGTCATCATGCATGATGTGCGAATTCGATTGGCTGGATGATTGAGGGAGAGTGCCTTTTGCTCTGGCTTACTGAGAGGGTTCTTGTAAACAAAAATGGCTTTAAATCTCCAGGAGCTTCCCAGTGCATCTCTTGCTGCGAAACACTAGAGGATACATCTCATGGCGCTCTTGCCTGGGAAGGACTGTTCTTAATTTGTGCTGGTGGTTGAAGGTGTTACACCAAGTCAATCATTTTTGGGACCAGGATTTATTTTTCATGATCAGACTTTGACTCAGAGCAAGAAAGAGAAGGGTAGACATGGGAAAAAGAAGGAGAACGAGAAAGGTAGGAAAACAAAGGCAAGTGAACAAAGGGGTGAAAAAGAACCTGTAATAGTGATATAAAGAATCAGGGATCACTGGCTGGTGAAAGAAAGAGACTTAAGGTGGAATCAAGACTAGGCAGCCTTTGTATTCAACAATCTGGCACTTAGCAATGCCGTGCTCCTTGGAAACACCCTCAGCCCCTCCACTTACGTTTTTTTACAAATGAATCACTGGACAGGGTTGGGACAAACTGCAGAGATGAAAGACCAAAAGTTGGGCAGACTAGGTTCGCCTGTGCTCCTTGCAGATGATGAGTACCGGCTTTCCATCACTGCTGAAGGAATGGAGTAGCCTGGATGCAAGTGGTGACACAAATGCAGATTGAAGAAGAAGAGCAATAAGTAACATTTCAGATGGCCGTACAAGACTACCCATTCCCTGGGTGGGGTATTCAAGGTAGCTGATCTTTGAATTTTATGCTTGGAAGCAACCCCACAGAAGCCGATGTATGATCGGTTTGGTTCCTAAAATCCCTAGCAGAAGGCTACTGGTATCTGTTTTTCTACCTCCAGTTAGGGGTGGGGGGGATCCTTCATAAATAACCCACTTGCCCAAAGCTTAAAGCTCACAATTTTCTTCTGTTCTGTTGCAGGATTTGCATAGTGCACTATACATGAGTGGTGAGCTAAACACATAGTAGCCTGGCATGGGCCACTTAAGAAGTGCTTTCCTGCTTTGTTGAGGAAGACTAAGATCACATATCCTAAAATAATGTTAGGCTGCTAGGGCGCGAGAGCAGAGACATTAGGGTTGTCTTTGTAAGCCAATCTCTGTTAGTCGAATTTGAATTTTCTATCAGGTCCCAGTGGGAGTTATTTTTCCTGAACAGTTTCCTTCACAAGCTGCTTGCATTGGATACTGATTTTATGCAGTATGAACTGTGCCTTCTATCAGTTAAGCATTACTGTAAGCAGCCATAGTGACTTACCTTATTATTTTTGCCCTCCTTCTATACCTTGACCTTCCTATATCATCGTTCCACATTATCCCACACCATTCTGAACTCATGGAGAGTCAATAATGAGCACAATCAAAGTTGGTTTTAGAATTTAGTTTAAAACACAGGTTACTCTGGACCAGAGCCCTCATTTTTTTTAACTTGACAGTCGCCTTCAACACAATCAATGACCGCAGATGCTGGATTGACTGGTGCAGGTAGCAGGTGTTGCTTGGCCTAGCTTATAAATGGATGGGCAAAAGCCAATGATGAGCTTAACACCCTGTTGTTTTTCACTGTAGGCATATTTTATGGAGTTCTCTGAGGACTGCACTTTCTCCACCTTAATTTAACGTTCATTGCACAAGCACTTTCTAGGGTATTCAGGAAGTACCAGGTGGATTTCCAGATGTACCCCGGAAACACCAGGTGGCTCTGCAAGTGTATAGGATTGAGAATGCATCTTGAACGCCCTGATGGACATTCAGTTTCGATGTGACCCAGTGTGTTAGTCCTTTGAATGGGCCATGACAGATATAAGGCTGGTGGGGCTTCAGCACCATTGGTTCTTTCTTTCCATTGGCATGATTCCTTTGGCACAGGGCTGATAACATCTTCAGCTGTCAAGAATCTGCATTTTTGGCTGAATTGTGATCTGTCACTAAACAAGCATATCACAGAAGTGGTGAAACAGCAAGGAACATCGTGAAGATTAATATTACACTAACCTTCTTTATTTGCACTTACCAGAGCAACCGCATAATTCAGAACTTCAGAACTTCTTTGCACATCTGGGACCACCCATGCTAAAAACAGAATTTGCTAAGTGTCTTTGAGCCAGGATGATGGGCCCTCAAGAATCTCTCTCTAGGATTCTGCTCGTATATTTGTACCGAGTTGTCTAGTGCACCCGAGGTTGGGGTGCTTTGAAAACTCACCCTGCACATTTGCGCCTTAATCATGGAGCAGCGTAATTTTGGCTCCACTCTTACACGTCACAAATACATAGCATAAACGTGCACTTAGCACTTGTTTTCTGTGTGCCCTAATGTTCTTAATGTAAAGTGTTGACATCATTATTGAAGTGCATGTAGAATTTGAGAATTAAAATACACTGTGTGCCTTAATTCATTAAATGATATTTACTGTTTAGATGATTGGGTAGGACCCATCCTCACACTATGAAAATGTAGTTACATTACAAACAACAATGATCTATGTAATGTGTGCACTAATGTTATATATATTTCATTTAAATGTAGTTCTTTATCATACTTGCACACACGTATTCAAGATCGTACTGTACGCCACATGTAATATGAATCTAATGCACTGGCATTTTACATTCATTTGTGTTTGAAAGTGCACATGCATATTAAATGTGCACCCTTGATTTAATACTTTAAAGTTGTCCTTACTAGGCCTATATTTCTTCTTGCATAAAATGCTGTTTTCCATTTTCTGCATGCATGTCTTTTTCCTTGCATGTACATTCACATGGTTTGTTAGTTTGAGAATAGATACAACACAAAAGCAAGGGTCCCTCAAGGCTCTATTATTTCACCCATGCTTTTCAACATCTACATGAAGTCAGTACCGGCACTGATCAATCAATTTCATCTCACGTGCTATAACTATGCAGATGACACGCAAATACTCCTTCAACTGCAATGCCCCAAAGATATTGGAAACTCGCCAATTTTTAGTTGTCTCAGAGTTGTGGATCAATGGATGACGTGGAGCCATCTCAAATTGAATGCTTCCAAAACAGAATTATTCATGTGTGGCAATTGGAAACATTATTACCCACTCGCTATGTGGCCAGATGATCTGGGAACACCGCCTAAAATATCGAAGGAAGAAACCTCAGAATGACCATGGACTCCAAGCTATTGATGAATGCCCAAGTGGATAAACTAGCAAGATCAAGCTTTGTTACTATAGAAACTCTGCGACAAATCTTCCCCCATTTGGCATTTCCACACAAGGTCCAGGCTACCATCTCCCTTGTTTTGTCCAAACTCGATTATGCCAATAGCCTCTACCATGGATCACCTTTAACGACTATGAAAAGACTACAATGGATTCAGAACTCGGCTGCCAGACTACTCTTACATATAAAACCATAAGACCACATCTCCCCTGCCTTGAAAGCCCTGCATTGGTTACCGGTTGCCAGAAGATCCACGTTCAAGCTGCTTTGTATCACCCACAAAGCGATACATGGAACGGGACCGCTCTTCATCAGGAATAAAATCACCAAATACATTCAACAAAGGAACCTCCGCTCTAGAGTGGCACCTCGTCTCAAAATCCCAAGGTACAAGAAAAAAACAATGAGTGGCACATCATGCTCTGTTCAAGCAGCCAAACTATGGAACTCTTAACCGCCTGATTAGCCAAAAAATAGGTATCCCTTTAGAGACACTAGATCAACCACATAATCACAGTCAGATACACCCCACTTATGGTCACAGTCAACAATACCTCACCAAGGGAACACACTAACTCAGGATGTCAAAACACTTATAGGCTCATTTAATAAAATTTAAAACAGTTTTTCAATAAAAAACATACAATAAAATACCCCATAATACATTCAGAAAGACATAGATAAAAACATGAAATGTTTCAATTTCATCAAATATTTAAATAGAAAAGACCCCCAGGAAAAGAATATTATGAGACACTCAAATTTGTCATTAAGTTGTTAATTTGAGACAATAGACAGCACACCGCAGGAGAATAAATTCTCTGTTCCCATATGTATACATCTTTTACAAAATTAACTTAAGCTTCAGCATCGACACGTTTCGGTGGATTGACTCGATATAACCACCTTCATCAGTACAAACACATGAATAAATCTTCTCCTTTCCGTTTATGTTACACAATAACCCTATTTCGTGAAAAAAGGGGAAATTTTATCAAACAGGAGGAACCCAACCCAACCATAATACTCTTAACCCCCAACATAAGATCCACAGATAACCACCTTATCTTCAGAAAACAGAATTGGCTCTTCCCCACATAACCACCATACGCAAACAGATAGAAATATACAGCATATCTCTCTGTATATAATCATTTATGTGTACTATAGATATGTACCTATATATGTGTATTGTTTTGTATAAACGTGTAGAATACTTATGTTTAAAAAAATTATTATATATAGATATTCCTTAAATCTGCTTAACAAATGTACATATTACTGATAGTTACATTATTCTATGTTTTTTTAACATGTATATAAGTAACTGCATAAATAACTAAATCTTTTTATCATAACTATTTATCTACAATTGCTTCACTACTAAACAAATATATATGTATATAAAAATAAATAAAAGTCATTTAAAGTACAACAACACTTAAAAGCCAGAGTTTATTTAATGCATCTTTAATCTACATATACTACCTTCCTTTATGCATCTATGTACCTTCCATGTACTTATGGATCTATATCTTTATTACTTTTGGATCCATATATTTATTACTTTTACTTATTTATTACTTTTCTTCTAACTCAGCATATCCAATACACTACCCTATTTTTCACCCATATACTACTCTCAATATATCCATTACCTCGACTCTCTCATTCATCCCAAACCCCCTACCACTACTATGATCCCCAAAATAACCCTTTCGAGACTCTTCCCTACTCCACCCCTCCTTGCATCATCTCATACCTCTTTTTACTATTCCAGTACCCCAAAATGAGCCTTTCTAAACCCTCCTTCTGACTCTTCCCCTCCACCTCTTTTTTACTCATCCCCCTCCACCTCCCTTTTACTCATCCCAAGCCTCCTCCTACTGCTATGAGCTCCCAAACAAAATTAAAAAAAAAATTCTAAATCCTACCCAACTATCCCTCCACTATCCTTTTCAATCCAAATAACAGACTAACATGTCCACCACTCAAATTAATTTCGTATTTCACTATACTAATTCACCAATAATCCTTTATGGGTTCCAGAGTAGCGTGCTACTCACCGAAAAAGCACTTCAACACCTCATCAGGGTTATCAAAGGCTATACAAATGCAAACCTTTTTACCTCTTCTACCCTTTCGCTATCCTTCTCAATCCTAATAACTGACTAACATATCCACCACTCAAATTACTTTCATATTTCACTATAATAATTCACCACTAACACTGTATGGGTTTCAGAGTAGCGTGCTACTTGCCCAAAAAAGCACTTCAAACCCCCATCAGGGGTAGCAAGTGCTATATAAATGCAAACCCTTTTCCCTTCTCTATCCCTCCACTATCCTTCTCAATCCAAATAACTGACTAACAAATCCACCACTCAGATTACTTTCATATTTTCGCTATACTAATTCACCACTAATCCTTAATGGGTTCCGGAGTACCGTGCTACTTGCCGAAAAAGCGCTTCGCTGCCTTGTCAGGGGGAGTAAGTGCTATATAAATGCAATTACAATACAATACAACTCTTAACTAGTGATAGAGGGAGCCTGAGAAGAAGACCTTGGTTAGGAACATGGAGAGCCAGAGTGTTAACAGAAAGGTTCTATTCAGCACTGTTGCAACATGAATTAGGTGAACAAGGACAATGTTGTTCCCATGTTCAGCCTGGGACATTTCGTGAATGTAGCCGCTTACAACGTGAGAATGGAAAAGGACAGTGGAGCCCCTGATGATGCAGACAGAAGGGTGTTACCTGGGATATTCTGGTGCAAATGACTGGATTTCACACTGTTTGAGGTTAAGGATATTTTCCTTTGGGCTTTGAGAGGTTTAGACCTCTATGCATATTCCCTTTGATTCTTTACTGAGTGTGGCTTCGGCTAACACTCAGTTCAATGACCCAAGAAGACTCTTGACCGAGCTTCTGAAATGCTGACACCTTCTCATACTGACCCGCATTTTCCTGTTTTTCTGCATTTGCTTGATTTTTGAGGAACTCTTTAGACTATTGAACCATCCTCTTAGTTTGGACTATAACTTAGATGAGTTTTAATTTTACTCATGCATAGAAGAGTGAACCAGAAACTCTTCTCTGTGCACCGAATCTTGCTATTGATTGTTTGTATTGCTGTGACTGAATTTCACGTTTGCCTTATACTGGTACGCCTAAACTTTATTAGGAGGTTGGGTTTCCCGGTTGTTATTCTGTATCTTTATAGCATGGTGCTGAGATTTTTTTATCTTAACTTGAATGATAATTTGTAAAACCTTCTTAACTATAGTCACTGATTCCTGGTCCTTATTGTGTAGCCAAATGGGTTATACTGTTATTTGAAACTGACAGATGAAAGGCTAACTCTCTTCACCTCTCAGGTGGCAAAGAAAAGGTTCATGGGAGGACAAAAGGTAAGAGGGTTGGCCCAGAGCGCTGCATCAATCGTCATGAGGAAGATCCGTCATCTAAGAGTGAAACGCGCTGGCTGTTATGTCTCCAGCGTAAAAAGACGAGTGATTGACTTCCTTCAAATTTTGTGAAAAGGACACAGCACGGATTTCATTTTTTGGATCAATTAACTATGACCAAACATAAGTACCATATGAAAAGATTGTTGAATTGCACATAGAACTAAGAACTCTAACATTAAACCCTCCTCTTCCTAAGTGTCCCCCCGCAATTCAACCTTCTCTCTTGCTGTGCATCAAAAGATGATAACTGCTGAATGAGGTTGTTAAAGTTTGGCAAAATGTGTATTGGCTGCTTTTTAGTCCCAGATTAAGGAAGGAGTGTATTAACTGAGATTACATAAGTATGGGTCTGTTTAGATGCCATGCTATTTTCGGGTTAGAAGGAATTTCTAAATATATGGAGCAGCGTAATTTAGACTCCTCCCTTACACGTCAATGAGATGCCGTTATATAAGGTGACCTGACATTATATTCACTGTGTGCCTTAATTTAATTAACATGAATGAAACATTTAAGCGCATTACTGAAATGTATTCACTGTAGAAACTAGAGATTCATATAAGTGTGTGCACTAATGTTTAGTTTAAACACAAATTGTCTATTCTTTATTTAGTTTTACATATACACCTACGTTTCAAATTATATTGCATATGTAAAAGTATTACATTGCCCACGTTTGTAGTTCATTTAAAGTTACACGTGTGCATGTATAACCATGTATTCCAAGTGCGCATTAAATGTTCATTTAGGTTAGCCTGACTACAGGCCTCAGTTTAAATGCTTCTTGCTTCACCAGAATGTTTTCCTTTTTCCATTGCAGGTTCATTATCATGATTTATGTTTGCTAGTGAAAGTTTTATTGTCTGTACTAATCAGCTGTTAGAGAGGCCTGGGAGGGACTTGGCAGTGAAAAACAATATTCAAGGCTGAGAACTGCTGCTTTAGTTGATGTGTTGGGAAATTAGAACAATGTTGCAGAAGCACGAGTAGTGCACTGATTGGACGCTGGTGATGTGAACAGTGATAATATGTTTGAATCTCATGTTTCTTTATATTGGTGTTCTCACAGCTTGTAGTTAGTGCTATTGGAGTTAGGCTTTAGGAAAGAGCCTTTTAAGGCTTTAAGAGGTACAGACCTCTCTGCTTGCACAATTCTTGCAAGTGTCAAGCTTTTTGCTAAACACTTATTTCCTTTTCTTTTAGACCTCTACTGAAGTCTGATCATGCTGACACCTACCTATTCTATTGCTCCCAAATTAGAAAACCCTAATAGATGATCCCCTATTTGACCCATGTTAGAGTAGAGAAGGGAAGTTTCTTCATGGAACACCTGTTCACTTTTATTTGCTATTATCTGCTTGTGTTTGTTACAATTCTGTATCTTATGTTATGGTGTCTCAACCAACTGCGATATTTTGCTTTGCCTATTGTACTAATGTACTTAATGAATCTGCTTATGGCTTGCATATTGACTGGATTGATTGGAAATCCAAATAAAACACTTTAATCATATTCATTGATTCCTGGTCCTCGTTGTGGAGTCACATAGGCTTCACAAGTTAAATTGTATTGTTGATGTTTACTCCCTTTCAATGTTTCTTGTCAGCTATTAAGGTTCATCAAATCTGTTGAGTAAATTCTTTGATGACTTGACTGAGAGACCACAGTTGTAAGGCCCAGGACGCTCCAGCAACTATATGGGGAATTTTCTGGTGGCAGAAAAATGAACTCTAAATGTTTAATTCATAGTTCATGCAGGTTTTGCCGTTTTGTGGGCATAGCACTGTTTGCTTTGGCGTGGGAGTTCTCAACCCCGCTGATAGTCTATAAAGGAGTCATATTGCTAGTCACATTGCTAGTGAGTCCTCACTGCATTGGAATATCTTAGCAGTTTATTATATATTCTCAGAGCAGGCTCACAATTAGCCCACAGGTGTTTTAGTGTGGTAGGCGAGGGCCATCTTGAGATTTTTTAAGGATGTGCAAGTAATTGTTGGGAACAAGAATCTCATTCTCTCTCGCACTCTCTTTCTCTCTCTCTCTCTTTCTCTCTCTCTCCCTCTCTCTCTTTCTCTCTCTCTCTCTCTCGTGCTCTCTATCTCTCTCTCTCACACACCGTCCTTCCATTCCACACTGTAAACAATGTTTCTGTAGGTGTACACAAAACTACTACACCACTTGGGCTTGTTTTTTCCATTTAAATGTCATAACTAAGTTTTGATTGACACCTGTAATGAGGCACTGTGGCCTAGTGGTTAAGGCCCTAGGCTCTTACTATGAAGGTTATGGGTTTGATTCCATGGTTATGTATGCTTGTGATCTCATGTGCATGGATAGGCAAAGGTAGTTTCTTTGATAAAGGTTGACAAATATTTTATCTTTTCACTTTGTCTAAATAGCTGAATATATCTCTTTTTAAGTACATCTTACTCCAGAGAATAAAAAAAACTTCTCTCTCTCTTACTCTCTCTCTCTCTCTTTTTCTTTCTCTTTCTGTCCGTCTTTGCATTCCACACTGTAAACAATCATACTGTAGGTGTACACAAAACTACTGCACCACATCTGCTTGTGTTTTCTTTTTTGTTTCATAATTCTTTATTGAAGGGTTAAAACAAAACAGGTGGTTAGGAAATGGGATGAAGAACTTGACACATGATACATGAAGCAATCATGAATTGCAAAATAGGTGCAGCACTTGATGCATAGCATGTGGCAGCCCATCGAATTCAGTGCGCGGGCGGGGTCCAGTAGGGAGAACTCCAGGACAAAAGCACGGTTCTGCAATGCCACTCATGATGATCAGCATGGAAAGGTGTAGCCGGGGAGAGAGCAGGACATGAGAAGGGGGAGGGAGGTGTGTGGGAACCCCACATTCCGGGGGGGGGGGGAGATAGGGGGAACAACAAGAAAAGAAGAGCGAAGTGGGAGGCAGAGGGGAGGTTAGGGGAGGAAAAGAAGGGGGAGAGTGAGTGAGCATCCGCAAGGGCCATGGTGGGGCCACAAGGTTCGGGCAGTTGACAGTTCAGCATTCGGTACTCCCACAGGAAATCAATAATGTTCATCCCTCACGTCTAGCATCCACCTCCCTGAAGAAAAATTGCCCAGGTGAGAAGGAAGGTCTCCATTTTGACCTGCAGATTATAGATAGCCCACTCATATGAGGCCGCCTGGTACATGGCCAATAGCCACTTGTCATGAGAGGGGGGTGGGTGAGGGCCAGTGGCAGAGGATGCAGGTTTTTGCTGTGGCAAGCGCTGTGTGCAGTAGGCGGCCCTGAAGGCATGAGATGTCTTGGGTGTCCGCAAGGTCATGTAACAGGATCAAAGGAAGATGCGGGGTGTTGTGACTGGCAGGGTCTCACTCAGGGTTGTGCCAACTGCCTCCCAGAAGGGTCGGACCATGGGACAGTCACAGATTATATGAACCAGGTTGCAGTGGTCGTGATCGCAGGGCCAGCAGTTTGCGTGGGGCAGCATGCCTGCCACCCGCAGTTTCACAGGGGCCCAGTGCCTGTCATATAGAGACTTAAAGAGGCAGAACTTTAACCGTACCTCCTGGGCACCACAATCCAGCACCTCCAGAAGTGCCGCCCAATCCTCTGTGCCATATTCTATCTGAAGTCTTGCTTGCCATTTGATACCGAGATTATTCAGGAGGGGCAAGGAAAATAGATGGCGACTCAAGAGGCTGTAGAAGTGAGACATCACCCCTCGAAAGCAACCCCATGCACTGTGGTAGGAAATTATGGGGGAGGGCCGGAGGGAGCAGGGTCATGCACCCAAGCATTGGGAGAGGCAATGCCGCAGCTGTAGAAACCACCAGGGCTGATGAGGTGGGAGGCAAAACTCCTCACAGAGTGCCACAAAGGGTTTGAGGACACCTTGCTAGAGCACTTGTTGGAGGGTGTGGATGCCTGCAGAGTGCAACACACTCAGTTCAGTACCTCACCACCTATGCAGAGGCCAGAGTTACCCAATAGAGGTGCATGTTCATGGAGGAGAGGGTCCATCTCGAGGGGAGACGATGTGCCCACTGCTATGATTTGGCCATCTCTTGGAGCATTGGATTCTTGGGGCTTGCTATGGTTGCGTCACTATAATAGAGGGGATACAGCCCCTACGGGCAGTCCAGCAAGGTGTGTTTTGCCTGTACCCACAACGGTGGGTCGGGCGTCCCAGGCAGCATGCAGGCAAGCTGCACCAAGTGAAGAGCCAGGGCGTGAAGCTCAAACGAGGGGAGACCCAGGCCTCCACAGGATCAGTGGGCCAGGAGTTTGCTACTGGCCACTGAGGGGCAGCAGAACCCCCAGATCAAGGACCGTACGCTCTTGTCCATGGATCACAGCAATGAGAGAGGCACCAGCAAAAGGAGCATGCTGAGGGCATTAATGTATCGTGGCAGGGTCACTTTCCTGGACCCTGTCCCACAACAAGAGGCCGAATTGGGCCCATTTCCCAAAGTCCAGTTTCATGCGTGTCAACAGGGAATCAAGGTTATCTGCCACTGTGTGGTCCAGCCCTCAGTTAATGTAGACCCCCAGGTACTTTAGGTGCAAGGACTTCCACTGAAAAGGATAGCGGATAACGCTGCGCTGGTGGTCACCCGGGACATTGGCAATGCCTCGCTTTTGTACCAGTTGACCCGGTAACCCCAGAGCACTGCAAAGCCAGAGGTAACTTCCAAGAGGTCCGGGAGGGAGAGAGAGAGGCCTGAGAGGGTAGGCAGAATTTTGTTGGCATAAAGCAGAATGGCCGACGTCCCTCTAGGAATGGGGATGCAGGTTAGATGTGGGGATTGATGAAGAGAGGCCGCAAGGGGTTCCAAGGTGGGAAGGAACAGGAGGGGTGACAGCGTTCAACCCTGCCATGTCCCCTGGCAAGATGGTAATGCGTTCAAAAGAAATCCCCCGCAGTTAACTTGGGTAGTGGGTGAGTCATAATGCCATCGGACCTTAGCTATGAAATCAACAGGCAGACAGAATCCCCGAAGGGTCACAAATAGGTATCCCCACTCAATCCTATCAAATGCCTTCTCGGCATTGAAGAAGAGGGCGATCATTGTGTATGTCCTTGGCAGACCACAGGGCATTAGGAAGTGTGCAGAGGTCGTTCCTGGAGGTGTGCCCAAAGACGAACCCCACCAGCGTATGATGAATGAGGGATGGGATCACTGCCTGGAGGCTAGCCACAAGAACCCCGGCAAGAATCTTAAAATCCCAGCTAAGCAGAGAAATGGGTCTGTAGCTCCCGCAGAGTAGGGGTTCTTTCCCTGGTTTAGGAAGGACCGGGATTACTGCCTTGTTGGAGATGCAACCAAGGGAGGAAAAACTGAAGCTTGGGTCCCGTCGGTGCGTACACCAACCCAACACAGAGCATCCACTCACTGAGTCAGAGTTTCACAAAAGTGTAGCGGGCGTCGGGGTCCGTCCAAGTCTTGAGGATAGTGAAGGGCAGGGACTTGCATAAAAGAATCGTGATGCCACATTTTTTAGGTTGCCTGGGCCCATCACCCATCGCTGCCAGACAACTGCTGTGGACCACCCTCCCCACCCGGTCACGAATAATTTCTCCGATTCCTCATGGGAGAGGTGGGTCTTCTATATTAAGGCCATGTTGACGTGCTTAGACTGCAGGTAGGACAGCACTTTCTTGCATTTAATGAAGTGCGTCAAACCAATAACGTTCCAGGAGATGGCTTGCTGGGGCAAATGGGGCCGGAGGGCACTAACGGCCATTGTGGCATGGTGGTGGGGGAAGCAGGGGAAAAGGGCAAAGGAAGAGGGAGTTAGGAACAGAAGGAAGAAGAGAAAAAGAGGGAGAAGACAAAGAAAGAAAGAAGGAAAGGAAGGAAGAAAGAAAGAAAGAAACCCTTGAGTGGGGGAGATGCGTAGAGGTGTTAGAAGGGGGGAGAAAAAAGGGGGTGGGAAGGGCAAAGAAAATGGATTAGTGGTGAAGGCTGGGTGCAGACTCAAGGGCAGGGATAAGACCGGTGGGAGTGAGGATGGGCAGGAGAGAAGGGAAAAAGAAAAAAGGAAATAAACTTGTGCAGAGCTGAGGGCAGAAGCCACAGTGGAAACTGGAGAATGTGTGCTGCAGGACTAAACCTGGGAGTACAGGCGCACTGGAGGTCCCAAGGGGAGGGGCAAAGAGAGCGGGAAATGATTTGCCAGGTCAATGGCAGAGCTGTGAGGCTGAGGAGAGACAGGACCAAAGGCGGTGGCTCCCAAGGACTCCGGGGGGGCGGCGACAGCATGGGTGTGCATAGTGTAGGGGACATCGGCGGGCAGAAAGGACTTGTCAGGGGCACGAACGTTGGGCCCATAGGATGCAAGCAGAGGTGCTGTGGCAGCAGCGGTCAGATCAACAAACTGCCCAGCGAAATAGAAGAAAACATAGCATAATACAGCAAAACATGGGAGGGCAGAGGGAAACACAGCATCAACACAATGCAAGAGACAGGCATTCAGGCAATAAAGATATACTCAACCATCCATCCGGAAGGCGGCAAATGTCTCATGGGGCAGTGGCCAGAACAGGAGAGCAGCAGCCAAGGCAAGGAAATGCGTACCTCAGTCCTCAGGCAGGCCGGATTTCAATGGGGAACATGATTTGTCACAGCCTTGTCCTGAGTAAGGGCAGCCACCACTTTGAGTGCCATGTCCTTGCAGTCCATTGATTGAGCTAAGCAGTCCAGCGCCATTTCTCTGTGATGGCCCCCACCAGAGCCCTGGTTTCTGCCAGTGGGGGGGGGGATTCCGGCGGATGGAGAATCAGGGGAGTCCAAAGGTGCAATGTCCATCCCTTGCTCGGAGAGGCCATCCAGGAATAAGCGTAGATCCTCCTGGTCAAAAGAGTCCTTCGACCTGCCGTCCTTGGTGATCCACATATGTGCCAGTTCGAATAGTCCAAATTTGATGTTCAGCTCCCATAGTTGGAGCCACATAGCTTTAAGGCCTTCCTCTTATCGTTGGTATCTCGAGAAAAGTCAGCGGCAATGCGGCTCCCGTGCCCCTCAAAGTCATACGGGCCGTGAGAGTGAGCCGCAGTCAGGAGCTGCCACACCTGGTCATGGCGGAGGAAGCAGGCAATGAGGCGGCACACCCTCTCCGATGTTGCCAGATGGGGCGGACCCAGATGATGGCCCCTCTGGATCTCTAAAGGGGGAGAGAAGGTCAGCCCCGTGAGCATAGGGAATTGTCTCTAAGGAAGGTCCGAAAATCCGAATCCTCGGCCCATTCTGGAAAGCCAAAAAAATTGACATTGTCCCTGCAGCTTTTATCCTCCAGGTCTATGAGTTTATTTTGCAGGTACCAAAGCTGCTCGTGTTGGTCCGGGAGGCAGTTGAGATGCTCTTCCACAGTCAAGAGGTGACACTCCACCCCCTCCACCCTGTCCTGGAAGCCTGCTATGTTGGCCCGGATGGATGTAGACTCCTCAGTGAGGTCAAACATTTTAGAATCCATTCCCATCAGGCAGTAGCCGACCGCGGTGTTCTCTTGAAGGATGTGGTCCATCGTAGGGTCCAGCTGCGGACAGGAGGAGGTTGCAGAGGCGGACATCATAGGGGGCACGGCCACAGGACAAGGGTGGGAGACGACCTTCATGAAGAGTAACTGGTGGGAGGGCTTGCAATAGGGCATCGCCAAGGCATCAAGTAGAATAGTGGGTAGTTTGGTTACCCTGCAGGATGATGCGGGTCGTAGATGATCAGTTTGTGGTTCTCTCCCACTGCCAGAGGGGGAAGCCCCCATGGGTAGATATAACATGGGAGGATCCTATCTCCGGTAGGGTAGTCCACTGATGGGGCAGCCAGTGCCCGCTGGGCGTTGTCCCTTCCTGCACATAAACAATCATTAAATAAATGAGGTTTTGCAAGTTCTATGTGTGCTAATGCAGCACTCATAGAAGTTGAAAAAACGCCATTTCAGATTGTTTATGTGCAGGAAGGGAACTCTTCCTGCACATAAACAATCATCTCCTTGACGCAGGCATCCTTGCACCATGGTACAAGGGAGCCTGCGTCGGCGCATGGCAGCCCATTGTGCACCAGTGCAGGGGAGAGTACAGGAATGCAACATATTATTGTAAATATGTCGCATCCCATTGCTTAGAAAGTGCTGCAGCGTGGCTCAGCCAAAGGGCTTGCGGTGCCGCGCTGCAGCACTTTCTTGTAAATGTGGCCCTATGTTACTATAGGTGTATACAAAACTAGTACACCTCATGGGCTTAGGTTTTCAATTAGAAAATCATAACTAAGTTTTAATTCAGACCAGAAAGGAGTCCCCATGGCGTAGTGATTAAGTTCCTAGACTTTTTCTCTGAAGGTTATTGATATGATTCCTGGTGCTTCAATGGCTCTGTATGTTCAAATATGTGCTCAGTTAAAAGAATAGGCAATGGCAATTTCTTTGATAAAGGTTGGAAAATTGTTTTTCTTTTCACTTCATCTGAATATATCTCTTTTTAAGTACATCTTACCCAAGAGAATAAAAAAACTTCTCTCTATCTCTCTTTCCCTCTCTCTCTCTCTCTCTCTCTCTCTCTCTCTCTCTCTCTCTCTCTCACTCTCTCTCCGTCTTTCTATTCCACTCTGTAAATGATGTTACTGTAGGTGTCCACTAACCTACTGCACCACATAGGGGTGAGTTTTCGATTTGAATGTCATATATACATTTTGATTCAGACCAGTTATAGGAAAGTGCCCTTTTTGGATGGTCACCCCCCACCCCCACCCCACACACACATTTTGCTCTGGATGCTGTGCTTTTAGAACTGAAAGTGCACTGGGACCTGCCAACCAGGCCCTAGTGCCAGTGCTCTCTCCCTCAAAAGGTAATGTGAATTGGTACACCCAATTGGCAAGATACTTTATCCCCCCCCTTGTAAGTCCCTAGTATATGGTGCCAGTGGTACCCAGGGCAAGGGTGTTGAAGGGGTCACCAGGCTGCAGCACTATTTGTGCCACCGTGAAAGACCTGAGTAAAAGTAAAGTCTGCAGGACTGCTACCGCAGCCTGCATGAGCAGCTTCTCTACTCGAGTGCGACTCTGCACACACCATGTGTGACAGGGTCACCTCACTGCCTTAAGGTATGTAAGTCACTCCTAAGGTAGGCCTCCTAAACCCCAGGATGCAGGGTTAAATATCTTAATGGTGAAGGCATATATGTATAGACATATATAACTCTACAGTAACATTGCCATTCAAGTTTACTGTAATTGAACGGCGGTCCACAGGTTAATGTGGACTGGAAACCAGACAAAATCGAGATAGCCAGCTCCACAATGGTACCACCAAATTTGGTCATGTTTGGTATCAAACACCATGCTATTTTACCCCTGACACGATTCTCGTGTCGAGGGTGAGATGGCATGCACCCAGATAGCATCCTTAGAGGTTGCCCACCGAGATGCCAAGTTCCCTTGTGCTCTGGCGAGCTTTCTGAGCAGTTTGCCACCAAGACAGAATTCTTACCTTCTGCTGGTGAGTGCTATCACTCCCAGAGGATGCAAGACAAAAGACCTGGGCAGGAAGGAGATCACACCTCTGCCCTCCCAGGATGGATAGTGAAAGACCCATCAGGGCGGTGAGTCACAAAGGCTTCACTGCCTCTGATATGCAAGTGACTTGTCTCCCAGTGGAGACAATGGCCCTCACTGCCCCCAGGCACTCGTGTTTGCAGCCACATGGGAAATTAGGTTTTCAGGAGGTGTACAACCCCTAAAAGCAAGCCACACCTCTGGGGGGGCTAGTGTGTCTGTACAGTGGAGGATTACTTGTGCCATCTTCAAAAGTCCCAAGAACAGTGGGTTCTGTGTAGTTTGGTGACATACACCTGCCGGATGTGGTCACCTCAGGGGCAGATTAGCTGCAGGACTAGTAATCCATTGGCTACTAGCCCTCACACCCAGCATTTAAGGGGTGCCCCTGACACCAGTATTCCGGATCTGCTTTGAAGAAAAAAAGGACAAAGAAGAAGCAGTGTCAGCACAAGGTAGGACTCCACAAAGAAGAGGCGTGAAGTACTGCACCTGTGGCAGCCCCCCTGCACCCGCTGGACTACAACTCGTCCCGGACCAGAGACCGGTTCCAAAAGGAAGGCAAACCCCTCTACGACCCAAAGACTTCACCAGAACTCCCTAGGACTAAAGGTACTAGTCCCCTGCAGTCGGCACGCATTAACTGCACTGACACGATTCAAAGAAGAACTGACCGCAAGGCTCTGTCATGGACCAGTGAAAAAGTAACATGCCAGGTGCCTTCTGGGAAACGTAGTCCTGAACTTCAGCGAGTCTCAGCTCTCTACAGCATTCCCAGGACATCTGGAAGAAGTTTGACCCGTTTGTGACCTTTGCCAGGACCAAGGCTTGTTGGTGGTCTGGCTGACTACTAACTGCTTCACTTGACGCCCCATGTGGAGTGAATCTTTTGCATTGTCCCCCCTCCACTTCTGTAGCATAGTTTTTGAGATGTTGCATCCCAAAAAGGGCTTTGTTGGCACGCCTGGTAAAGCCAATTCCTGCAGTCCCTTTCAGCACCACAGATAGCCAGGCACACCGCTACACCTGAGATGCCCGAGCTACGTAGAGCTGTTCTACCTGGTGAATCCCGGTCCAAGGGCCCCTCCAAGCTTTACCTCCAAGGGGCTCTTCTGAACTCAACCTGCAAGTACTGTTTTGTCAAGTACTGTTTTTGACAGCTACCGCGGCTCCCGTACAACACCAAGGAAAGCCAAGTCACCTCTACACTCGGACTCCCTGGGCAAGATAAAACTGTTCTGACTGTTGAAGCCTGGTCTGTGGACCCACAAGACCTTAACTCCAAGTGGGTTCCGTTGAACTCACCCCGCAAGTGAGTGTCACCTGAGATTTTCCCCACTGACTGCAATGGTAAAGTTTGACATCTCTGCAAAGTATTGATTTCTTGAACACTTTAAAATTTATAACTCTGGTTATCCACCTTGATTGATTTCATTTTTGTGTCTAAAGTTATATAAAAGTAAGATCTATTTTTATAAATTGGTGTCGGATTTCTTTTGAGTCGCGTCAATTACATATTGTCAATGTTGGTACTGTAAAATGCTTTACACATGTTCCTCTAAGTAAGCCTGTATGCTCTTTGCCACTCAACCAGGACTGAGAGAAGGATTACTAGAGTGAATCAGTTGGTCCACTAGTGGGTATCGTGCTAGTATTACATGGTAAGGCCTCCCAGCCATACCACATAATATTGCCACCTTGCTACTCACCTTGTTTGACTACATCTCATTCTAAGTACGTCTTACCCCAGCGCATAAACATTCTCTCTCTCTCTCTCTTTCTATCTTCCTCTCGCTCTCTTTTTCTCTCTCTCTCTCTCTCTCTGTCTCTCCGTCCTTTCATTCCACTCTGTAAACGATGTTGCTCTAGGTGTACACCAACCTACTGCACCCCATAGGTCTGGGTTTTCGATTTGAATGTCAGATATATGTTTTGATTCAGACCATTAAAGATTCACTGTGGCCTGGTGTTTATGGTCTTAGGGCCAGATGCAACAAGCATTTTTCTCCTCGCAAACGGGCCGTTTGCGATCGCAAAAAATGCTTTTGCGATGCATCAAACCCAATTTTGCGATTCGGTTACCTGTTACTGAATCGCAAAATGGGTTTGGGATTCGCTATTTGGAATGGGGCGTGTTTAGGACGTCCCTTCCAAATAGCGAATCCTAACAGTATGCATGAATGTCTTGTGAATGTGGTCGCAAAACAGTCGCATATTACCACCTACTTCAAGTAGGTGGTAAGACATTCGCAAATGGGAAGGGGTCCCAAAGGTACCCCTTCCCCTTTGTGAATGTTTGTAAAAGAATTTTTAAGAGCAGACAGTGGCTTTTTGTAAAGCATCTCATTTTCCTTTAAGGAAAACGGGCTGCTTTACAAAAAAAAATGATTGCTTTATTTAAAAGCAATCACAGACATGGTGGTCCGCTGATCTCAGCAGGCCACCATCCCTGTGAATTTTGCGATGCCTAGGGGGTTACAAATTGTGACCTACCTCATTAATATTCATGAGGTAGGTCATTTGCGACCCCTTAGGAATCGCAGAAAGTGTACTGCACACTTTCATGCATGCTGCTTACGATTCCCTAATTGCGAATCGCAAAGATTCGCAATTAGGGAATCGCAAAACATTTTTTGATGCCTCTGGCCCTTAGACTCTTAGGGGCCGATTACGATGTTGTTAGGAAGGGCTCTGGATGGGATTCGGTATTGTTGAATCCAATTCGGAACCCTTGGATCCGACCGAATCGGTCACCCTTCCGGACGACCGAGTGCGATGCAAGGAAACCGTCCGGGCTGTCTGAATCGGTTCCGAACGAGATTCAGGCAGCTTGAGTCGTTCGGAGCAGAATCGTACAGCCCAATGGAGACGGTCTCCGAACGAGCAAGTACGATGACCGATTCGGACAGCCGTTCCGAATTGGTTTGACCAAGACGAAACAGCTTTGGGAATCGGTCTTTGGGGGCCCGTTGCGGGTCCCCCTTCATCAGGAGGTGACTGAATGTGGCCCGTGAGGGTACCCAAGTGACCCCTCTTCCCAACCATGCACAATGTGCCAGGCACCATGGGGTGCCCGCCACAGTGTGCAAGCTTTTCCCCAACCACCCCTTTTTTCAACGGGAGCCTGTGTTTGCGTTCGGTACACAGGCTCCCATTGAAGTCAATGGGAGTCTGACTGAACCGAGTACGTAAGCATTCAGACACATCGTAATCGGTCAATAGGACTCCCCAAATACGAATCGTTAGGAAAGCATTCCTAACCCGATTAGTTTGGGAATACTTTCCTAACGACATCGTAATCGGCCCCTTAATATGAAGGTTAAGTGTTCAGTTCTGGTGTTTCAATAGTTGTGTGTGCTCCAGTTACAAGGATAGACAATAGTAACTTATTTGATAAAGGTTGGAATTTTTTTTTTCTTTTCACCTTGTTTGAATATATCTTTTTTTAACCCGTTTGCTGCTCCGAACGTTCCGCGCCAGTGCGGAACGTTCTATCAAACGGGCGGGGCCGCGTCGGCCAATGGACGTGCGCAGCACTACCGAGGTAGTGCTCGCGACGGCCGTTGGCCGACGCATGCAGCAAACGGGTTAAGTACGTCTTACCCCAGAGAACAAAAATCCTCTCTCTCTCTCTCTCCATCCTTCCATTCCACTCTTTAAACAATGTTACTGTAGGTGTACACTAACCTGCTGCACACGATAGGCCTGGGTTTTCGATTCGAATGTCATATATAAGTTTTGATTTAAGCATTGTAAGGAGTCACTGTGGCTTAGTGGTTACGGTCTTAGACTCTTATTCTGAAGGTTAAGTGTTCAGTGTCTGGTGTTTCATTGGTAGCTTGTTCTCAGTTACAAAAATATGTGATGGTAATTTCTTTGATAAAGGTTGCAAATATATTTTTTTCTTTTTAACTTGTTTGAATATTTCTCTTTTTAAGTATATCTTAACCCAGAGAATAAAAATCTTCTCTCTTTCTCCCTTTCACTCTCTCTCTCTCTCGTTCTCTCTCCGCCCTTCCATTCCAATCTGTAAACGATGTTACTGTAGGTGTACACTAAACTACTGCACAATGTAGGTGTGGGTTTTTGTATCGAATGTCATATATGTTTTGATTCAGACCAGTAAGAAGTCACTGTGGTGTCATATTGCTTTATCCTTTCTCAGTAAAAACTGTGCGTTTGTTGGACAACATAAACGTTGGGATGCTGCAAGTCTGATTCCCTGCAACCCCTCTGGAGATGTTGGCCTATAGTCCTGCTAGCTCACAGTGCACCATTCGCAATCCTAACCTTACAGGGTAACAAATGTGTGTGCAACCTCAGAACATGACAACCCTGACTCCCCAAAGAATCGTGGTAACAGATCTAGAACCTTTTCGTTCAGACTCTCATGCATGCCCAAAGAAAATACGCAAGAAATACACAACCTGCAGTTTCAATATTTATTGAAGCTGTGAGATTCTTGAGTAAAATTTGTGCGCTGCATTTACTAATAGAATTAAACATATTACCATAATTAGCAACACAAGAACAATGGAGAGAATGAATAATTCCACTACTGTGATAAAACAATGAATATATGCTGGCATATACGTAATGTAATATAGTATAATGTAGTGTGCTCCTACCTAATGCTCCCTAACCTAGTTTGGTCTAGGTTGGGTGATCTGCCAAGAATCCCTGCCGGGTAACCTAACTCCCAATTACCTGCAGGCAAGAGTCATCAGTCTGTCAGTCTTAGTGTAGGGCGGGACATCCTTCGTGGAGATGACAGGAATCAGCTGAGCTGGAATTCCAACATACCGCAACCTCTGAAGTGTCTGCAGAGTGCTCATCTTATTTTAACAAGGAAGTGAAGTCATATATAAATAATAAACAGTGCCCATGTTGGCATGTCTTTGTCAGGCCGCAATTGTTTATGTTAGCTAGATAGCGTCGTCACCTGCTGGGCCACAATCAGCAGTGACATTTGGGCGGTGAAATCCATACACCGTACTGAATGTTCAAGGTGTCATGATAGTGTGCCTACGAAGTTGAAATGTAAGCAAATGCAGTTTCGGGGAAATCTATCCCTCACTGACACGTACACAGATGTATGTCAAAAGTCACTGTGTTGCTGAAGGAAGGCAACTTAAGAAACATGAGCATAAAGATGGCATTGCTCTCTAGTCTGGCCATTTGACAGTGGCCTCGCACTTAAGTTCTTAGAGTCTTAAGCACCTAATGAGCAGTGGTATTTAGTTGGGTAAATGAAGGCGCCACTCGGGAGAGATAACACAAATATTTGATATTTACTTGCTGTATTGATCACGGTGCTGCAAGGTGAAGAGAACCACTGACCTCCTCAAAACACAAAATGGCCTTGGCCAATTGACAGATATACAAAGGAATTCCTCAGCACACGTCTGTTATGTCACAATATACATAAACATGCTTGATGTGAGCATAAGTAAAATACAAGTAGGTAAGTTCTTATTTCTTTTTTCCTTTTTATTTTCCGATGTTCAGACAGCCGACACGTGTTTCGTCGCTTACATGGGAATTAATCCCGCGACTTTATCAAGGCTATTGTCTTCCTGTGTATAACCTTTATTAGTGGTGTTAATTCCAACCCACACTGGGATTCAATATCTCGCGACGTCTCACTTCTCAATGTTAAATCCAAGGGATCCCTGTATGTCCCAGAAGTCCAGAATCTTATTTCTTAGTAGTTTGATCCCACACACGGACGTCGCTCCTCGTGTTGCCGAGTACGGTACAATGCTGTGCCCGACTGAAGCACCCTAAACATGAGCACAATGAAGTGTGAAGACACTTGGCTGTCATTAGCCTTTTGGAGTAACACTCAGGGGAGAGACAAAGGAAACAGACCTTGTTTAGAAAATTCACTCCCCTTACCAACATAATCTGCGGACTCACCTCCCTTTCTAGACTTGGGGTGTCGATCTCCCACCAGGTCAATACAGACACTGTTTTCATTACTGGACTTTTGTGATAGCTGATGCATTTTGGGTGTTTTGGTTCCATGGAACTAATTTGACTAACATATTGGAACACAATGATTTATAAGTAAAAAGATCAGGACTGAAGATGGTGTGTATAATGACATGGAGCGATTTGGCCTCCCTGTCACCACTAGCAACCCATGACAGTGCTCAGGGACAAACAGTTATTAGAATCGTGCTAACAAGGTCACTGCTGCATTTCTAAAACTACCATATCTCCATCCCCCCACCCTTCATTGCCTGAGTCTAGTCCTTCAGGTTCAGGAATGCAAGCAATGCACTTTCACAGCCCAGGCCGGCGGTTTACCTCAGTCCCCATAATCTTGTGCTGTGTTTTACCAGTGGTGTGTAACATGGATCTTACTGATCTCTGCAGTTACACACTGACAAAAAATGTAAAGTCCTGCTGCCTGTCGCCAATCATGCAACTTGTACACGACACACACACACAGGGTTGTCGTGCAGGGTCTAGGCATTATGTCCAAGTGGGTCGTTACAAGCTTGAGGAATGTTGGCATCGCACTCTTTCCTGAACAGAAAAAAGGATCTGGTAAGTATTATCAATCAGTAAAATGGTATTCTGCCACCACCACTTAATGTATGTGCCCCAGAACATGGAACATAGTGCGTTGTCAACTAGAGAGAACACTTGGTGCACCGCTCCACACCACAGAGATAGGCTCTGAGTCTCAGAACAATGAAGAAAACCTTAGGCCTCATTGCACACGCATGATTGCTATGTGTGCTGGGAGAAAAAAATATATAAGGATATCAGATAACCAACAGCTGGGATCAATCTCAGCTGCAGTGTAAGCGTGTAGTACCATGCACAATACTTTCTCGTCCCAATAGTCAACATTTCTCCTTAACATGGTTGGATGCTGTTGAACAAGTTCTGAAACACTGTGATGATTTTTCATTGAACATCAATTTTATTACTGGTATTGTATTTTATTTTGCAATGTGAAACAGATTTCTATTTGCAAATATGTGGAACTGCATGATTCCAACGTAGCCCTACATCTGCACACTCAAACATGTGAGCTTTTGAATAAAAACATATGTTGACTAATAATCTTTACTGACATTTGTTGGACTGTTGGCAAAGATTAATTGATAATATTGTTTTAATGTGGAAAGTCACATATTACGTGCTTATGTTCTTTTGGCGTCAACCAGACGGGAGGAGGCATCGCCATCGTACACAAGAACACCATCCTCATCTCGACTAACTCCGACGAGACCTTCTCCGCCGCCGAACACCTACACTTCCAGATACACACTGACCCCAAGACCACCCTCCGAGGCACCCTCATCTACAGACCCCCGGGACCACGCACACTATTCAGCGAAGACATCGCAGACTTCATCAGCCCGCACGCCATGCCCTCCGCCGACTACATCCTCCTAGGGGACCTCAACTTCCACCTGGAGAACAGCAACGACAGAAACACCACCGCCCTGCTGGACAACCTCGCCAACCTCGGACTCAAGCAACTGGTGAACACGCCCACCCACTACGCCGGCCACACGCTTGACCCCGTCTTCTCGTCCAGCAAGCACATCTCCTTCAGCCACGCCACCGGACTCCACTGGACCGACCACAGCTGCGTCCACTTCAGCTTCAGAAAGACTGCGACCCACCACCACCCGCAACAGGCTCCCCGCCGGAGCTGGAGCAAGATCACCGCCGAGCAGCTCACCGCCTCCTCAGCCAGAACACACCCACCAACACAACGGACCCAAACGAAGCAGCCAGCAACCTCGCCAAGTGGCTGACCGCCTGCGCCGACGACCTCGCACCACAAAAACCCTCCCAGCAGACCCGGAAGCAAGAAAACCCCTTGGTTCACCAACGAACTCAAGGAATCCAAGAAGAACTGCCGCACTCTCGAGAAAACCTGGCGACTCGACCAGACCACAGACAACAGGACCGCCCTCAAGCACGCCACCCGCAAACACCACCAGCTGATCCGTGCCACCAAGAAGTCGGCACTCAAAGAACGACTGGACAACAACGCCCATGACAGCAAGGAACTTTTCAGCATCGTCAAAGAGTTCTCCAACCCCAGCGCCGGAAACAACGACATCACCCCCTCGCAAGACCTCTGCAACTCACTCTCCGCGTTCTTCCACCGCAAGATCACCGACATACACAACAGCTTCGACGCACAAACAACGCACCCTACCGCCGAACCAACGCCCGCCACCACCACCCTCTGCAACTGGACCCCGATCAGCACCGAAGACACCACCCGCACGATGAACTCCATCCACTCCGGATCACCAACCGACCCCTGCCCACACCACGTCTTCAACAAAGCCGACGCCACCATCGCACCCCATCTCCGGGACATCATCAACTCCTCCTTCCACACCGCCACCTTCCCGGAGAGCTGGAAGCACGCCGAGCTTACCGCCCTCCTGAAGAAACCAACGGCGGACCCCACCGACCTCAAGAACTACCGTCCCATCTCGCTCCTTCCGTTTCCGGCCAAAGTCATCGAGAAGACCGTCAACAGACAGCTTGCCGCCTTCCTCGAGACGAATGGATCCCTCGACCCCTCGCAGTCCGGGTTTCGGGCCAACCACAGCACCGAGACCGCCCTTATCGCAGCCACCGACGACATCAGAACCCTAACCGACAACGGGGAAACAGCTGCCCTCATCCTCTTGGACCTCTCCGCGGCGTTTGACACCGTCTGCCACCGCACCCTAGTGAAGCGCCTCAGCAACATCGGAATCCGAGAGAAAGCACTGGAATGGATCATCTCGTTCTCGCCGGAAGAACCCAGAGAGTCCGCCTCCCCCCGTTCAGATCCGAAGCCACCGAAGTCATCTGCGGCGTTCCACAAGGATCCTCACTCAGCCCAACCCTCTTCAACGTCTACATGAGCCCCTCGCAGCCATCGCACGCCGACACAACCTCAACATCATCTCCTACGCCGACGACACCCAGCTGATCCTCTCCCTCACCAACGACCCCACCACCGCCAGAGCCAACCTACACGACGGGATGAGAGACGTCGCCGACTGGATGAGGAACAGCCGCCTTAAACTGAACTCAGACAAGACGGAAGTCCTCATCCTGGGCTCATCACCCTCCGCCTGGGACGACTCCTGGTGGCCCCCGGCCCTGGGCACCGCGCCCAAGCCAACGGACCACGCACGCAACTTGGGCTTCATCCTGGACTCCTCCCTGTCGATGACCAGACAAGTCAACGCCGTCTCATCTTCATGCTTCAACACCCTGCGCATGCTCCGCAAGATCTTCAGATGGATCCCCACTGAAACCAGGAAGACCGTCACCCAGGCACTCGTCACCAGCCGACTGGACTATGGGAACACCCTCTACGCCGGAACCACAGCCAAACTTCAAAAGAGACTCCAGCGCATCCAGAACGCCTCCGCACGACTCATCCTGGACATCCCCCGACACAGCCACATCACCGGACACCTGAAAGACCTGCACTGGCTCCCCGTCAGCAAGAGAATCACGTTCAGACTCCTCACCCACGCACACAAGGCCCTCCACGACCTGGGCCCAAAGTACCTCAACGACCGCATGACCTTCTACACGCCCACACGCCAGCTACGATCAACCAGCCACGCCCTCGCCACCGTACCACGCATCCGCAGAACCACCGCCGGAGGAAGATCCTTCTCCTACCTGGCAGCCAAGACCTGGAACTCCCTCCCCACTCACCTTCGGCGAACCCAGGACCATCTCTCCTTCAGGAAGCAGCTCAAGACCTGGCTGTTCGAGCAGTAACTTACCCCCTCCCCCAGCGCCTTGAGACCCTCCCGGGTGAGTAGCGCGCTCTATAAATGCCGTGATTGATTGATTGATTGATTGGTAACAGACTCAACAACTTTCAGATGGGCTTCCAAATGTATGCTTGCTTACAGCACCCTAGACAAATCTCCTTTCTTGATGTACTCTAAGGAAACATAACAGTAAGATTGCTTGCCCCATTGTCCTCAACACACTGCATAGAAATATACTTTTGCACCACCGGAACGTCACTTTTTTGACGTTCTGGTGGCGCAATGTGCCACTAGCATATTCATAAGGCCACTTAAAGCCACGTTACATGGCTTTTCATAGCCTTATAAATATGTGCCCCTTTAACCCAGAAAGCTGCATGAAAGGGGCGTTCGTTGGGTGTTGCTGGGGGCGTTCCCACCAACATCCAAGGCTTTTTGACACTGCCCCAGATTTACGAGAAATCGTAAGTCTGAGGCATCGCCAAAAACGTATGCCTCCTCAGTGGCGTAACGAAACTCGAGGGGGCCCCCCTGCAAAGTACATGGAGGGCCCCCCTTCCTGCTCATTCAGGAGCTCTCAGGCCAGTATACGTTGCTGAGGGGGCCCCCTGGAGCTCGGGGCCCCCCGCACTGCGGGGTCTACGGGGGCCTTTGTTACGCCCCTGTCCCCAGGTAAGGGAGGCACAACTAGGAGAAATATCTTTTATTTCTCCTCGTTTTTCCTCTTTCTATGTGTGCTGCATTCTGTAGCACACATAGAAAGAGGAAAAGCCTCTTGTGATTGTTTTTGTGCAATCACCATGGTGCAAAGGTGTCTGCAATGGCGCATGGCAGCCCATTGTGCACCGGCGCAGGGGAAAAGGACAGGAATGCGCCATATCTAGTAGATACGGCGCAGTCCTGCCCTTTTCTTTTGCCGTAGGGCAGAGCAGCACCAAAATATGCTGCGCTGCCCAACGGCAAAACATCCATAAATGAGGCCCTCTGTTTCTTCCTCTAGTCACCCTTCTATGCCACTAACAATGGTTTACCCTATTCAAAGCACCTTAAAGCAATATTTTTAAACACTGATGATTGGTTATTGGACAAGGACCTCAACTAGAGTTAAGAAATATTTTTACAGAGAGGATATGACATTGTCTCACAGGCTTGTCAAACACCTCTCACCAAGAGTAAAGTGCACTCTCAAATTTACCCCACAAACACAAGATCTTGGCTGAAACTGATTTGTCACCACATTCATTACCAGCTATGCCAATATAAAATCATCAAATAAAGTAAATGGATACTTATTTCAAGTGATTCTTATCATAGTTTTACTTTGCCAGTCCTCCTCAACTACTGAGATATTCTTTAAATGGAGGTGACTGTAGTAGTTACCAGTTTACCATTTGCAGGACCTGGCTGCAGTGTTACAGTTGTTGTGACTGCAAGAACCTAATTAATATAGCTTATAGCTTCACTAGTTACATTATGACTAAGGAATATAGATACCCAGGTGCATAAAGTATAACACAAAATAACTTATTTCCCTAGTCAATGTGTCCATGTGGATTGGCACATATTGGGGAAACTTTAGCAAGTTGAAAGAAATATAGGACAACTGTAATAAAATAAAAGCAACATGGATCCCACTTCCCTAATACACACTATTACCTTGTAGCATCCTTTAAGCCCTTAGATACAGCAGCAACACTAAGGGACAGATTTAGAGTTCATTTGTGAGGATACTCCATCACAAACTGTTAAGGTCACCCGCAATCTGGGTTTTTCAATGCACAAGGTAAAGACGACTTTTTCATGAAGCCACAATGGCAGCACACACTAGAATATGTAGTAGGTAAGTGCTCTCAAGAAGCTGCTACCTTCTCAAAAGGAAAAAGCCAAAGGTGTACAAAAAAAACCCTTGCAGGATGTGAATTAGCCACTCCCAAGAAACTCTGGGTCTCCTTAATGGACTTAGGAGCAGGCCAGTCCAGGATGCAGAGATCTCAAGAGGGTCCATTGGCTGTCCACTCTCAGAGAGGCAATACCCCAGACATTCCATGTTCTGTCAAACTCACACTTCTCTACTTTACAGAAAAGAATTTCCCATAAGATGTTGAAGAACAGAACAAATATGGTTTTAATGTTCAGGAAGGGAAGTAAAGAATATCAGGAGATCATCAGGGTACAAAATAAAAAAACTGGTTCAGAACATCAGAGAATATACTGTTGATAAATATCTAAAATACTGCTGGAGAATTGGTTAGGCCAAAATGCATGACCCAGTTCTCATAATGTTCAAAGGGTGTCCGAAAGTCCGTCTTCCCCTCATCACCCTTTTTTATCCTGGGCTGAAGGTAAGGTACCTGTAGATCTAACTTAATAAAGTATTTAGCAGCCTCAATGGACGGAAGAACATCTTTGATTAGTGGAAGCGGGTAATGGTCTTTTATGCTGACCTTATTACACCCACAATAGTCAATACATGATCTTAGCTCCTTGGACATTTGTGGGACGAAGAAGAAACGAGTCCCAGCAGGGGAAGTAGACCAGACAATAAAGTCAATTTGAAGATTTGTATCCCTGTATTTTCTGAGAACCTGTTTCTTGTACTAGAAAAAAGAGAATATTTACTTCCATACGGAAGTATGGCTCCGGGTATGTTCAGGATGAAACAATTGAAATCTTTCTGGGGTGGGAGTGGCAGAGAGGAAAGTTTCTGAAAAACATCAAGCTATTCATGAGAAACCAGAGGGGTGAACAAGGTCTGAACAATAGAAGAACAAGACTGGTCTTCAGCAAGTTCTTGTACAACTGGAGCCCTACTAGTTCCCATTAGAATAACAACTGGGGGAAAGAGACACATCCCTCATTTCCAACTGACTCAGGAATTGTGTCATTCCAATCAAGGTATCCCAAGCACAATAGCATTTAGGAGATGTGAACAGATTAAAGGCCTCCATTTCTTTATAATTACCAAAGGAAAATTGGAGATAAACAGTGATGGAGGTCATGAGACTCAATATCAAAGGAAAACCATCAATAGTTTATATTTGAGCAGGATAAGGCTTCTTTCTAACTAGAATTTGGAGTCTCAAGGTACAATTTAAGTCCCTATACATTCATGAAGCACTGGAATCTAACAGAGCTGGAACAGAGATGGATTGCCTCTGATGAATTTGAAGAGTTAAATTAAACTGGGGCAAGAGTGAACTGGACCCATCAGAGGAACTGAAATCTTTAGGGAGAGCAGAATCTCCCACCCCTTTCTCACTTATAGAGGATGGGAGTTTGCATTTCTCAGAGGTCTGGAAGGACAAACAGGGCAGTCTTGAAGCAGATGATTGGGGCTTTCACAATAGAGACACAACCCTCCCTTAAACTTCAATCCCTTTCAGTGCTGTGCAATGGTCCTCTAGTGAATCGGACCTGCTTTGGCTGTTCTGGCGTATGGTCAGTAGACTCAGTGGCAGACCCAGCCCATCCTAAGAAGAGGAGTAGAAAAGAACCTTTTAATGTTTCCGCCTTTTCATTCTTCTGTCCTTACGCCTGTGTTCCATTAAAAGAACTAGATTCAGGAGTTTAGCAAATGAACAGGCTCGAAAAACTCTTGCAAGCTCATTCTTTACCTCCTCCTTTAAACCTTTTTGGAATTAGGCCCTGTGAGTGCATCCCACTGAAGTGGTTTCAGCCTCAAGCTCACAAAACTGAGTACAATAAGATAGAACATTAGAGTTTCCCTGAAACATTTGACACACGGAATCCTCGGTGGAAGCTTCACAATCTAGTTTCTCAAAAATCTTGAAGTTTGCCAAAAAAGTGGCACAATTGGTCAGGCAAGGATCTTTAGCTTCAACAAGAGGATTGCCCAGGCCAAAGCTGCACCAGTCACAGAACCAATCAAATACCCCACCTTGGATCTGTCAGAGAACAATGGACCAGGTCAAATGGCAAAATAAACCGCCAAACCATCCAAAAACTCCTTCAAACTTGAAGAATAGCCAGAATACTTAGAAGTTGAGGAACTGATGGCAGGAAGGTCGTAAGACTTTGAATGAATTACATGACGAAGGGCAGTATCCTCAGTCCTTAACTGGTCCATTTCCAGTAACTGCTGCTGAAGTCAAGCCGCCAGGTCTGCACCAGGATCCATGTCAGAAACAGATGATATTTTGGTTATTGCTACCTGTTCAGGTGGAAATGCTTACCCGCAATCCTGATCCAGGTCTTCCACTGCCCGAGTTAAGGGTGAATGTTTCCTAAAGCCACAACATCACCACACACTAGAAAATGTGGTAGGCAAGTGCCCTCAAGAAGTTGCCACCTTCTCAGGAGAACAAAGACAAAGACTTCAAAGGAGGTAGAAAACCTGGAGTCAGGAACCAAACATGGAATTCTTCTGGAGAGAAGAGTCAGGATCAGCAAGGGGGGTTGTGCAAAGAACCAGCTGAAGGAACACAGTTTTGTTGAGATGCACCCTCCAACCATACTGAAGCCTTATATAGCATAAGGAAAGGAAAGGGACATGACATCAAACTTTACATGACAGCAATCATAATGGATTGTGAAAATCAGAAAGAAACAAAAGAAATGACAGCCATGATGGACAAGCAAAGGGAAATAAAAATAAAATGAAAACCTGAAGTGAGCCAGTTCTGGTAGAGCTTTAAAAGTTCACAAACTCTCATACAGGTGATTGCTATTTTGAAGATGGTGTGTGACGGCAGCAACCAGGAGATCAAATGTACAAGAGAAGAAGCCCCAAGTGATTGAGACTCACAGCCCACAGCTACAGCCCTCGTCCAACATTTTATAATGCCTTGGAACCCTGGAATACTGTAAGGTACTACGGGTCTTGGGCATCTTGAAGGCAAAGATGCCACAGCACAAATGCAACCGATCACTTTGTCTTTCAAACTCCTGTTATGCCCACCTCATTTAGAGACAGGTAGAACATAAACCTTCCGTCTGCACATGCCCCCATAGGTTCAGTCGACAGAACACTTAGTCCAATGTTACGTCAAAGTAAAGCCATTACACCATCCATTCTATTTATAGCAGATGGTATGACATTTTATTTTGCTGTCGACTTCCACCAAGAAAATCCTGGTGGTGAGGAACAGAAAAAACAAATAGTAACCCTAACACCCTAGGAGAAAACCATCAGTTTGTGGGAGATTTTTTTTTGTTTCTCAGAAACAATAAAAGACGTGATACAGCATGCTTATACAAACTCATAATATGTTTATTATTTAGGATACATCTTCATGACTTTGTGATTTTAGGAGTGTCGAACTCAATGGATTGTGGCAGTATTGAACGTGAAATATTCAAATTATACTCAATTGTGATTGATCATTGTCATGTATGTTTTTGCTGTATCAATATAGGACAGCTATCAAGACATTAAATGTGATTAAGATAATATGATCAAGTCATTCCAACTTAAAAAATGATCGAGTATTATACTCTTTAAGACCCAATAATAAAAAACTTTGTGTGCTTTTTCACCACATTGAGAGTCCAGTCACTGAAGCTTCTATGGGTGGCATTGCAAACTGAATTAGCTGGGACATCACCACATTGCCTTATCAACAAGGTCGGTTGGAGGTTCCGGATGTTGAGTTGTACTGCCTGGTGGCACAGTGCCATTTTTCTAGACACTGGTTCTATCCAAACGCCTGACTCCCATACTTGATGCCAGAGCAAGATCAAACAGAGGGCATCCCACTGCCAGTGATTTTACCTAATGATATCCATAGAGAACCGAAATAGATCTAGACCATTGCGACCACATATTGGGCCTGGAAAAAGCTGGCTAATAAAACTGACTTCCCGCTACTGTACTGCCCAGCGATCCCTCTGGAAAAAAATCCTTTATTCCTCTTAGCTTCAGAACAGCTTTTTAACACTTCCCTGGTAAAGATGGGATTGTTACTAGGGTACCTTCTCATACAGGGGGTATTTACACCATTTGGTGACCTACTGATGGAGATTAGGCTTTCTCCATTAGACCATTACACATATATAAGATTAAAACACACTGTCCAAGAAAAATGACCAGGTTTCTGACAGAACCCAAAGAATGTATACAACTGACCCAACTTATTCACTCTCCCAATGTAGCAAGATGGGTCTCCTGACTGTACACTTTCTGTATTACATTTTGAGCACCCCAAAACATGCATAGGAGACTGATATGGGAGAAGGATTTAAATTTGGAACATGCAGGATTTTATCATTTAGCCTGGTCCTGCCCTCCCATATGGCTGTTCTGGCAAGAAGTGATAGAAGCGACCACTGTTTTGACTGGAGTCACCATAGACCCACAGCCCTTGACTGTACTATTAGGTTATGTCAGAAACATTCCTTCCGGTGTCCGCCAACCAGCAGCTATGGCATTCTTGTTGGCTAAGAGGAGGCTAGCCATGCAATAGTGCAGAACGCACACCCCCTGAATATATTACTGGTTTTCTGGTTTAGCTTTATGCAATGATAGAAGTGAGACATTTGCTAAATTACCACCACAGACTACATGACCCAAGGGTATTTGGGGTCTACTTAGCTCTTTTTACACCGAGACTTGGAGGATTATGAGATACTACAGTCATGGAATCCCAGGCACCTCCAGGGTGCTGCCCGGGTAGCTTTTCATACCTGTCGCTCTTCCTGTGTGGTCTGCATGACCGATTGAAGTTAGACATTCAGTAAAGGATGCCTTTGAGACTTGTAAGCTATCCCTGATCATCGAGCTAATGGATCTCACCCCTACTTAGATTCAGACAGGGTCTGCCCACTGAATCATTTCTGGAAAGCAGACTCGCCACACCAGATGCGAGGATCAGCAACTCCAATGCACGGACAAACATATTGATATGCAAAACGCACTTGTCATATTAATGTCATATGTTAATATCAATGTATGATCTTCAACCTATGTTTCCTCACCAGCGACTTAGTGTAATAGTGTAATGTGGAACATTTGAGACATGGTAATAAAAAATTGTTTGTGATTGTACGATTTAATATATTAGTTGGTATATTTAAATATACTGTGTTAGTTACAGACTGGGTTTAGAGAAAATTGTCATGTCTATTCATTAAGAGATGCTTGCTCTGAGGAAGAGAATTTTGACAATAGCACAAACAATGGCTCTAGATGGATCATACGACTGGGAATAACCCACTAAGGCTACACATGCATTAAACTAATAATGACAGAAAGAAAATAATTAGAGCAAAAACTGGTCAGTTTACACAAACTTTACTTGTACTGAACTTATACTGTATCACAGTTTCAATAAATCAGTTCTCTGTGCTGAAGTGATCACACAATGAAAGGCCTTAAGCCCACGTAGGTGTGTATGTTACAAAGTGGCAATGGTACAATATACATAATAGAGAGTCAATAGGTTTGCACAAAACATGGAACTCGAATAATCAGACTCAAATGCAACCCATAGGTGTTGTCCTCATGGCCTAAAGTGACAATAATGTTTCGACCCAGGGTGGCTTGTGAGTCATCGTCAGGACAGGAAGGGAATAAAAAGCAAGAGGAGGAAATCTGAAAAATGAATGACCAGAATTTAGAATTAAAGGGAAGGAAAAAAGGAAACTCCAAATCACAACTAAATATGTAAAATATTCACAGAGCACAGTCAGGGGAGAAGAATCTAAGACTATATACGGGGAGGATCAGATGAGAACAAATAAACATCAATAGGGTAAAAAATGGTGAGAGTGAAAAACTGGAAACATGCATTCAGAGTGCAAGAGAAAGTAAAGTCATGGCATCTGACCGCCTGAATAGAAAAACGTACTCCCCTTCTTGGCCATCGGGCACCTAGAGCACAAAATCAGAATTAAAAAATAGAGGAGATATGCCCGGAATGAAACAGGAACACTTAAAGAAGGAGGGACCATGAAATCGTAATAGCATAAATTGAAGAACCTATATAAACAGGCTCCTGAGATAGGAAAATCAGTACTCATTGAGCTGAATGTGCATCAGCAATTGGGAAGGACAGCTGCGCTAGTTGATGTACATGTATCCGACAGAGATGATCTGGATGAGTGCAAGGAGCTTGTTGGCTGTCAATATGGCTCCGCCCACCACGTGAGAGAGGAAATGGAAAAAAATGCTATGTCCTGGGGGTGGGCACCACAGGACTTAGTGAGCCGGCCCTGGGAAGTGGTGGTCCCCAGGGCCATTAATTACTTGAGATGGGGCGCCATGCAGCCCCCCTCCTTCTTTCTTATTATTCGGCTTTGCCCTGGGGAGATGGTGGTCCCCAGGGCCATAAATAACCCAGGAGGGGGTCCACACAGCACACCTCCTTCAATTATTCAGCCTGGCCAAGGGGAGGTCGTGGCCCCCGGGCTGTAAATTGCCCTGGAGGGGGGTCCATATAACCCCCTCCTTCGATAATAAGTGTATTGGCCTTGTCTCAGGGAGGTAATGGTCCATGGGGACGTGAGCAGTATACGAAGGGGGCTGTACGGCCTCCCTCCTTTTCATTTTACATTTGCCCTGGCCCCGAGGAGGTGGCTGCCCCTGGGGCGCATATCCTCAATGAGGAGGGGGGCTGCATGTGCCCCCTCCCCCTATAATGATTAAAAATAAGCTGATGTTTAAACAAGCTTGCTTTAAAAAAAAATGTTTCCAGGGAGTAACACATTTTTGCAATTTTCTCTGTGAACATTTAAAAATGCTTTTTGGCCCTGGCAGGGTCCCTAGGGGACCCCACCATCAGGCCTAGGGGGTCAGGGTGTTCCTACTCTGCCCCCTTCTCTTTTTTGTTAAACATTTTTGTTTGGGACTCGACTGAGTCCAAGTCCCAAGATGGCTGTCAACACTTCCGGCATATCAAGGAAGCCAAGAGAACAGCCATCACAGCCCGCATCGTTACAGCAGCCAACCACACAAAGAACTCATCAAAATAGTCAAGGAATCCTCCAAACCAGAAGCCACAGGGAACACAATCCGCCCCTCTCAAGATCTCTGTGACACCCTTCTGGACTAATTTCACAGCAAGTATGACACCATCTACAACAACGTCGACCCCCAGCCCTCCGCTCTCAACCTCAACAGCCTCAATCAACCAGCACACACCAGCCGAATGATGACCACTTGGTCCCCGCTCAATACTCAGACCACCACAGCCATCATGTTATCCATTCACTCCAGGGGACCTACCGACCGCTGTCCCCACTGTCTTTTCAACATTGAAACCTAGCCTATCAGCACAGACCTCATCACCATGCAGCCTTCCCGGATAGATGGAAACCCGCAGAGGTCAGAACCCCCTAAAGAATCCCTCTGCTGACTACAGCAAACTCAAAAACTATTGACCCATCTCCCTGCTCCCCAACCCAACTAAAGTACTCGAGAAGGCCATGAACAAACAGCTTACCACATACATGGAACAAAGCTTGATGCCTCCCAATCAGGATTTCATGCCATCCACAGCACTGAGACCACCCTGATCGCTGCCAAAGATGACATCAGAACCCTCCTCGATTATGGAGAGAACGTGGCCATGATCCTCCTCAAACTCTCTGCTGCTTTCAACACCGTTTCTGACCACACCCTCATCAACAGACTCTACAACATCGGCATTCAGCATAACATCTTCAAGTGGATCGCCTCTTTCCTCACAGGACACACACAGAGCATCCAGCTGCCTTCTTTCACCTCCGAACCCAAGGACATCTTATGCGGTGCACCCCAAGGATCATCCCTCAGCCCTGCCTTGTTCAACACCCCCCTCGCAGACATCGTCAGATCCCACAGCCTCAACATAATTTCCTATGCAGATGACACTCAACTCCTCCTATTGCTCACCGAAGACCCATCCAACACCAGAATCAACCTCTGCAGCGCAATGACCAACGTAGCCAACTGGATGAGAGACAACTGCCTTAAACTCAACTCCAACAAGACAGAAATACTGATTTATGGGAAGTACAAAACCATATGGGACCACAGCTGGTGGCCAGCAGAACTCGGACAAACACCCACACCTACAGACCATGCATGCAACCTAGGCATCATCTTCAACAGCGAACTGACCACAAAACAAGTCAATGCAGTCGTCTCCTCCTGCTTTCACACCCTTTGCACGCTCTGCTAAATTTTCAGATGGATCCCAGTCAACACCAAAAAGACTGTCACTCAGGCCCTCATCACAACCTGCCTCGACTACAGCAACGCTCTCTACGAAGGCATCTCCACCCAGCTCATCAAAAGACTCCAGACCATACAGAGTTCTGCAGCCAGACTCATCCTGGATCTCCCCAAATGGACCCACATCACTCCCACCTCAGAAACCTCCACTGGCTGCCCATCCAGAAGAGATGCCAGTTCAAGATCCTCACACACGCCTACAAAGCTCTGCACAATCAAGGACCAGCTTACATTAAGCAATGACTGAACTTCCTGTGCTCCTCCTCACTAGCCCGTGTGCACACCCCCTGCTTCCGTCGCAACCGCAGTGGGGGCCACTCCTTCTCATACATCGCAGCCAAGACCTGGAATGACCTACCCCTCCATCTTCGAACAGCACCCTCCCTGGTGGACTCCAGGAAAAAACTCAAGACCTGGCTCTTCGATGGAGACGTCCCACCCACAGTGCCAAGATACCCATATGGGTGACAGTGCTGCGCGATACAAATGCTGATTGGTTGAGTGAGTGTTGGCAGCCAATCAGATCTCTGCACAAGATTGGTTGGATTCGCGGAGCATCTGTGTCCCTAAATATACAAATTTGTTTCGCTTTTAATATCTCAATGACTACTCAATGGATTTACATCAAGTCAAAAAAAGCACGCTGTATATATCCAGCACAAAGTCTCCAAACGATGGGAGCCCCCATCCCTGCAGGGCAGCTTCGAAAAAGGGCATGGAGAATCCCGTGATCAACATCACACCAAAGAAAAGAATGACGAAGCTACAACTCCAGGACTTCTTGGCATTTATTTTAGTGCACTGGCAGCATATTCTTCCTTACGTGTTTCGGCTAAACAGCCTTGTTCACAGGTGAACATAATCGAATAGTTACTGCCTCAGTGCCTTAAATCCCCTTGGGCACATGACAAGGATAAAATGCTACTATTCCCAACATGCACCAGAAATCCAAATGCAAAACAAGAACTGTGTACTGTATCCTGTGATAATGCTTAATAGCGTTTTCTTACACAGTTCCAAAATGTTACTAATAAATTAAAGTGCTTGTTGAAAAAATCACAGTCTCATGTTTGCTCATTTTATGCAGCCATCAGATTCCTGTCTCTTTTAAAATGCACAAATCCATCTAAGTCGGCAGGAAGAGAAAGTTCTCCTCCTCTCCCTTTCTCACCTCTGTGACCAGCATCTTAGGATAATCCTTATATTTACATAAGGGTAAGCGGGACATGCTCCCCAAGATTAGTCCAGCACAAAGTCTCCAAATGATGGGAGCCCCCATCTTAGCAGGGCAGCTTCGAAAACGGGTATGGAGAATCCCGTGATCAACATCACACCAAAGAAAATAATGACGAAGCTACAACTCCAGGACTTCTTGGCATTTATTTTAGTGCACTGGCAGCATATTCTTCCCTACGCGTTTTGGCTAAGCAGCTTTGTTCACAGGTGAGCATAATTGAATTGTTACTGGCTCAGGGCCTTAAATCCCCTTGGGCACGTGACACATAAGGAAGAATACATGCAATTTGGTATTCTTCTTTGAAAATGCTGTATCATTTCAGGGATAAAAGCAAAACAAATATGTATGTATATATATATGAGTGCGGAGAGGATTTCCTTTTGGGAAAAGTGTTTGGCGATTGGTAACGGCTTGGTCCGGCCGTACTCGAAACGCGCCGCCGCAGATGCGCCCAAATGGTCAAGCAATGGGACCATGCAGGAAATGATTTGACTTTTTGACCGGGCGAACGCTGGAGAAACGGACTGAATATTTATCTCGGACTCACGGAAAACACCGAAACAAGGTGAAAAGTGCAAGGAACAACCGGAGGGCTGAACCTTTCATCAAGTACCCTTGAAGTAGGTGAGTGAGCGACGCTTAATATGTGTATGTAAAAGCTATATGATAAATGAATCACTAGTTGGACTCGGGGTATAAACTCTCGGATGGGCAATATTGTAAACAGGGGTAGACTTACCCTGGGAACTGTGTCTTCTATTGAAATCCCAAAGTGAGAGTTTTCCCGAGACGGTTCCGTTATACAAACTATAATTATCAAAAAGAACGCCGATACAGGGGAGAGTGAAATAACCAGTGCCTAATCACGGACTTGTAAAAAAGAATAATAATTTCAGTCAGCACAATGGATAAAAGGGAGGCCAAGAGGTCAGCAATGCTAAGTACATTCTTTGAACAAGATACAACAAAAATAACAGGAGGTGATACAACTCCTAATCCAAGGATAATGGACACAAAAAATAAACTGCGCCATTGGGAAAAATTATCCAAAAAGGAAATTAATAAATGGTGGGAGACTACATCCCTAAAGAAATATCTAGAGGTACGAAGAGTCCCCCGAGGCCTGAGGATACATCTAATGCCAAACCACCAGGAAACGAGCAACGAATTGCTCAATGAATGGGGAGAATATATATTGAAATCCTCTTTAGGTTTAATGGAAATTCTAATTAAACATATTGAGTTGGCTTTGGAAAAAACGACTGTACAGCTGAGAGAGCTTGAAAAGGAACTCGCAGCATTTGAACTAACACCGGATCAAGTGAAATTTAAAGAGGAATTGGAGGGATATATCGAAAAACATGAGGAAACTGTCCAACAAAGGAAAAAGACAAAATTCCAACGAGATAAAGAGGACTACTCTGAGGGGCGGATTTTTACGTATGCAAAAAAATATGACAGATTTCAATCAATTGAAAAACTGTATCCTGTTATTACATCTACTGAAAGCCTGTCCTCATTAACATCTACAGATGTCAGTGAGGGGGAACAAGAATCATCAACAGCAGCACGCCCCACGAACTCTTTTTTAGGGGATATGAGGCTGGCCCTTCAGCAAAAACAATGGGAAAAATCTATGGGGGTTCAAGCGTCTGGAAATCGTGGAAGAGGCAGAGCGCGGGGCCGCGCAAGACAAAACCAACAAGAAGAGGCAAGCGGCACCACAGAGGTAAGAAGAGCGGGGGCCACGACGAGAAGCATGCGACAAAGATGGACCTAAATCCCCCAATGGAAATACAAGAACTTGAAGTGATCAATCTTTCCAAGAAAAACTTAACGGAGGCTGAAATAAAATTACTTAAACGAGGCTTGAATTTTTGCCCAACTAATATGACTGATTTGGCTCAGGTCAGGATTGACATATTACAGGCAGAGAGTTTTCATAACCCAAGTTGGATCAATAACATACCATATGGCGAATTTCTCAGGGCACGAAGGATTTGCTCTGAAGATTCAGAATGGCAGAGGAATAGCGAGTTAATTGTAGAAAGATTTAGAAGAAGAAACTATAACAAAAAACTGGTCCTATCATGCAAACAAAAAACATCAAACTTGACACGTACAGAATTAATTGCAGAAAAAAAACTACCCACGAATGTGGAGAATGATTCTCAAAAAATTAGGCTGATAACTACCTACTCAACAGAAAACAAACAGATTCAACATATTCTTCGTAAGAACTGGAACATACTTAAATCTGATCCAACAGTGGCCAAAATTGTAGGTGACGGCCCTGAGGTAACGTTCCGTAGAGCCACAAACTTAAAGGACCATCTTGTACATAGTCACTTTAGAAACAAATCTAAACAAACAACATGGTTAAAAGTGACTGGATTCTTTAAATGTACACAATGCAAAGTATGTGCAATAGCTAAAAATACGAAAGAAGTTGAGATGGCACACAAAAAAACCTGGGAAATTAAGCAATTTATAAACTGCAAAAGCCAAAATGTGATCTATATGGTGGAGTGTCCGTGCCATTTGAGATACGTGGGTACCACGATTTGTGATTTAAAGAAAAGAATACTTGAACACGTGAGGGCCACAGTAAATCTTGATAGAAGTAATGCCATAGCTAGACATATGGAGAAGGAACATAATGGAAATTGGTAACTAATGACTTTCTTTGCATTGGAACAAGTGGAACTGCAGGCAAGCACAGGTAGGTCGCTCCCCCACCACACAGCTCCGCCTGTGTTGTCTGCCCGCTGCTTCTGCAGGTAAGATCGCCCTCCGCTTGTGGCCCCGGTGCCCGTATTTCTTGCTTGTCTCCCCATTTTCCTTTCTGTGCCCCTCGCTGCCCCATTTGCGTTGTGCTTGTAATTTTGTCTGTTTTCTCCCCCATTTTCCTTTCTGTGCCCCTCGCTGCTCCATTTGCGTTGTGCTTGTAATTTTGTCTGTTTTCTCCCCCATTTTCCTTTCTGTGCCCCTCGCTGCCCCATTTGCGTTGTGCTTGTAATTTTGTCTGTTTTCTCCCCCATTTTCCTTTCTGTGCCCCTCGCTGCCCCATTTGCGTTGTGCTTGTAATTTTGTCCGTTTTCTCCCCCAATTTTCCTTTCTGTGCCCCTCGCTGCCCCATTTGCGTTGTGCTTGTAATTTTGTCTGTTTTCTCCCCCATTTTCCTTTCTGTGCCCCTCGCTGCCCCATTTGCGTTGTGCTTGTAATTTTGTCTGTTTTCTCCCCCATTTTCCTTTCTGTGCCCCTCGCTGCCCCATTTGCGTTGTGCTTGTAATTTTGTCTGTTTTCTCCCCCATTTTCCTTTCTGTGCCCCTCGCTGCCCCATTTGCGTTGTGCTTGTAATTTTGTCTGTTTTCTCCCCCATTTTCCTTTCTGTGCCCCTCGCTGCCCCATTTGCGTTGTGCTTGTAATTTTGTCTGTTTTCTCCCCCATTTTCCTTTCTGTGCCCCTCGCTGCCCCATTTGCGTTGTGCTTGTAATTTTGTCTGTTTTCTCCCCCATTTTCCTTTCTGTGCCCCTCGCTGCCCCATTTGCGTTGTGCTTGTAATTTTGTCTGTTTTCTCCCCCATTTTCCTTTCTGTGCCCCTCGCTGCCCCATTTGCGTTGTGCCCGTATTTTTGTCTGTTTTCTCTCCCCTTGTACTTTGTGCCCCCGCTGCCTCTCGCCATTCCCGCCGCTGCGTCCCTGCGGCCCCGCCCCCTGACTGCCCATTCGCTGCCCCTGCCTCCCGCCTCCCAGCTGCTCCTCCCTCCCACCTCCCCATAAATGGCGGCCGCTGCGCGGTGAGGAGAGCGACCCTTGACCTTGCCAGGTAGGTCGCTCCCCACCACACAGCTCCGCCTGTGTTGTCTGCCCGCTGCTTCTGCAGGTAAGATCGCCCTCCGCTTGTGGCCCCGGTGCCCGTATTTCTTGCTTGTCTCCCCATTTTCCTTTCTGTGCCCCTCGCTGCCCCATTTGCGTTGTGCTTGTAATTTTGTCTGTTTTCTCCCCCATTTTCCTTTCTGTGCCCCTCGCTGCCCCATTTGCGTTGTGCTTGTAATTTTGTCTGTTTTCTCCCCCATTTTCCTTTCTGTGCCCCTCGCTGCCCCATTTGCGTTGTGCTTGTAATTTTGTCTGTTTTCTCCCCCATTTTCCTTTCTGTGCCCCTCGCTGCCCCATTTGCGTTGTGCTTGTAATTTTGTCCGTTTTCTCCCCCAATTTTCCTTTCTGTGCCCCTCGCTGCCCCATTTGCGTTGTGCTTGTAATTTTGTCTGTTTTCTCCCCCATTTTCCTTTCTGTGCCCCTCGCTGCCCCATTTGCGTTGTGCTTGTAATTTTGTCTGTTTTCTCCCCCATTTTCCTTTCTGTGCCCCTCGCTGCCCCATTTGCGTTGTGCTTGTAATTTTGTCTGTTTTCTCCCCCATTTTCCTTTCTGTGCCCCTCGCTGCCCCATTTGCGTTGTGCTTGTAATTTTGTCTGTTTTCTCCCCCATTTTCCTTTCTGTGCCCCTCGCTGCCCCATTTGCGTTGTGCTTGTAATTTTGTCTGTTTTCTCCCCCATTTTCCTTTCTGTGCCCCTCGCTGCCCCATTTGCGTTGTGCTTGTAATTTTGTCTGTTTTCTCCCCCATTTTCCTTTCTGTGCCCCTCGCTGCCCCATTTGCGTTGTGCTTGTAATTTTGTCTGTTTTCTCCCCCATTTTCCTTTCTGTGCCCCTCGCTGCCCCATTTGCGTTGTGCTTGTAATTTTGTCTGTTTTCTCCCCCATTTTCCTTTCTGTGCCCCTCGCTGCCCCATTTGCGTTGTGCTTGTAATTTTGTCTGTTTTCTCCCCCATTTTCCTTTCTGTGCCCCTCGCTGCCCCATTTGCGTTGTGCTTGTAATTTTGTCTGTTTTCTCCCCCATTTTCCTTTCTGTGCCCCTCGCTGCCCCATTTGCGTTGTGCTTGTAATTTTGTCAGTTTTCTCCCCCAATTTTCCTTTCTGTGCCCCTCGCTGCCCCATTTGCGTTGTGCTTGTAATTTTGTCTGTTTTCTCCCCCATTTTCCTTTCTGTGCCCCTCGCTGCCCCATTTGCGTTGTGCTTGTAATTTTGTCTGTTTTCTCCCCCATTTTCCTTTCTGTGCCCCTCGCTGCCCCATTTGCGTTGTGCTTGTAATTTTGTCTGTTTTCTCCCCCATTTTCCTTTCTGTGCCCCTCGCTGCCCCATTTGCGTTGTGCTTGTAATTTTGTCTGTTTTCTCCCCCATTTTCCTTTCTGTGCCCCTCGCTGCCCCATTTGCGTTGTGCTTGTAATTTTGTCTGTTTTCTCCCCCATTTTCCTTTCTGTGCCCCTCGCTGCCCCATTTGCGTTGTGCTTGTAATTTTGTCTGTTTTCTCCCCCATTTTCCTTTCTGTGCCCCTCGCTGCCCCATTTGCGTTGTGCTTGTAATTTTGTCTGTTTTCTCCCCCATTTTCCTTTCTGTGCCCCTCGCTGCCCCATTTGCGTTGTGCTTGTAATTTTGTCTGTTTTCTCCCCCATTTTCCTTTCTGTGCCCCTCGCTGCCCCATTTGCGTTGTGCTTGTAATTTTGTCTGTTTTCTCCCCCATTTTCCTTTCTGTGCCCCTCGCTGCCCCATTTGCGTTGTGCTTGTAATTTTGTCCGTTTTCTCCCCCATTTTCCTTTCTGTGCCCCTCGCTGCCCCATTTGCGTTGTGCTTGTAATTTTGTCCGTTTTCTCCCCCAATTTTCCTTTCTGTGCCCCTCGCTGCCCCATTTGCGTTGTGCTTGTAATTTTGTCTGTTTTCTCCCCCATTTTCCTTTCTGTGCCCCTCGCTGCCCCATTTGCGTTGTGCTTGTAATTTTGTCTGTTTTCTCCCCCATTTTCCTTTCTGTGCCCCTCGCTGCCCCATTTGCGTTGTGCTTGTAATTTTGTCTGTTTTCTCCCCCATTTTCCTTTCTGTGCCCCTCGCTGCCCCATTTGCGTTGTGCTTGTAATTTTGTCTGTTTTCTCCCCCATTTTCCTTTCTGTGCCCCTCGCTGCCCCATTTGCGTTGTGCTTGTAATTTTGTCTGTTTTCTCCCCCATTTTCCTTTCTGTGCCCCTCGCTGCCCCATTTGCGTTGTGCTTGTAATTTTGTCTGTTTTCTCCCCCATTTTCCTTTCTGTGCCCCTCGCTGCCCCATTTGCGTTGTGCTTGTAATTTTGTCTGTTTTCTCCCCCCATTTTCCTTTCTGTGCCCCTCGCTGCCCCATTTGCGTTGTGCTTGTAATTTTGTCTGTTTTCTCCCCCATTTTCCTTTCTGTGCCCCTCGCTGCCCCATTTGCGTTGTGCTTGTAATTTTGTCTGTTTTCTCCCCCATTTTCCTTTCTGTGCCCCTCGCTGCCCCATTTGCGTTGTGCTTGTAATTTTGTCTGTTTTCTCCCCCATTTTCCTTTCTGTGCCCCTCGCTGCCCCATTTGCGTTGCGCCCGTATTTTTGTCTGTTTTCTCTCCCCTTGTACTTTGTGCCCCCACTGCCTCTCGCCATTCCCGCCGCTGCGTCCCCTGCGGCCCCGCCCCCCTGACTGCCCATTCGCTGCCCCTGCCTCCCGCCTCCCAGCTGCTCCTCCCTCCCACCTCCCCATAAATGGCGGCCGCTGCGTGGCCGCGCAGCGGACGTGCGCAGCGGGCGCGCCGCTGGCGCGCCTAAGGCAAGTTCGTCTGCGCCCGTCCGCGACTGGACCGCGCCCAGCGCCAGAACCCCTGGATCCCACCGATGCAACACCACTCGACGGACCTACGACGCCGCCACCCTCACCGCACTCAATGCCGGCCGGAACCCTGCCTGCTACCGAGCCTCACCGAGACGCACCCACGGACCCTTCACCTGCCAAACCTGCCGATTCACCTGCCCCCGGACGTGCACCACCTCCGCCAAGTCGAGCACCAGCAGCAACCACCTGAAATGCATCCTGTTGAACACCCGCTCCGTCCACAGGCACGCCGTGGAACTCTGGGACCTGCTCGACGCAACAGCACCGGACATCGCCTTCCTCACCGAAACCTGGATGAACGCCTCCTCAGCGCCCGACATCGCCATAGCCATCCCGGACGGATACAAGATCACCCGGAGGGACCGCGTCAACCAGACGGGAGGAGGCATCGCCATCGTACACAAGAACACCATCCGCATCTCGACTAACTCCGATGAGACCTTCACCGCCGCCCGAACACCTACACTTCCAGATACACACTGACCCCAAGACCACCCTCCGAGGCACCCTCATCTACAGACCCCGGGACCACGCACACTATTCAGCGAAGACATCGCAGACTTCATCAGCCCGCACGCCATGCCCTCCGCCGACTACATCCTCCTAGGGGACCTCAACTTCCACCTGGAGAACAACAACGACAGAAACACCACCGCCCTGCTGGACAACCTCGCCAACCTCGGACTCAAGCAACTGGTGAACACGCCCACCGACTACGCCGGCCACACGCTTGACCCCGTCTTCTCTTCCAGCAAGCACATCTCCTTCAGCCACGCCACCGGACTCCACTGGACCGACCACAGCTGCGTCCACTTCAGCTTCAGAAAGACTGCGACCCACCACCACCCGCAACAGGCTCCCCGCCGGAGCTGGAGCAAGATCACCGCCGAGCAGCTCACCGCCTCCCTCAGCCAGAACACACCCACCAACACAACGGACCCAAACGAAGCAGCCAGCAACCTCGCCAAGTGGCTGACCGCCTGCGCCGACGACCTCGCACCACTAAAAACCCTCCCAGCAGACCCGGAAGCAAGAAAACCCCTTGGTTCACCAACGAACTCAAGGAATCCAAGAAGAACTGCCGCACTCTCGAGAAAACCTGGCGACTCGACCAGACCACAGACAACAGGACCGCCCTCAAGCACGCCACCCGTAAACACCACCAGATGATCCGTGCCACCAAGAAGTCGGCACTCAAAGAACGACTGGACAACAACGCCCACGACAGCAAGGAACTTTTCAGCATCGTCAAAGAGTTCTCCAACCCCGGCGCCGGAAACAACGACATCACCCCTCGCAAGACCTCTGCAACTCACTCGCCGCGTTCTTCCACCGCAAGATCACCGACATACATAACAGCTTCGACGCACAAACCACGCACCCTACCGCCGAACCAACGCCCGCCACCACCACCCTCTGCAACTGGACCCCGATCAGCACCGAAGACACCACCCGCACGATGAACTCCATCCACTCCGGATCACCAACCGACCCCTGCCCACACCACGTCTTCAACAAAGCCGACGCCACCATCGCACACCATCTCCGGGACATCATCAACTCCTCCTTCCACACCGCCACCTTCCCGGAGAGCTGGAAGCACGCCGAGCTTACCGCCCTCCTGAAGAAACCAACGGCGGACCCCACCGACCTCAAGAACTACCGTCCCATCTCGCTCCTTCCGTTTCCGGCCAAAGTCATCGAGAAGACCGTCAACAGACAGCTTGCCGCCTTCCTCGAGACTAACGGATCCCTCGACCCCTCGCAGTCCGGGTTTCGGGCCAACCACAGCACCGAGACCGCCCTTATCGCAGCCACCGACGACATCAGAACCCTAACCGACAACAGGGAAACAGCAGCCCTCATCCTCTTGGACCTCTCCGCGGCGTTCGACACCGTCTGCCACCGCACCCTAGTGAGGCGCCTCAGCAACATCGGAATCCGAGAGAAAGCACTGGAATGGATCATCTCGTTCCTCGCCGGAAGAACCCAGAGAGTCCGCCTCCCCCGTTCAGATCCGAGGCCACCGAAGTCATCTGCGGCGTTCCACAAGGATCTTCACTCAGTCCAACCCTCTTCAACGTCTACATGAGCCCCCTCGCAGCCATCGCACGCCAACACAACCTCAACATCATCTCCTACGCCGACGACACCCAGCTGATCCTCTCCCTCACCAACGACCCCACCACCGCCAGAGCCAACCTACACGACGGGATGAGAGACGTCGCCGACTGGATGAGGAACAGCCGCCTTAAACTGAACTCAGACAAGACGGAAGTCCTCATCCTGGGCTCATCACCCTCCGCCTGGGACGACTCCTGGTGGCCCCCGGCCCTGGGCACCGCGCCCAAGCCAACGGACCACGCACGCAACCTGGGCTTCATCCTGGACTCCTCCCTGTCAATGACCAGACAAGTCAACGCCGTCTCATCTTCGTGCTTCAACACCCTGCGCATGCTCCGCAAGATCTTCAGATGGATCCCCACTGAAACCAGGAAGACCGTCACCCAGGCACTCGTCACCAGCCGACTGGACTATGGGAACACCCTCTACGCCGGAACCACAGCCAAACTTCAAAAAAGACTCCAGCGCATCCAGAACGCCTCCGCACGACTCATCCTGGACATCCCCCGACACAGCCACATCACCGGACACCTGAAAGACCTGCACTGGCTCCCCGTCAGCAAGAGAATCACGTTCAGACTCCTCACCCACGCACACAAGGCCCTCCACGACCTGGGCCCAAAGTACCTCAACGACCGCATGACCTTCTACACGCCCACCCGCCAGCTACGATCAACCAGCCACGCCCTCGCCACCGTACCACGCATCCGCAGAACCACCGCCGGAGGAAGATCCTTCTCCTACCTGGCAGCCAAGACCTGGAACTCCCTCCCCACTCACCTTCGGCGAACCCAGGACCATCTCTCCTTCAGGAAGCAGCTCAAGACCTGGCTGTTCGAGCAATAACTTACCCCCTCCCCCAGCGCCTTGAGACCCTCCCGGGTGAGTAGCGCGCTCTATAAATGCCGTGATTGATTGATTGAAGAGGCGGGGATCGGGAGCGAATCCTACGCCAAAAGGAGTCCCGACACATTTTGAATTTTCGAACTCTGACCCCGTGGGGGCTAAACCAGGACGAAGAATTACATTCACATTTGTGATAATGATTTCCTTTTTGGAAAAACACACTTTGATTTTTCTTGGATTACGTATTTTGCTATGTTTTCATAAGAATTTCTGAACAGGATGCCTCCCTTTCTATGTTTTTATCTGTTATTTTTAATCGTTATGTGATCGCAATGGTATTTCTTATCAAGGATGACACTTAACTAATCCCTTTGTTCCCTTGGTTTAGTAACATTAGATTAGATACGCATTGCAGAGATACATGTAGTAATGATTACACAACAAATAATAGGTCTTTCAGGCTCGTAAAACATATAACATCACTCATGTATTAATGAATTTGGTATATATAAGAGGAGTAGTCCCACTGCAGGGATATGAAAAAATGAATGTAATACACAGGCCACAAAATGAGATAACCAATTAGAATGGTTATAGTAGCTCAGTAGGCCCACTGGAGGGATATATAACTGTGCAATTTAAAAGGAACGAAACACACATATCACAAAATGAGGTATCCAACTAGAAGGTCTTTAGTAGCTCACGGTAGTGAGATGCCCCAGAGTAGTGGTTGGAATAAGGGTTCGATCCTAGGGGTGGCTGTGTGAAATTTAAAGTTATACATTATTTTGTGTTATAATATTAATCTTTTGTTATAATAATTTTGTCACTTACATTTGGGGGTGGTGTCACACGTTGATATTTATAATGTGAATGGCCAGGAATTTTTTTTTTTTTTAAATGGATGTTTATCACAAGCAAACTGTGGTAAAAGACAACCTGAATTAGTTTTGATGGAAAATGAGAAATAATTAATGTAATGGAGGGCCATAATATATACATGCATGGCGGAAACATTTTTAATTGCAAATAATAAGTGGCTTTCCAAAAAATACACAATATACAAAACGATTGGAACTACGAATACCAGACTGCACTTGGGTTGATCACGGGCAGTGATGTCACATGGGTATATATGGCAGTAATGGCGACTTGTTCTGTGTTTTTTGTATCCCCGTGAACAAGATCTCGGCTGAGATCGAAATGCGTAGGGGTGTGCTGACTCTTTATGATTAAATAAAAGCACTGTGGAACCGCATTGGAGGCATTGGTATGATTATTACTTTATGATAATAACGGAACTGTGAGTGCGGAGAGGATTTCCTTTTGGGAAAAGTGTTTGGCGATATATATATATATATTACTGGCAACTCCGTTGACACTCTGGATACCTTCCTTCCAATAACGGAGCACGGACCACAAGTAGTGTAGCAAGATTTTCTTTATTGCTCACCAACCACCTCTACAGCCATGACGCGTTTCAGCCCTACCTCGGGCCTTGATCACATATATATATATAGGGGCGGAGTAGGGATACCCTCCCCCTAGCTCTTGTTGAGGGCCAAAATTGTAAATGTTTGTTTTGCCATGATCCCAAGGTAATTCTTTGAGATTTAAGCAAAACAAAAATGGTGGCAGCCATTTGTTTTTAATTAATATTATCCCCATGGTGTGCCAGAACCGGGGTGTCAATATATAGTATTATTTGGGTAGGAGGGCGTACAATTTCGGACCCACAGACCCCATCCCCTGGGGCCCACCATTTAATACAAAGAGGAGGGGGGTGCACTGCCCCTCTCACCAAGCCTTCTACAGGTCCTGGGGACTGACCGCTTCCCCTAGAGCTGAATCAATAATAAGGGGAAGGGGCACATGCCCCACTCCCTGAGCCGTGTTCAGGCCCTGGAGACCCCATCCACTGGGGCCGATATACATTACGAGGGGAGGGGGGGTGAGGTCCCCCTCCCGAGCCTCCTGAGTCTCTGGGCACCACATGCCTTGGGTTCAAATTATTATAAGAGGGGTGGGGACACGCAGTGCCCCTCCCTGAGCCTCCTCAGGCCCGGGTACCACATCTCCGACCCTAATGTATTTTAAATGGAGAGAGGTGGCTGAATGCCCCCCATTCTCTGTGCCAATATCGGCCTCAACACCCCATCCTCAGGGCCCTGATGCTGTACAATGTACTGAGGAACCCACCCCTGGGACATTGTGGTTCCCTGACTGGGAGAATGCGGGCACACCCTGTCTGCACTCTCACTGGCAGGGAGCACAACTCTGTCCCTGACCAGCAGAAGCAAGTTAAAATATGCTGCTTCTGCCCTGGTGGGAGCAAAGGAAATGTGCCTGCTGGAGCCGGGTGGGACAGCGGGGACCTTGAGGCCCCCCAGGCGGCTCCCGACAGTTGAAACAGTGAGGGTCCCCCGGGTAAGCACCCACCACAATTTTTTTAAATGGCTGACTCCCACCAGGAAAGCCTTCTGGTGCAACAGGGGCTCAGGGGCTCCCCTTATGGCCCCCAACAGTGGCAGCAGTGTGGGCCCTGGGGCTCCCCTTATGGCCCCCAACAGTGGCAGCAGTATGGGTACCCCGGGTGGGCAACTAAGCACCCACCTACACTGAAAAAAGGGTCTACACCCGCCATGGGAGCCAACTGGAGTCGCAGGGCCTTGGGGCTCCATCTGCGGCCCCACACAGAAATGGAGCTGTGGTGCATCGAGTGAGCACTGGGGCACCCAGTTAATAAAAACTCAAGATGGGTGCTAGTTGGGGAGCCAACTGGGACTGTGGAGACCCTGCCCAACCCCCCTGCCCGCAAAGCCGGCAACCAAAATGAAACATTTTGGTGCCCTGGGTGGGAGTCGGGACGCCAACAAATATAAATTATAAAAAGAAAAGTGAATCATAAATGAGCAATAATTTTTTTGCCTCAATAATACACATTTACAGTTTTCTAATTTCTTGTATGGTCCTTCCAATTATTGTTACTATCGATTGGGTTCTGGTCTTTTTACCAGACACTGCTGGCAGTGATGTCACTGACCGTAACATGAGTGATGTAATATGTGAGGTCATAAGCAGTGCATTGCAGGGGCGTAAGTTATAGTTAGCTCAGGTAACTATAACTGCTGCATTTCAATGGGTTTGTATGAGTGAAATCTGAGCCTAACTATATTGTCCCTGTAACCTTTGTTTTTTTCAAAGAATTTCAAAGGTTTTTTGATGTTATTTCCTAACTTTAACGTCCTTGTAACCTTTTGTGTTTTTTACTGAATTTCTAAGGGTTTTTTAATTGTATTTCCTAACTGTAACCTATAACCTTTGAGAGTGGGTGTGTAAGTGGCTGTATCAGTATGTATATGGGTGTTTGAGATGCTGTATCAGTGTTTGGCCGAATGTTTAAGTGGCTGTATTGATAATTGATTGAGTGCCATTGGATGTATGAGTATGTGCCTCGGTGTGTCAGTTTCTGTATCAGTGTGTCCCTGGGTGTGTCAGAGGTTGTATTATTGGGAGCCAGGTTCTGTCAATGGCTGTATCGGTGTGTGCCTTGGTGTGTCAGTGACTGGATTGGTCTGTGCATTGATGTGGCAGTTTCTTTGTGGCTCTGACAGTGTATCAGTGGGTGTGCAAGTAGCTGTATTGGTGTTTGGGTGTGTTTCAGTGTATAGCTGGGTGTCTAAGTGGCTGTATTGGTGTGTGGCTTGGTGTGTGAGTGGCTGTATGAATGTATGAGCGGGTGTGTGAATGACTGTATGGGTGTATGACTATGTAAAAAGTGTTTGCGTGTGTAAATGGGTGTGTGACTAACTTTGGGATTTTGAGTGGGTGTGTGAGTGAATGTGTAGGTGTGTCACTTCCTGGGTGAATGGCTGGTGGTGAGGTCATGCATGAGTACCTATATAGGTGCTTGTGACCCATAAGTTAACTTAGTATAACTTTACAAATACATTTTATTAACATATTACAATACAATTTAAATGAAACAATAAACAAACATAATACAACTTATTTAACTATTTACAATTACACTTTCCTGCACAACCACTTCAGATACATGCAGGTATATCTTTACACCAGCAAGCACAAAACAAAGTGATGTCTAGAAGCATTTTTAAATACCTTCACAGGAAAAGAAGGTCACAGCTATATATGTGCAGCATCATATTTGAAGAATACAGTTACCCAGGGGCTCTGCCAAGAAGTATTCACCTGGGACAAGTTCCATGTGGAAGCACTTAAAAGCAATTTTATGAAAGGGTGTACAACCGGATGATGTGGGAAAAACTAAGTGCAGCAGTACAGTCCACCTATACAGCACCATTGGGAGAACCACCATCTGCTGCAGACATTATAATACCACCTGCCTTGAAAAAGGTAAGTAAGATGCTTAATTACTGTGCAAAAAGCCACATATTTATCATTGTACAAATGCCTTCTGTGGTTGCATTTTCCCTTTTTTACTGTTCTCAGGTTCTATACTCATATACCAAAAGTGATGTACTGTTGAATAAATCATCAATGAACAGTGGTAGAAAAAAGAGATCATAGAGATTGTACAAGCAAACTGCATACTATGTGTATGTAACTAATTACAGAATAATAAATTTTACAAACACCAACTTGGTTTCTAAACTCTGAGCTATGCAGAATATACATGGGATGACTTACATGACTTTTTAAGAAAAATAAACTGTAACATAAAAGCATCAAAATCAAGACACCAGAGGAACTTTGCTCTGTGGATCCAGCAAATTTTAGGAGGTACTTTAGCACATATTTCAAAGTATGCTGACCCTCATCTGCAACAAAAAAATCCACCTCCTAGAGAAATTACTGATTTCTTTTTGTGAAAAGAATACCAAGAAAGAGGTACTCCTCATATTTCTATGCTGTTCTGGGTAAAAGATGCACCTAAATTTTGAACAGACACAGATGACTCTGCACTTTCTTTCATAGAACAGTATATTACATGTAGCATTCCAAATGACACTGAAGAAGAAAGCCCACAGCAGCAAGTACTGTGTTTCCAATCACAAAGATGTGAAAAGTACTAGGAACATTTAATTATGTCCTTAGCTCCTGTTTGAACATTCATGTTTTTCACAGTCTGAAGCCAGTTGCTTCTTCCGAGTTCTCTTAGAAAAAAAGAAAAAGTATAAAACTGTTAGAAAAACCTTCTTAAAACAACAGCAGTTTTTACAAACATTTTAAAAGTATCCCACAAAATCCTCCCAGGAGTGGTGACACAGTTTCTGACTACTCCTGAATTTTAACCTGTGCTCCTCTGGAGTGAAACAAATTTGGTAAAGAACGGGGCCCCTGTACACAAGAAAGACTTGCCTATGACAGGGAAAGGAACAATGGAAGAAAACAGGCCTAAGGCAAGGCGGTAAACAATTGCTGGTTTGGGCAAAAAAACAAAGTGCGTAATAAACACCAAATTGGACAATTATACCAAACTTTTGATATTACTTAATTTATTGTATGTAAACATTGATGTATAATTTTTATGGTATAAACTTTTTCTTATTTATTTAAAATGCATTCATTTATCATGAAAAATGCTTATTTGCATGATAAAAAATTATTTTTGTACAGTACAAATGTCAAGAGAAAAGATACAACAGGCGTTGTTGTGGCTCATCTGAAAAATATTTACAATGACTATACAAAACTGATATATATTTTGAAATGTAAGTTTCTGATTTATTAGGGTCTAACATATCATATCAATCATTGTAAACAGTATTTTCATCTATCTTGTATGGACAATTGACACAATAGAGTTATGAAACTGGCGGTAGGTAGCACTACGCGCGTTTCGGCATTGCCTTCTTCAGGATTCCGTCTCAGTGAACACTGAAATGATAAGATACAACAACGAAACTAGGTTTCAATGCCCAAACCGAAGCATAAACAATTATGTTATAAAAAACATGAAGGATATCTCAAAGGATGTGGCTATGTAGATACAAGCAAAGAAGAACCAGGAGTTGTGAACCATATGAGGGACAGAATAGTAAGAGTCCAGATATTAAAATACATGCTACCTTGAGATGACACCAAAATGTGAAGGAATGTGCACAATCAAATTCCTGTGGAATAAGTGGAACCCAAGAAAACTAATTTCACAGAGTGGATTTATTGTTATACAGACTAAAATACCTATCTGGAACTGTATACAGTGAAGTTCAGAATTTTCAGGTGGTCTTGGAGATGTCAGCACAGTAGAATTTGCATCTCCTGTATAGGTATATGGAAACTAATGTAACTGACTCTGTGGTGATACCTATTGCAATGCAATGTTATAATGTAAACTTATAACTGAAGGATTTACCTTAATTGGGAAAACCGGGGGCTTTTTTTTGTGTATACCGGGCAAAATAATATTCCAATTTATTCTAAAATGATACAAGGGAGACTGAAAGACTCTGTAATGAAGACAGAGAATCATACATGTTAGAGGAGATCGTGACGATGTGTCCGATTTTACTATACAAATGGTCAAGATGTGATAGTTACTGAGATAACTTAAGTTTCTTACCCTTCAACTAGCGGAGGTGGATAAACTGAGCGAGATAAATTAATTCTAATCTGAAACGCTCTCTGTAGACATGTTGTAGATCTAAAACGATAATATATAGGGCTGTATGGAAAAGCCGGAAGTCAGAAAGATGGAAAGCTAATGACTTCTATACTCTATTTTAGCGTGATAAGATGCGTGGCTTAGTATTAAACCTCCACTAATGTCCCCGTTACAAAAAATGAAAGGTCTTACTTAGTCATGCATTTTAAAAGTAACCCGAGTTTAAAAAGGGGGTATATATATTCACATAATGCAGACATCATTCGCTCGCATCAGTAGTAACGCCTGGGTCTATAATCATGGAAAGAAATGTTTTAAATTCAAAATATACAGGCGAATAGCGACCTCAAAATCTAGCTGTGTGTAATGGACTAGTGATATGAGTATCGCATAAATAGGTATGCACTCCACAGTCAACCTACAGGGCATAACTCACCTGTTCCCAGATGCGGAACACGTATCACTCGGCAACCGGCATTTGTGTGTGAAGCGCCTTTGGAAACCGGATATAAATCCTCAATTGAAACCGGAAGTAAAAGTGCGTGTGAGAACTGCATAAAACCAATGGAACGGAACACATAACTTCACAGACTGATAAGCCTGGCGGCCATGTTGAAGATACTCGCATTATCGTGAAGTGAATATAAAAATGACAGATTTAAACTATGACGACTAAATTTAGTGCATATCCATAGACGAAGGCACATCGAGGGTAATATGATAGAGACATGTTAATTTATTTTAGACACAAAATTGTAAAGACAACAAGAATGGGAGACCGGATATAAATCCTCAATCGGAACCAGAAGAAAAAATACGTGTGGTGAGCTACCTAAAACCAATGGAACAGAACGTATAGCTGCATGACGGCCAAGCCTGGCGGCCATGTTGGAAATACTCGCATCATCGTAAAGTGAATGTAAAAACAACATAGATTTAAACTGTAATGACTGAGTTGAGTGCATATCCAAAGAAAAGGGCACATCGAGGATAATGTAATAGAGACATGTTAATTTATTTTAGACACCAAATTTTAAGGACAGTGCTTCTATGTCACCTTGGACATAGAAGCGCTGTACAGCAACATCCTCATTGAAGGAGCCCTAGAGGCTGTCAATTGGATCATGATGGATAATAACATCACATGCTCTAAGATTTTTATTCTAGAGTGTCTTCGAGTAGTTCTAGAGGATAATGTTTTTTAATTTAACGGTAACCTCTATAAATAGACCAAAGGAGTCAGTATGGGGGCTTCTTGTGCCCCAACAGTGGCAAATATATACATGGCCAAGTTTGAAAAAAGATTCATCCATAACGAGATAGCGCCAGTCTTCGAATCTGTGACCAAATGGTCGCGTTACATAGATGATATCTTTTTCATTTGGATAGATACCTCTGATACCCTGGCTGCCTTTTTAGAATGGTTAAACCTATGTGACAAGAACATCCGTTTCACAGCTAATTCAAGCAGAACCCAGGTGGAATTCCTGGACATTGTCATCAAAGACGTAGATGGAAGACTAGGTGTAGACCTTTACACAAAACCTACCGCACGTAATACCATGCTCCATTATACCAGCTATCATCCTCCTGCACAAAAAAAAGCATAACTTTTGGGCAATTTCTTCATCTTCGACGTAATTGCACGAGCATCAAAGATTTTGACTAACCCTGGGCGGTGAACTACGCTACGCTCGCGGAGTTTGCGTGGTTTCGGTAACTTCGCGGTTCGCTTAGAACGCGTAGTTACCGAATACTACGCAATCTGCAATGTAGCGTAGTTGTTTTTCTTCTTCGCACGCTCAATATGCGTTCTCGCGCGCGTGGTAACGACTTACCGGGATTCTGAGTTCGCCGACGAGATTTCCTAAACGTTCGCGGGCGCCACGAGATTTGGAATCCGGCCTCACGATCCCGCGAGAGTGTGCGAACGCGAACACGTCATTCGGACGCGCCATCTGACTTCCGGTGGCAGTGTTGGTAAGATCGCAATCCCGAACACGCAGAAATTGCAATCCAGCGAAGAATATCTCTCGAGCATCATAAAACCTTCTCGAAAATGATCATTTGGCTCAAAAAAACTCCTCAGATTGTGATTTGGCTGTAGTTTTTTGTGGAAGGAGTCCTTTTTATTTTTTTACTTTTTTTTTCAAGAGGAAGGAAGTGCCCCTGAGTCTCCAACTTCCTGTTCCTGTCCAGCAGGCTCCTCCCAGTGCTTTGTCCATGTGCTGTTCACTTTCATTTGGATTTGGAGCTGGAAGGATCACTTTTTGTGTCTGTCTGCTGCATAATATCATTGAATTGGATTTGAGGACTTTTGGATTTGAGATTTTACAAGTAAGTTGGAGAATTGGTGTACTTGTTTGTTTGATTGGGGCTTGTTTGTACCTACATTTTTTTGGGATTTTCATCGTTTTTAAAATTTATTGTTGTGGGCGGCCTGTAGTTTCAGTAGGGGCCTAGTTGTTTTTCTTTGATTGTAATTTCAGCCAGTAGGCCCAGAGGTACCCATGGGTGCATGTTTCTGTGGTGTCTGTTGAATTTAAACATAATGTAGGGCATGGATGGCATTGGATTGAATTGCTAAATGTGGTTTTTGGGGTGTATTTCACTTTTTGGGTGTGTGTTAATAAATAAATACCTTTGTTGGATGTGTGTGTGTGCTTGTTGTGTAACTTTCCAACCTTTCATAGCCCTGTGGATTTTCGTTTTTGCATTTTTGTATTAAAGCTGTGTTGTTTAGCAGGCCTCTTTTGTCTGGTCATATATAGGCCTGAATGAGTTCATTGTTTTCCATGGCCTGTTGTGACTGTGAGTGACCATGTGGCTTGCGGCCATTTTGTGGTGGTAGTTTAGTAGTGTGCTGCTTTTTCCATATAGGCCTGCATGTCTTTTCTTTGTTCCCCTTGGCTTAGGCTTCTTGTTGTTGTGGCCTGGCCATGTGGGTGGTGGCCATTTTGTGAAGGCAGGCAGTGTGCTTTTGCCATAGGCTTGCATTGTCTGTCTTCCATTTCTTTTTGTTGTGGGTGGCTAGTGGCCATTTTGTGGAGCCATCCAGGCAGTGTGTTTTTGCCATAGGCCTGCATTCATTGTCTGTCTTCACTTTCTTGTTATTGTGGGTGGCCTGGCCATGTGGGTGGTGGCCATTTTGTGGAGCAAGGCAGTGTGCTTGTTTTTGCCATAGGCTTCCAAGCTTGTGGCCTAGTCTGCCAGTAGGCCCAGAGGTAGTCATCATGGGTGCATAAAAACTGTTTCTGTGTTGTCTGTTGAATTTTAACATTATTTATGGCATGGATGGCATTGGATTGAATTGCAAAATGTGGTTTTTGGGGTGGTATTTCAGTTTTTTGGTGTGTTAAATAAATAGGCCTTTTCAGCCAGTAGGTAACCCTGGGCGTTCAGCTCGCGGAGTTTTGGCAACTCCGCACTGCGCGACAACGCGGACTTACACTTTTTTTCTTCTTTGCGCGCTCAATATGCGTTTTCGCGCACGCGATAACGACTTTTTGTGAAGATCGCGATGCCGAACACGCAGAATTTGCAATCTGGCGAAGAATATCTCTCGAGCAGCATAAAACCTACTCGAAAATGATGATTTTGTTCATTTTGCTCAAAAAACTCCTCAGGTTGTCATTTGGCTGTAGTTTTTTGAGCAAGGAGTCATTTTTCTTTTTTTTACAATTTTTTTAAAGAGGAAGGAAGTTCCCCAGAGTCTCCAACTTCCCGGTCCTGTACTTTGTCTTCACTTTCTTGTTATTGTAGGTGGCCTGGCCATGTGGGTGGCGGCCATTTTGTGAAGCTAGGCATTGTGCTTTTGCCATAGGCCTGCATTGTCTGTCTTGTCTTCCTTTTCTTGTTGTTGTGGGTGGCCTGGCCATGTGGTGGCGGCCATTTTGTGGGACCAGCCACTGTGCTTTTGCCAAAGGCCTCCAAGCTTGTGGCCTAGTCTGCCAGTAGGCCCAGAGGTACTCATCAATCATCATGGGTGCATGAAACAACTGTTTTTGTGTTGTCTGTTGAATTTAAACATCATTTAGGGCATGGATGGAATTGGATTGAATTGCAAAATGTGGTTTTTGGGGTGGTATTTCAGGTTTTTGGTGTGTGTTAAATAAATAGGCCTTTTCAGCCAGTAGGTAACCCTGGGCGTTCAGCTCGCGGAGTTTTGGCAACTACGCACTGCGCGACAACGCGGACTTACACTTTTTTTCTTCTTTGCGCGTTCAATATGCGTTTTTGCGCGCGTGATAACGACTTTTTGTGAAGATCGCGATGCCGAACACGCAGAATTTGCAATCTGGCGAAGAATATCTCTCGAGCAGCATAAAACTTTCTCGAAAATGATGATTTTGTTCATTTTGCTAAAAAAACTCCTCAGGTTGTCATTTGGCTGTAGTTTTTTGAGCAAGTAGTCATTTTTCTTTTTTTACAATTTTTTTAAAGAGGAAGGAAGTTCCCCAGAGTCTCCAACTTCCTGGTCCTGTCCTTTGTCTTCACTTTATTGTTATTGTAGGTGGCCTGGCCATGTGGGTGGCGGCCATTTTGTGAAGCCAGGCATTGTGCTTTTGCCATAGGCCTGCATTGTCTGTCTTGTCTTCCTTTTCTTGTTGTTGTGGGTGGCCTGGCCATGTGGTGGTGGCCATTTTGTGGGACCAGCCACTGTGCTTTTGCCATAGGCCTCCGAGCTTGTGGCCTAGTCTGCCAGTAGGCCCAGAGGTACTCATCAATCATCATGGGTGCATGAAACAACTGTTTTTGTGTTGTCTGTTGAATTTAAACATCATTTAGGGCATGGATGGCATTGGATTGAATTGTAAAATGTGGTTTTTGGGGGGTTCACTTTTTGGGTGTGTGTTAGGCCTTTTCAGCCAGTAGGCCCAGAGGTACTCATGGGTGCATGAAACAACTGTTTCTGTGGTGTCTGTTGAATTTCATTTAGGGCATGGATGGCATTGGATTGAATTGCAAAATGTGGGTTTTTTGGGGTGTATTTCACTTTTTGGGTGTGTTAAATAAATGCCTTTGTTGCATGTGTATTTGTTGTTGTTGTGGTTGTTGTGTAACTTTCCAGCCTGTTTTTAGCCATGTGGATTTTCGTTTTTGCATTAAAGCTGTGTTGTTTATCAGGCATCCTTTGTCTGGCCATATAGGCCTGCTTGAGTTCATTGTTTGCCGTGCCTTGTGCCTGTGAGTGACCATGTGGCTGGGGGCCATTTTGTGGTGGTAGTTAGTAGTGTGCTGTTTTTGCCACATAGGCCTGCGTGTCTTTCCATTGTTCCTCTTGTCTTACTGCTTCCAAATCCATCTCCATTGCCAGCTGCAGCTCCCTGATGCTGCATCCATCCCACGTGATGCACAAATTAAGGCCAAACAGGCTCCACTTCATTTTTGTTTTTGTTCTTTGTTATTCTTATTCTTCCTGACTGGACACAGTACACCAGGAAAGCCCTTGTTGTCAAAGTCTCATAAATGGCTACACTGTTGTTGTTCACTGAGTTACTACAATTTAATAATTGTGACCACCACACACTAAGTTATATATTATATTAGTTTGATTGTACTATTAGTAATTTAAGCACAACAAATTCCACGTTAGACTGATGTTCTTCTGGCTTTTTTGCTTTTAGGTGCACAAAAGACTGAGGAGGAGGTGTGTCATCATCGCCCGTTGTACTGCCAGACAGACGTCCTTCTGCTGTACACGACGTGACATGTGACCTGACCAGACATCTCTGCAACTTGTGCAACTGGGTGCTGCTGACATCTGAAGAAGATGGGCCCAAAGAAAGCAGGTACCAGGTCCTCCAGTACCAAGAAAGTTGCTATTGAGAAGAAGGAACAGAAGAAGGAAGTGACACTTAAGTCTGGTGTGCCGCCCAATACCTTTTTTGGGAAACAAAAAATTATATCTGCAGCAGTGGTGTCCGGGGGCAAGCTGGGGGCAGCACCTCCGCATCAGTGGGCCCAACCCACCAACCCAGGCCCAAGCACATGAGTGTGGAAGAGGTAGCCAGGCTAATGGTGGAAACCAGTGATGCTGAGCCTGAGATAAACTTATCGCTATCTCAAAGTAGTACCCAATCAACGCAGGAGGAAACACAGCAGATAAGTGGTCAACAACAGCCGCAACCACCGACCGCAATAGTAGTTGTTCCTCCCGAAGTAGGGGCAGTTCAGGAAATTGAGCCTCATGCAGAGGAAGAAGAAGAGGAAGCCACTCATTCAGAAGATCCATTGTGTTCCAAATCCCCAGCAAGGAAAAGGAGGGTTAGTCCATCAAGTTCTTCACCAAGCACCCCTTCTGATGATCTAGATGCCACTTGGAAGCCACAAACTGAGTCTGAGAGGGAGACACGTCCCAAGACCAGGCTAGGGAAAAGGAAGATTCCAGAAAGCCTTACACTTATGGAGGTCGATGTAGAACAGCAGGATGATGATGAGCCAGTCATCACGAACATCACTCCCGGCCCCGAGGAGATGGAGACCAACATTATTACCCTATCCAAAATCGCTGCGAGGGATGTAGCACACATACCTCCAACACAGGTAACACCAACACTACCTACAGCTTCCATATTTGCATTAGCAAAGGCCCGGCAGCGACCTACATCCAGCACAACCACCACCTCAGTAGAAGTAGGTAGTGGTACTGCACAGAGTCAAATTCACCGCACACCCTCCAGTTCATCTGGCATTGGACGTGGCACCTCCAGCAGGAGACAAAAGTTAAGCTCCCCAGTTTGGGACTTCTTTACGGTTAGCGAAAAGGAGGAGAATATTGCCATATGCTCCATTTGTAATACCTCTGTTAGTCGGGGTAAGCTTGGTACAAACTATGGTACCGGAGGCCAAATAACCCATCTGAAAAAACACCACTTGATCGACTGGGAGGACCACCTTCGCGGCATAAAAACTGCAACCATTGGTGTTGGTGGGGATAAACGAGTAGAAGATCCGATCACGGTGGAAGAGGAAGGACAGGGAGAAATTCTCTCTGGTAGTGGTACACAAAGTAGCCCTGTCCCCAGCAGTGCAGTGGTATCGCCCACATCCTCAGCAACATCTCAGTGGCACAAGACTAGTAAGAGTCAGCCTGAGACAGCAAGGAGTACCGCAATGAAAAAAAGTGCGTCGTTGAGCCTAACAGAAAGGAAAACCATGCAGCCTACCATTATCAGCATGTTTAGGGCGGAGGGGCAGTACGAACGCAACCACCCAATAGCACGTTTGTACAATGCGAAGCTGGCTAAAATGTTAGCACTGGACCTTCTCCCTTTTTCTTTTGTTGAAGGGGTGGGTTTTCTGGAATTTGTGACAGCCATCTGCCCAAAATGGCAGGTTCCCAGCCGCTACTATTTCGCCAGAGTTGCTGTTCCAGCACTACATCACGACGTGCTGGAATTGCTTGGAAAAGCTTTGAAGCAGAGTGCTGTTCAGAGTATCCACCTGACAACAGACATGTGGACCAGTTGCCAAGCCACTGATTACATGTGCATCACTGCACACTGGATCTCTTTGTGGGGGTTAGAGAAAAGATATCTGCTGGTGTTGACGCTGCTGAGATTTTTCATGCCACTCGCAAACATGCAACTGTAGCCATGTTTGGCATGGAGAAATCTCATACTGCTGCAAACATTTTGGATGAGCTTAACAGCAAGGTCTTTGAGTGGCTGCGCCCAAGAGGGCTTAACATTGGTTTTGTTGCCACGGACAATGGCAGTAATGTAGTTAGGGCCATGAAAGATGGTGGCTATTTCAGGGTCCCGTGTTTGGCACACTGCATTAACATTGTTGTTCAAGACTTTCTGAAAAATTAATACAAAGTCAGCAACTTACTGGCCACCTGCAGAAGAATATGCACACATTTCAGCCATTCTTTTAAAGCCCGGAAACAGCTGAGGGTCATTCAACGTGAGCATAAAATGCCAGTCAAAGCACTCATCCAGGAGGTGCCAACACGTTGGAACTCAACTTATTACATGATTGATCGTCTGTTTGAGCAGTACATACCACTCAATGCTTATGTCATGCAAAGATTAGGGGATCCTACTGTGAGAGGCATGACCATTGAGATGGGCCAATGGGACCTCGTTAAATGCCTGACAGAGATGCTACTTCCTTTTGAGGTCTTCACACGTGAAGTCAGCAGGGAGGACTGTACTATGGGCCAAGCTATCCCATTGTTGCACATGCTAGAGCAACAGCTGAAGGAGGTGTCTGAAATGTACGCAGGTGTGGATCACAAACAAGACGCATATTATTTGGCGGACTCCTTAGTCGTTCGCATATCTGAAAATACAAGGATTCAAAATAAGATTGTGTCACATCAACATTACATTACTGCCACAATTTTGGATCCACGGTACAAAGTATTTCTGAACAGTAAGGCAGTAATTCCTTTTTCGGAAGTGGATGTTGCCAAGTACAAAACTTTGATAGCTGAGGAAGAAACTAAGTTCGAAAACGAACGGCTGGTAATTAGAGGCCCGCCACCCCAGGCCAGAACAAGTACTACAGGTCATCCAGAGTCAAGTTCTACTTCAGAGCCTGAGGGCAGTGCGTTTGCCTCCCAGCAGTCACCAACAACACCGCTAACATCAACAACAGCAAGAACAGGATCATCAGCCACAGTACAATCGGCAACTGATTGGTTTCTACGGCATGGGTATTATAAGTCCAGTGCTGATGCACAGGCAAAAGAGGCCAAGCAAATCGGAGCTCCCCTGAGCATTGAGCATACGGTCCAGGCCTATCTGGATGACACAACAGAGGTCTTCATGGATTGAAACCCATTGGTGTATTGGTATGGGAAAAGAAGCCAATGGACAGTGCTCAGCAGGCTGCTGATAAAGTATCTGGCTTCCCCTGTCGCAAGTGTCTCTTCTGAGCATGTTTTCAGTGCTGCTGGTGCCATTGTAACTGTGAAAAGGACCAGTCTCTCGCCCAAAAGCGTGGAGAGGTTAACCATGATCAAAATGAATCAGCACTTTATACCACCAGAGTACAAAATACCTGAATCACAGCAGGAAGAGGAGAGCGACGTAGGTGACGGAAGTACTGTGTTAGATGACCTACTTCTGATCGAACCACCAGAGTTTGAGGACGAGCTCCTCTTCCCTGACAACTAGGCTTTCAAATTGTTACTTTCTTCCTTCCTTTATTTGTGTGTGTCTCTGTCTTTCTGGTTCGAATCACAACAAATCCATCACCACCGTCTTCTCTTTTTATTTCCATATTGGAGTTGCACCTCTGTGCATTTAACTGTCCACTCCTCAGAGTCCTGCTCCATCTTCCTGACTCGACCAAAATACATTTCCCTCAAGCCAGACATTGGATGGAGAATAGTACAAGAAATGTTGCCTCTAACAGTCCCTCCAGAAGAAGTGGAACATGACTATAGCTATCCTCCTTTTGTTTCCGAGCCGAAACTCATCACTGTCAGAAGGCTACCGCCTCGGCAGGCATCAAAAGCTCATCAATGTCAGAACAGAAGGTACTTGGCAGAGAAAGACAAGACTCTTCGAAGAAACTTGCTGACATGTCACATTTCTGCAAACTCAATTTGACCAATGACCGCTACCCAGGCCGCGGCCCATCTCACAGCGCTGACCATGTGAACCAACTTCAACAGCGACAAAGTGCCACAGATGAATAAGAAAACCGAAACAGCGACTAACACTCAAAATGAATGTGGAGTAATAATGAGGCCACTGCCTTGATAAAAAAACACACACCTGTCAGAACTAGGCATCTGACAGTCAAAGAGAAGAGCAAGACAGGTAATGATGGCATGCGTTGGATGCAGACTCAGAGTGATTGCTGATTTTTGTGTTGATGACGTTGTGCATGAAGTCGAACTGTACTAGTAATTAATCTACGAACTAAAAGTGACTCAAGTGACAGTCAATGTTTCCTTTCTTGTTGTTTAATAACCAAATTGTACTCCTACTACTGCAGGCCAATATCCGTTGCATTTTTTAATATGGAATATGGACTTAGTCGGAGTCGTACTCGGTACACTACAGACTGAGTTGGAGTTGGACAACACGTACAACACCATGATGATGACCATACTATCTTCGCAGTCAGTCAGTTGGATCGGAGATGATTGATGGAATAACTCGGGGCATTTCAAATCAAGTGGCATAAAAGGTAAATAAGTCAAGTCAACAACCACAGCAGACCTACATGTCTGTGTAGTGGTGGAGTCGAGTAAGTTACGTAGTCACAAGTGTAGTAGTGGAGGTATGACTGACAGCCGTGTGTTGAGATTTAGTTACTTACTTTGGAAAATGCTATGCTGCTGTATATGTGTCCTCCTGTAACTGTTTCTGGTTAATGCTGTAAACACTCAGACTTGTTGTTTAATAACAAAATTGTACTTCTACTGCAGGGCGATCCATTGGATATTTGAATATGGACTCTGGACTCACTCGGTACACTACAGACTGAGTTGGACATGGACACCATGATCATGATGACCACATACTATACTCTTCGCAGTCAGTCAGTACTTAGGATCGGAGATGATTGATGGAATAACTGCGTTTCATGAAGTGGCATAAAAGGTAAACACAAGTCAACAAGAACCACAGCAGACCTACTACCTGTTCGTGTAGTGGTGGAGTCGAGTGCAGTGGTATGACTGACAGCGGTGCATTGATTTAGTCACTTAATTTTGAAAATGCTAGGTTGCTGTATATATGCTTTGTCTGGCTCTGTCAAAATTTAAGCTAAATGGAGGTTTGGTCACGGCCCGGTGCCGTGGGCCTGCTCTGTCCTGTTGTTGTTGTAGTTTAAAATGCTGTAAACAGAGTAGACATGATGTACCTATCCATGCCGCCTCAGTCTGAAAGTGTTCTCTTCTCTGTCTTGTTGCACTCCACCGTAACTGATGCATTTGTTTTATTCATTGATTTTTCAATATCCCATTTGTTTTTCCATTTACACTTACAGGCCGGCTTTTACCCTGTGCTATACTTGGAAAAACAATGCACACTTACCTTACCAATGAATCTACATCTGCCAGGCAGGCAGTGGCGTCACCCAAGATTGATGGACGGAGCATCCATGGAAGGGACTGAGGACCAAGAGGAATGCCGAGATGCAACTCCCCATTTTATCAGGATAACACAGTAACAGTATCAACTTTCATCATCTTTTAAATAATTTGATTCATTTTTTGTCTTCAATCATTACTACCATGTGTTGTTGTTATTATTAATTATGTTTGCTCTCTGCTTATAATTAATCCCTACAGCTATTTTTAAATTTTCTTTGCTACAACAGAACAGAACACAAACTGTATGTAATCCGTGTCTCAATGAGGGCAGACAGGCAAGGCAAATTGCAAGGCAAATTGCATAATATTAATATACTGATGCCCTGCACTGTCTAATTGTCTAGTAGTAGTTAGTAAGTTTTACTTATCATTAACCATCAAGTTATCATCATCATGCATGCATTTCCTTTTTCACCCTTAACAGATTTATGGATATATTAGTCTACAAAGATTGTGTTTTCTTTTGTCGTTTGTCCATGCGTACTGTTTTTCTTTGTCAAACCTTTCCCCAAACCCCCCTTCCCAACCATTCATCAAACCCTAACCCTCTTCCCCCGGGCTGTGTGATTTATTGAGGTGTGACTAAATTAAATGTACACCAATAATTGATCACACGCTTGCTGGGGCGGATGTGGCGAAAGCAACACTAATTCAATTTCAAGGCAGGGGAGGATCTTCTTCTGCTTGCCCACCCATGATGATCAGTATATTTGCGAGGTAACTTTTTTAACAAAGGAACCTAATCCATCATCATTAATTGCCGGCATTGATTGTCATCCTATTACACACAGCACTAAAGGTTACGCTTGTGTCGAGTGTAGGCCTAGTTGAGTGACTCAACACAACTACAGTTTGTAACTTGTTGTACTAGGCTATCCCCTCCACCATTATGTTTTATTTACTTCGCTCTACTACTCCTCCCAGAGTCTCTCTCAGGCGACTGACTGTCTCATTTTCTTTTTTTGTAAATGCTACTGCCAGTGTCTACTACTACCACCACAACCATGGCATCTGCATTCTCTTCGGAAACCCAACCTGCATCGTCATGCAGCCATCGCTGTGCCTAACTTAAACATCAATCACAGGTAAGAAAAGAAAAGATGTTTGGGGGAGGTATAATAATGGACTAGGAGGAGAGACTGACTGTACTAGTAGGACAAGTCACTCAGTGAGGGGTAGAGCATCTATCTGTTTGTGTCTTACAAAGTCAGCCAATTATTGAAATCAAACACTGGCTGTGGCCTTGCAGCAGTAAGGAAACAGTGTGACGTAAAACAGTAACCCCACAAAACATTAACCACATCGTTTGTAAAGTATAAAAAATATATATAATTTAATCCCCTAACAAAAACAAACTATGTAAAAAAAATCCCACAACACATGACCCACCCCTCTCCCTAACCCCAACCAATGTCCAAAACGAGAAAGTCCAAAGGTAACCAATGTCCATAAAGCCCAACGCCCAATTCCCACCCACCAAAAAAGGATTAAAAAGGGGCAATCAAACAGGGTCTACTCTTTAACTTAGCGGCGGGCTCTTCTGTTTTCCCTCTCCAGGACCTTGACTCTCTTCTTCAGCTCCTCTACCTCCTCCTCCAGTTGCGCATTCCGGAGGAGCATGCGGCGCGCATATGCCCTGCAGTTCCATCCACAGGGGGGGGCAGCAGTAGTGCTGAAAGATGTTGTTGTGCGGCGGCGGGCGGCTGCCTGACCGCGGCGCCGTACCACTGGAGGGGCCTGGCTGGGGCCCGGAGCATTGGAAGAGGCTGCAGCTGCTGCCGCCTCCTCCTCCGCCAGAGCCACCAGCCGCCGGTACTCGGTGCAGATGGCCTCCAGCTTCCGGCGCCGGGCCATGGCTGCCAACTCCTTCCTCGTTGGTTTTGGAGGAGCTATATCAAGAAAGAAAAAAATAATATTTTACCAATACTCTTAGCAAAACAGTAACACAAAATTAATTCAACACATAGTGGCATAGTAGCAGTAGCACTAGCAAGCACAGTACATAACATTTGTGGTATGTATCTGTCTTCCCACTTCCTCGGCCTCTAACATTTGTGGGAGTTTCAGGCTTATACTAGCACTATGGCACAGTACACCAGTCTTCTTTTTCTCTTTAGTTTAGCGAAATTGCATAACCTTGTTGTAGCCAGCATGCCAGCTCAGTCAGCTTACGCCCAAGACAAACATACTCGAGTCATGACGCAGACTCACGTTAGTTCTATTTACTACTGTCTGCAGGTGGGGAAGCTCGTATTTTTCTATTATGGGTGGCACTGGCCATACTGTCTCTGTTACATCAAGGGCAATTGCTCAATTTCACTTTCACCCTGCCCTGACTACTACAAAAAGGCAGATTATATATCTGATCCAATGATCATTGCTTATATATGGGACGACATGAGGTACTTTGTTTTGATTGATTGTGTAACCAACAGATAGGCCACCCCCATGGCAGGCTGGCTGACAGTAAAATTAACATAGGTAGGGAGTGGTCCTCGGAGTCGGAGGAAGGCGCTGATAACTACATACATACACAATATATATAAATATATATGATGTGCTTGCAAACTACTGTGAGTCAAGGGAGTATTCTGAAAATACAACTTATATTCCCCTCGGCTTTGCTACTATGGCGCGGTTTCTTTTACATTCTCTTCAAAGTAAGACTCTGGTCTGCATCCAGTGACAGTCTCCACCTATGCTATCTATGATGAATACATCCAGGCATCCATCCATTCAAAGTAAACGTCTATCATTCTTCTTAATCTCTCAACAAACCTTAGTTTGTTTCACCAACAACCACCCATGCGTCCTTCCTTGCTTGCCTTGCCTTTGAGTTTGACCCAAACACCGCTGACGATCCACCGCAAGATCGCCGACATCCACGACAGCTTCGACTCCCGGACGACCCCAACAGGCCCCGGCACATCAGACCCGCCGCACCCCATCGACCACGACCCCCTGACAGCCTGGGTCAACGTGAACACCGAGGGCACAATCAAGACCATGGGCACAATCCACTCCGGCTCCCCATCAGACCCTTTTCCACACCACATCTTCAACAAAGCAGGCAGCTCCATCGCACCCCACCTGCGCAACATCATCAACCTCTCCTTCGAGACCGTGACCTTCCCAGAGAGCTGGAAACACGCCGAGATCAACGCCCTACTCAAACAACAAAAGGCGGACCCGAGCGACCTCAAGAACTTCCGGCCCATCTCCCTGCTTCCATTCCCAGCTAAGGTCATCGAGAAGATCGTCAACAGACAGCTCACCCGCTACCTCGAAGATAACAGCATCCTGGACCCCTCCCAGTCAGGATTCCGCAGCAACCACAGCACCGAGACCGCCCTCATCGCCGCCACAGACGACATCAGGATCCTGCTGGACAACGGTGAGACGGCGGCCCTCATCCTCCTGGACCTCTCCGCCGCCTTCAATACTGTTTGCCACCGCACACTACGCACACGCCTCCACGACGCAGGGATCCGAGACAAGGCCCTGGATTGGACCACCTCCTTCCTTTCCGGCAGAACCCAGAGCATCCGCCTCCCCCCATTCCGATCCAAAGCCTCCGAGATCATCTGCGGCGTACCCCAGGGATCTTCCCTCAGCCCGACACTGTTCAACATCTACATGGCTCCACTCGCACACATCGCCCGACAGCACGACCTCAACATAATCTCCTACGCCGACGACACTCAACTGATCCTCTCCCTCACCAAGGACCCCCTCACCGCCAAATCCAACCTCCACGAAGGAATGAAAGCCGTCGCCGACTGGATGAAGTGCAGCCGACTTAAGCTGAACACAGACAAGACGGAGATCCTCATCCTCGGCTCCAACCCATCAGCCTGGGATGACTCCTGGTGGCCCTCGTCAATAGGGGCACCCCCGACACCAACCGACCACGCATGCAACCTGGGAGTCATCCTCGACTCAACGCTCACCATGACCAAGCAAGTCAACGCAGTCTCCTCCTCCTGCTTCAACACCCTCCGCATGCTCCGCAAGATCTACAGGTGGATCCCGACAGACACGAGAAGAACAGTCACCCAGGCACTCGTCAGCAGCAGACTCGACTACGGAAACGCCCTCTACGCAGGAGCCCCGACCAAGCTCATCAAACGACTGCAAAGAATCCAAAACGCCTCTGCAAGCCTGATCTTCGACATTCCACGCCACAGCCACATCACCCCCCACCTGAAAAACCTACACTGGCTCCCCGTCGACAAGAGAATCTCCTTCAAACTCCTGATCCACGCACACAAGGCACTCCACAAAACCGGCCCAGCCTACCTCAACAGTCGACTCTCCTTCTACGTTCCCAACCGTCAACTCCGCTCCGCCGACCTCTCCCTGGCCACCGTCCCGTGCATCCGGAGAACCACCACCGGAGGAAGATCCTTCTCTCACCGTGCCGCCAAGATCTGGAACACCCTTCCCCTCAACCTACAACAGACCCAAGACCTGCTGACCTTCAGGAGACGACTCAAGACCTGGCTATTCAACCAGTAGCGGCAACACCCCCCCTCCTCTCCCTCAGCGCCTTGAGACCCTCGCGGGTAAGTAGTGCGCTTTACAAATCTTGTGATTGATTGATTGATTGATTCTTGCTATCCTATCCACCCATACGGTGTCGGCACCCAGGCAGGCATCTTTTCTTTCACCTTCCACCCATCCTTCAACAACCCATGCATCTGATTCCTATCAGCCACCTATGCATGATTCCAACGTATCCTTCTCTGCCAGTCATATTACATCTCGCCCGTCCTTCCTCCTTCCACCCTTCTTTCCCTTTTTGTTCAACACATCCATCAAGGTCATCTGATCTGACTTTTAGTCTTCTCCATAAAACTTTCACACCTGAGTTGAAGTCAGATAGAAGAGGCCATTGGTTACTCAACTCACGCTGCTAATGCTATTGCTAATGCCATTGCTAAGTAAAGGGCGTCTTCTTCAACCGTTGTCTAATGTTCACTACAACTTCATACTTACTAAGTCTCATCAGTACAGTGAGTGTACAGTACACCCTTCCCGCTAGTGTAATGTCAATAAGTAAGGAATATAACTTACCACCGCCCGCCACTGCTGCTGGCTCACCCCCTGTAGTAGCTCCTGCAGGTGTCGCTGCCGCATCTCCTTCTCCCTCCGGAATGGCCGCATCGCCGCTGGCCCCGGCACTGGTGGTTGGTAGTACGCCTAGAAAAAACATTACACATTTTTAGATGCCGTATATACACCTCCCCCTATTTATTCTTTTTCACTAGCAAGATTGGAAAAAAAGTTAATACATACAATCATATACAACATACATCACTAGTCCAAATCGGGTACTAGAGTAGAGTAGACACTAGTAGTGTTATGGTCCCTAGGGTCATTCTAGTCTACTCTACTCTTTGCAAAGTTAGCCTGAGCCATGCAACCATTTTAGCTTCATGTCTTTTGCGCACGTGACGTCACGTTACCTCGCAGCTTGTTGTGTAAGAGTGACGCCTTTGAGCCCACATGAGCTCATACAGCTACTGTCTGAGCGTTGCGTACAAGAGGTCGAAAAATTAACAAGCCACTTTGTTATGGGGTTCTGGTCAGTCTGTATTGCTTAGCCATAACATGCTACACTTTTTGGCATGACTGAGAAATGCTTGCATTATACTATCTAACGCGCACCATTTTCTCATAACAGGTGGAAGATTCCCTTCTACGAACCAGAGCTTTGCAGAGCTTATGATGTAACCAGTACTTCTACGTTCTAAGGTGAGGGGTCCCCCAGAATTCGCACAGAGATCTTTTGTCTTCGATGGACTTGTAACAATGTTTATTGTTTTAATCTTATGCATTTTGCTGTTGGAGCTGGCTCGTATAGTATACTGAATTGAATTGTAGAACAACGTACAGAGCTTGTTAGTTGAAAATAAACCTTTTGAACTTACACATAGACTCTGTGGTATTTGGTGTGGTGGACTTACACGAGTGAGTGAGCGAAAGGGTGTTACTATGTTCTGGGTTGTCTAATCATTGGGTATCTTCGGGGGGGGTTCGGGGACCTAATGAGAGACTATAGCTAGTCTGTCAGGGGATTGTGGGTTCTGACTGAGGTGTGAGGAAGGTCCAACCTCCCATCACCAACATCCTATTTTCTTGTGCATAGTTCTGTATGTGGCTGTGCAGAATCCCCACAACAGTAGTAGTATATCCTATCAAAAATAGTCAAATATCTGGTTGGGCATTTTGTTGGTGGGAATTGTCGAAAAGCCTCAAGAAAGATTAAGAAGACCAGAAGAGGACAACCCAAAGGACTGGACTCCATGGCTAGAGCTATTGGTGAATCTGAGTTTTATTTAAAAACTTTTAAATAAAGAGTGGCCAACTGGGCAAGCTTAGCTACAGACAGACTAATAGTAGTAGTACAGAGAGTCATAGGCTCATAGCAGAGGCAGTTAGAGGCAGGGATAACAAGAATTTAGAAACAGTCTAGATCGAAGAAGATTTGGAAAAAATTAGAATTAGGAATAGGAAACAGAAATAATAGTTCAGAAAAAATAAGGTGCAGTAAAAGTTAGGGAAATATAATTATTAATATTAACCACTGGAGGACTTACTGGGGCCAGCAGCAGAGCCCTCTGTAGAGGAGCGGTCCTGGCCCTGGGAGGCATCTTGATGTTCTTTTTGTCCCGCCGCCTGTGGCTGTGACCCCGTCTTCTTGCCCCTGGGTGCTGATCATGTAAGATATAATAAAGAAAGAGACAAACATTAATGATTGGTGTACTGTGAAACAAATAAAATATTTAAAAAAATGCTCAAAAAACATTTTAGGAAACAACAATTGCAATAAAATTGACCTATCTAATCAGATCGACTAGTAGTATTATTGCGGGATTCACGGACCGTCTACTTATTATTTATGAACACTAATCCAGTGTTCCATTCTGATTCCAGAATACTAACTAAGCCTATGTACCACCTGACCTAGCCCACATATTCCAGACAGGCCAATTGTTCACTAAGTCTGCATTTAAATTTTAGCCCTCAAAAATGCATAGGTGGAGGACACATGCATAAATTTGTGCATACACCAAATTGTTGGTTGGTTGCGTCTGATGTTCTGCTAGTGACACTGCTAAGCCTTACCACTCACTAAACAAACTACAAAAGGTTCTACTAAGGACTGGGGTAAGCAGCACTCAGTGACAGAGAGGATGCGTCACGCAGACCTCTAAAAATTACCAACTAATACTAACTAAACCTAACAATCCATCCACCACTATCTCTTCTTAGTGACAGGAGGACAAAGGAAGGACTAGAGTCTCTCTAGCAATAGCATTACCTAACTTAAGTTCTCTAAGTAAACTCTTACATAATCAGCCCAAGCGAGCGCAAAGTTGAAAACAAGTAAGAGTAGCGCCGAGCACCTGTGTCCTACAATCACAGAAGATTTTGAAACGTAATTTACCTGCAATGTAAGCAGCAGTATTCTTGCTATTCGGAAAAAAATTATACACAATACTTATACTACTAGTATATTAGCTACTCACCAAGCCCCACGACCTCGACACCTAGCAGGTCCAGCAGGTCCTGCTCCCGGTCCAAGATGTCTGACCACCGGTGGGCCAGCTGGTTATGGGTGTGCCGGACCCCTGATTGACGAAACACTGCCCAGCGCACCTTCGCCCACCGGCGGTGACGCTCCTGGGTCGGGTACCCGGAGCCAGGCCTGCCGCCTGCCTCCAAGGTCAAGGGGAGGTGGCGCTGCACAAAAAAAACAAGGGCGGCCACCTCCACCTCTCCAAAAAGCTCCCGGGCCTGCACCCCTGCAGGGCGCAGTCTGCCGCAAGGCAGGCGGCTCTTGGGCGCCTTGCCCTTGGAGCGCCCGTCAGTACCCTTAGGCATGGTTCTGGGGTGAGCGGGAGGCGGAAAAGAAAATTTAGAAGGGAAAAATAAAGTTAGGGGAAGAAGTAGGAGCTTAAAGAAGGAAGTAATATAAAACAGTAGAAAAGTGAAAAAAACGCAGTAAAAGTAGAAATAAAATGCAAAATATAGACTTAGGGACAGAGAGGGATAGATAATAAATAAAAAAGATCAGAAAAACAGTGCAAAAACCTAAGGATGGCAAAGATAGAGGGAGGATAGAAAAGCAGGCCCCAGAACCATAGCATAGAGTGAAAAAACAAGATGGCCGCGCCCATCGCGACAGAGTGGGTAAGGTCGCGCGATATTTCCCCGCGAGCACGCAAAAAGCGTCGCGAACACGTAAGACGCGTTCCCGAACATGAAATGCGCATCGCAAACACGCTATACGCGACCCGGAACAGGAAATAAGGCATCGCGAACGGGCGGGACAAGTGAAAAACAAGATGGCCGCGCCCATAGGCGACCGCATGGGTAAGTTCGCGAGATACTATCCCCCGAGCACGCAAACAGACTCCCGAACACGCAATACACGTTCGCGAGCAAGAAAAACGCATCGCGAACGGGCGGGACAAGCAACTATGCGCGCTCGCGTAGCTACGCGTAGATCGCGTAGCGCTTTTGCAACTTCGCTTAGCCTTGCGTAGCGCGACTACGCAAACTACGCCCAGGGTTAATTTTGACATCAAAGCCGTCAGTATGAAAGAGAAGTTTCTCACACGAGGCTACCCCAAAAAATTGGTGAGAGACTCTATGAAAAGAGCACAATATTACGATAGACAGCATTTACTGACAAACAGTGCCATTAAAACTAATACATCAACTGTATTCGTAACACAACACTCTATGGCAAATGAAAGAGTTTGACAAGCGGTCTGTTCTAGTTGGCACATCCTTAACATCAATCGGCCAATCCCCGAACGATTGCCAAAACCCCTATTTGCTTACCGGAGAAACAGCAATTTGAAAGATCATGTGGTCCATTCAAGGATGAAAAATAGTAATTCAGCTTCACAAAGATCAATTGATGGACCCAATCCAGTTATAGGTAACTTTTGCTGTAATACATGCAAAGCATGTCCACAAGCAATAGAAACCCCTGAATTAGAATTTAACAATCAGGTGATCAAATCAAAAGGGTTCTATAACTGTAAAACAAAGGACATCATTTACCTATTGCTGTGTCCTTGCAATTTAGGCTATGTTGGGGAAACGTCTAGATCTTTAAATACATGTCTGACAGAGCACAGATCTGCTGTCAGAACTAAAAAAACAACAGCGCCCATTGTCCAACATTACATTGATAACCACCAAACTCCAGAAGATATACAATGGTTTATATTGGAAAAAATACAACACAGACCAGGGACCAATATTGAAGCCATCAGGAAACGGAGGGAGGTCTATTGGATTTTCCTGCTTGGCACGGCCACCCGGGGACTCAAATTGGAGATCCCGTGGCACCAAGCAATTAAATTCAATGATTAATGCCTCCAGTCATATCATCTCTCGGGACATCACCGTTTTGGACATGAGTACTGAGCTGTAAATATCTCAATATTTAAGAATGGGTTCAAGAATGGGTTCATCATCTCCCATTCTTTCTGTCCTTGCAATTTGGTGCCTGAAATAAATTAACATGTCTCGATTACATTATCCTCGATGTGCCCTTTTCTTTGGATATGCACTCAACTCGGTCGTTACAGTTTAAATCTATGTCGTTTTTACATTCACTTTACGATAATGCGAGTATTTCCAACATGGCCACCAGGCTTGGCCGTCATGCAGCTATACGTTCTGTTCCATTGGTTTTAGGTAGCTCACCACACGTATTTTTACTTCCGGTTCCGATTGAGGATTTATATCCGGTCTCCCATTCTTGTTGTCTTTACAATTTTGTGTCTAAAATAAATTAACATGTCTCTATCATATTACCCTCGATGTGCCTTCGTCTATGGATATGCACTCAATTTAGTCGCCATAGTTTAAATCTGTAGTTTTTATATTCACTTCATGATAATGCGAGTATCTTCAACATGGCCGCCAGGCTTAGCCGTCTGTGAAGTTATGTGTTCCATTCCATTGGTTTTATGTAGTTCTCACACGCATTTTTACTTCCGGTTTCGATTGAGGATTTATATCCGGTTTCCAAAGGCGCTTCACACAGAAACGCCGGTTGCCGAGTGATACGTGTTCCGCATCTGGGAACAGGTGAGTTATGCCCTGTAGGTTGACTGTGGAGCGCATACCTATTTATGCGATAGTCATAGCGCTAGCCCATTACACACAGCTAGATTTTGAGGTCGCTATTCGCCTGTATATTTTGAATTTAAAAATTTCTTTTCATGATTATAGACCCAGGCGTTACTACAGACGCGAGCGAATGATGTCTGCATTATGTGATTATATATACCCCCTTTTTAAACTCAGGTTACTTTTAAAATGCATGACTAAGTAAGACCTTTCATTTTTTGTAACGGGGACATTAGTGGAGGTTTAATACTAAGCCACGCATCTTATCACGCTAAAATAGAGTATAGAAGTCATTAGCTTTCCATCTTTCTGACTTCCGGCTTTTCCATACAGCCCTATATATTATCGTTCTAGATCTACAACATGTCTACAGAGAGCGTTTCAGATTAGAATTCAATTATCTCGCTCAGTTTATCCACCTCCACTAGTTGAAGGGTAAGAAACTTAAGTTATCTCAGTAACTATCACAACTTGACCATTTGTATAGTAAAATCGGACACATCGTCACGATCTCCTCTAACATGTATAATTCTCTGTCTTCATTACAGAGTCTTTCAGTCTCCCTTGTATCATTTTAGAATAAATTGGAATATTATTTCGCCCGGTATACACAAAATAAAGCCCCCGATTTTCCCAATTAAGGTAAATCCTTCAGTTATAAGTTTACATTATAACATTGTATTGCAATAGGTATCACCACAGAGTCAGTTACATTAGTTTCCATATACCTATACAGGAGATGCAAATCCTACTGTGCTGACATCTCCAAGACCATCTGAAAATTCTGAACTTCACTGGATACAGTTCCAGATAGGTATTTTAGGCTATAGAACAATAAATCCACTCTGTGAAATTAGTTTTCTTGGGTTCCACTTATTCCATAGGAATTTGATTGTGCAGATTCCTTCACATTTTGGTGTCATCTCAAGGTAGCATGTATTTTAATATCTGGACTCTTACTATTCTGTCCCTCATATGGTTCACAACTCCTGGTTCTTCTTTGCTTGTATCTACGTAGCCACATCCTTTGAGATATCCTTCATGTTTATTATAACATAATTGTTTATGCTTCGGTTTGGGCATTGAAACCTAGTTTCGTTGTTGTATCTTATCATTTCAGTGTTCACTGAGACGGAATCCTGAAGAAGGCAATGCCAAAACGCGCGTAGTGCTACCTACCGCCAGTTTCATAACTCTATTGTGTCAATTGTCCATACAAGATAGATGAAAATACTGTTTACAATGATTGATATGATATGTTAGACCCTAACAAATCAGAAACTTACATTTCAAAATATATATCAGTTTTGTATATTCATTGTACTTTTGTTTCAGATCAGCCACAACAACGCCTGTTGTATCTTTTCTCTTGACATTTGCACTGTACAAAAATAATTTTTTATCACGCAAATAAGCATTATTAATGATAAATGAAAGCATTTTAAATAAATAAGAAAGAGTTTATACCATAAAAATTATACATAAATGTTTACATACAATAAATTAATTAATATCAAACGTTTGGTATAATTGTCCAATTTGGTGTTTATTACGCACTTTGTTTTTTTGCCCAAACCAGCAATTGTTTACCGCCTTGCCTTAGGCCTGTTTTCTTCCATTGCTCCTCTGGAGTGAATTCATACTTACTGACAAGGGCCTCCTTTATGGTGGGATACCTCAACCTCTTCCCCTTCTCTAAAGCAAGGACATCGTACCTCCCATCACTAGAGATATGACTCCAAAGGCCAGTTCTCCAATCCTCCTCAGAGATTCTCTGAACCTCTAGAGCTAATTCATATGGCAGAAACCACCTGTCTATGTCACTCCCCTCCTTAAAGTCAGACACCTAGGGGTCGATTCCGATCTCGGCCGGAAGCGCACCTAACAGTATTCGTCCGGAAAAAATACAAGCCGAACGCGTGTTTCCCGACCGATTCGAACACTCGTCCGAACGAACAAGTACGATGCACATAACAGCCCAGATTCCGAGCGAGCCGTACTTACCCATTTCAGCTCCTGTTCCCCGCCCGAGCCGGATCCGTATACGCCGATTCGAGTCACACGGAAGCAAATACACAGCACCTTCCGGCCGGACTCGTACGATGCGCCTTCCGTACGCGCCGAACCCGTCGCTACGTCCGGCACGTTTGAGCATCCGGGAGAGCTGTACATAAGCTCCGATTCGCGCCACAAGACGATCCACGGCGACGAGACGAACAAGCCAGCGACGAGTACGAGTCGAAGCCACGAGAAACCCGATCGAGACGACCCAACCATGAATCCCATCGCGCAGGTCCTACCAATACTCTACATCTATTACCGGGACCGGTACGGACACGTACGGCGCAGACGGTAAGTCAAACACCCACAACACAAACAAACGACATGTACCCGAAATATGTCACACACACATAGGGATGCACAAATGACGTACACCAGCACCAGCAGAACCATAGGGGCGGGATGGCTATCACCAATGCCATACACACCCATAGGGGGATGGATGCCTACCACTAATACCATCCCCACTCATAGGGGGATGGATGCCTACCACTACCACCACCCCTACTCAGGGGGGCCTGGATGCCTGTCACTGCTACCATCCCCACTCATAGGGGGATGGATGCCTACCACTACCACCACCGCTACTCATGGGGGCCTGGATGCCTGCCACTACTACCATCCCCACTCATAGGGGGATGGATGCCTGTCACTGCTACCATCCCCACTCATAGGGGGATGGATGCCTACCACTACCACCACCCCTACTCATGGGGGCCTGGATGCCTGCCACTACTACCATCCCCACTCATAGGGGGATGGATGCCTACCACTACCACCACCCCTACTCAGGGGGGCCTGGATGCCTACCACTACCACCACCCCTACTCATGGGGGCCTGGATGCCTGTCACTACTACCATCCCCACTCATAGGGGGATGGATGCCTACCACTTCCACCACCCCCTACTCATGGGGGCCTGGATGCCTGCCACTACTACCATCCCCACTCATATGGGGATGGATGCCTACCACTACCACCACCCCTACTCAGGGGGGCTTGGATGCCTACCACTACCACCACCCCTACTCATGGGGGCCTGGATGCCTGTCACTACTACCATCCCCACTCATAGGGGGATGGATGCCTACCACTACCACCACCCCTACTCATGGGGGCCTGGATGCCTACCACTACCACAACCCCTACTCATGGGGGCCTGGATGCCTGTCACTACTACCATCCCCACTTATAGGGGAATGGATGCCTACCACTACCACCACCCCTACTCATGGAGGCCTGGATGCCTGCCACTACTACCATCCCCACTCATAGGGGGATGGATGCCTACCACTACCACCACCCCTTTTCAGGGGGGCCTGGATGCCTGTCACTACTACCATCCCCACTCATGGGGGGTTGAAGGCCTACCACTACCACCACCCCTACTCAGGGGGGCCTGGATGCCTACCACTACCACCACCACCACCCCTACACATGGGGGCCTGGATGCCTGTCACTACTACCATCCCCACTCATAGGGGGATGGTTGCCTACCACTACCACCACCCCTACTCATGGGGGCCTGAATGCCTGCCACTACTACCATCCCCACTCATATGGGGATGGATGCCTACCACTACCACCACCCCTTTTCAGGGGGGCCTGGATGCCTGTCACTACTACCATCCCCACTCATAGGGGGATGGATGCCTACCACTACCACCACCCCTACTCAGGGGGGCCTGGATGCCTACCACTACCACCACTCCTACTCATGGGGGCCTGGATGCATGTCACTACTACCATCCCCACTCATAGGGGGATAGATGCCTACCACTACCACCACCCCTACTCAGGGGGGCCTGGATGCCTACCACTACCACCACCCCTACTCATGGGGGCCTGGATGCCTGTCACTACTACCATCCCCACTCATAGGGGGATGGATGCCTACCACTACCACCACCCCTACTCATGGGGGCCTGGATGCCTGCCACTACTACCATCCCCACTCATATGGGGATGGATGCCTAGCACTACCACCACCCCTTTTCAGGGGGGCCTGGATGCCTACCACTACCACCACCCCTACTCATGGTGGCCTGGATGCCTGTCACTACTACCATCCCCACTCATGGGGGCCTGGATGCCTGCCACTACTACCATCCCCACTCATATGGGGATGGATGCCTAGCACTACCACCACCCCTTTTCAGGGGGGCCTGGATGCCTACCACTACCACCACCCCTACTCATGGTGGCCTGGATGCCTGTCACTACTACCATCCCCACTCATAGGGGGATGGATGCCTACCACTACCACCACCCCTACTCAAGGGGGCCTGGATGCCTGCCACTACTACCATCCCCACTCATATGGGGATGGATGCCTACCACTACCACCACCCCTTTCAGGGGGCCTGGATGCCTGTCACTACTACCATCCCCACTCATAGGGGGATGGATGCCTACCACTACCACCACCCCTACTCAGGGGGCCTGGATGCCTACCACTACCACCACCCCTTTTCAGGGGGGCCTGGATGCCTGTCACTACTACCATCCCCACTCATAGGGGGATGGATGCCTACCACTACCACCACCCCTACTCAGGGGGGCCTCAATGCCTACCACTACCACCACCCCTACTCATAGGGGCCTGGATGCCTGTCACTACTACCATCCCCACTCATAGGGGGATGGATGCCTACCACTACCACCACCCCTACTCAGAGGGGCCTGGATGCCTACCACTACCACCACCCCTACTCATGGGGGCCTGGATGCCTGTCACTACTACCATCCCCACTCATAGGGGGATGGATGCCTACCACTACCACCACCCCTACTCATGGGAGCCTGGATGCCTGCCACTACTACCATCCCCACTCATAGGGGATGGATGCCTACCACTACCACCACCCCTACTCAGGGGGCCTGGATGCCTACCACTACCACCACCCCTACTCATGGGGGCCTGGATGCCTGTCACTACTACCATCCCCACTCATAGGGGGATGGATGCCTACCACTACCACCACCCCTACTCATGGGGGCCTGGATGCCTGCCACTACTACCATCCCCACTCATATGGGGATGGATGCCTACCACTACCACCACCCCTACTCAGGGGGCCTGGATGCCTACCACTACCACCACCCCTACTCATGGGGGCCTGGATGCCTGTCACTACTACCATCCCCACTCATAGGGGGATGGATGCCTACCACTACCACCACCCCTACTCAGGGGGCCTGGATGCCTACCACTACCACAACCCCTACTCATGGGGGCCTGGATGCCTGTCACTACTACCATCCCCACTCATAGGGGGTGGATGCCTACCCCTACCACCACCCCTACTCATGGGGGCCTGGATGCCTGCCACTACTACCATCCCCACTCATGGGGGGTTGAAGGCCTACCACTACCACCACCCCTACTCAGGGGGGCCTGGATGCCTACCACTACCACCACCCCTACTCATGGGGGCCTGGATGCCTGTCACTACTACCATCCCCACTCATAGGGGGATGGTTGCCTACCACTACCACCACCCTTACTCATGGGGGCCTGGATGCCTGCCACTACTACCATCCCCACTCATATGGGGATGGATGCCTACCACTACCACCACCCCTTTTCAGGGGGCCTGGATGCCTGTCACTACTACCATCCCCACTCATAGGGGGATGGATGACTACCACTACCACCACCCCTACTCAGGGGGCCTGGATGCCTACCACTACCACCACCCCTACTCATGGGGGCCTGGATGCCTGTCACTACTACCATCCCCACTCATAGGGGGATAGATGCCTACCACTACCACCACCCCTACTCAGGGGGGCCTGGATGCCTACCACTACCACCACCCCTACTCATGGGGGCCTGGATGCCTGTCACTACTATCATCCCCACTCATAGGGGAATGGATGCCTACCACTACCACCACCCCTTTTCAGGGGGGCCTGGATGCCTGTCACTTCTACCATCCCCACTCATAGGGGGATGGATGCCTACCACTACCACCACCCCTACTCAGGGGGGCCTGGATGCCTACCACTACCACCACCCCTACTCATGGGGGCCTGGATGCCTGTCACTACTACCATCCCCACTCATAGGGGGATGGATGCCTACCACTACCACCACCCCTACTCATGGGGGCCTGGATGCCTGCCACTACTACCATCCCCACTCATATGGGGATGGATGCCTACCACTACCACCACCCCTTTTCAGGGGGCCTGGATGCCTGTCACTACTACCATCCCCACTCATAGGGGGATGGATGCCTACCACTACCACCACCCCTACTCAGGGGGCCTGGATGCCTACCACTACCACCACCCCTACTCATGGGGGCCTGGATGCCTGTCACTACTACCATCCCCACTCATAGGGGATGGATGCCTACCACTACCACCACCCCTACTCAGGGGGCCTGGATGCCTACCACTACCACCACCCCTACTCATGGGGGCCTGGATGCCTGTCACTATTACCATCCCCACTCATAGGGGGATGGATGCCTACCACTACCACCACCCCTACTCAGAGGGGCCTGGATGCCTACCACTACCACCACCCCTACTCATGGGGGCCTGGATGCCTGTCACTACTACCATCCCCGCTCATAGGGGGATGGATGCCTACCACTACCACCACCCCTACTCATGGGGGCCTGGATGCCTGCCACTACTACCATCCCCACTCATAGGGGGATGGATGCCTACCACTAACACCACCCCTTTTCAGGGGGGCCTGGATGCCTGTCACTACTACCATCCGCACTCAGGGGGGCCTGGATGCCTACCACTACCACCACCCCTACTCATGGAGGCCTGGATGCCTGTCACTACTACCATCCCCACTTATAGGGGGATGGATGCCTACCACTACCACCACCCCTACTCAGGGGGGCCTGGATGCCTACCACCCACACAACCCCTACTCATAGGACGGGTAATGCATGACACAACCAGCATACTCCAACATAAGGAATGTCTGAAAAATACATCCCTCCCAACACCATGACAAGCGTGTGTAGTCTGTGTCAAATGCCTACAACACTGAACATGACATTGAACATACAATGTGACCCCCTATCACATGTGTCACACATAAATGTGTGTGGCCTCCACAATGCAAGCAGACCATGACCACTGTGGCAATGGGGTCTAAAGCCCCATCACCACAGTGACCAAAAGGTAAGTGTGGGGTCCATAGCTGAAGCACATTTTGAACATTCTGGCAATGGGGGCTAACACCCCATCACCACAGTGACCAAAATGTAAGTGTGGGGTCCATAGCTGAAGCACATTTTGAACATTGTGGCAATGGGGTCTAACACCCCATCATCACAGTGACCAAAAGGTAAGTGTGGGGTCCATAGCTGAAGCACATTTTGAACATTGTGGCAATGGGGTCTAACACCCCATCACCACAGTGACCAAAATGTAAGTGTGGGGTCCATAGCTGAAGCACATTTTGAACATTGTGGCAATGGGGTCTAACACCCCATCATCACAGTGACCAAAAGGTAAGTGTGGGGTCCATAGCTGAAGCACATTTTGAACATTGTGGCAATGGGGTCTAAAGCCCCATCACCACAGTGACCAAAATGTAAGTGTTGTCATGTGAAAAGCTGCAAATGCCAAACTGCATGGATGATTCCTGGTCACACAACAACAAACACATCAGTGGCATAGTAGTGCTTGTGTCCCATAGCAACATAGATTGGGTGAGGCAAACAGTGCAGTGCCAATGAAACATCGCTTTGGCCATGTGCAGACAAACCTCACCCATGGGGGCTCACATTGTCAACATTCACGAATTACACAATGACAGAAGTGACCATCATAATGCCGACCCACACATCAGCACCAATGGACACACAAATGTAGATATCCTGTGGAGACTGTAGATGTCAGGTGAACAAATACCATTCCATGGCAGCAATAGGACATACAAACCATGATCATTGTGCTGACTGATGACCTAGGAGTCCCAGGGACAGCAGGGGAAAGACACCAAACAACTTACAGCCAATGGCACACTAAAGAAATGCCAATGCAGTGGTGCAAATGCACAAACACAAACAGGCAGACTCACACTGCATATCAAACACAACAGGTGATGGGGTGTGCCAGTGTCCCCAGGCAACCACACAACACATGAGGAGGCCTGAATCCCTATTACACAGATGTGTATACAGTGCCACACAAAAGTAACTCATGGATCGGATTCCCTATGTGGGCAATCAGGCATTGTCAGATGAGAGGGAGCACAAATTACAAATGTCACACAAGCTTGTAGGAACAGCAACTAACACAGCAAGAGACAGACCCACCACAGCACTACCCCCAGGGACCCCACATTGTGGTGACCCTGGTCTGCATGATAATCCCACTGTGATGACAAAGGTAGATGTCGTACACACAGTGAACCACAGTCATGTTTCCTGAGCAACTAACTACCATCACACCTACACAAGCACAAATCAATCAGCACGGCCTGTCAGCCAAGGCCAACATGGAGGTAGGGGTCTAGCCGTGCAACAACTCTCATTTGCACACACTCAACACCACACACCTTGACCTCCACCAATGTGCAGCAGTGAAGCTCACATGGACTGGTGACATTGCACATGCACCCATGACAATCCCAGGGGTGGTGGGGGGAACTAAGGTGGAGATACCCATCACACATGGCCAGTCAACAAGACTTGTGAATGTCTGACACACTGCACAGTACGCTGTACATGGGCATGACGTCAAATCCACACCAACCAATGGGATCCCGGCCACAGTCACACACCAATGAAGAAGCCAAGGTCACCCACCAAGAACACACATAGACAACTTCCAACATTGCAGCTCTGACCCTGAGGAGTGGCAGCAGTCACACACACAACGTGTCACAATCACTGAAAGGTAACACAAAATGTAAATTACATGACTTGTGTAACCAACAAGTGCCAAGGGGAATCCTGACTGTGTCTCATCTGCGTTTGCCCACAAACTCAGCCCTGACAGCAAACACACCTATGGATGACACCCTGATGACCAGTAATGTGCCATGCACCCACATCACAGAGAACCCAGGGCGAAGATTTGGGGGGAACATAGGTCAACTCAGCAAGCGTCACAAACGAGAACATCACTAGGGATCCCAGCCTGTGTTGCAAAATGGAAGTGAACACACACAGACATGCTCACACAACACACACCTTGGGCTCAGGCAATGTCACGGAATTACACACTGCCATGAGGGGACTCCACTCCTGTGTAAGGAAAGCTGTGCCATACGTTGTCTCTGCAGGGCTCTATCATGTCAGCAGTACACTTGGTCACTCAGTCAACAATTAGCACAAAATGAAGGCTCTCGTCACATCATCCTGGTCATGGGAGTGTCACCGAAATCATCTGCACAGATCCAACACACATGTATAGCAAGTTGCACTGATAACACAGATGAGTCCTTCCCCATTGATGCCCAAACTTGCATGTCCAGTGGAGATGGTCACACGGTCAGGGAAACAGACAAATTGAACAATGGCAAGCACAACTGATGTGCAGGGGTGTAAGCCACAGATGTGATATTGCAAATAAATGTAGGAAATCCCATTGGCAAATATTGAAAACATGACACCCTCATATTGCTGCAAAGGATGACATGGCTACACACCAGGATAGGACACATTCCCCCTGGACCACATGGGGTCCTGCACAGTAACACTTCATTTTCATGATACCAAATATCACCATCACTGCAGCAAGGGCATGGTTAGCATCATCAACATCAAGTACATCTGAAGCAAAACCACCAGAGAACAGAAAGGAGCTTTATTCAGCATATGTGTCTGAAAAATGAAAGTCCTGCAAAAATACAAAGGCCAATGGCCAGTCCAACAGTTCAGTCCGAACAGGGTGACAGTGGCAGATGTCACCCTCTGCTTGCCTGCACTGATATGAAGCAGGGACATTCCCCTCGGAGGGGTATACGGGGGGCAGGCCAGGCACCACAGGGACAGGATCAGGGCTCACCAGAAGGAGGCAGGGAAGGGGTGGCTGGTGCTGGAGAGTCACTGACAACTGCAGTGGAGGTGTCTGACATGGTGTGTGCCGGCACAACTTGGGGGCATGAGTCAGATGGTGTGGGTGCCGGCACGACTGCAGTGGTCCGGCCAGATGGAGTGGACAGGTTCCCCACTGCAGTGCCCAAGTCAGACGGGGTGGTAGTGGACTCCACTGCAGTGCCCATCTCCGGGGGAGTAGAATGGGGTTCAGGTAAGGTGGGCAGGACAGAGGGGAAGGACACGGTCTCCACACCAGTGGCACAAACATGTGCAGTGGGGGTATGGGGCTGGGAGAAAACGGGGTAGGAGGAGAAGGCCGCATCATTTTGGGGATGGTGTATCTGTGGGTGGGGGAACCTGGGACAGGGTGTGGTGGGGGAACCTGTGTTGTGGGTGACTGAGGGATGGAGGAAGGAGACTGTGTGGTTGAGCTGCAGGGCGGTGGCGGGGTCTTGCTCTTCCGGGACCGGGGGACTTGCGGGTGGGGGCCTCAGGCTGTCTGCGCCTGGGGGAGGGTGTCCGGGGGCGAGGGGCACTCCCCTCTGTGTGGGTGGACTTCCTCTTCCCCCTGTATGCTGGATCAGCAGGATCGGAGGGGAAGAGGCTGAGGTCACAGAGGAAGAGCTGCTTTGTAGGTGGGGTTGCAGGTGAGGCAAGGGAAGGGGTCTTGGAGGGAGAGGATTTTGAGGACTGCGGAGTGAGTGTGGATGCCTGTGTGTGTGTCTGTTCCCCATCCCCTGTGGGTGTGGTATCAGTCCCTTGAGCATGCTTGTGAGCACGTTTTGCCCTTGTTCTGTGTGTTTAGTGCTGCTCGTGTCTGTGTGTTTGGGTGATTGTGCAGGTGTGCATGTGCTTGGGACAGGTAGGGTGCCAGGAAGTGTGGATGGGGCAGAGGTAGGAGGGGTGATGGACTGTTGGAGGCGGGACACTGCTGCCATCAGGGAGGAGTCCATGGACCTATTGCTCCTCTGCAGGGCAGACATGCCCGTCGAGATGCCCTCCATGAACGACACCAGCTGTGTCAACAGAGTGGTGTGTGCATGGAGGACACTCAGCATTGCTGTCTGCCCTACATGGAGCTGCCGAAGTAGGTACACAGACTCCTCACTCAGGGCAGCAGGGGACACAGGGGCAGGGGGTGCGGTGCCTGGCACGAAGGAGACACGCTCCCGGACACGGGAGCCTCCACAGACCTCTGGAATGGGAGCCAATGGGAGGGCGGTGGTGATGGTGGTGGCGGGGCCAGACATACTAGCTGGGGTGTGGTGGCTGCTGACACCCGCCTCCACAAGGGAGTCATCCTCCGAGCTGCTGTGGTCCTCAGCTGAGTTGAATGGTGCTGAGGACTCCTCGGTGTGGCTCCCCTCACCCTCCATGCCACTGGGTCCCTCCGACCACTCATCGCCTGCTGACCCAGTCTGGCTCTGCAGCTCCTCCTGGTCCGTGGAGCTGTCCCCTCCTGTGGCCGTGGATGTATCTGCAAACAATTAGGGAAACAGACAAACATCAGTCACCTGCACTGACCGCACACACCACAGTAAGTACAGCACATTACAGAGCAAGCCCTGGCATCCTCAGTTGAACATTGCCAAAAGTCCTCACACAGATTAGGAGAAGCCAATTGTCAGTCTGATGGTCAACCATGGCACTCACACCCCTCCTGCCCTTGCACCCATCTGTCTGGTGCCTGTTGGATGGTAATACCCCAGTGTGGACACAAGCACCACGTACACAGTTGTTGGACATTGCAGAGAACACGGTGAAGTATGTGAACATGCACACATCACATCTCTTGCCACTGAGTTAGTACAGGTGTCCGGGTAAAGGGATGGCCAGAGTCTAATTAGAAATGCATGTGATGCATACCAGCACCAGACACCATGATGCACCCATGTCCGGATAGTCAATGCCACAATGGGGTGCATGTTGCACATGTAACTCCCCTGCAGGATCACTCTTAGGAAGTTAAATGCCATGGCACAGGCATGCCTGCAAAGTCATACATCACTGTCTCCAGTCACATGGGCATGGCAGCCAGCCAACAACAGTCTGCACTGTGTCACAATCCTAGGAAATGGGGAATGCAAGTTATGTAGCTGACAAGTGCACATGTCCATCCCCCACACACCACATCATCTGAACTCTTATTTGGCCACGTCATGCCAATTGGACATATGGGAGACATGAAACACAACTCTATGAACCTGAGCACCTCACAGTCTGCTGTGAATGTAAAACAGCTGCCTGAAGTTCACAGTCGCATACACCTGTGTGCACAGTCAAGTGATCAAACACCTATGAGTCACAGAAGTATCGTCTCTCATGGTCACATCTCAGATGGCATGCTGAGCCCTAAACGATAAACATCCCAGTAGTCCTGACAACGAAGCCACGGCACAATGACACAGAGGCAGACACCTGAGGGAACATTTCACTGATCACAACATGTCAGCTGATACACGGGAGTGGGAGTACAGAGTGTATTGTATGCCCTGGAGTAGGCATGACTGTCCTGCTCCACCTGAAAGAGGGATGAGCCCTGGACAGTAGGCAGGTGGCTAAGCATGTGTGACACACTTGATATACATACTCCTGAGGCCCAAACATTGTTCCCACCCGCAGCATGGGGGTGTGCCAAATACCCCAGGGACATGTGGTGATTCAGATCAGCAAGTGGACCACATATCAAAGTTACACCCAGATTACATGTCAGAACTTAGGCATTGTGTAAGCAATTGACCCACCCATGAATCCCACAACATAGTCACGGGAACAAATGCTGTCCCCCACCTTGAGCGAAGCAAAATGCAATGACACAGTACCCAAGTGACACAATTTCCTGACTGTAAGGGCCACACATATGCGTATCAGATGAGGAGTGGGCATGTCACAATTGAGGGACATGGGTCCTGGACCACAAGACTGATGTACTGTGGAAGTTTAACCAGGCCAGAGGAGGGCACATAGCATGTCAGACAAAGTGCACAGTGCAGTCATGGACTCACCCCTCCTTGCTGCTGTCTGGCCTTCAGCTGCCCATCCAGGTCAGGGAAGACCACCGCAAGAATCCTGAGCATGTGGGGGGTCAGGGTCCGCTGTCCGCCCCTCCTGCGAGGAGGCGACAGCTTCAGCTGGACCCTTGCGATCCTCCGGGTCCAGCCCCGAAGGTCCTGCCACCTCTTCTGGCAGTTGCGGATCCGGCGCTTGTAGACCCCCACGGATCTTACTGCCCGGGCGATGGTCAGCCAGATTTCCTGCTTCTGGTGGGCATCAACCTGTGAGGATGACAAAGTGAAAATGCCATTACTACACATGCAACATATACGTGCATCACACAGTTGGATATACATGTCTCAATCACAGGGGCATATGATGTACACAGGCAGTGCAACGATGGCTATGAACAGTTTGCCAGCAGTTACTACATGGTATCATTGCATGGGAAGTAAACCTTGTTGGAATGCACTGTTACTGCACTGTACCTGTTCAGTGCATGTAACTACACACTTTGGGGGTGAGAACTACTCAGTGAGCATGCTAGCCAGTGGTGTGCACACTGTAAGTCTTGCTAGTCAGACAACATGCACAATTAGTAAGGCAGTGGACAGCACACTCACCTGCTCCCCTGGTTTCCCATACAGCTTGCTGTACTGTGGAAGGAGGCTGTCCAGCAGGGCCTGGTTCTCCTCAAGGCTGAAGGCTGGGGCTCTCTCCACAGTACGTGCCATTGCAGTAGCCAGAGGATGCAGAGACAGCAGCAGTGTTGGTGGCAGATGTCGTCCTGGAGCATGTAGTGCAGGCAAGTGAGCTCTCAGGGGAACAGCCAGCATTATATGTGTGCTGCAGAGGCAGATACTGTCCCATGTGTCCAAAGTGATAGGTCCAAGTCATTTGCATCTTCTGAATCTGGCCAATCCATGGAATTGCACCACTTATACACGCCCACAGCATCCTTCAAAAGTTAAACTTCATGACACCCATGTTTTTGCAACATTGTTGTGGCTGGCCAACTGAATTCACTGCATCAGACTCGTTCCAGCTTCGAAAACGCGTCCGTTGCCATGCCAGGCCCTAGCCAATGCATGCGCACCGTCCGGACCATTGCTGTACAACGCGTATTTGAAAAGACAACGCGTACACGCTCACATCAAATGCAATGGCCAGAGCGTGCACACCGATCGGTCCATTGCTGTACAACGAGTACCCGTTCACAACAGATGCAATGGCCAGTGCGTGCACACCGATCGGTCCATTGCTGTACAACGCGTACCCGCTCACAACAGATGCAATGGCCAGTGCGTGCACACCGATCGGTCCATTGCTGTACAACGCGTACCCGCTCACAACAGATACAATGGCCAGTGCGTGCACACCGATCGGTCCATTGCTGTACAACGCGTACCCGCTCACAACAGATTCAATGGCCAGTGCGTGCACACCGATCGGTCCATTGCTGTACAACGCGTATTCCGGGAAACAACGCGTACCCGCTCACAACAGATGCAATGGCCAGTGCGTGCACACCGATCGGTCCATTGCTGTACAACGCGTACCCGCTCACAACAGATGCAATGGCCAGTGCGTGCACACCGATCGGTCCATTGCTGTACAACGCGTACCCGCTCACAACAGATGCAATGGCCAGAGCGTGCACACCGATCGGTCCATTGCTGTACAACGCGTATTCCGGGAAACAACGCGTACCCGCTCACAACAGATGCAATGGCCAGTGCGTGCACACCGATCGGTCCATTGCTGTACAACGCGTATTCCGGGAAACAACGCGTACCCGCTCACAACAGATGCAATGGCCAGTGCGTGCACACCGATCGGTCCATTGCTGTACAACGCGTCCCTGTACAGGTCACTCGCATATGTCACCATGCTTGTCACTGGTGAATGTATGCCAACCACATATACTTGCCAGGGACTTAGGGGCACACCTACAACACCACACCCAGTCCACACTGTATCCTAAGGCATGTAAGGCTGCATTACCTTTTCTGTGTATGGGGGTAAACATGTGGTTTTTGAGGTGGCACTTGGGGGCAGCCACTCCCAGGCTGTGCACATGTTCATGGGGACAGGATCCTTTGTGTGTTGTGCACATGACCACTGTGATGTGCAACTGTTCATTTCGGAGCATGTGGCATGGTCACATTTCCAGGTTGTGTATGTGTATGACATGTCACATACCCCCAGAGTCCCATGTGGGAAGGCATGTACGTCACAGGGTGACCCATTGCCACAATAGTGATGGCCCTCCACAGTCTGTGTGCATGTTGTGTTTCCGATGTCTCTGATTCCATGTGCACAATGGGAGACAGTCTCCACATCAACGTTGTTTGTGCATGGACTTTGATGTTGTGCGTGTGTGTGTCACAGACGTCCATGTCTGTCCTGCGGAGGCAACAGGGGCCACTACCTGTGGGAGTCATGTTTGTTTTTCTGACGTGTACATGATACGCCATGTCATGCCAGTGTCCATGTGGCAAGACAGGGTCACTGGGAATCTACCTGTCAATGAGCTGTGATGCCTGTGGCGCATCTGTCCAGACATGTCACTGTGGTGTGTGTGTGGAACGTGACAGCAGTAAATGGGTACTGTGACACAGCCTAATGGTTTCCCATAGCACAACCTGGAACCTGTTGTCAACACATGTTGAACTGAGATGTTAGATGATGTCCATGTAGGTGCCATATATGTCCATACAGAACGGCACACACATCAAGTACTTGTGTCTCGTAATGATGTATCATGTGAAATTGAGTATGGTGAATGGCACATATGTGGGGTGACTGACAATCTTTCTTTCTTCACCTATGCACTGCAGGGCACCAGCTGTCCATAGACCATTCCCTGACCTGGCAACGATGGTGGAACGTGACAGCATCCGACGGTACCGCTTCACCAGGCAGCTGATTGAGGATTTGGCAGTGCGCTTGGTCCCACATTTGCAACCTGGCCGGCCGTACCCTACAGCGCTGACCCCCAAGGTGAAGGTGATGGCAGCCCTACACTTCTTTGCCACCGGTACCTTTCAACACACTGTGGCGACTGCTGGTGGGATGTCACAGACTATGTTCAGCCGTGTGCTACGCGATGTTTTGGAGGCAATGTTGAGATGCCTGAACCAGTACATCTATTTCCCTACACGTCAACAACTCACTGACGTCAAGAGTGACTTCTATGCCCTGGGGAGGATGCCACATGTCATTGGCTCCATTGATGGGACACATGTGGCTTTGGTACCACCACAGGCACATGAGCAGGCATACAGGAACAGGAAACATTATCATTCGATCAATGCTCTGGTGGTATGTCTTGCAGATATGAGCATCTCACATGTGTGTGCCCGTTTCCCTGGTTCGGCACACGATGCCTACGTGATGAGGAGTAGTCGCATCCTGAGGATGATGTCACAGATGCAGAACCAGCGTGCCTGGCTTGTCGGTGTGTACTGACTTTGTACCATTGTGTGTGTTCTGCTATGTTGTAATCCGCCCTCTTTTCCAACTCTGCTAATGTGCAATTGTCTGTCTGTAGGTGACTCCGGATACCCCAACATGCCGTGGTTGCTGACACCCCTCAGGAACCCTGTGACACCAGCCCAGATGCGCTACAATGAGGCACATGGTCGGACCAGGAGAGTGATCGAGCGGACATTTGGTCTCCTGAAGAGCCGCTTCCGCTGCCTGGACAAGACAGGAGGGGCCCTCCCATATGCCCCAGCAAAGGTGTGCAAGATTGTCATCGTCTGCTGCATGCTACACAACCTGGCAGTGCGGAAGGAGTTGCCTCTCATCCTGGATGACGATGACCAACATCCGCCACCTGTGGAGGATCCTGGCCTGGGCCACGATGCCAGTGATGATGATGATGATGATGGTGATGTCCGCACACAGCTCATCACCAACTTCTTCAGCTGAATGTGAGTATCCAGAGATGTCATGTCAATGATGTGTGTTTGCGTGATATGTGTTGGTGGTGCTCTGGTGCTGTTTGAGTGTGGCCATGTGCTACTTGACTGGAAGCGTGCAGCGATGTGTCCTTACAGGTAGTCTGTACTCCCCAACAGTGTTGACATGCTAACTTGGTTTTCTGTGAGTATCTTGTGACATGTATTGGCCATGAGTATTGCAGTTCTGTCCTGTTCTTCCGTGCTTTTGACTGTGTGTCATGTCTGTCCTTCACAGGGTACTTTCAGAGTTGTTTGGTGAACTGTGATCCCCCGACACCATGATTCAACTTCCAGGGTGGAAGCAGTCGTTTCCCTACAGGTGATGTGCCACACACCCCTGGACTTTATTTCTTCTACACTTGTTGACTGTGTGGCCACTGCCACGTAGGATTACCTTGCATCTGTAGTGGAAACAACATGTTGCAAATGTGTAATAAACCTGTGCTTCACTTTGGGTTGTGCGTTGTCTGTGGTCACACATCTGACTGACATGTGCTTACTGCACCTGTGGGCTAGTTAACACAGACTGTGAATAGGTGTGGTGTCTGTGCATTCCACTGTATTTCCTGGCAACATCAGTGTAGGCGATGAGTCTGATGGCCCTGGTGTGTATGTGTTGTGTAGCCCTAGTGCCATGACTCACATGACGGTGTTGAACTTGCTGTAGCAGTTAGCATGCACAGTGTCATTTAGCAGATCACCATCTACATGACAAAAACCACGTTGGAATCACAACAGAGGCAAGTATGGTGTATTAGTGAGTTTATTTACATACATGTGTGAGGATAGTGCACAGCATGGTGGGTGCTGTACATTGGGATTGGAATCTAAAGTTCCCAGATGAGTTGGAAGGCTTGGTAGCAGAAATGTCCTGAGTAAAGTCCACAGTCATCTGATACATTGGGCCAACTTAAGCTCCCTATGTCATGTGGGAGAGTTGTGTTGCATTCGACAGGGTAAACAGTTTGCACACAAAGGAGAATTTCCAGAACAGGTATTGGGTTCCTGGGGGATGTACATGGCCATCGGCCTCTCAGTTTTCCTTCCTCGGACGACCCCTCTTCTTCCGGGGGGACCCTCACGTGCAGGCTGCTGCGGTGCAGAGGACTCTCCGCCAGAGTCCTCCTCCCTCCCTGTGGCAGTTGCAGTTGTTGCAGCACCAGATGTTGTGGGCACACAGGGAGGTGTGGCCATGTTGGTGCTAATCTGGCGGAGGCATGTCAATATGTCCCTATGCACCGCTGTCAGTTCTTTCAATGTGTCCCACTTGGACTCCATGCCAGACATGTGTGTCTCCACACGGGACATGTGTGTCTCCACACGGGACATGTGTGAGTCCAAGCGGACATGATGGGCAGCCTGCTGCTGTTGAATGTCCTTGAGGATCCCCACTACCTGGCTGACCTCTCCGGTGCTATTCTGGTACGCCTCAGCAATGCGTGCCAGTTGTGGGTCATCATGCAGTCCAGGCCCCTCTGCAAACAGCGACCTATGTCTACCACCCCTCCCACCACCCCTGGCGACACGTGCGGGACCTGTGGTGGCACGCACAGGTGACCGTAGGCCCACTTGGGGGTTGTTACTGGGGTCGTTGTCCGTTGCTCCACGTTGGGCCGGGGTCCCTGTGCTGTTGTCATCGGTGGTCCTTGGTCTGTCCGTGTTGGCAGGGGTGGTCTGTGTGTTGGCAGTTGTTGGAGGGGTGGGTGCAGGGGGTGCAGATGTTGGTCCTGCTGGTGCTGCATGATGACTCGCACCGGAGGGGCCAGGTAGGTCTTCGCCATCCGAGGAGTGCAGAGGCTGTTCCACACCAGTGAGCTCAGTGTCCCCCGGAGCCTGGGACAGGGACTCCTCATCGTCTGCTGCTGTGTCCCCATCATCACCTGTTTTTGGAAGAGACACACAATGTATGTTATGTTTCTACGGGCATCAATGGTTCACACACCTGACAGTTGTGACTGTACCTCTGGATGCCGGCCTGTACATTGCATTGTCCTAAGTTGTCACAGTCAGAGGTTGATATTGGTGTAGCACATTGTCCTGCCAACCTGAAGCTTTTCTATGTGAATGTTGAGGTGTGTGCATGGCCAGCATTGGTGGTATTTGGTGATCATCCGGCCCTCCTTCTCCCCCCAGCCCAGTTATCCCACCATGGAACGTGCTTCCATTGCAGGGAGTGCAAGTTGGCTTTCAGGATGGCAGTCAGTGGTGTCCTGCTGTTGGTTGGTGCCCAGTTCCCAGCAGGGGCTTGTGCTCCCCACAGCAGTACCCAGTGTCAGCCATCTTGTCAGTTGTTTTCCACTCCCTATGATGTGAGCATGGTTCAGAGTGGTGTTGATGGGCCAATTGTGAGGGTGACCAATATCTGTGACTACAACTCCCATCATGCTATGGCCTACACCCCCCTTCCCAGCATGCCCATACTTCCTTCCTTTTGAGTGGAGTTCACAGTGTGTGAGTGTGACAGCAATGGCAAGATGGCTGACAGTGGTGTCCTGCTGTTTGTTGGTGCACAGGTCCCAGCAGGGCCTTGTGCTCCCCACAGCTGAGGCCAGTGTCAGACATCTTTGAAGTGGCTTTTCACTGGCTGTGAGGTGTGCATGCTTCAGTGTGAGCTTGCTGGGCCATGTGGGTGGGGGATGTTGAGCTGTGACTACCACTCCCATCATGCTATTGCCTACACCCCCCTTCCCAGCATGCCCATACTTCCTTCCTTTTGACTCTGCTTCCCTGTGGGGTAGTGTGCCTGTGCTGACAGGATGGCTGACAGTGTTGTCCTGGCGTTTGTTTGGCTACAAGTCCCAAGAGTGTCCCTGTGCTTCACACAGCATAACCCAGTGTGGTTGTTCTTTGTGGGATATTTAATTAGAGTGTGAGGCAATGCATTCTCCCAGGTGAGTTGTGTGGAGTTTGTGTTAAGGGGGTGTGTGAGAAAAGCTGCTGGTGACTATGGTCAGAGCTGTCAGTCCTCCTTCCCACCCAGCCAGATATCCCACCATGGAACGTGCTTCCATTGCAGGGAGTGCAAGTTGGCTTTCAGGATGTCAGTCAGTGGTGTCCTGCTGTTGGTTGGTGCCCAGTTCCCAGCAGGGGCTTGTGCTCCCCACAGCAGTACCCAGTGTCAGCCATCTTGTCAGTTGTTTTCCACTCCCTGTGATGTGAGCATGGTTCAGAGTGGTGTTGATGGGCCAATTGTGAGGGTGACCAATATCTGTGACTACAACTCCCATCATGCTATGTGCCTACACCCCCTTCCCAGCATGCCCATACTTCCTTCCTTTTGAGTGGAGTTCACAGTGTGTGAGTGTGACAGCAATGGAAAGATGGCTGACAGTGGTGTCCTGCTGTTGGTTGGTGCGCAGTTCCCAGCAGGGCCTTGTGCTCCCCACAGCAGTACCCAGTGTCAGCCATCTTGTCAGTTGTTTTCCACTCCCTGTGATGTGAGCATGGTTCAGAGTGGTGTTGATGGGCCAATTGTGAGTGTGACCAATATCTGTGACTACAACTCCCATCATGCTATCGGCTACACTGACTTCACCAGCATTCACAGAATTCCTTCCTTTGAGTGAGCTTCCCTGTGAGGTGGTATTCTAGTGGTGGCAAAATGTCTAACTGTGTTTGTTGGTTGCATTTGTGCCACTGCCTTGCTTTATTTGTAGTTATGTTTGTACATATCTTGACACAGTTACATGTCACTATGAGATGGCATGCATTGTGTTTATCTGACTGACAGACACATCTTGGGGTGATTATCTTTTGAGTGCTGTGTATTTGCTAAGGGTGCATGGTTTGACTATCCCCTTGACAGTGATGTGTGTGTATTGTCACACAATATTGTGTATATTTGTTGTGTACTCACCAGGCTCTGGGATGTTTGATAGTCCATATACGCTCACTGGTGGTAGGATGGCCCGCACCTTCTCCTCCCAGGGCCTGAGGTATAGTGGTTTGGCAGGAGGGCCACTGCCGGTGTGCTGACTCACGATGTAATCCTTCTTTAGTAGGTCCCTGACCCTCCTGCGCACATCATACCACCTGTTTGGATGTCTTCCTTTGTGTGCAAACATAGTGATTGTGCGTTGACCCTGTCGACGATCCTCTGCCACATCTTGGTTTTCTGCGACATGGGGGTCTGTTGTACCAATGTACCAAACAACTGTGGCTCTACCCTGAGGATCTCATCTACCAGGACTTCGAATTCACTGTCTAGGAACTTTGGATTCTTCTTTAGGGGCATGGTGATGGGTGGTGGTTGGGATTGATGTGTGTGTGTGTGCAGGTGAGGGTGTGTGAGTGTAGGTTTTGCTGGGTGTATGTGAGGGTGCTATTTGTTGAGGTGCTAATGGTGTGTGGCTTGTGTGATGGATGAGCTGTGAGTGTGTCTGTGGTTGCTGTGTGATGGTGTTCTGTGCTGGCAGGTGTGTTGAATTTGCAAAGGATCATGGTAGGGATTTGTGGCCTTTATATAGGTGGAGTTGGGGGTGTGTCCTTGTTCCATGTTTTTTTTCCCTGTATTTATTGACTTTGTCATTGCTTGTTTGGCCCTTTTTTTTGTTTTTTTCCTTAGTATTTTTTGTGCATGTAGGAGACGTTCCTCTGACTGAGTAGGGCGCTGCAGTTGTCTCGTGCGAGCTTCTCCGAGTCGTCCACGCTGTGTTTCTGCAGGGTTTCTTGTGCGGCGTACGCGTCGGTCGCCGAGTATTGGCTTCCTTCGGCTGGCTTTTGTATGCGTGTCGGTCGTTCAGCTTGCGCTCCGTGCGACTCGGTCTGTTTTTCCACGCATTGCATCGTACTGCGTGGGTCGGAGTTTGCGGGTACGTTTCGTTCGGGTTGATTCCTGATGCGTGTCGGTCGGATCTATTCGCGTGGTTTCCCGGCCGGATAGCTTGTTTCCGTCCGGTTCGGTCGTTCGGCTTGAGTTCCGTACGAGTCAGTCGTGATTCACATGCATTTCATCGTACTTCCCAGGTCGGGCATCGCCGGTACGTGTCGGTCGGACTATATTCCCGTACCGAGTCGGTCGGTATGTTTTCCGGCCCGAATCGGAATCGGTCCCCAAGACTCTAGATATATGGACTCTTTTGTCTGCACTGGACACAATAGTGGTGCTCCCACCATTTTTGTTAGACTCTAACAGCTATTTGGCCTTCAAGTCCAGCTCTTTGACACTCAATTCATGAGCCAGTAAGACCATTTTCCACTCCAAGGCTCTCTTATCCTCAGCTTTTCTCTCCTCTGCAGCCAGCTGGTCTACCTGCTGCCTCAGGTCCCACCAAGCATGTCTGTACTTGAGGTCCTCAGAGGACTGGGTTTGGTAGGAGACAGTACTTTGTGCACCATATCCAATAGGGAACTCTCTCTCTCCCTGGGATTCCCCTCTCCCCCCTGGAGACTTTACCCAGTCATTTATCTGCTCCTCTCCCTCCTTTTCAAAGCCACTACCCTTTGGGGCCATGATTCTGAAGTCAACTGCAATCAGGGTTCTTTCATCTCAAGAGTGCTGAAGTAGTCCTCTTCAAACCCTTCTTGTGGTGCAGATTGCAAACTGTGGATGTCCCCACAGGCTCTAAGGGTGAAATAGTACTCAAACTTGGACATATAAGTGAGTAAATGGGTGTGTGAATGATTTTATGGGTGTGTGACTGAGTGTTGCAGTCATTGTCTAGCTATATGACTTGTGGGTAGATAAGTGCTTTAGTGGGAGTGTAACTAGGTATGTAAGTGCCTGTCTGACTGTGTGAGTGTGTGCAAATTACATACTATTAAATTACATACTATAAGCAAACACCCACATCTAATTTCAAACACATTCATTCATACAAGCTTAATAAAATCACAATACTTTCAGTATACCAATTTCTCTTTCTCCTTTCCTGCTCACTGTATTTTTAGTTAATGTTCTCATCACCCCCTTCTATTTTCCCTTTTAGTATAGTGTCTAGAAGCTACACATTTTCTTTCAGCTTATTGACACTCACAATTCTTTATCTAAATATACTTTTAAATAGTACAACATAATTAACTTACCTGTAAAAGCTCTTTGTTGTTCTCTTAGTTTTATTTCTATGTCTGTTAACATCTGTTTTCATTCCAAATTTCCTGTGACTACACCGGCAATCCACCTCCATTCTCAGTAAAAAAGCAGTAAAAATGGCCACCCTTCACCATGTGCTCTTACTTATGCTGCTCTAGTTAACAAATCACAGGCTTCCTTTTATCTTTTATTTTTGTTATACCACTTCTAAATGGTCAGTATTTGTTTAACCCTTTCCCTGTTTTCTGTTAATTATTTCAGCGAATCCATTAATCCATCACTGGGTTCACGTGGCCCTGTATAACTTCGCTGTGACTCTGTGGACCCACATGGGGTCTGTGAGTGGGTTTGTGAGTGTCTGAGTGGGTCTGTGAGTGGGTGTGTGAAAGTGTAAGTGGGTCTGTGAGTGGGTAGGTGGATATGTGAATGGGCCTGTGAGTGGGTGCATAAGTGTCTGAGTGAGTCTGTGAGTGGGTGTGTCAGAGTGTGAATGGGTCTGTGAGTGGGTGTGTAAGTATGTGAACGGGTCTCTGAGTGCAAGCGTGAGTGTCTGACTGGGTCTGTGAATAGGTGTGTGAGTATCTGAGTGGGTCTGTGAGTGGTTGTGAGAAAGTGTAAGTGGCTCTGTGAGTGGGTGTGTGAGTATGTGATTGGGTCTGTCAGTGGGTGTGTAAGTGTCTGAGTGGGTCTGTGAATGGGTGTGTCAGAGTGTTAGTGTTTCTGTGAGTGGGTGTGGGTGTGTAAGTATGTGAATTGGTCTCTGAGTGTGTGCAAGAGTGTCTGACTGGGTCTGTGAATGGGTGTCTGAGTATGTCTGTGAGTGGATGTGTGAAAGTATAAGTGGGTCTGTGATTGGGCGTGTGAGCATGTGAATGGGCCTCTGAGTGCATGCATGAGTGTCTAACTGGGTCATTGAATGGGTGTGTGAATGTCTGAGTGGGTCTGTGAGTGGGTGTGTAAAAGTATAAGTGGGTCTGTGAGAGGGTGTGTGAGTATGCAAATGGGTCTGTGAGTGGGTACATAAATGTCTGAGTAGGTCTGTGAGTGGGTGTGTCAGAGAGTGAGTGTCTCTGTGTCTGGGTGTGTCAGTGTGTGAGTGGGTCTCTGAGTAGGTGCTGGAGTATCTGATCGGGTCTCTGAGTGGGTGTCTGAGTGTCTGTGAGTGGGTGTATGACTAATTCAGGGGCTCAGTGAGTTCTAGTATTTTAAAAATGTATTTATGACCGAATTTGCGGATCCACCACTACCACGCTGAGCGTCGCAGAAGATCTGCGCATTCATGTACATGGGAAAAAATACATATAGGCCAATTTCCTTTCAATCATGGGTCTCTCATATACCTCTATATTGCACACATGGGGTAAGGGTACCTCTACCCTAACCACTTCTATTCCATTTTTTGTCAATTCTCACAACCAGCAACCGTTCCCTCATATCTAGGGGAGAGGATGTAGCCTTACGGCTAGAGCGGTCGACCTCAAAGCTGGGGAACCGGGTTCGAGTCTCGGCAACGACGCTCAACATCCTGTGATTCTGGCCAAATCACTTAATCGCCCCGTGCCTAACAAAAGTGAATGTGTCCTTCTGTAACGAAACTGGTGCTATGTAAAGCGCTCTGATACCCGATGTCTCGGGTCTAGTTCGCGCTATATAAAACTCTAAAAAAAAATATATATCTAAAATAGTGGCTGCAACTTTCCTCTCAGGTTGTGGCTAGCCAATCACGGCGTTGCTGGTGGCGCATGACTTCGCTGATTCACCGCAGGGGATACGTGGAGGGTCCACGTCCCTTGATATCTATATATTTTTTCTTTCATAACTCCAAAACTACTGAAAGGATTTACACCAAATCACAAAATGCACGCTTTGTGGACCAAGATCTAGCTTTCTGCTAAATTTGGTGTAATTCTGTTCAGCGGTTCAGGCTGTAGTCATGTTTAAAATCTCTATGGGAATTAACATGGGCAACACACTTTTTTTACCCCCCTTCTTCTCGGCCCCTGCTTGATGGATCATCCCACATCATTCCGTGCACAACTAGACAAAGTGGGGCACTTTTTTTGGAAAATGTTGTGAAGATCCATCATATGGCACCAAAGTTATAAGCAAATAAAAAAACGCTTTTCCTATGGAAACTAGGTCCTAACTATAACTACCTACTGGTAACCGCCAGTAGTTAATATATATAAAATAACATTTTGTATAGGGAGGTAATTTTAGGTTTTAGGTGTGGGTAGTTGTAGGAAATTTGGTTTTTGGTTGAGGGGGCGTAAACCTTTCTCAAGCGACAGCCATAATCTTTGTCAAGGTAAACCACAAACTCCACTAAATTAACCTGGGCTTAACCCTCTATTAGCTTGGCAGAAAAGGAGTCAAGCCGTACTTAAAGGCCCTGTGTTCAGTATTTATGCAGCAAACAAAACAGTAATAAAGTGAAAAGACAACACAAGAAAATCCCATCCAATTTAGAAAATTAGAGTAAAAGTTAATAAATAATTTGACACTAAAACAAAGTAAATTCAGTCAGTAGAATCGGAGGTATGAATTTTTAAAGTTGTTAGTGAAAAAATAGTGCCTAAAAGATCAAAGTACCAATCACAGGCATCTACTTGTGTGAGATTGTGAAGGAAGTGACCCGATTAGGGCCACCCGGGTCACTCACGACCACCTCTCAGCCTTCCCTACAAATGAAGAGTCGGTCAGACAGTAGAGAATACAAACCAGAGTTATTTATTAGTATTGCGCTCGAGCGGAGTCCAGTCTGACCAGCCTCCTTAGATAGCTGCTGAGGGACATGACTCCCGTCCACAAGGTAAAGTTAGATATACATTTCCAACACCTCTAAGACACGCCCAGACTGGAATTTTCCAGCCTGGGCACGGATGAACAAAGGAGGTACAGAAGGATGAGCTACCATCCTGAGACCGGGTACACACTATCTTAGCTTCAAGATTACTCAGCCCGTGCCCGTCTCTCTGAGAGTGGGAGCAAGGCTACATATGAGGAAAGGCATGCAAACACAAAACAAGCTATTCATTAGTGCAACAAAGCTCAACCTTGAATAATAAAAAGAAACAATCGAGGCTGCTTTCTGCTGAGGCAGACAGTATGAGACAGAAGCTTCATTTCATTCATGGCACAAAATGGCAGCTGAATACAAAATGGTGTCGCAAATGCTAACTTAACTCGCACAATGCTAGAAGGAGTCAGCTAGACACATTTTCAGTCCAACAGACCCTCCTTTTAGCATTTGCTAACAATTTTGTCTAATGCATAGGATAGTAATAAGTGTTCACATCAAAAGACTACTGGTACTCTTTTTACTCACACATTGTCAGTTCTCCAAAATGCCTTCGTCGATGGCCATTAAATCGTGGACAGCTTGCATCATCATAGTCGAAGACTTAACATCATGCACGGGGGCCTTTGGTGTAGGTGTTAACTGCCCAATACAGTAAGCACAACAAGCAGGAAGGCAATGGATGCATAAGCAACAAGTGAAAATAACACCAGCAATTACTACTAGAAAGATAAGGATCTTCCAACCCCAGGATGCTACTAAACCCCACAACCAACCAGAAAGGGTCCAAGTACCATTCTCTTGGTGAATGTCGGATGCAAGCTTGTGCAACCTCTGTATCGCAGCGTATACATTCGGACGTGGTCCGGTAGGTATACACAGCAGCTACTACTGATAACACGACAGGCCCCACCCCGATCAGCTAGGATGACGCCTAACACCATCCTGTTCTGAAGAGCAACAAACCTCGTAGCCTGGAGTTCAGCTGTAATATTTGTTAGAATCCCAGCTGTGGTATTAATGACCCCTTCCACCACCCTAGTGAGGCGACGAATATTAAGGCTATTGGACATAGGGCCCCAGAAAGGAATGATACCCTTCATGGCATCAGTGAACTGCTGTAGGGTAGTATCTGTCTGATCAATGTCTTCTGTATTGATGACCCTTTTGATGCAGGATAGGTGGACACCCCCACGCTGCAATCGGTGATCCCTATGGTAGTTGGATGGAGCTATATATACCGGGGGAAGGAGGAAAGAGACATAACATATACCAGACCACCCCCTAGGAAGCCACACATAAGCCTGGGACCCACAAATGAAATAAACATTATGGGGTGGAAGTAAAGGTGGGCTACTTGTTGTGCTCAATAGATATGTATAGTTGCAATTACTCTGTCCCACTTGAACATTTCCAGAACCTTGAACACAAAAACTAGCTGTGGTGTTAACTACCGGTACTGGCAATGCTTCATCCTGAGCAATATTGCGCATCTGGAAAGACCTAAAATATTCAGTGATGTTAAATCCCTGAAAATCCATCATTTCATTTTGAAGCCATGTTACATTTTTTTCGTTCTCATATATATTCATAGCAGGCTGTTGGAGACAATGTATCAGGGGCCCCTCGCTCTCCTGGAGTAAACCCTTGGTGAACACGTATATATTCTAACACAGTATCATAATCAGCATATGTCATATTCATGGCATCAGCATGGAAATGGGTATACACTATGGTAAACAGTTGAAACCAGGCCTCGCAGCTTCCCAGATATGAAAACGGCAGGGACAGCAATACATCATTTTTATGTGTTACAGAAGGGAGCAGGCCGCAAATCCAGCAATTAGTAGTATTCAAGGTATGGTGCGCCTGGTGGAGCATCTGCAGGAAGACATTATTTACATATGATTTTCTGTGCTCACCCTTGTGAGGGGCTAAAGTAACAAACATGTGCTCAGGGGGGACAGGCGTTGTACCAATCAAAGAGTGCACAGGATGTTTCTCTTCAAGGAACCACGCTATTCCAAGCATTGTTATCAGAAAGATCAGGATCATTACTACGAAGACAATTTTACTCATAACAGACCAACTAGACCAACCAGACCCATTTCTTCCTCCATAATGGGCGGCCAAACTGGTACATTTTTGAATCAGAGGAAAGAACATGCAATGGAGCCAACGATGATCATAAAACAAGAGAGGGGCAATGTTCCCAGCGTCCATCAGAGTCTCGCTGGCAGACTCCTACTGTTCATCTATGATGGTACTGTTGAGCACTTTCGGTGAAGCTGCGCAATCGCAGCCCTTTCTGAAGAAATCCTGCGTTGTTCAGGGTAGTGTACCCCCCCTTTTTCCGGGGGAGCACGTCGAATTCACTGTGTCCAATGTCTGAACAATGCACCAATCTCCCTTTCCCTAAACTACCTTTGGTACCACAAGCAAGGTACACCCTATTCTTTTTCCTCGCAGTCCATCCCTACTAGTCTGACTTCTCCTTTGGTGCACTGTTCTTCCGTCGGGGCGCAGATTGTACCTAACTACTCCAGGGACAGAGGGGTCTGCAAACAGGGGCTCAGACTCAGAGGGATCAATGGGCAGGGACTCAAACACAGATGAGCCAGCAGGCTGGGGCTCAATGAACTGGGGCTCAAGCACAGATGGGCCAACAGGCTGGGGCTCCTGGATGGCCTTAATCTCAGGTGGCACCGCCTCATTCAACACTGCGTTGCTCTCCTCCTCGGTGGGTGCCGACGTCAGTCGTGCATCTGAGAAGGGAACGAAATGAGGTACCTGCTCCGTTTCAGAGTCACCAATCTCACCAAGCACCCAGCGGTCATAGGGCAACGGAAGGGGCACTCTTCAGCAGTGGGTAGAATGAATCCAATTCTTTCGGCCATCCACCGGATATCGTGGCCTGGCCCCTAGGGAGCTGGCGGCCAAGCTTCGTAAATATGTTGGTAAATAGAACGTAAGCTTTTAGTCAACTCGTATAAGTAATCCACAAGTAAAGGGTATTCTATCTAGGAAAAACGACGAGGTCGCGGGACGCCCCAGACATTCGCCGGGCGGCCAAACGCGACCTTGCATGGTGACAATCCTGTCCTAGAGTGAGCTGTGGCTCTTGTAGACAACAGAGCTAATGGTAAAGCATCTGGCCATTGCAATCCTGTACTCTCTTTGATCTTTGCCAGCTTCAGTTTGACAGTACCATTGTACTTCTCAACCAAACCTGCCGACTGGGGGTGGTTTGCAGCATGAAATCTCTGCTTGATGTGCAAACCGTTGCACACCAGCTGGACAACCTTTGAGTGGAAGTGACTTCCGGTGTCACTCCAAATCAAACGGGGAAAACCAAAACGCGGAAAGAACTCTTTTAAGAGTGCCTTCGCCGTCGCCATGGCTGTGTTCTCTTTAGTGGGGTAAGCCTCAATCCATTTACTGAATGCACAAACAACTACTCACACATATTTCAGATTGTTGACTTGTTCCATTTCGATGAAATCCATCTGGAGAACCGCAAAAGGGAAGGAAGGCGGTGCAAAATTACCAGGAGGTGTAGGGGTGCCTTTTCCAGGATTATACATCATGCATACCATACAATACTTCACTAAGTGAGCAGCAACTTTGGGAGTGTTGTTATTCTGCCATACAGGGTCTAACAGTTTACATATTCCCTACGCACTAATGTGGGCTGGCCCATGTGCCATAGTATCCACAGGGAGGACATATGCATCCGGTAACATCCATCTTTGCTTTTCTGACTTGTCAGTCCAGCACCCATCCTCATCCAAACGCGCCGTACTTTCCTGCAACACTGCTAACTCCTCAATCGTGGCCTCACTCTGGATCTCTTTGACCTTGTCCAGAGTGTCCTCAAACATGGTGGCCTCAGATACCCACCTGGCAGGACCTGGTACAAACATATTTTTCATCTTCGTTCGAGCTGTCTCCTTAGCTATCTGATTTGCAAATGCATTTCCCCTCCCCACATCATCGGTGATTGCCTTGTTGGCACTGCACTTCACTATATCCAATTTTTTAGGGAGTGTCAGAGCAGACAAAGGCCTATGTATAAGGGGCCCATTCTGAATGTGTGTCCCATGGGATGTGAGAAACCCTCTCTCTGCCCAGAGCCGCCCAAAATTATGGGTGACCCCGAAGGCGTACTGGCTGTCAGTGTAGATATTGACAGCCAGTCCCTCGCTCAACTAACAAGCTCTAATAAGAGCAACTAACTCAGCAGCCTGGGCGGACTGATAAGGAACTTGTGATGTCTCAACTACCGTGTGCAGTGTAGTGAGTGCATATGCTGCGGTGGTAGTGCCATCTTGTAATTTGAAACAAGAGCCATCGACATATAGTTCCCCTTGTGGGTCAGATAAGGGAACATCAGTCAGGTCTACCCGTCCCTTCGTCTCCTCCTCCGTCCGAAACAGACAATCATGTATGTCTATTTCTCCACTCTTGGAAGTGAGGGGTAGTAACGTGGCAGGGTTCAGAGTGGCAAATCTTTTTATCATAATATGCGGGGCGAAAAGAGTTAACTCATAACCGGTCAGACGTGCACTGGTAAGGTGCTGCGTCTTGGTTTTGTTCAAAAGAGTGTCCACAGCATGCAGTACCATGATTGTGAAGTCAGTATCAAGGACGAGCCCAGCCGATTGCCTTATAGAGATGGCCACAGCCGCGACCGCTCTTAGGCAGCTCGGGAGGGCTCTGGCGACAGGGTCAAGCAAAGCAGAAAAATAAGCACACGGCCGTTGCTTGCCCCCAAAGGCCTGTGTTAATACAGAGAGCGCACAACCGGCTGTCTCGGGTATATATAGCACGAATGGCTTCGCATAATCAAGCGTGCCAAGCACAGGAGCAGAGCAAAGCGCAACTTTTAATTGCTCAAAAGTCTGCTGACATTCATGCGTCCAAGGCAGGGGCTCATGCACATCTTTAGTTGTTAGTGCAAGCAAACACTTTATTAGTAATGAATAATTAGGGATCCAATGTTGACAGTAGGAAGTGATGTCAATGAAGGCGCTTACATCCCTCTGAGTTTTAGGGATGGGCATTTTTACAATGGCACTAATGTGCTATGGGGTCAATCTCCTACCCTCCTTCGACAGTAGGTGACCTAAATAGGTGACCTCCTGTCAACAATATTGAAAGTTAGAAAGGGACACTTTATGTCCATGGTGAGCCAAATGTAGAAACAACTTAACCGTACTGTCCTTGCATCCCTGTTCAGTGTCAGAAGCAATTAGTATGTCATCCACATACTGAAGCAATACATTACCTGAGGGAAGTGTGAGGGAGTCCAATTGGGCTTTCAAGGCTTGGCTATATATGAGAGGTCTCTCAGTATAGCCCTGAGGAGCGCGGCAGAATCTAAAGCTTCTGTCAGCTAATGTAGAACCAAGCAGATGACGGCTATCAGGATGAATTGGGATACTGAAGAACGTATTTTTCAAATCAATGACAGAGAAGAATTGGGCAGAGGAAGGAATCATTGTGAGAAGGGCAGTAATGTCAGGGACCACCGGGAACTAAGGAACCACTATTTTGTTAACCGCGTGAAAATCAATCACAAAACAATAAACATCCACATTGTCATCGGGTGAGTCTGAGAATGTCTTCTTGAGAATAGGAAGAATAGGGCTGTTGCACACATTCGCTGCTGTCTCCTCAACTGCCCCCGACTCAATCAGATCTTGTATAATGCGTAACAAAGCTCACTCCCCCGCCTGAGGAATTTTGTACTGGGGAATATGGGGCAAAACAGCGTTGTCATTAACTTTGATGGAAACTGGGGGAATTTGTAAGAGTCCCACACCCGTATCACCCTTCACACACAAAGTGGGTGGCACATCTTTAAACTCAGCAGGAAGGGGCGCATCTTCGGACAGACACTGCTTGGAACTCGTTACATTTGGTCCCATTGTCATATAGACACTTTCCGGAGAACAAAAAATGGTTGCATGCAACTTCTTCAATTAATCTAAACCCATTAAATTTTCTCCACAATTGGATGTCAATGGAAAGGGTGAATCCACAGTAAAGGGACCGATAGTCAAGGCAAGTGGCTTGGAAATGGGGTTCACAACCGGTACACTTGAAAAGCCTACTGAAACATTATTTTGGCCAGACAGAGCTGCCCCAGGGACCAGCGAACGAGAAACAGAGCTATTCATTGCACCTTTGTCCACTAAGAATTTCTTAACTGAGCCTTGCAAATCTGCGGTGACATATGGACCGCACTGATCTACAGGTATCTGAACTGGTCCCTCACCCTGTCCCTGGCTGTCCTAGCTATGAGACATTCCTGTCACCTCGTCCAAATCATAATCATCGTGGTAATACTGTTTCCCTCGAGTGTCATCAAAATAGTTCTGATCAGAGCGACCCTGCGATGTCCCATCCTCCCGATCCCTTACTCCACGACCCCGTCCACGAGAACCCTGTCTTTGAGGGGCCGCGACTTTCTGCAATAACACCAGACACTCGCTACGCCAGTGCCCCTCCTCTTTGCAGTACACGCACTGATTCGGCCCTACAGGCGCAACATTCCTACTAGTACGGGGAAGCTGCCGGGCCGGACCAGCACCACGCCCCCTTCCATTTCCCCTAGACGCCTGCTGTAACAACACCTTCGTCTTCAACTCCTTATGCTTCTTCTCCACCTTCTCCTCATTTTCCCTGTGTTCATTATACTGTGCCATACTCAAAATTACGGAAGGGGATGATGTCATCCAACTGCTCTCCAAAGCCTGCAACCGAGGCACGATCTCTGGGAGCAGATTCATGACAAATCTATTGACAAACAACTGGACACCCCCTTCTACTGACAAATCCTGTCCACTGAAATCCCAAAACACACCCTCGAACTGTGTGAAAAAAATCGGACACACTCTCATCTTTCTTCTGACGACATGCCGCTAACTTCCCAATCTACCCTCCTCTGAGGAATAAGGGAGTGCATATAGGTAATAATTCGGCCAGGTAAAGCTAAAATCTTGGGCTTTGGCTTCTCTCCAGGCTTCCTTTCCTTATCCCATGCTTTAATCTGATCCCATGTACCACCCAATTCCACAGCGTGGCCCTGGGTGTGCACCTGCGTCCAAATGTCAATGGGCACCAGCAGACCAAAGAAAATTTCAATATCCGCAAGTGTCATTACTGTTGATGAAGCAGCTTCTGTCAATTCCTTATAATATACAGTAGGATTTTTCCTAGGGTCAGGTAACTGAGTCTTAAGGGATAACACCTCACTCCTCTTCCATGGGGTATAGACCCACTGTTGTTGGAAGCATGCCTCTACCTTTGGTCTAATGACAGCATCATGCTGATCTCGAAGCTCTGGCAACTTAGGGTGATATACGGGGTGGACTTCCCTCATCGGAAACTGGGACACTATCTTCGGGCTCTTCTCAAACAGCCTACCTCGATAAGCTACCAATGTCGCAACATTTCCAAAAACCTCCTCAGGTGCCATACCAGCTACATGTACGTTATCTCTGATATCATAAATAATGTGGGGCGCTATAGCATTGAAGCACTGTTCCCACAATCCGATCAGTGTAGCCGACATGTGCTTAGCGGCATGCTGCTGCACAAACGGCTCATAATCTCTCATCACACGCCACACATCTTCAGTACTATAGATGGGATGACGGGCCCACTGAGCGGCCTGATTCGCTACCGCCTTTTTTTCTTCCTCCCCCACATCAGATCGTATTAAAATCCGTCCCAACCGCTCCCTAGCTGTCGCCCAGCTCCTGCCCCCCAGTCCACGTACAGGCGTTCCACTACCTAGTACTGCCAGGGAGTGAGGGAAGAGGGAAGGGGTAGTAACCGAGTGGGTAGGCACCAATGTCGTTAATGGCTGTTTTGTGGGCGTAAGGGCTGGAGAAAGAGAAGACATGGACACAATAGGCATAGCAGAGAGGCCAACAGTTATCGCAGGCGCGGAGGGCGAAGCCACAGAATTGACAGGAGGCGCAGCGGCTGAAGCAACTGAGTCAATGACAGAAAAGACAGAAACAGCGGCGGTAGAAGAGACAGACGCCTGGGGCTGCTGTGGCACAGCAGGGTATACTCTCTGCGGGGCATATGGAGGTGGAGGTCGGGTCACAATACCAAATGGAGGGTAACTGTTCCAACCGTGGAGGTCGGGTGTCTAACAACTCCTCCACAAATGTATCGTCTTCCTCTCGGGCAACATAGGATTTGTCACATTGCAATTGAAACTTTCTATCAGAACACTCTATACCCTTTTCTACTTTCTCCCTATCATATGCTACTGCTTTCTGCGTCACTGTCTGCATTCTCCCTTTTCAGGCCTCTTTTTCTGCCTTCTTTCATCTCTGCTTAGCTTCCTTCTGCCATACCTGGAGGTAATCAAACATCGACTGCCTACTCCATTTTGCAAACAATTTATCCTGCAGGAAATTCAGTTTTTGTTCATCAAAGGTATCTGTTAATGGCCACTGTATCTCGGCATTGTCCCTCGTATATTTGTGGCATAATGTACTAAATATAATAGGGCCAAGGCCATGTTTGATATACATGTCGAAGTTCAGGGTGCCCTCTGGAGGCGCAAGCTGCCTTCCCTCCAATCGAGCATCAGTAGAACAACAACGACAACTCACACAACATAGCCTACTAAAACAAGGCATCTTGAAATGAAAACGTTTTCACTAACGATGCCTTGTAGATATTTGCAAATATCTTACCAAAATTGGTCCGCAGACCTCACCAAACCCGGATCAAAACAACACCATGTTCACAAGGAACTCAAACAAATTCAAGCGCTTGTCCAAAAACAATCCTCAGACCGTACCAAACTCAAACAAAAGCGGCGTCATGGCCCAAAGCAAACTCCCCTGGTGCACACAGGTCAAATGAAGTTATTCTCCACTGTCGACTCTTCGGACCAAACGGTCAGATCCAAGGGTTTCATCGTTCAGGACCCCAGCCGGGATGACCACTGGCCGAGGCACCGCCCAGTCAGACAGACGGGGCAGCTGCGAGTACTAGACTTTCTCATGCAGGGATCCCGGATCCGCCTGTCCGACTGACGTGGCCCCGTCCTCCTCACCCCTTCCGCGAGCAAAGATGGGTCACTCATCCGATGGGGCCACTGTTCGGGTGCCAACTGAAGGAAGTGTGACCCGATTAGGGCCACCCAAGTCACTCACGACCACCTCTCAGCCTTCCATACAAATGAAGAGTCGGTCAGACAGTAGAGAATACAAACCAGAGTTATTTATTAGTATTGCGCTCAAGAGGAGTCTGGTCTGACCAGCCTCCTTAGATAACTGCCGAGGGACTGACCCACGTCCACAAGCTAAAGTTAGATATACATTTTCAACACCTCTAAGACACCCCCAGACTGGAATTTTCCAGCCTGGGCATGAATAAACAAAGGAGGTACAGAAGGATGAGCTACCATCCTGAGACCGGGTACACTCTATCTTAGCTTCAAGGTTACTCAGCCCGTGCCCATCTCTCTGAGAGTGGGAGCAAGGCTACATACGAGGAAAGGCATGCAAACACAGAACGAGCTATTCATTAGTGCAACAAAGCTCAACCTTGAATAATAAAAAGAAACAATCGAGGCTGCTTTCTCCTGAGGCAGACAGTATGAGACAGAAGCTTCATTTCAATCATGGCACAAAATGGAGGCTGAATGCAAAATGGTGCCACAAATGCTAACTTAACTCGCACAATGCTAGAAGGAGTCAGCTAGACATATTTTCAGTCCAACAACTGGGGCAATTCAAAAGTTATGGCCGACCACAGTGGAGTGTAGTTCGGATACATGAGGTATGACTGGGCCTAGTCTCGGTTTCCCTTCGGACTTAGAAGACATTTTGAAGAAAAAAATCCTGAGATGGTAAAGATCAGCAGGGCAAGGCGGCCAGCGATGTCCACAGGATGAAGCTTCAGGCTGTAGCCTATGAGGCCACCATGAGGCCTGATATCCTTCCTGAGAGGAGCAGCTGAACAGAATTTGCTGCTGCAGAGAAGAATGTAGTGGGTGCTACCGCAAAGTAAGGCTGACAGGTAATCCACCTCAGGGAGATCGTCAAGCAGGTCCATCTCGGTCTCCTGTTAGTTCTCAGCCCACATTTTGGGAAAATTATGCAAAATTACTCATCATCACATAAAATGCACAACTGCCATTTGGCACTATATTGTAGTGCATAATGCGTACTTGCACCCATTTTGAAAGCAAGGGTGCATTTCACAGTAAAAAAAAAACAAAGAGCAACCGCACTACATACAACAGCAACTCAAATTCTGGCCATTTGTGTCGTTCCCATATGCCATGTGGTGAATAGCGGGATTTTGGGAAATTTAAGTACGAGCTCTCAGAAATTATCTTCCATTCTAAGCGAGTCTATAAAATATGCTCATTCATCCCTTCCAGCTGCGCTGTCTCCATTACCAGAGTTCACTAATGTTGGCATGTGGGATAGCAGTGTTAAAGTCATATGATGAGGAACAGAGTGTTTTTTAGTGGGAGGCTGATAAACAATACAGAGAGGCTTGAACTGAACTTTAACTTGTCTGACCAGTGAAGAACAGAGGAAGGTCAAAGTACCGATAGTCATCTATTTTATAAATCAGCCTTTTGACGTCCGTTGACCCCACTAAATCACTACTGGTATCTGAGGACACCAGCCTCAGCAAGTTCTAATAATTGAACCCCAGGAGAATACACAAATGTATACAAACAAGTATGCATGAAACAAATAAACTACAAATAAATTATCAAATTATTTATTTAATTTACACATATAAAGTGGAAATCTTCATTTTAATGGGAAGGTTGAAGCTTTTCAAAATTCAGTGTTATTTCTAAAATACAAAGCTATATGCTAAACTCTAACATATCACTTTGCCTTTTTTTTCTCATTATGTACTTTCTCTTTTTGTCAGGTTTTACCAGTAAATCAATTGAGGCCACTAACCGTCCATACTAGATTCTGTTTCATGCACTTGCACTCCTCCCATGAAAGAAGGTAAAGATACCAACTTAGGACCTGATTTAGAGGTTGGCGGACAGAGTACTCTGGATGAAGTACCAAGCCTGCTAAACACTTGGTCTGCCCGACGGAGCCCTACAATTGCCTGGGTAAACAGTCTAAATATCGAATTTTAAATATCGAGTTGCCAAAATATCGACTTACAAAAATATAGTGGTGCAGAATATCGAAATGCAGGTAAGAAATATTGTTTTTTATAATATCGAAGTTAGTAATATCGACAGTCATAATATAGTTGTAAAAAATATCGATTTTTTTTTGTGTTTTAAGTGTTAGTATATGTGTTAAAAGTATATATTATGTTTGTAATGTATGTTGGAATTTTTAAAGTAATGATTTTTATGTTAAATTATTTTTGCGTATTTTAGTTCCGTAGCGGGTTGTGGGTTTATAGGGGAATAGGGTGGGAAGTAATTTAATTTAAATTGATTAATTAATAAATTAATTAATTAATAATTTTGTTTTTAATAATTTATATTGTTAATTGTGTTAATTAATTAATTATTAATTAATTATAAATTGATTAATACTATTTAATAAATTATTGGTAATTATGTTTAATGTGTAAGTTTATTATTATTAATTAGTCATTAATTTGATATTAATTATTAATAATTAATTTGTTAATATGTTAATTGTGTATTTTTTTAGGAGTGGATTGTGGGTTTATAGGGGAATAGGGTGGGAAGTAATTTAATTGTAATTAAGTAATTATTAAATTTTATTTATTGGTATTGATAATTAATTTATTGTTAATTATTAATTGGTAATTAATTTGTATTAATTGATTAATTGATAATTATATTAATTGTATTAATTATTATTGGAGTGCGTTGTGGGTTTATAGGGGAATAGGGTGGGAAGTAATTTAATTGTAATGAAGTAATTATTAGTTTTTATTTATTGGTATTGATAATTAATTCATTGTTAATTAATTATTAATTGGTAAATAATTTTTATTAATTGATTAATTGATAACTATTATCAAAGAGAGGACTGTGCCTGTGGGTCCTAACTTGAGGAAAAGGCCCTCCCAAGCCCCAGACCAAAGATGTGACTCCAACAGTCAGTCAGTTGCTCCCCTAGAACCAGCACCAGGGCCTCAAAGCAGAAGTAGCCCAACTTGGCAAGTCAGTAGCCACTTCTGGAGAATCGCCGCTGACCCCCACTAGGCACCCCAAAAGACCATTCCTCAATGGCCGAAAGTTGCATCTAAGTCTGACGGACCCAAGAGTATCGTTTGAGTCCAGAATGGTCATCCAAGAGGGACATTAGCCTCCATCAAAGGATACCTCTGGACCTGCTGTGGATGGAGACAGGGAGCCCAGCAGCAGCTGGCCTTCTACTGGTTCGAAGAGGTCTTCAAGGGACCCTGATCTCTGTGGCCAAAGTCACCCCACCTGACCCATAGACTAAGGAGTAACCACAAGGACACCCCTATCGATCGCATAACACCCAGAGCATCCTTGAGCATCCTCCATCTCCTGCATCCCCAGCATCAAGGCCATTCTGTTAAAGTCTATGGTGGTTGTGCTATAAATTCCAAAACTGGACTGGAGAACTCTTTAGAGACCAAGCAACTCTCCAGATACTCCTTAGTGTGTCTCCCCCCCTGAACTTCTCCTTTGGTCGGACTGGAATAGCCGAACACAACTCTTTCAAAATTTTCAAAAGTTTTCACATTCTATGGTTACCAATGCTTGTTTGTCGTTGCGCCTAAAAGAACTGAGAATTACATGCACTTTGAAAATCTATATCTTCAGAACCCTCCAGTGGATTGTATTCATCTTAGACTCAAAAAATTCATAAAAATATAATCTATGTTAATAAATAGGTGTTGGATTTCTTTCATGTTGTGTGACTTTCTTATTTCATTGTTTAATGCTTTTAAATGAATTACACTAGTTCCTTTGTTTAAGCCTTGCTGCTCGAAGCCACAGCTCCCCAGGGTTGAGCTAAAGGTTTTGAAAACTAGCCTGACTGGACTCAAGACGGTTTTGCGATTACATTACACAGTAAGGTTGCACAACCATACCATATAATACACTCCAATCCTCACAGACCCCCACACCCAGGAAGAAAACTCCCAGGATGTGAGGCCATTTGTTTTTTATTTTTCAAAAACAGACTCCAATTTTGGGAGTTTATTTTATAATGATAAAAACCTTTGAAAAGTTTAATAGCTGGCCGTCACGGCTGATGGTACCGGCCATCAATCTTTTCCTACATTGACAGGAACCGCCATGACGGCGGATTTTGTCAAAGTAGAGATATGTCCCTGGGGCTGGCATATCTCAAAATTTGGTGGGCGAAGGTCCCTTGGGATGGTGTAAGTAATTTCCTCCACTGAGACATTTTAAGGCATGGGGAACGTGGGCAATTGCTCAGGGCCCCTCGGAGAAAGTGATTGCTCCCTCTATTTGATCTCTGTCTCTTCTGTTTCTCTATCTAAACCTTTCTTCCTCTTTGCCTAACTCTACCTTTGACTCTGTCTTTCTACCCTGTCATTCTAAGGATTTTTGGGGTCCCGATTAGAACATATTTCAACTGCTAAGTGACTGTGTTTTATAATATCACATACAATGTATGTTCATTTAGCACTATGCGGGCTTGAATTAGCAAAAAACGGGTAATAACATTCAAATATGTTCTATACAGGGCTCCCCAAATATGGCTTGCCCGGGGCCCCCAAAACCCTTTAGATAACACGGCTCCTCCAACAGCTTGACAAAGTAACCTCCATCTACCAAACTCTAAATCAGTTATCTGTTGGTGGTGTGGACCACAAGGAGTCTGAGGACTACAGGTTAAGAACTGCTGATGTAAGCACAGTATTACTGCGGGGTGGATTCTCTTGGGACAAAACGTACAGGGCTAGACTTTGTGTAGATATCCAATGAGAAAACTGTTAAATGCCTGTCATGTGTATCTATAGCAAGGTGGAAATATTATGTGGTATAGCTGGGGAGCCTTACCATGTAATATTAACACAATACCCAAAAGTGTACCTATGATTCGCACTAGTAATCCTTAGCCCAGTCCTAGTAGAATGACAAAGAGCAGTCAGGCTTACTTAGAGTTACGTGTTAAGCATTTCAGAGTACCAACATTGACGATAAGTAATTGACACAACTCATAAGAAATCCAACACCAATGTATAAAAATAGAGCTTATTGTTATATAAATTTTGCCACCTGAACAAAATCAATATAAGGCATATAACTGGAGTTATCAATTTAAAAGTGTTCAGAAAATGAGTACTACAGATCTATCAAACTTTACCATTGTGGTCAATAGAGAAAACACTAAGGGGTCGATTCCGATTCGGGCCGGAAAAAGCACCGACCGACTCGGATCCGGAAATAATACCGACCGACACGTACCTGTGGCGCCCGACACGCCAAGTACGATGCAAGGCGTGAAAAATCCGACTGACACGTACCGAAACCAAGTCGACCGACCGAGCCACACGGGAAACAGCAATCCGGCCGGAAAAACACGCGAATCCAACCGACCGACACGCACCCGGAACAAATCCGACCGAAACGTACACGCGAACTCCAAACCGCAAAGTACGATGCAAGGCGCGAAAACCACGAGCGAGTCGGACGGAGGCCAAGCCGTACGACCGACACGCATACAAAACCGAGCCGAAGCAACACAAAACACCGCGACCGACGCGTACGCAGCATAGAAAACTGCACAAACACAGCGCGAACGAAACGGAGAACACCGTACGAGACAAATGCAGGGTCCGACTCAGTCACAAGAACGTTTCCAACATACACAAACAGCACAAAGGAAAAATCACCCCAAAAAAGGCCAAACAAGCAATTACCAAGCCAATAAATACTGGGGGGGGTGGGGACAGAGAACAAAGACACACCCACAACTCCACCTATATAAAGGACACAAATCACAACCATGAGCCTTTGCAAATGCCATTCCACTGCCAGCACCCAAGAGAAAGCAACCACACACCCACAGCTCATCCCTCACACAAGCCACACACCATCAGCACACCAACAAATACCTACCTCACATACACCCAGCAAAACACACACTCACACACCCTCACCTGCACACCAACACACACATCACTCACCATCACTACCCATCACCATGCCCCCAAGAAGAATCCCAAGTTCCTAGATAGTGAATTGGAAGTCATGGTAGACGAGATCCTCAGGGTAGAGCCACAGCTGTTTGGCACACTGGTCCAACAGACCCCCATCTCCCAGAAAACCAAGATGTGGGAGAGGATCATCAACAGGGTGAACGCACAATCACCATGTCGGCGCACAAAGAGCGACATCCAGAACAGGTGGTATGACGTGCGCAGGAGGGTACGGGACCTGCTGAAGAAAGACTACATCAACAGCCAATACACCGGCAGTGGCCCTCCTGCCAAGCCAGTATACCTCAGGCCCTGGGAGGAGAAGGTGCGGGCCATCCTTCCGCCAGTGAGCGTATATGGACTAGAGGACATCCCAGAGCCTGGTGAGTACACAACAAATGTACACAATATACTGCCACAAAACGCACACATCACTGTCAAGGGGAGAGTCAAACCATGCACTCATAGCAATTACACAGCAACGAGAACAGAATCATCCCAAAATGTGTATGTCAGTCAGATAAACACAACACATGCCATCAAAAAAGTCACATCCAACTGTGCCAACACATGTACAAACACAACTACAACTACAGCTAGGCAGTGGCACAAATAGAACTAACAAACACATCCAGACATGTAGCCACCACAACAACACCAACACACAGTGAAGACCACTCAAAGGAAGGAATTCTGTGTATGCTGGCCAAGTCAGTGTAGCCAATAGCATCATGGGAGTCGCAGTCACACATATTGCCCCCCACAACTGTCCCATCAACACCACCCTGAACCATGCTCACATCACAGGGAGTGGAGAAGGACTCACAAGATGGCTGACACTGGCCACTGCTGTGGGGAGCACAAGGCCCTGCTGGCAACTGTGCACCAACAAACAGCAGGACACCACTGACTGACATCCTGAGAGACAACTTACACTCCCTGCAATGCAAGCACGTTCCATGGTGGGATATCTGGCTAGCTGGGTGGGAAGGAGGACTTGCAGCACTGTCCATAGTCACAAGCACCTCCCCTCACACACACCCCAACACAAACTCCACAGAACCAACCTGGTAGAATGCAATGCCCCCCATCCTAACACAAGATCCCACAAAGAACCACCACCCTGGGTTATGTTGTGTGAAGCACAGGGACACTCTTGGGACTTTTAGCCAAACAACTGCCAGGACAACACTCCCAGCCATCCTGTCAGCACAGCCAGCCCACCCCACAGGGAAGCAGAGTCAAAAGGAAGGAAGCATGGGCATGCTGGGAAGGGGGTGGAGGCAATAGCATGATGGGAGTCGTAGTCACTGATATTGGTCACCCCCACAACTGTCCCATCAACACCACCCTGAACCATGCTCACATCACAGGGAGTGGAGAAGGACTCACAAGATGGCTGACACTGGCCACTGCTGTGGGGAGCACAAGGCCCTGCTGCCAACTGTGCACCAACAAACAGCAGGACACCACTGCCTGACATCCTGAGAGACAACTTACACTCCCTGCAATGCAAGCACGTTCCATGGTGGGATATCTGGCTAGCTGGGTGGGAAGGAGGACTTGCAGCACTGTCCATAGTCACAAGCACCTCCCCTCACACACACCCCAACACAAACTCCACAGAACCCACCTGGTAGAATGCAATGCCCCCATCCTAACACAAGATCCCACAAAGAACCACCACCCTGGGTTATGTTGTGTGAAGCACAGGGACACTCTTGGGACCTCTAGCCAAACAACTGCCAGGACAACACTCCCAGCCATCCTGTCAGCACAGCCAGCCCACCCCACAGGGAAGCAGAGTCAAAAGGAAGGAAGCATGGGCATGCTGGGAAGGGGGGAGGAGGCAATAACATGATGGGAGTCGTAGTCACAGCTCTACATCCCCACCACATGGCCCAGCAAGCTCACACTCACGCATGCACATCCCACAGAGAGTGGAAAGGCCCATCAAAGATGTCTGACACTGTTGCTGTGTCGTGGGGAGCACAAGGGCATGCTGGGTACTGCACACCAACCAACAGCAGGACACCACTGTCAGCCATCTTGCCATTGCTCTCACACCCACACACACTGAACTCCCCACAAAAGCAAGTAAGTATGGGAATGCTGGGAAGTGGGGTGGAGGCAATAGCATGATGGGAGTCGTAGTCACAGACATAGCTCACCCCCACAACTGTCCCATCAACACCACCCTGAACCATGCTCACATCACAGGAAGTGGAGGAGGACTCACAAGATGGCTGACACTGGCTACTGCTGTGGGGAGCACAAGGCCCTGCTGGCAACTGTGCACCAACAAACAGCAGGACACCACTGACTGACATCCTGAGAGACAACTTACACTCCCTGCAATGCAAGCACGTTCCATGGTGGGATATCTGGCTAGCTGGGTGGGAAGGAGGACTTGCAGCACTGACCATAGTCACAAGCACCTCCCTCACACACACCCCAACACAAACTCCACAGAACCCACCTGGTAGAATGCAATGCCCCCCATCCTAACACAAGATCCCACAAAGAACCACCACCCTGGGTTATGTTGTGTGAAGCACAGGGACACTCTTAGGACTTTTAGCCAAACAACAGCCAGTACAACACTCCCAGCCATCCTGTCAGCACAGCCAGCCCACCCCACAGGGAAGCAGAGTCAAAAGGAAGGAAGCATGGGCATGCTGGGAAGGGGGAGGAGGCAATAGCATGATGGGAGTCGTAGTCACAGACATAGCTCACCCCCACAACTGTCCCATCAACACCACCCTGAACCATGCTCACATCACAGGGAGTGGAGAAGGACTCACAAGATGTCTGACACTGGCTACTGCTGTGGGGAGCACAAGGCCCTGCTGGCAAATGTGCACCAACAAACAGCAGGACACCACTGAGTGACATCCTGAGAGACAACTTACACTCCCTGCAACGCAAGCACGTTCCATGGTGGGATAACTGACTGGCTGGGTGGGTGGGAAGGAGGGCCGGCTGTCAACCAAACACAACCAATGCAGACCATGTTCACACCCCAGAAAATACATAGAAATGCCCAAATAATGCAGGACAATGTGCCACACCAATATCAACCCCTGACTGTGACGACTTAGGACAATGCAATGTACAGGCCCGCACCCAGAGGCACAGTCACAACTGTCATGTGTGTCAACCATTGATGCCTGCAGAAACATAACATACATTGTTTGTGTCTCCCAAAAACAGGTGATGATGGGGACACAGCAGCAGACGCTGAGGAGTCCCAGTCCCAGGCTCAGGAGGATGCGGAGCTCACTGGCGTCGTACAGCCTCTGTCCTCCTCGGACGATGAAGACCAACCTGGCACATCCGGTGCAAGTCAACATGCAGCACCAGCAGGACCACCAGCTGCAGCACCAGCAGGACCACCAGCTGCACCCCTGCACCCACCCCTCCAACGACTGTCACCACGAATACCATCCCTGCCGACATGGACAGAACAAGGAGCAACACCAGCACAGGGACCCTGGACCAACCTGGGGCCATGGACACCACCACCAACCCCCAAGGTGGACCAGGGTTATCTGTGCGTGCCACTGCACACACTGCACATGTCAGCAGGGGTGGTGGGAGGGGTGGGAGACAGAGGTCGCTGCTTGCAGACGTTGCTGGTGTGCATGATGACCCGCAACTGGTACGCATAGCTGATGCGTACCAGTCCAGCACCAGAGAGCTCAGCCAGGTAGTGGGGCTCCTCAGAGACATGAAACAGCAGCAGGCTGCCCATCATGCCCGCTTGGACTCCCACATGTCCCACGTGGAGTCACACATGTCCCGCGTGGACTCACACATGTCCCGCGTGGAGTCCAAGTGGGATGCACTGCATGAGATGACGGCGGTGCACAGGGACATTTTACAATGCCTCCGCCAGATGAACAGCAACCAGTCCACACCTCCCTGTGTGCCAACAACATCTGGTGCCGAACAAACTGCAACTGCCACAGGGAGGGAGGAGGACTCTGGCGGAGAGTCCCCTGCACCGCAGCAGCCTGTACTTGAGGGCACCCCCAAGAAGAGGGGTCGTCCGAGGAGGGAAAAGTGAGAGGCCGATGGCCAAGCGCAACTCCCAGGAAGCCTGAACCTGTTCTGGATGTTCGCCTTTGTGCACAGACTGTTCACCCTGTTGACGGCAACACTACTCCTACACATTGCATGGGGAGTACAAGTTGGACCAATGTGTCAGACAACTGTGGCCCCGATACTGGGGATCCTGTCTACCAGGACTTTCAATTCACCTAGGAACTTCGGATTGCAAGATTTATGTACAGCACTACCCATCCTATGCACTATTAACACAAATGTATCACAATAAACACACTAATACACCATACTTGCCTCTGTCGTGATTCCAACGTGGGTGCTGTTATGGGGATGATGAACTGCAAAATTACACTGTGTATGCGAACTGCAACAGCAAGGACAACACAGGCATGTGAGTACAGGCAACGTGACACACATGAGGGAGACACACCACCAGGGCTACACAACACATACACACCTAGGCCATCTGACTCATTGCCTACACTGATGTTGCCAGGGAAGACGGTGCAATGCACAGACACCACACCCATTCCCAGTTGTAGTCAAGTAGCCCACAGGTGCAGTAAGCAAATGGCAGTCAAATGTGTGACCACAGACAACGCACATCACAAAGTGAAGCACAGGTTTATTACACAGTTGCAACATGTCGTAACCACTACAGATGCAAGGTAATCCCACCTGGCAGCGGGCACACAGTCAACAACTGTAGACGGAAGGAAGTCCATGGGTGTGGCGTACATCACCTGTAGGGACACAACAGCTAACAGCCTGGATGTGCAATCACGTCGTCGGTGGACACAGTTGACCAAACTAATCTGAAAGTACCCTGTGAAGGACAGAAATGACACACAGTCAAAAGCAATGGAGTACAGGACATAACAGCAAAACTCATGCACAATACATGTTACAAGATACCCACCCAGAACCAAGTTAGCATGTCAACACTGTTGGGGAGTACAGCCCACCTGTTAGCACACATCGCAACACACATCCAGTCAAGTAGCCCATGGACACACTCCAACAGCACCAGAGCACCACCCACACATCATGCCAACTCACATCATTGACATGACACCTCAGGATACTCACATTCAGCTAAAGAAGTTGGTGATGAGCTGTGTGCGGACATCACCATCATCATCATCGTCACTGGCATCGTGGTCCAGGCCAGGATCCTCCACAGGTGGCGGATGTTGGTCATTGTCATCCTGGATGAGAGGCAACTCCTTCCGCACTGCCAGGTTGTGGAGCATGCAGCAGACGATGATAATCTTGCACACTTTCGCAGGGGCATATGGGAGGGACCCTCCGGTCTTGTCCAGGCAGCGGAAGCGGCTCTTCAGGAGACCAAAAGTCCGCTCAATCACTCTCCTGGTCTGACCATGTGCCTCATTGTAGCGCATCTGGGCTGGTGTCACAGGGTTCCTGAGGGGTGTCAGCAACCACGGCATGTTGGGGTATCCCGAGTCACCTACGGACAGACAAGTGCACATTAGCTGACTTGGAAAAGTGGGCGGAATACTACAGATCAGATCACACACAATGGCACAAAGTCAGTACACACCGACAAGCCAGGCACACTGGTTCTGCATCTGTGCCATCATCCTGGGGATGCGACTACTCCTCATCACAAAGGCATCGTGTGCTGAACCAGGGAAACGGGCACACACGTGTGTGATGGTCATGTCTGCAAGACACACCACCAGTGCATTGACCGAGTGGTAGTGCTTGCGGTTCCTGTAGGCCTGCTCCTGGGCCTGTGGTGGTACCAAAGCCACATGTGTCCCATCAATGGAGCCAATGACATGCGGCATCCTCCCCAGGGCATAAAAGTCACTCTTCCCGTCAGTGAGTCGTCGCAGTCTAGGGAAATAGATGTACCGGTTCAGGAAGAGCAACATTGCCGCCAAAACATCGCGGAGCACACGGCTCAACATGGTCTGTGACATCCCACCAGCAGTCGCCACAGTATGTTGGAAGGTACCGGTGGCAAAGAAGTGTAGGGCTGCCATCACCTTCACCTTGGGGGTCAGCGCTGTAGGATACAGCCGGCCAGGCTGCAAATGTGGGGACAACTGCACTGCCAAATCCTCAATCAGCTGCCTGGTGAAGCGGTACCGTCGGATGCTGTCCCGTTCCACCATCGTTGCCAGGTCTGGGAATGGTCGATGGACAGCAGGAGCCCTGCAGTGCAGAGGAGAAGTAAGCAAGATTGTCAGTCACCCCACATATGCGGCATTGAGAACACTCAAGATCCCAACATACATCATTATGAGGCACAACTACATGAAGTGTGCAGTTCCGTAAGGACATGTATGGTACATACATTGCCAACATCTGTCAACACGGTCCAACAGGTGGCATCAATTAGTCCCAGGTTGGCCCATTGGATATCATGAGGCCGTGTCACTGTTCCCATCTCCTGCTGCCGTGTCACAATAACCCCCCACAGTGACATGTGAGGACAGATGTGCCCCAGGCACCACAGCTCAACGACAGGTACATTCCCAGGGACCCTGTATTGCCACATGGACACTGGCATTGCATGGAGTATCATGTATACACCACAGCAAAACAACCATGGACCCCACAGGTAGTGGCCCCACTTGCCACGGCAGGACAGACATGGATGTCTGTGACACACACACACACAACATCAAAGTCCATGCACACACAACGTGGATGTGGAGTCTGTCTCCCATTGTGCACATGTAATCAGAGACATTGTAAACACTACATGCACAAAGACTGTGGAGGACCATCACTATTGTGCCACTGGGACACCCTGGCTCAAACATACTGTCCCACATGGGACTCACGGGGTATGTGACATGACATACACATACACCACCGTGAAATGTGACCATGGCACATGCACAGATATGAACAGTTGCACATCACAGTGGTCATGTACACGTAACACCCAGGATCCTGTCCCCATGAACACGTGCACAGCCTGGGGGTGGCTGCCCACAGGTGACACCCACAGGACAACATGTACACCAACATACACACAATAGGAAATGCAGCCTTACATGCCTTATGATAAAGTTTGGACAGGCTGTCGTGATGTAGGTGTGCCCCTCACTCCCTGGGAGCCATCTGTGGCTGGCATATGTCCATCTGAGACAGGCATGCTGACATATGCCAGTCACATGTACAGTGATGCGTTGTACTGCAATGGACCGATCGGTGCCTCCGGCCGGCCCATTGCATTCAATGTGTGCGGGTATGCGTTGTACCCCTGTGCGCGTTGAACTGCAATGGACCGATCGGTGCCTCCGGCTGGCCCATTTCATTCAATGTGTGCGGGTACGCGTTGTACCCCTGTGCGCGTTGTACTGCAATGGACCGATCGGTGCCTCCGGCCGGCCCATTGCATTCAATGTGTGCGGGTACGCGTTGTACCCCTGTGCGCGTTGTACTGCAATGGACCGATCGGTGCCTCCAGCCGGCCCATTGCATTCAATGTGTGCGGGTACGCGTTGTACCCCTGTGCGCGTTGTACTGCAATGGACTGATCGGTGCCTCCGGCCGGCCCATTGCATTCAATGTGTGCGGGTACGCGTTGTACCCTTGTGCGCGTTGTACTGCAATGGACCGATCGGTGCCTCCGGCCGGCCCATTGCATTCAATGTGTGCGGGTACGCGTTGTACCCCTGTGCGCGTTGAACTGCAATGGACCGATCGGTGCCTCCGGCCGGCCCATTGCATTCAATGTGTGCGGGTACGCGTTGTACCCCTGTGCGCGTTGTACTGCAATGGACCGATCGGTGCCTCCAGCCGGCCCATTGCATTCAATGTGTGCGGGTACGCGTTGTACCCCTGTGCGCGTTGTACTGCAATGGACCGATCGGTGCCTCCGGCCGGCCCATTGCATTCAATGTGTGCGGGTACGCGTTGTACCCCTGTGTGCGTTGTACTGCAATGGACCGAGCGGTGCCTCTGGCCGGCCCATTGCATTCAATGTGTGCGGGTACACGTTGTACCCCTGTGCGCGTTGTACTGCAATGGACCGATCGGTGCCTCCGGCCGGCCCATTGCATTCAATGTGTGCGGTGCACGCGTTGTACCCCTGTGCGCGTTGTACTGCAATGGACCGATCGGTGCCTCCGGCCGGCCCATTGCATTCAATGTGTGCGGGTACGCGATGTACCCCTGTGCGCGTTGTACTGCAATGGACCGATCGGTGCCTCCGGCCGGCCCATTGCATTCAATGTGTGCGGGTACGCGTTGTACCCCTGTGCGCGTTGTACTGCAATGGACCGATCGGTGCCTCCGGCCGGCCCATTGCATTCAATGTGTGCGGGTACGCGTTGTACCCCTGTGCGCGTTGTACTGCAATGGACCGATCGGTGCCTCCGGCTGGCCCATTGCATTCAATGTGTGCGGGTACACGTTGTACCCCTCTGCGCGTTGAACTGCAATGGACCGATCTGTGCCTCCGGCCGGCCCATTGCATTCAATGTGTGCGGTGCGCGTTGTACCCCTGTGCGCGTTGTACTGCAATGGACCGATCGGTGCCTCCGGCCGGCCCATTGCATTCAATGTGTGCGGGTACGTGTTGTACCCCTGTGCGCGTTGAACTGCAATGGACCGATCGGTGCCTCCGGCCGGCCCATTGCATTCAATGTGTGCGGGTACGCGTTGTACCCCTGTACGCGTTGTACCGCAATGGACCGATCGGTGCGCACCCATTGACAATGGGCTTGCCTGGCAACGGACGCGTTTTCGAATTTCGAGCGAGTCGGTTGCTGGAAAATCAGTTGGTCACCCACAACAATGTTGCAAAATCATGTATGTCATGAAGTTGAAGATTTGAAGGATGCTGTGGGCGTGTTTTGGTGCTGCTATTCCATGGATTGGCCAGATTCAGAAGATGCAAACGACTTGGACCTATCACTTTGGACACAAGGGACAGTATCTGCCTCTCCAGCACATATATATTGCTGGCTGTTCCCCTGAGAGCTCACTTGCCTGCACTACATGCTCCAGGACGACATCTGCCACTGCACTGCTGCTGTCTCTGCCCCTCTGGACCCTGCAATGGCACGTACTGTGGAGAGAGCCCCAGCCTTCAGCCTTGAAGAGAACCAGGCCCTGCTGGACAGCCTCACTTCCACAGTACAGCAAGCTGTATGGGACACCAGGGGAGCAGGTGAGTGTTCTGTGCACTGCCTTTCTGAATGTGCATTTTGTGTGACTAGCAAGGCTGGAAGTCTGCACGCCACTGGCTAGCAGGCTCACTGAGTAGTTGTCACCCCCCATAGTGTGTAGTGACTTGCACTGGACAGGTATGGTGCAGTGACAGTGCATTTGAACATGGTTTTACTTCCCATGCAATGATACCATGTAGTGACGTCTGGCAAACTGTCATGGGCAGCTTTGCACTGCCTGTGTACATCATGTGCCCCTGTGATTGAGACATGTATATACAACTGTGTCATGCACGGATATGTTGCATGTGTGGTAATGGCCTTTTCACTTTGTCATCCTGACAGGTTAATGCCCATCGGAAGCAGGAGATCTGGAAGGACATCGTCCGGGCCGTCCGGTCCGTGGGGGTCTACAAGCGCCGGATCCGCAACTGCCAGAAGAGGTGGCAGGACCTTCGGGGCTGGACCCGGAGGATTGCACGGGTCCAGCTGAAGCTGTCGCCTCCTCGCAGGAGGGGCGGAACACGGACCCTGACCCCCACATGCTCCAGATCCTGGCGTTGGTGTTTCCAGACCTGGATGGGCAGCTGAAGGCCAGACAGCAGCAAGGAGGGGGTGAGTCAAAGACTGCACTGTGAACTCTGTATTACATGCTTTGTGCCCTCCTCTGGCCTGGTTCAACTGCCACAGTGCAGCAGTCATGTTGTCCATGAGCCATGTCCCTCTATTGTGCACTGCCCACTGCTCATCTGATACCCAGGTGTGGCTCTTACATTCAGGGAATTGTGTCACTTGGGACTCTGTCCTTGCAGTTTGCTTCACTAAAGGTGGGGGACAGCATCTGTTTCCCTAACTCTGTTGTGGGCATCATGGGTGGGTCCATTGTTCACACAACGCCTGTGTTTGGACATGTGATCTGCGTGTTGCTTTGATATGCGGTCCACTTGCTGAGCTGAGCCACCACATGTGCCTGGGGTATGTGGCACACGCCCATGCAGCGGGTGGGAACAATGTTTTGGCCCCAGGAGTGTGCAGATTACGTGTCACACATACATAGCCAGCTATCCACTGTCCAGGGCACATCCCTCATTCATGTGGAGCAGGACAGTCATGCCTACTCCAGGCCATGCAATGCACTCTGTACTCCCACTCCCGTGTATCAGCTGACACATTGTGCACAGTGATTTGACCCCTCAGGTGTCTGCCTCTGTGTCAGTGTGCTGTGGATTAGTTGCCAGGACTGCTGGGGTGTTTCTTGGTAGGGGCTCAGCATGCCCCTGGAGATGTGACCATAGGAGACGATACTTGTGTGTCACATAGGTGTTTGATCAGCTGCGCGTGCAGACTGGGGTATGCGAATGTGAAGTTCAGGCAGCTGTTCCCCATTCACAGCAAATTGTGAGGGGCTCAGGTTCAGAGGGTAGTGTCACAGGTCTCCCATATGTCCAATAGGTATGACCTGGACAGATGAGGGTTAAGATGATGTGTTGTGTGGGGGATGTACATGTGCACTTGTGCAGCTCCAGGACTTGCATTCCCCATGACCTACTATTGTGACACAGTGCATAGTGTTGTTGTCTGGCTGCCAAGTCATACATGACTTAGCAGTCATGCCTCTGCCATGGCATGTGTCAACTTATTGGTGGTCCTGCAGGGGAGTGACATGTGCTACATGCACACCATTGTGGCGATGGCTATCAGGACATGGGTGCATCATGGTGTCTGTCACTGGTATGCATCACATGCATTTCCTATTTGACTCTGGGCATCCCTTTCATCCGGAAACCTGTACTGACTCAGTGGCAAGAGCTGTGATGTGTGCATGTCCACATGCCACACCGTATCCTCTGCACTGTCCAACTACTGTGTACTTGGTGCATGTGTACACACTGGGGTGTTGCAATCCAACAGACACCAGACAGATGGGTGCAAGGCCATGTGGGATGTGAGTGCCATGCTTGGCATCAGACTGACAATTGGCTTCTCCTGTTCAGTTAGGGCACTTTTAGCAATGTACAACTAATGATGCCAGGGCTTGCTCTGTAATGTGCTGTGCTCACAGTGGTGTGTGCGTTTGGTGCAGGTGACTGATGTCTGTCTGTTTCCCCATTGTTTGCAGATACATCCACGGCCACGGAAGGGGACAGCTCCATGGACCAGGAGGAGCCAGAGAGCCAGACTGGGTCAGCAGCCGAGGAGTGGTCGGAGGGACCCAGTGGCACGGAGGGCGAGGGGAGCCACACCGAGGAGTCCTCAGCACCATCCACCTCAGCTGAGGACCAGAGCAACTCGGAGGATGACTCCCTTGTGGAGGTGGGTGTCAGCAGCCACCACACCCCAGCTAGTGTTGCTGTCCCCGCCACAACCAGCACCACCACCGCCCTCCCATCGGCTCCCATTCCCCAGGTCCGTGGAGGCTCCCATGTTCGGGAGCGTGTCTCCTTTGGCCCAGGCACCGCACCCCCTGCCCCTGTGTCCCCTGCTGCCCTGAGTGAGGAGTCTGTGTACCTCCTTCGCCAGCTCCATGTAGGGCAGACAGCCATGCTGAGTGTCCTCCATGCGCACACCGCACTGTTGACTCAGCTGGTGTCGTTCATGGAGGGCATCTCATCGGGCATGTCTGACCTACAGAGGGGCAACAGGTCCATGGACTCCTCCCTGACGGCAGCAGTGTCCCTCCTCAGACAGTCCCTCACCCCTCCTGCCTCTGCTCCATCCACACTCCCCAGCACCTTACCCGTCCCAAGCACACACACACCGGCACAGGCACACACCAGCACACACACGTCCAGCACACAGACACACACGCCACAAACTAAACGCACACGCACGCACAGTCAGGGGACTGAAACCAGACTCACAGGGGATGGGGCCCTGGTACACACACACGCATCCACGGGCACTGCGCAGTCCTCAGTTGCCTCTCCCTCCAAAGCACCCTCCCTTGCCTCACCTGCAACCCCAAAGACCCAGCGCCTCTTCCTCAGTGACCTCGGCCTCTTCCCCTCCGATCCAGCTGCCCCAGCATCCAGGGGGAAGAGGAAGCCCCCACATGGAGCAGAGTGCCCCTCGCCCCCGGACACCCTCCCCCAGGCGCAGACAGACTGAGGCCCCCACCCGCAAGTCCCCCGGAGTGCTAAGAGCAAGACCCCGCCGCCGCCCTGCAGCTCAAGCACCAGGTCTCCTTCCTCCATCCCTCAGGCCCCCACTCCACAGGTGCCCCCACCACACCCTGCCCCAGGTTCCCCACCCACAGATATACCATCCCCAAGAGGCTCCGGCCTTCTCCCCTGCCACTTGCTCTCCTGGCACCACACCCCCGCTGCGCTTGTCTGTGCCACTGATGTGGTGAGGGTGTCCTCCCCCTCTGTCCAGCCCACCTTGCCTGTTCCCCATTCTCCTCCCCTGGTGGTAGGCACTGCAGTGGAGTCCACTACCACCCTGTCTGACTTGGGCACTGCAGTGGCGGACCTGTCCACTCCATCTGCAGGGTCCACTGCAGTCGTGCCGGCACCCACAACATCTGAGCCATGCCCCCAGTTGTGCCGGCACACACCATGTCAGACACCTCCACTGCAGTTGTCAGTGGCTCTCCAGCACCCACCACCCCTTCCCTGCTTCCTCCTGGTGAGCCCTGATCCTGTCCCTGCGGTGCCTGGCCTACCCCCCGGTTGCCCCTCCTAGTGGATTGTCCCTGGTTTTGTGCAGGCATGTGTAGGGTGGCATCTGCCACTGTCACCCACTTGTGACTTTGTTGATGGACTGGCCATTGGCCTTTGTTTATGTTCTACCGGACTTCTACTTTTAATGCCACATATGCTGAATAAAGCAACTTTCTGTTCTCTAGTGCTTTTGCTTCTGATGTACATGATGTTGATGATGCTAACCATGCCCTTGCTGCAGTTATGGTGATATTTGGTCTCATGATAATGAAGTGTTACTGTGCAGGAACCCATGTGGTCCAGGGGGAATGTGTCCTATCCTGTGGTGTATCCATGTCATCCATAGCAGCATCTGAGGGTGTCATGTGTTCAGTATTTGGCAATGGGATTTCCTACTTAGATTGGCTATTTCACATCTGTGGCTTCCACCCCTGCACATCTGTTGTGCCTGCCATTGTTCAATTCGTCTACTTCCCTGACCGTGTGGCCATCTCCACTGGACATGCAGGTTTGGGCATCAATGGGGAAGGACTCATCTGTGTTGTCAGTGCAACATTGCTATACAAGTGTGTTGGATCTGTGCTGATGATTCCGTTGGCACTTCCATGACCAGGCTGATGTGACGGGAGCCCTCATTTGGTGCTAATTGTTGATTGTGTGACCAAGTGCTCAGCTGACATGGTGGGGCCCTACTGAGGCAACATATGGCACAGCTTTCCTCACACAGGAGTGGAGTCCCCTCATGGCAGTGTGTACTCCTGTGACATTGCCTGCGCCCAAGGTGTGTGTTGTATGTGCATGTCTGTGTGTTCACTTCCGTTTAGCTGTGCATGCTGTGATCCCTAGTGTTGTACCTGTTTGTGATGCTAGCTGAGTTGAGCTATGTTCCCCCAAAGTCTTCTCCCTGGGTTCTCTGTGATGTGGGTGCATGGCACATTACTGGTCATCAGGGTGTCACCCATAGGTGTGCTTGCTGTCAGGGCTGAGTTTGTGTGCAGACGCAGATGGGTCACAGTCAGGTTTCCCCTTGGCACTTGTTGTTTGCCCCTGTCATGTGATTTCCAGTTTGTGTTATCTTTCAGTGATTGTGACACGTTGTGTGTGTGACTGCTGGCACTCCTCAGGGTCCGGGCTGCAATGTTGGTTGTTGTCTATGTGTGTTCTTTGTGGGTGACCTTGGCTTCTTCATTGGTGTGTGACTGTGGCTGGGATCCCATTGGTTGGTGTGGTATTGCCGTAAGGTCCATGTACAGCGTAGTGTGCAGTGTGTCAGACATTCAGGAGTCTTGTTGAGTGTCCATGTGTGATGTGTTTCTGCACCTTGGTTCCCACCCACCACCCTGGAATAGTCATGGGTGCATGTGCAATGTCACCAGTGCATGTGTGCTTCACTGCTGCACATTGTTGGAGGTCGAGGGGTGTTGTGTTGAGTGTGTGCAGATGAGAGTTGTTGCCCGGCTAGGCCCCTGCCTCCATGTTGGCCTTGGCTTACTGGCCATGCTGTTTGATTTGTGCTTGTGTAGGTGTGATGGTAGTTAGTTACTCAGGACACATGACTGTGGTTCACAGTGTGAACCACATTTAGCTTTGTCATCACAGTGGGATTGTAATGCAGCCCAGGGTCACCACATTGTGGGGGCCCTGGGGGTGGTGCTGTGGTGTGTCTGTGTCTTGCTATGTCAGTTGCTGTCCCTACGTGCCTGTGTGACATGTGTGATTTGTGCTCCCTCTCATCTGACAATGCCTGCTTGCCCACATAGGGGATTTGGATCCATGAGTTACCTTTGTGTGGCACTGTATGCACATCTGTATGATTGGTATTCAGGTCTCCTCATGTGTTGTGTGGTTGCCTGGGGACACTGGCACCCCCCTCACCTGTTGTGTATGATGTGCAGTGTGGGTCTGCCTGTTTGTGTTTGTGCATCTGCACCACTGCATTGGCATATCTTGGGTGTGCCATTGGCTGTATGTAGTTTGGTGGGTTTCCCCTGCTGTCCCTGGGACTCCTAGGTCATCGGTCAGCACAATGATCATGGTTTGTGTGTCCCATTGCTGCCATGGTATGGTATCTGTTCACCTCACATCTGCAGTCTCCACAGGGTATCTGCATGTGTGTGCCCATTGGTGCAAATATCTGGGTCTGCATTCTGATGGTCACTTCTGTCATTGTGTCATTGATGATTGTTGACGGTGTCAGCCCCCATGGGTGTTGTTTGTCTGCACATGGCCAAAGTTATGTCTTATTTGCACTGCAGGATTTGGCTCCCCCAATTTATGTTGCAATGGGACACATACACTACTTTGCCACTGATGTGTTTGTTGTTCTGCTGAACAGGAATCATCCATGCAGTTTGGCAGTTGCACCTCTTTCTTTGTCAACACTTACCTTTTGGTCACTGTGATGATGGGGGTTTGGACCCCATTGCCACAATGTTCGAAATGTGCTTCAGCTATGGACCCCACACTTACATTTTGGTCACTGTGATGATGGGGGTTTGGACCCCATTGCCACAATGTTCAAAAGGTGCTTCAGCTATGGACCCCACACTTACCTTTTGGTCACTGTGATGATGGGGGTTTAGACCCTATTGCCACAATGTTCAAAAGGTGCTTCAGCTATGGACCACACTTACATTTTGGTCACTGTGATGATGGGAGTTTAGACCCCATTGCCACAATGTTCAAGAGGTGCTTCAGCTATGGACCCCACACTTACCTTTTGGTCACTGTGATGATGGGGGTTTAGACTCCATTGCCACAATGTTCAAAATGTGCTTCAGCTATGGACCCCACACTTACATTTTGGTCACTGTGATGATGGGGGTTTGGACCCCATTGCCACAATGGTCATGGCCTGCTTGCATTGTGGGTGCCACACACATATATGTGTGGCACATGTGCTAGGGGGTCACATTGTATGTTCAAAGTCATGTTCGGTGTTGTAGGCATTTGACACAGTCTACACACGCTTGTCATGGTGTTGGGGGGATGTCTTCTTCTTGCATTCCCTAGGTTGTGGTGTGCTGGTTGTGTCATGCATTGTCCATCCTATGAGTGGGGGTGGTTGTAGTGGTAGGCATCCTGCCCCCCCTGGCTAAGGGTGGTAGTAGTGGTAGGCATCCTGCCCCCCCTGGCTAAGGGTGGTAGTAGTGGTAGGCATCCAGCCCCCCTGGCTGAGGGTGGTAGTAGTGGTAGGCATCCAGCCCCCTGGCTGAGGGTGGTAGTAGTGGTAGGCATCCAGCCCCCTGGGTGAGGGTGGTAGTGGTGGTAGGCATCCTGCCCCCCTGGCTAAGGGTGGTGGTAGGCATCCAGCCCCCTGGGTGAGGGTGGTAGTGGTGGTAGGCATCCTGCCCCCCTGGGTGAGGGTGGTAGTAGTGGTAGGCATCATGCCCCCCTGGCTAAGGGTGGTAGTAGTGGTAGGCATCCAGCCCCCCCTGGCTGAGGGTGGTAGTAGTGGTAGGCATCCAGCCCCCCCTGGCTGAGGGTGGTAGTAGTGGTAGGCATCCAGCTCCCCTGGGGGAGGGTGGTAGTGGTGGTAGGCATCCTGCCCCCCTGGCTAAGGGTGGTGGTAGGCATTCAGCCCCCTGGGTGAGGGTGGTAGTAGTGGTAGGCATCCTGCCCCCCTGGCTAAGGGTGGTAGTAGTGGTAGGCATCCTGCCCCCCTGGCTAAGGGTGGTGGTAGGCATCCAGCCCCCCTGGGTGAGGGTGGTAGTAGTGGTAGGCATCCTGCCCCCCTGGCTAAGGGTGGTAGTAGTGGTAGGCATCCTGCCCCCCCTGGCTAAGGGTGGTAGTAGTGGTAGGCATCCTGCCCCCCCTGGCTAAGGTGGTAGTAGTGGTAGGCATCCAGCCCCCCTGGCTGAGGGTGGTAGTAGTGGTAGGCATCCAGCCCCCTGGCTGAGGGTGGTAGTAGTGGTAGGCATCCTGCCCCCTGGCTAAGGGTGGTAGTAGTGGTAGGCATCCAGCCCCCCTGGGTGAGGGTGGTAGTGGTGGTAGGCATCCTGCCCCCCTGGCTAAGGGTGGTGGTAGGCATCCAGCCCCCCTGGGTGAGGGTGGTAGTGGTGGTAGGCATCCTGCTCCCCCTGGCTAAGGGTGGTAGTAGTGGTAGGCATCCTGCCCCCTGGCTAAGGGTGGTAGTAGTGGTAGGCATCCAGCCCCCTGGCTGAGGGTGGTAGTAGTGGTAGGCATCCAGCCCCCCTGGCTGAGGGTGGTAGTAGTGGTAGGCATCCAGCCCCCTGGGTGAGGGTGGTAGTGGTGGTAGGCATCCTGCCTCCCCTGGCTAAGGGTGGTGGTAGGCATCCAGCCCCCCCTGGGTGAGGGTGGTAGTGGTGGTAGGCATCCTGCCCCCCCTGGCTAAGGGTGGTAGTAGTGGTAGGCATCCTGCCCCCCTGGCTAAGGGTGGTAGTAGTGGTAGGCATCCAGCCCCCTGGCTGAGGGTGGTAGTAGTGGTAGGCATCCAGCCCCCCTGGCTGAGGGTGGTAGTAGTGGTAGGCATCCAGCCCCCCTGGGTGAGGGTGGTAGTGGTGGTAGGCATCCTGCCCCCTGGCTAAGGGTGGTGGTAGGCATCCAGCCCCCCTGGGTGAGGGTGGTTGTGGTGGTAGGCATCCTGCCCCCCTGGGTGAGGGTGGTAGTAGTGGTAGGCATCCTGCCCCCCCTGGCTAAGGGTGGTAGTAGTGGTAGGCATCCTGCCCCCCCTGGCTAAGGGTGGTGGTAGGCATCCAGCCCCCCCTGGGTGAGGGTGGTAGTAGTGGTAGGCATCCTGCCCCCTGGCTAAGGGTGGTAGTAGTGGTAGGCATCCAGCCCCCTGGCTGAGGGTGGTAGTAGTGGTAGGCATCCAGCCCCCCTGGCTGAGGGTGGTAGTAGTGGTAGGCATCCAGCCCCCTGGCTAAGGGTGGTAGTAGTGGTAGGCATCCAGCCCCCTGGGTGAGGGTGGTAGTAGTGGTAGGCATCCAGCCCCCTGGGTAGGGGTGGTGGTGCGCATTCAGGCCCTTGTGTGCATATGTGGCATTGGTGATGGGCATCCCGCCCCTATGGTGCTGCTGTTGCTGGTGTAAGTATATTCTGCATCCCTCTGTGTGTGTGTGATGTGTCGTGTACGTGTTGTATGTGTTTTGTGGTTGGTGTCTGGCTTACCTTCTGCGCCGTACGCGTCCGTGCCTGTTCCGGTAGTAAATGTAGAATATTGGTATGATCGGGACGAAGGGATTCATGGTTGGTTTGTGTCGTTCGTCCTTCTCGTTGCTTCGCGTCGTCCTCGTTGCTTCGCCTCGTCCTCGTCGCTTCGCGTCGTCCTCGTCGCTGCCGTGTTCGTCTCGGAGCCGTGGATCGTGTTGTGGCGCGAATCGGAGCTTATGTGCGCCTCTCCCGGATGCTTTGACGTGCCGTGCGTAGCGACGGGTTCGGCGCATACGGAAAGCGCATCGTACTCGTTCGGCCGGACGGAGCTGCATTTTGGCTTCTGTGCGACTCGATTCAGCGTTTCCGGATTCGCCTTGGTCGGGGAACAGGTCCTGGTTTGGGTGAGTACGGCTCGGTCGGATTCTTTGCTGTTGTGCGCATCGTACTTACTCGTTCGGTGTGCTGTACGGATCGGTCGGGAAACAGGCTTTCGCATGGCTTTTTTCCCGACCGAATGGTGTTGGGTACGCCTCCGACCGAGATCGGAATCGGCCCCTTAGTCACTTGCAGGTTGGGTTCAGGGGAGCCCCTTAGGAGGCTAAGCTTAGCGGAGCCTCAGGAATCACCAGGCAAAAAGGTCTACCTAGCCCGGGTGTCTCGGGTGCAGAGGTGTACCTGGCTATCCGTGGTGCTGAATGGGAGCTGCAGGGCTGACTTTACCAGGCGTGCCAATGCAGACAGGTTTGGGATGCAAGTACTCAACAACTACGCCACAGAAGTTGAGGGTCAACAATGCAGAATATTTCCCTCTTCTTGGAGCATCGAGTAAAGCAGTCAGTAGACAGCCAGACCACGAACAAACCTTGGCCATGGCAAATGCAGAGATAAAGCAAATCTTCTTCCCAAAGTCCAGAGAGCGCTGTAGAGGGCTGAGACTCAGGGAAGCTCAGGACTACGCTTCCGAGAAGGCACCTGGCCAGTTACTTTTGGACTGGACCTCGACAGAGCCCGAAGGGCAGTCCTTCTTTGGATCGTGGAAGTGCGGCTTGTGCCTGTCGACTGCAGGGGACTAATACCTCTAGTCTTAGGGATTCCTGGTGAAGTCTTTCAGTTGCAGAGGGGATCACCTTCCTTTTGGAACCAGTCTGTGGTCTGGGAATAAATGTAGTGCGGCAGTTGCAGAGGGGCTGCCACAAGTGCAGAACGTAGTGCCTTGTCTTCGTGGAGTCCTGCCTTGTGCAAACACCGGTCTCTTCTTTGTCCTTTCTTCTTCAGAGCAGATCTGAAGTTCCGGTGTCAAGGGTGCCCCTTAAATCCTGGATTTAGGGGGTGTTTAGGGGTGTGAGGGCTAGTAACCAATGGGCTACCAGTCCTGCAGCTAATCCGCCCCTGAAGTGACCACATCCCAGGGGGGTGTTTGTCACCAAACTACCCAGAACCCACTATTTTAGGGACTTTTCAAGATGGCACTAGCCATCCTCAGCTGTAAAGACCAGCTAGTCTGTCCTATAGGTATGGCTAACCTTTGGGGATATTACGCCTCCTGAATACCTAATTTCCCATTTCCCGCCTGCTTGCAAACAAGAGTGCCTGGGGGAAGGGGGAGTCTTTGTCTCCACTGGGAGACAAGTCACTTACATATCAGAGGCGATGTGGCCTTTGAGGGTCACAGCTCTGATGTGTCATTCACTAGCCATCCTGGGAGGGTCTTTCATCCTGCCCAGGCCCTTTGTCTGCATTGTCTGGAAGTGATAGCACTCCCCAGCAGAAGGGCAGACTTTTGTCTTGACGGCAAACGGCTCGAAAAGCCCCAAAAAGCATAGGGAGACCGAGGAAACTTGGGGGCAACCTCTAAGGATGCCACCCAGGTAAATGCCAGCTTACCCTCGACATGAGGATCATGCCGGGGGGGTGAAAAAGCACAATGTTTGATAACAAACATAACTAAAATCAGTAGCCAGTCCACATTAACAACAGAACGCCATTCACTAACAGTGATCTTTAATGGAAAGATGACTAAAGGGACATGTATGCTTGCACCAACATGTCCACACCATTAATATAATGCAGCCTGCCTCCTGGGCTCTAGCAGGCCTACCTTATGGGTGGCTTACTTATATTAAGGCAGTGGGATGACCCTGTCACACATGGCGTGTGCAGGACCGATCGCGAGCAGGCTGTGATGGCAGACCTGCAGACCTTACTTTTACTCGGGTCACTCAGGTTGGCACAAATAGTGCTGCAGTCCTGGTGACCCCTTTAACACCCTTGCCCTGTGTACCACTGGTACCACATACTAGGGACTTATAAGGGGGGGGTTAAAGAATCTTGCCAATTGGGTGTACCAATTCACATACCTTTTGCGGGAAAGAGCACTGGCACTGGGGTCTGGTTAGCAGGTCCCAGTGCACTTTCATGTCTATTACCACAGCATCCACAGCAAAAAGTGGGGAGGGGGTGATCATCCAAAAATGGCACTTTTCTACTGTATCCTATCATCCTTCCAAGAATGATGAAAGGAGTACTATCACGTTAATTGTAAATGTAATTGTAATTGTACTACTTCCCCTGATGAGGCATTGTAGCTCTTTACGTCAAGTAGCACGCTACTCCAGAACCCAAAGTGTTAAATATTTATGGCATTCATTAAGTGCCTAGCCTTGATCTAATTTGTTCTGTGTGCTATATGGATCTGAAAGTATTACAATTTCTGTAAAATGTTAAACATGTAAAAGAATGAGAATTAATTAATCTCCGGGCCTCATGCAGAAACGTAATAACAAGCATAAAGAACTAATTGTTTTCTGCATTAGGTCCGGAGGCTGGGAAGGAAATAACAGACATGTTTTTAGATTTACCTCTTCCACCTAAATTAAGTTGGATATGATTTATGTTCAGGGAGGTTCCTGCCAAGAAAGACCCATCAAAACACACACATTGAATGCAAAACCCAAGACAACCTATATTTAGGCCCAAATTATGAGTTGCAGGGTTCTGGCGTGGTTGAAACTCTGGACCCTTACACGCTGGTAGTTACAGTGTGGTAACACCCCGCCAGAGTTGTGTATTTACGAGTTAAACCCAGATGTAGGAGAAACAACTGGGCAGACCAGGGTTTACCAAGCAGAATTATTAATGGAATTCCCAATGCTAGAAGGTTTAATGCAAGGATTAATGTGCACATTTACCACATGCATTGAGCAGTATACAAAGAGGCTTGTGCAGAGGTTGGGAGAGGTAAGGCATGGCCGGCTCTAGGGCGCTGCGACCGGTCCCGCTCACCAGGTGCTGACTTCAGGGGATGCCGTGCAGGGCCGGATTGGGACCCAAAACCGGCTCTGGCAAAAGTGCTTGGCCAGCCCCCAGGGGTTAGGGGGTGCGGCCGAGCTGTTTACCAGGGCTGGTTTCTGCCGATTTCGTTACAGCGGCCGATATTGCAGCTATGCTGCAAAAACGGCCCTGTAACAAAATCGGCCCCCAGGGGCCCAAAACCGGCCCCCAACTCTGGCGGCCCATTGGGGAAATGCCCGGTGCCCGCTATGGCCAGTCCGGCCCTGATGCTGTGTTTGCAAGTTTATTTTGTTTTTAAAAGCACCTGCTGCCGAGTTTCTTGCCTCCAGCAATTTCCCGGAAACAAAAAAAAATGTCAAGATAAATCCGGTGATTAGTATTCCTCCTAGAGACATATTGGAGTTTTGACTAGTTGAGGTTTTGACTGATCATAAAATAGCACAGAGTATTAATAGGCCTGTTACAAAAAACGTGTACCATGCAGATCACAAAGTGCATATAATGTAAATAGGCCAGTAGGTAACTGCTTTTGTAAGAGATATCCTTTTTGTTTCCTGCAGTTTATAAGTTAAAATCCTACTATAGCATAGTGAATTATCAACTGCTGTCAAAGCACCGCATGCACACTGCAAAATATAGATGAGAGCATAGATTCATGATGGAAAAAGGGTTAATTTGGGAAGAAAGTGATTCTTAATATTAAAGAGAACTCCCAACCATGGTGTTACATTTTAAATTCTGAGTTTGTGCTTCCCCAGACCAAACACTCTTAAACTATACTGTCTACCAGTATGAATGATGTGTGACTCCTACACCTTGTAGTCCTCTGTTTTATGAAACATTTCCTATACACTGATTTACACACCTATAATCGATTGTGACCAAGCACTCTTAAACTTATGTAACATTTCCTATACAATGATTAGACACCTATGATCAATTGTCTCTGTGTAGTATGTGTGATGTAAAGTTCTCTGACACCCTACACTGGTATGAGTGGCACTTTATAACTAATTAAATGTATCTGAGAGAGAATGGTTATGGAAATTTGAGGGGCACTGTTAAAGGGTGGTGGTGAAGGAATCCTTGGTGGAGGTGGTCATTGGGGGCGCCAACAAACATTGTCGCACCGAGCGCCACCAGCGCTAAAGCCCGCCCTCAGGTTAGGGGATGTTTACTAACAAGGGGGAGAATTGCATCCTCCACCTGTGCCTCGAAGGGAGTTGGCTGGAGGCCTGGGACCAGACCAAGCTTTAATGCAGCCTATGCCCACGGAGAGTTTATCAAACAAATGTTCTTCCTGGTAAAATCCTGTCACATGTTTCCATACTCAGAAAATCTAGATGCTGGAACACCTTCCCACTAATAATTGAGCTAAGCAGAATTCCACCAGGGAACTCCACGCATATCAACTGTAGATCTGTGCATCTGATTTATTAAGTACTTGAGATGCCCTTGGATGATGCAAGCCATCCGAAGCTAATGCTAGTCCTTGAATGGGATTTACAAAGCAACACAAGGGGTTAGTTTTGCCACCTTGTGTGACTTTGTAAAAAGATGTAACACAAAGTAGCATTTCTTTGTGGTAGGGGTTCCATGGATGTACCATGGGCATTCCCATGCATCTACCCATTGAATGTGATGCAATCCCAGATGTGCCAAAGGTAGTAAACGTTGGATTGTGCCAAAATGGTGCACCTACTACAGAGAGGATTACTGAGGAGAAATATGTTTATTTTTCCTTGCTATTTCCTCTTTCTGCATCAAGCATAGAAAGAGAAAAATGCCTCTTAGAATTGTTTTTGTGCAGGCAGGTACCCCTACCTGCACAAAACACCCCTTCCCATAATGCAGACACCTTTGCACCATGTTGAAAGGGTGCCCTCATTGGCAGTAGGCAGCCTCAAGTGCACTATCACAGGTAGAGAGCCAAAGAGTGGCTTATCTTAGTAGACATTGTGGTGTTCATCTCTCTCCTGTTCATGCAATGCTGCACAGCAACTTTGTTTGCTGCCCTCCGTTGTGTGAACTTTTAGTAAATATGTTCCTATGTCTGGCCCTTGCGTGGCACATCCTGAAGTGCTGCATCAACCACAGAGAGCAAGGTGCCCTTAATAAGGCATAACTGGTGTGGAAGCTGGCTCTTTATATAGTATACCAAAAAGAGGTATGCTGCGTAAAGAGTCCAGGTATCCCTTATAAGTGGACAGGGGCTTTCTCTAGCATTCCCAAGGTGCTCTTTCTAGGGTAGTGTGGTTGAGCGGCCTTAGGCTTATCAGAGAGGAGAGTTAGACATTTGTTAAACACAGAGAGTCAATAAATTATGCACACACTCAAAAAGGATATCCACATCAATTTTAGAAAAATAACACTTCTGTTTATACATATTTTTAACACCAAGAACTTTGTAATTGGGTAAGTACTTTATTTTGAGATACCACTGTGTTGAAAGTATATAGAAATACACTTGCATTTGGTGTGTTACCATGGTTTTGCAGTATACAGGAATGCACTGGCACTTGTATCGGTAAAGCAGTAATGTCATCTTATGGGAAAGAAACATATACTGCATACGGGTACTTAGCAGTGACTTGGGGGCTGTCCTTCTGGATTTACGGTAAGTATGGGGCAACGTCCAAGGCAGCACCACAGGTCACCTCGGTCAGCTCTGGAGCATCCAGGTTCAGAGGACACCATTGGTCCACTGAAACTCAGGTTGGGGGGCTCATGTGCAGTGGTGCATTCTCCGGTGGGTTCGCACTGCGGGAGGCACTTGCGGCTTTTGGTTGCCTTCAAAAACAGGCTGCAGGCAGGGACTGGGGGACCAATCCAGCCAAACCCAAGGGGGAGTTCAGCTGCGGAGAGTCTCAGGATCACATGGGCACTGTTGGTCCACTTCTCCTCAGGCTGTGGAGCTTGGGTGCAGTGCTGTCTTCAGGTGCCAGGTCGTGGCAATCTCAAGGCTCTCATGGTTCCTTCCCTCCTACAGAAAGAGGCTGCAGGCAGGGTATGGGGCAAGTCCAGTGAAGCCCAAGTGGGGCTCAACTTTTGAGGGTCTCTGTGCCTCAGGGGCACCGTCAGTTCACGGCACCTCGGTTGGGGGGCTTGTGTTCAGTGAGGCTTTGTTTGGCATTGTTGCGCTGGCAGAGGTTCTCGTGTCGGTAGGGTTGATGCTAAGTAAGTTAGTGCTCCTCAGTTTTAGTATCATGGGCTCTTCTTTGTCTTTCTTTCTTCTTCAGGTAAACAAATAAGATTTCCTGGTGTCAGGGGGCCACCTAAATACTCAATTTAGGGGTGTTAAAGAGAGTAAAGTGTTGTGGCCAATGAGATACTTACCCCTGTGGTCACTACACCCCCTAGATGACCACTTCCTGTGGGGAGTGGGTCTCACCCTGTCCCAAAGTTCCTAATTTCACCACAACCAAGATGGTGAATTCCTAATTTTCGTGTTCACTTCAGGTAGCCCACCTTAGGGGTGTGACTAGCCTGGAGGTATAACACGCCTCCTTGCATAGCTTATTTCCTGCCTGTCCCAATGCCAATGGGCCTCAGGACAGGGGGTGGCATCCTCCAGGTCTGAGGGAAACCAGGCTTGCATATCAAAGCTGTGGGCTCTTTGAAGCTCCCTTCTTAGACATGCTAATTTACTAGCCTTCCTGCTGGAGGAGGTGTAAACACCTCCTTTCAGAGCAGGCATTGTTCCTGACCTCTGTGAGTGGGGTTCTCACCTCCAAGGGGGTCAAAAACTAATCTGTTGAGGCAGACTGGACAGGACCAGTCAGCCAGCACACTTGAGGACTAGTAGGGTTCAGGGGTAAATCTAAGGTACCCTATTAATAAATCTATCATTGGAATCAGTGTGGGTTTACGAGGTGTTTGATAACAAAGACCATATGTTTCAGTGAAGCCATTATGTAGCTGGGTAACTCGTTTTGACCAGTGCCCAGTACCTACCTTAAGATGGCTTCCCTGTTCACTTGCATTATCTAGTAATAGAATTAGACATCACAGGGGCATATCTCTTCATGCAGATATGTCCTCACATAAAATATAATGCACACTGCCTTAGGGCTCAAAGGCCTGCTGTGGACTTACTTGTATTAAATGCAGTGGCTTTGGCATGGCACAAAGGAGTGTGCCATGTCATGTTTTCACTTCATGGTTTGCACCACGCCACACAGCCTGCACTGTCATTCTGGGTGGAATTTGTGTGTGGGTCATTTAGGGTGGCATAATATATGATGTAGACCTTAGGGTCCCTCTTCTGTACCCAGGCCCTTGGTACCAGGGGTACCATTTACTAGGGACTTACAAGGGTGCTAAAGTCCTGTGACAATTGTAAAACAATCAGACATACCATGTTTTAAAGGAAAGTGCACTGGCACTGAGGTCTGGTTAGCAGGCCTCAGTGCACTTTCAGAGTTGAAAACCAGCATCTAGTAGCTAAAAAGGGGGCAAAAAGTGGGAGGACAACTGCAACAGAAACTCAGTTTCCTACAAGTTGCACAAGCCCAGTGCTCAAATACATTACCATCACGTAGGTCATATTTTCAAACCTACAGGGTTGAAAGCCTAAAGCAAGTATTAACAACAGCTTCCGTTATTGAATGAAATGTGAGAGCTCCTGCTATGAGCAATGCTGACTACACAAATGTATTTACTAACTAATTTAATTTTTTCTAGTGCTACATTTAGCCACTTAATCACACTACATTTCAATTTGGCACTAGTCAATATTAAGGTTTGTGCTTATAATACAGATGAAAAGAATATGGGTCTAATTCACAAAGCTCTTTGTGACAATGCAGAATAGTATACTGAGTGTGCGTCCATAGCGTATGTGAAAAGGCTTTCTACAAGGTCACCCTTTGAAATTTTTAAATGAGGGCTCCCAACACTGCTTTGTGTCTAGGGTGGACGGATTTGAACAAAGGTTAAAGAGTAATGAAGTAGGAAAGTGGAGGGCACAAGAATTAAGGTTGCAGAAAAAAAGTATACTTTGATGATAGAAATGCAGTGAAAGAACAGACAGTGCAGGTAGGTGACTGGGTGAGAATAAAAGTGCCTGTGAAATACATGCTTTGGTCGAAATATACCAAAACAGTTCGGGTGATTACATGTTTCCATAATGCTGGTAAGGCAGAAGATGGTAGGCTGTGAAACAAGAGCCGACGGGTGAAGTTTGAAGAAGTATGAGAATGGAGGAGAAGAGTATGGGAAAAGAACAGAGACAGAGAGTGGATGTTGATGTGAGACAGGAAGAGCAATCAAAACATAGTGAACAGATCTCTCCAGGTGAAAGAATGTTAGACAAAAGGAGAAGTTGCCATGAACCTAGAAGTCCAAGCTATTCAAAAGAGTATGTTCGGTGAGTTGGGGCCAGCTGTAATTGGTATTAAAGTTGTACTGTGGATACTGTAGCTATGATAAAGCCGGGCATTTGATTGTCTATGAACAAGTAATATTGTAACTGATGTTTGTTGAATGGTTTTAACTATTGTTTGTAAGTTTTTATAATTGATTTTATTATAAGTGCATGAAACATGTTTAATTTATGTTTCAATCAAATAGGGGAGAAGTGTGGTTTCCTGTTCTAGGCACATTGTATAGGCTTTTGGAAATGTGGAATTAAGAATGTTTACTCATCAGAGGAGCTGGGAGGCGGTTGCTCTGGCAGTTGGCAGTCTGGCAGTTGCTCCCTAGTTCTCGATAGGTGAAGTGCTTTGATAAACACCTCTTGGTCTTACCAATTTTTTATGAAGTCCCTTGTAATTATATCAACATTATAAACCCAGAGAGTTAATAACACATCAGTTACAGAGCAACATAGTTTAGCACATGTTCAGTCAGAAACTCAGAGAATCACTAATATAGTTGCTCAATATATTTAAAAGAACAGGAACAGCCAGTCTTCTATCTATACACTAACTAATATATGCACGTATAGATATATACTGAGAGACTTATACAACCTTTTAGACACTGAAAGGACCACTTATGTACTTTGTTACTTGCTTATAGTACCCAATTATAATACTATGTACTGTAGAGGTAAATGTATTCTTTATTTGCTTTCCAGATATTCACTTATATTTAAAAAAGAAGAATTACAATGCCTGACAAGAGACAAAGAACAAAGAAACAGAGGACACTGTCCTACCTGCTTAAAACTGAGAGTGAAAATGAAAATAAGGTGAAGAATGTGCAGAAAAAAAGAGCAACTGATAAGAGTACTAAGGAGTTTCTGAACAAAATATATCATAAAATGCAGAATGAGGGAAAGTGTCAAGTAAAAACCAAAGTTTTAAATCAACTGACAAACAGCATGGAGTACATGATTTTGAAAATAGAAAATGTTATAAAAAAACAGGCAGTTTGACATGGAGACAGAAACAGTATGAGATACGAGCTAAAATGTTTTGAACTATAGTAATACAGAATTTGCTCTGAAAAAAATGAAGAAGTATAAGAGGAGATGTGCTGCATTTAAGCAAAAGCAACATATCGAGAGTGTAGTTGACAAAGCATTTGCTGTGAAGAGGAAACTATTTATCTTGATACTGAACAGAAAGAGGACACTAGACAAAACAGTAATGTCTATGAAGTAAAAACCCTAAAAAAAGCTTGTTAATTAAACTAATTTTTGCAAGATTTTTAAAGGTGAATGAAAGCACACATCTAGTACAGAGCCTTTCTTTAATGAAGAAAGCTACTTACAAGAGAACACATTAGTGCATGCAGTTGATAACACTTGTTGTTATTATGAGATTAAAGATGGTACTCCTATTGCAAAAGAGGAGATGGTTCCTAGGAACATAGAGGAAGTAATAGCTGAAGAGGTACAAGGAAGATTTAGACAGACCCCTGTATGCAAATGAAACTGTAGCAGTGTTTGTAGTGTTCATCAGGAATCAATAGATATATTGAGAAATTTCCTATGTGAATTTCCATGCAAAAGTGTGAAGCAGAAAACAGGAATTTTGCAAGGATTAAATCTGTGCAAAGTGAGGAAGTATACTAATTTACAGGGACATTCACTGGCATGTCTATCAAAGAAAGTGTGGAGAAGCACCTTTCACCACTTCAGAATGTTAGCTGTTCATCATTTTAAAATGCCAAATTTACTTCGTGAAAACTCCTGCTTTATGTTTAGGAGAGATGAATAGAGCTTCATTGCATGGTACATTAGCAGAGGTAGAAAAAGTTTGTGAAAATGTTCAGTTTCGTTTCTCTGGTCCCGAAGAGAAGTGTAGGGAAAATGAAGAGTTGGTTACTGGAGGTGTAGAGGGAGAGGACACAAGTATTAGTACTGATAACTTTGAACAAAAGATTGCAAAGTTTAACACAGTATCTTCAGAGAGACCAACCTGTGTTTGTATTTGTTGCTGACACACTCACTACAAAAGCCAAACTCGCAATGCAGTAGTTGTATTCTCAAAAACTGAACAGGAGAACAGAGATAAGTGGCAAGAATTTGTTGTTTATTTATTTGTAGAGGAATGCTTTGATTTGGCAACACAGCAATTTATATGTAAGAATTGTTATGATAGGTTTAGAAGACAACAAAATCCCAGCAAGAGAAATACATAACAAGTTAGAATTGGAGTCAATTTCAGAAGAACTTCAACAATTAAATATTTATGAATCAATTCTCATACAATGCATACACCCTTTTCAAGCAATTGTTTGTATGGAATCAAAGACTGGGAAACTACCACCGACAGAGCTACAGAAAGGCCTTAAAAGAAGAGTTGTCTACTTACCTTTAGATTTTAAACGGAATATTGAAACTGTGGGTGTAGAGCGAGATATTGATGAACCACTTATCATTCTTGTAAATGGTGGGCCTAAAAAAACAAAAAAATTGGCAAAAGCTAGTATATGTTAAAAAAGTTTTTAAAAAGCTACATTATACCTTAAAGAAAATAATCTTTTTACAAAAATGTTGATGTTTTTGGAGATGTAAGTTCTATGGATGATGAAATGCTACCATCAAGTAGACGGATTGAAAAGGTGAATAGATCCAAACAGAAGAAATATTTGGACACTATAATATCCACCCACTCCATTCTAAAGAAGTTATTGGTGATGCTATTGCTTTCAAATGAAACAAGCAAAAGGAGCTCCATTGAGTGTGTGGAAAAAAGTTTAGAGGCTCGCTGTTTTTCACACCTATTTCCCACTGGAGTAAGTGGCTGGCATGATGACCGCATCTTACAAATATCAGCAGCTGAGTACAGGTCAACTAGACTATATTCAGAGGACCCTAGATTTTGCCAGTGTATTCCATACATATTCCATCTATTATTTGAGAGTGACTTGTCTGAACTATCATATGCTGTAAACCACATTCTGAAGAAAGGAATTCATCTACAAAATCTCTCAGCAAGGGAATTTGTTGACAAAGTTCAAGGTAAGGATGAAAAGTTGGAATACAATTTGATTAATTTGATGGCATGTCAACGTGGTACCAATGAGTATTGGTATCACCGTCATGGAGAAATTAAATGTATGTTGAGAACCTTAGGTGCAGCTACTTGGTTTCTGACACTCAGCTGTGCAGAGTACTTGTGGGATGATTTACTTGACTTTTTAAGAGAAGCAAACTCAAACATTTAGGACATCAATGTGAAGACAGCAGGAGAACTTTGCTCTTTGTATCCTGCTAATGTTTGTTGATATTTTAAACTCAAGTTTCAAGCCATGCTGTCTTTCATCTGCAGCAGAAGCAATCCTCCTTTTGGTGAAGTTACTGATTGATTTTGGCGTAAAGAGTACCAAGCAAGAGATGCTCCTCATATTCACATGCTGTTATGGATAAAAGGTGCACTGAAATTTGGAACAGACAGTGATGACTCAGTACTCTCTTTCATAGAACAGTATGTGGCATGTGCAATCCTGGAAGTCAATGATGAAAAAGGTCTGAGACAACAAGGGGCATATTTACTAGAAAATGAAGCAGCGTGGTGCTGCAAGCCATCTTGCTGTGCTGAACTGCATCATTAGGAAAGTGCGTGGATGCATCGTATTTACAGCAATATGATGCATCTCTTTGCTTTCCCCTGCGCTGGCACACAATTGGCTGCTTAGCGCCAACACAGTCACTCTTGCACCATGGTGCAAAGGGACAGCTTCCTGCACAAAAACGATCATTGATGCAGAATGTAGCACACATAGAAAGACCAAAGAACGAGGAAAAACAAAGATATTTCTCCCCTTTGCACCATTTTAACACCTCCCCTGGGGAGGCATTAGAATCTGACGCATTCCCAGGTTTATAAAACCTAGTAAATCTGAGAATGCGTCAGAATCCATGGGTGTTGCATGGGAACACCCACAGCAACACCCATGGAACGCCCCTTTCAAGCAGAGTAATGTATGAAAGGGGGCCATATTTACAAGGCCATGAAAAGCCATGCAGGGTGGCTTTGAATGGCCTTGTAATTATGGCACAGCATTGTGTGCCACCGGAGCATCAAAAAAAGTGGTGCTCTGGTGGAACAGGGGCCTTGTAAGTATGCCCCCAAGTTCTGCACTTTCAAACACATAGGTGTGGCGAGTACTATCATTGAAAAAACAGGTGTAAAGGAAAATTTTACACAAGGTTTTGTTTTGGATTTTCAAGATCTGTCATTTCCAAAGGAAGAGTGAACAGCTTTTTATTTGCAGTCAGACATACATTGACACGAAAATCACTGAAAAACACATACGACCTCAGAGGAACAGAAGCTTCCAAGTATATTAATGACTGTAACCCTGTATTTCTGAAAAGATGGAATACAAATATGGATATGGAATGTGTTGCAGACAACTCCATCGCTGTTGCTCGTTATGTCACTTCGTACATTACAAAATCAGAGAAGACAAAGTTGAAGAAGATGTGGGAGGAGATTTCCGCAGAAAAGTCTCTAACCAAGAAATTGTACAGCTTCAGCTTGAAAATGTTTTCACGTAGGGAGATAGGCTCCTATGAATGCTGTGACCGGTTGGACTCAGCCAGTTTGTACTCAAAGTCAAGGGGAATTGTTTGGGTAAGTCTAGGCCTTGCAAGCACATGAAACAGAGGGGCATATGTACAAGGAGTTAAAGCCGCCGTAGCGTAAATGTTTTGCATTACAGCGGCTTTTTGTTTATCACCGTATTTACAAGTTGCCGCTAAACGCAGTTAGCGGCACTTTTCCGGCATAAATGTGCGTTTTTCAGATCGCCAGTTTTGTTAGCGGGACTTAACGAAAATGAGATGCAAGGTAGGCGTTCCCGTGCAAAAACAGCCACTTACCCTGCTTCACGATATTTACAAGGAATTCCTTGTATGGTGCAAAACCAAAAAAACTGCCTCTAACTCCAGTTAGAGGCAGTTTTTTAAGTCCAGAAAATAGCTGGTCTTAAAATTAAAAATGGTACAAACACTTGGGGCCTCATTTCAGAAGGTTGTGGTGCTGGACAGCGCTGCAAGGAATCTTGCTGCGCTGCCCTGCGACAAAACTACAGGGCAGGAATGCGCACCATCAATAAGATAGGGCGCATTCCTGGGCCTCATTCATGAAAAGTGTTGCATCGCTGTGACAAAACAGCGTTGCAAAACTTTTCACTATGCCCTTCTTGCGACACCATGGATGCGCTGTATTTACTATACAGCGCTCCATGTCGCAATTAATTACTGGAATCCTGACGTATCTGTCAGCGCAAAAGTCACGCATTGCTGCAGTTGTGTCACAAGCATGACGCAACTACAGCAATGCATGGGGACAGCCTATTCCTGTGGCACTGCGTCACCCTTACACCTGCCATGAGGCAGGCGTAAGGTACTGACGCAGTGGCATCCTACAATTGTTGTAGTGAAATCTGATGGACTTCACTGCGCCACTCCTATGAGGCTTTGTTGCGTGGGAACCCCCACCCTGCATACATCATACCTGATGCAGGTATAATGGGGCACAGGGCTTCACAAGGTCACGCATATGCCTAGATGCGTCACTTTGCAAATACGGCACAACGTGGTGCAAGAATCACGCTGCAAGTACGTCAATAAAATGACGCACAGAAGGGGCTCATGAATAAGCCCCCCTGTCTTTTTCCCCCAAGTTGGCGCACAATGGCTGCCATGCACCAACGCAGGCACCCTTGCGCCATGGTGCAAGGGTGACTATGTTGCGGAGTTGATTGATGTTGTGGCTCCATCTCTTCTCAAAGGTCTGCAGGTGGTGCTGGACTAGTGGAGGGCGGGAGTGAACCAGTTGGCCTACTTGGAGTGTTGTTTGCCTGGTCTTTTCTTGAGGGGTGCCAGGGTGTTGGTGCAGTTAGAGATCTATCGGTGGAGGTTGCGAGCTGCGGTGTTGGCGTCTGTTAGCGTTGGCGTAGTGGTGTTGCTGAGGGCGTTGACGGGAAGATCTTCGGTGGCCTTGATCGACCCGCAACGGGGGGCAATGATGGTGATGGTGTACGGTGGGCGAGGTGAAGGCATGATGTAAACAATGATGGTCGGTACTGGAGAGTCCTGTGGTGTGGCTGCAGTTGAAGTTCCCGCTGGTGGAGAAGACGGGCTCGAGCGTGTGTCAGGCTATGTGGGTTGGTGTGGTGACTAGCTGGTTGAGTCCGATGTTGGTGAGGTTCCCGGGGGGGGGTGGTGTTCTGGTCACTGGGGTTGTCCAGGTGGAACTTGAGGTCTCCGAGTAGGATGTAGTCTGTGGATGGGAGAGCCTGGGGTGCGATGAGGTCTACAATGGCATCGCTGAATGGGGGTTCATGGCCCGGGGGGCCTGTAGATGAGGGTGCCACACAGGGTGGTGTTGGGGTTGGTACGGATCTGGAAGTGGAGGTGTTTCATGGTCACAGTCGGGTCCTCAGAGTGCATGGTCAGTCAGAGTGTGCCTTTTCCAGACAATGGCAATGCCTCCTCCTGGCCACTCAGGGTGGTCTGTGTGAGTGAATTTGTAGCCGTCGTGGATGGTGATGGCGATGTCCGGTCCGGAGCAGAGGTTGGTCCAGGTTTCTGTGAAGAAGACGATGTCTGAAGAGGTGGCGTAGAGGAGGTCCCAGATTTCTGTTGTGTGTTTGTGGAGGGACCACACGTTGAGGAGGATGCAGTTGAGCCGGTCGGCTGTGCTGTTGTTAATTTGGGCGGCAGGAGCTGCTGTTGTACTGATGTCGCAAAAGGTGAGTTTGCAGTTTTGACAAGCGCAGGGTTTAAGAGAATTCCACAGTGTTGCTAGATGGGAGGCGGTGTGGCATCCAGGGTTGATGGCGATGAGGATGCTGGCATCGCAGTGGTGGAGTGTCCGAGAGGAAGGGTCCTTGGAGCTGGGCATGGTCCAAGGCCGGACGGACGCAGACGGGCTTGCCTTTGGCGCACCAGTGGTACGTCAGCTGCGCATGGCCGCACAGCGGCTGCCATTATGTAGTGCTGCGTGGGGGACTGGACAGCTGGGAGGTGGGAAAGGACCATGGATGGGGCGGTGATGCGGGGGAGGGAGCGGGGATTGTAAATATATATTTTTAAAATTCTTACCTTGAGGCCATGTCCCTCATCTTCTGTGCTCCTGCTCTCCTGAGTCTGCTTCCAGGAACAAGAAGCCAGGCTCCCTCACCTAATCCAATCAAAACGCTGCAATGCGGCATTGTGATTGTTCTTGAGCACCGTGCCAAGGCGTTCAGCCAGGGGCTGGAGGGGTGGGCATGTTCTCCTTGCAGGCTGTAATGCAGCCTTCATTACGAACAGGGATGTGCGCATAACTGCTTTGGGCGGCCTGAGAGGGCCGACCAGTCATTGCACACTTGAGTGGGGATACCACTCCGCCCCTGCCCTGCTCCGTGGGTAGTGCAGCCCCACCCACCGTCCCGCCCGCAAAGAAAACATAGCATGAGTACATCAGTAAGTTATCCTCATGTTATGTTTCCTCTTCTTGCAGTGCTTGAAAGCAGTGGGGCGACGCTCTTCCGCCACAGTGGATGATCCGCCACTGGGGGTGCGTCACCCACAGGTGCAAAGCCTGGGCGCGACTTGACCCCCAGGACTCCTCAGCTACACATCCCACCTTCTCCTCACCTGGGCATTGACACTGTGGTGCAATCCACTTCACTCTCTCCAAATCTGTGACTCAGCCAGCAGGAGCCTCAGCCAGGTGGGATTTCACAAGCCAGGGTACAACAGACGACGCCAAGTCTGCTGGGGAACCTCCGGATGCAGGTGATGCAACAGGGCCCCCTTAGGCGTGAAGTTGCAGTGCTCCTGCCACACACGTTTGGTGCAGCTCAGGGGCCTCACCCTCCACAGCGTTCGGCCAGCGCACCATCCTCCGGCCTGTGATGCAGAGAGGCGTGGTCCACCATTGGTTATTTCCTCTGTGCACCCCGGTGTAGTGGTGGCACGTGGTATGCGATGCAGACCTCCCAACGTTTGTGCGCAGGAGCGCCTCTACTGTTCACAGCTCCAAGGGGCACCAGGCGGTCTTCTCACACAGGTCAGCCACGTGTCTCCATGTGACCTGGCAGACTTCACCACCATGGAAGGGTGATCGCCAATGCCTCAATGTCTACCACCACATGCCAGCAACTCCATAGCACCCTCGCATCCCACTCCGGGGCCCAGACGCAGGCCCTGCGAGGCCTTTGGGCCCCGGGGACTGTCCGCGCTGTCAAGGTTTTGGATGCCATGGTGTTGCAAGGAGTGCGCAATGATAAGTGATGCATCACTGGTTTTGCCCAGTGTTGCGCCTCTTTTCATGATTGTAGCCATGGATTTCCTCTTCCCCTGGCACTCTGGCTGGTCATCCTGGCTGTTGGGGGGCTTAGGGGGGTTGTTGATCTGTGCTGCACTTGGCCCTGGCTGCCCCAATCTGCATTCCATTGGTTTTGTTTCCTATTTTTCATTGGGGGTGGACTTATAAGCAATTTTTGCCTCTGGAGGCTATAAAACTCTAGTTGGGCTGACTAACGTGAGTTTTTTGCCCACAAATGGGCCTTTCGTCAGTTTTCGCCCGCTAATGCAAGAATTTGTATCGCCTTCACGCTAGTGTTAACAGCAGTTTTCACCGCAGCTACCTGGAACTATCGCCAAGTAGCGACGTATTGTAAATATGTCGGTACGATGACAATAGTTTTCGGCGCTACGCGGCAGTAAGAAAATTGCCGCTAACTAACGTTTGCGTTAGTTAGCTGCAGTTCTTGTACATATCCCACAGAGTTGTCAAGTCTTTCCCGGAAATTCAGTATCTAGCAAAGTTTGACCCGGAAAGTACAAATATTGTGAAATAAAATATGCTGAATACTTCCTATCCAAGAAGTAGTCCTCACCTTGAAAGCGTGTGTCTTTAGGAGATACTTCAACACTATAGATATAGAACAATATAACAGAAAATGTAGATGAAGGGAAATATGCAGTAGTTGGTTGCGATGGTGTTTGGTTCGCCATACAATAAAGAAGTATAATAAACCACAGAAAACTTAGTTGCCAAATTCCTGATGCAAGAGAGTTTTCCTATTTGGCACTTCTGCAACTGTTCAATCGTTGGCATTCTGAATTGGACTTACTCAGACACTTTTACTGCTACAAAAATTCTTTCAATGCTGTGAAAGACAACATAAAGTGTTCAGTCTTTCCCAACTACTTGAAAATGTTAAATGATGAGATTGAACAAGAGGAAACAATTGCTGCTGAGATAGCTAAGGACAGTTCACAAAGCAGCCAAAGTTCAGGACTTCTAAGTCAAGATCTTCTTGGACAACCAATTATTGAAAATGAAACTGCCATAGGCATGAATGAGGTAGAGACAGCAATGCAACAAACAAGACAAAAAAGTGTTGATTTGGAGCAGTTGGTTGGACAACTGAATGACAAGCAGAAAGAAATATATATGGATGTAAAAGAGAAAATAGAGCATGGATTCCTCCACGAGACGAATGAATGAAAATGCTCATCATTTAAGCCAATACTATAAGATGTCTGTGGTCAAGCTGGCACTGGGACAAGATTTTTAATTGAAGTTCTTACCACTTACCTACAGAGGACTAGAGTCAAATTTGTTGTGTGTAGTAACAGCACCATCTGGATTAGCTGCACACAACATTAAAGGAATTACTTTACATTGACTACTTATGCTACCTGTAGAACATGACAACAAACTGGAGTATTAAAAGTTCTTTGGTGAAGCTTGTCATGAAGTCTCAAGAGTACTGAAAAAACTGAAAATGTAAATCATTGATGAGTTGAGCATGGTCTCAAACTCAATCCTTGACTTACTTGAGAATGCAACAGATTTTTAAAACAGAGTATGATGTGCTGTTTGGAGGAAAGCACTTAATTGTGTTTGACGGCCTACTACAACTTACCCCTTTCATAGAACAGCCTGTGTTCAAGATACTTCTCCATAATAAAACTAGGAATTCCTTGGGAAGTATTGGAAACATAACTATTTGGCTAAACGTCCAATACAAGGAACTACTTACAAATATGTGTCAAGTATCTGTCATCGAATACGGAAATATTCTGAAGGATATTAGAGCAGGAGTTCTCACAAAAGAGGTGAAATGTTGCTCAGAAAGTCGACTTATAGAGAAAAAAATTTCTTCAAACAAGACAGCAGCACAGCTAATGTGCAATTTCATTAAAGAAGGGAAATCCATTATCTGCCTAATGCCCACACTTTAAGAGTGCTCCTGTTTTAATGAACAGTTACTAAAAGTGGAGGAAGAAGAAATTTGGGAAATTACAGCAATTGACAAAATGGAACCCCAGGGGGTGACAGTACTGCTAGGTGAAAAACTGCAAGCAACGTTGGATTCAATGGAAGAATCTGTTTACAGAATTGCGGGATAGAAAAGTGTTTGCAAAAACTGTAGAGTAATTTTGCGGCTTAATTTAAATGTTGAGGAAGGATTAGTTAATGGTGCTAGGGGAAAAGTGATTGATTTTTTTAACTTTCCAAATAGAAATTAGGTTGAATACTTAGCAATAAAATGTGATCAGATTGATGGCATAAAGCAGATTGGTAGATGAATTGTATTTTTTTTGCTTGTAAAAGACTTGTTTGTTCAGGGGCAGTAGTTTTCAGTTTCTCTAGCATACACTGTGACTGTCCAAAAATCTCAAGGTTTAAGTGTAGACGAAGCGTTTATTAATATAGGTAGTACTGTATTTAAAGAAGATATGTCATATGTAGCATTATCTTGAGTTAGAACCTTGTCCAGTTTGTTTTTGGTTGAATTTGATGACAGCAAAGTAAGTGCTGATGCAAGTTGTGTCAAAGAGTACAATCAAATAAGAAGTGTATGTGCTCCTCATTTAGAACAGTATCCCATTTCTCATTTTTCCTGTGTGCCTAGTGTTTGACTACAGAGAGCCGCTCTCACTCCCACACCTATTCAAGCATTTACATTTGTGAAACTCTGTAAGAGTTTATTAATATAGAGATGTTCCACGGGTGTCCCACCCCAATAATAACCTTTTTTAACAAATCACTAGGGGTGAATTGATGTATGGTCTCTTTTAAAGGTAACAATGCGGATTGCAGCACATTACAATGATGGATGACAGGGTCATCTAGAGGTACATACAAATTGGTTGACTAGGTAGCCATAACCACAGTATGGTAACACAAAGGGAAACAATGAATGTGTGGCGGGATCATGTTTGCGGTCAGTATTTGCATTAAACTTTTGTTTTTAACACACAGAGAGTCATATCTCTCATATATAGAAATGGGCTGTGGTCATGATTTCCATTTACAGGTATTACCGCAGTATGTATAGAAGCCCCCAGACCAGAATGGGTCAGACTTCAACCTACTAGCATAGGAAGGTAGGAGAGTAGGGGAAATAATGGATCTAAGGTCCTGACAAAAGCCGGAAGACCCTTTCAGGGCTAAAACGAATCGGCTGAAACATGTTGACAGACATTCAAATAGGAGGGGTGTGGGGCAATTAATTCACCCTGACACCACCGTTCTATATATATCTTAAATCTTGACCAGGAAGTCCAGGAATAAAACTTACAGTGGATATTCCTGAGCTAGTTTTAATTCTAACTTCTGCGCTACAATTTTTTTGTGTTTGCATTGTCTTCCCCTTCCCTTTTGCTCCATCTCAGGCATTGGTCTGCGCAGTGGTGTCGACAGCAAGTCCAATGATGAAACATGCCACAATTTGTGGTTGAGGGCAGTTTTCAAAAACAAAGCGTGTGCCACATACTACATTTGTTATATGTTTCTCTTTTCTCCCACTCCTCTTTTGTGTGTTTGGACAGACTGATACATACACTGATGCACCAAGGCACACACTCATGCATACAGTGACATACCCTGGGACACAGAGAGACCACATATATACATTAAAGGAATAAAAACACAAACACAGCTCTTTTTATGATTACATGATGTGGTTCTAAGAAGAACCTTTTTTTATGAACAGTTTTAATTTTTTTGCTCAGTTTTTTTCATAAATGCACCAAAAAACAGGTGTACAACTGTACAAAAATACCCATATTTAAAAGCAACATGGTTTCTAACTAAAAAAACCCTTCAGAAAAAGTTTGATGCCATTTTTTTTTTAACCTGGATGAGTATTAATAGCATCCAAATATTCTGCTACTGATGATGTGTTCAAGCTGACTGGCATGTGGCATCTCAAGCAGTGGGTAATTATTTATAACTGTGCCCCAGGAGAAAGGGTGCCTGGGGTGAGAAATCAGCCAGAAGAAGGGGGCTTTGTGCTGCCTACCCTATTTACAATATGGCCTGGCCCCTGGAGATGGGGGTCCCTGAACCCAAAATTGGCCCGGGAGGGGGGCTGTGTACCCCCTTCCCCATAAATCCAGTGATGGGCCCCAAGGAATGGGGTCCCTGAGACCAAAAACGGCCCGTGGAGGGGGGCCACGTACCCTCCTCCCCTAAACAAAATATGGCGGGCCCCGGGGGATGGGGTACCTGAGGCAGAAATTGGCCCGGGGAGGGAGGCTGCCTGCCCCCCTCCTGGATTGGCTGCTTTTGGGGGATGGCCATAGGACCTGGCCACAGGCAAAGCCCTGCAGCCAACCCCCCACTGTGCACAGCCTTTGGCCGTGCATTGTGTTCGATTGGCTGCATGTCGGGGTTGGTTGTAAGGCCTGGCTGTAGGGGTGGAGGACTGCGTGCCCCCCTCCTGGGCTGGCTGCCTTTAGAGGGTTGGCCACAGGGCCTGGCTGCAGGTCAGGCACTGCGGCCAACCTGGCCATGCACGGTGGTGGCTGGATTAATGTATAATAATTAAATATTATTTTATGTTAAAAAAAAAAGAGAAATTCACTGAAAAAACCAAAGGTTACATGGACATTATAGTTAGGAAATACCATTCAAAAACATGGAAATTCACTGAAAAAATCAAAGGTTACAGTGACGTTATAGTTAGATTCAGATTTTACACACACAAAACCATAAAAATTCAGCAGTTATAGTTATTCTTATCTCAAGAAACTATAACTCATGCCCTAAGGTAACTATAACTCGCGCCCTCGCCATGCATTACTAATTACCCCACATATTGCATCAGCCATGACATCTTCTATGACATCATTCATAATATCAGTGCATCATTTGCAATAAAATTATTGATTGGAAAACTGTGCATGGCGGAGGTGCAAGTTATAGTTACCGTAGGGCACAAGTTATAGTTTCTTGAGATAGGTATAACTATAATTGCTGAATTTCTATGGTTTTGTGTGTGTGAAATCTGAACCTAACTATAACGTCCCTGCAACCTTTGTGTTTTACTGTGAATTTCTAAGGTTTTTAAAATCTATTTCCTAACTAAAATGTCCCTGTAACCTTTGAGGTTTTTTTTCACTGAAAAAAACAAAGGTTAAAGGGACGTTATAGTTAGGGGGGCAGGAACTGGCCCTAGATATAGATATAAATATAGATATAGATGCAGGTATAGATATAGCTAGAATTACTTTATTCAGCTAACAAAAACCATAGAAGTAAATTTACATTTCAAAAGACATCAAAATGCATATTTCTAAAGTAAAACATGGGTACATCAAAGATAAAAGAGACCATGGTTAAAATGCTATAAATGAGCTAGTGTAAAATGCAGACCGTAGAACAAAAATGTTAAAATAGCATGGAGTTGCGATATTTAATAGCTGAGCGCAAGAATGCAAACACTGCGGTACAGACATGCAATTTAGAAAGCATTTGGAAAAAAAACAAAGCAAGCTTACATCTACTAGAACCACATTCTTTTAGCAAAGGAACCAGACAGAGTTGACACATATATTTGTAAAATGAGCAAAAACCTGAATCATAACAAATGTTTGAGAGAAGAGTTCATCACATGAGCAAGATGATGTAGTATCAGGGGAGAGCTAGCCTTTGGGAAATGATAATAAAAAATGTACAATCCCATTCTGAAATGGCAGAGTAAAAACTGTTCCCAGGTATTAGACACCGCAGATAAAAAGAGCTCTATATTGTATAGTCTCTTAACAGAAAATACTGTGTAATGGAATATTTAGAGAGTTCAGTATCTTCTCTTTTGAAGTGTTTAGGCAAAAAAAGCATTCTTCACCCAAGTCTTGTCCCTTTAGCAAATATTAGTAGGATCTAGAAACAGACTAGGGCTGCCAAGGTCCTCACAAACAGTTTTTACACAAATAAACCACTGACTCTAATGCAACCCATGCATTTTCACGCAGATAGCAATTTTGTTGCATTTCCAAGTGGTGTTTGGATTGAGCCAGACTGAGAGCTGTAATAGCAATGAGGCAAGCTTAATTATATCTTCAATATAGTGGAGGCCAAATTCCTCATGACAAAGCAATTGTACTCTTCTTGGGGGAAACCACAGACCCAAAGACAACAAAATGGGACACATATCTTAAAAAGGTTTTGGAAATATTACTATCCTGGCCTAGCCTATTCATGAAATTAACAAATGCATCAACAAGTTTCCTAATTCCATTTGCAGTGTCTCATAAATGCACAGCTTCAGCTGCATATAATAGGGCAGGAATTGGTCTGTTCATGATGGATGGGGAATCCTGCCCTAGTTCTGAAAGGAGAGAATTCAGATTGTTAATATATAGAATAAACAAAATGATTGTTACACACTGCCCTGCATACCTCTCTGCCTAAAGTGCGTTGTGCATTCGATGTTGTCACCATATCTGACAGTAGCATAAAGGTCCATATTAAACATTGTAAGAAATCTATAATGGCATGGTATGTGCCCATGGTTAATAAAATCAACCACAGTGTGGACCTGTTTACTCCATCAAAAGCACTGCTAAGATCCATAAAGGCCAGATGAATGGCTCCTTTTCGCGTCATGGTTTATTTACTAACTAGCAGATGTAAATGTAAACACTGTTCGATCTTGCCTAAACCTTCTCTAAAACCGTATTGTACACCTGCTAAAACTTTTCGTAGGCCCAACTTAAGACTCTGTCTAATAATACTCCTCACAGCTACTTTAACAATTAAGGGGCAGAGTATGATCTCACTAGGAAAGCCCTCCGTACAACTCGGATCCGGGAGGGCTTTCCTAGCGAATTGTTCTCCGCGAGTCCGAGCGACCGATTCCGATGCACCCATATGGTGTTAGACTCGGTTCGCTCGGACTCCCATTGAACTCTATGGGAGCCTGTATACTGAACGCGTACACAGGCACCCATAGCAAAAAGGGGTGGGTGGGGAAAAGCGTACACCCTATGGCGGCCACACTGTGCATGCATGGAAAGGGGGGACCCATTGGTACCCCCACAGGACCGATTCGGAGGGCCCCAGGTGAAAGGGGGGAAAGTCCGATTCCCACAGCTGTTTCGTCTGGCTGAGACCGAGTCGATACGGCTGTCCTAATTGTGCATCGTACTCGCTCGTTCGGAAGCCTGCTCCATTGTGCGGCACGATTCGGCTGCGAACGAGTCGGACTGACAGGATCGGGTTCGGAAATGATTCGGTCAACACGGATGAAATCTTCGCATCGTACTTGGTCGTTCGGAACGGGGGAAGATTCGGTCGGAAACGTAGGCTACGAATCGGAATTGCTTGTTCCGGACCCCGTCTGGAGGCCTTCCTAGCGAGATCGTACTCGGCCCCTAAGTCAATAAGTGAAATAGGCAGATAGTAGTAGAGATTTCTACTCTTGCCTTTTTTTAAAACAAGTGCCATGATTGAGTAGTACCATGAGTTCAGTAGATTGGAATATTTGGCCGCATGAAAAACATTAGGAATTATAGGAGCCCATAATGTGGTGTTAGATTCAAATAGGTCCTTAGAGACCCATTCAGGGATAGGAGTTTTCCTGTCAGACTGCAATTTATTGCCAGCAAAACATTGCCTAATTTAAAATAAAAAGGGTCTACAGCCAGCAGAGATAGGTGTATTTCAGCAAGGATATTGGTACTGCAATGGAAATATATATTTACTAAAATGTGTAAAACAGCTACCAGGTACAATGGTCACATAGAAAATTTCGACTGTCAAAGGTGTAAAATAAGAACTGTTTACCACTTTACAAAACAGGGAGTAGGTTTTAGGGTCGTGCCTGTGAGAGCATGTCCTAGTGTATGCGTCTCACTTGCGAGACACTGTTGTTAATAAAAAGGTCTTGAAGCTCACCCGTTGCTTACCCATTTGCTGGCTTGCGTGGCACTCCTCTTTACAGCCTCATAATTCATCACTGCAGGCCTAATATCACTTCCGTTCCTCTCTGTGAAACAGAGACCAAGCACTGATTGATTCAACTTAATCAGTGCCTTTCCGCTGCTTCCTACGTGATTGAGGTACAATTTTGGTTATTTTTAACTTTTAGCACCAAGCAAACAGAAGGTGTGTGACTGGCAAAAAAATGCCTAGCAGGACTAACAAAAATTGCAAAAATGTATTTTCTGTAGTTAACTTTATTTAATTTCGCAGAGTCTTCTTTTCTCACTTTGCACTCATGTTTTCTTTTGTATTTGCTCGTGGGCACTGTTCTCAAAACATGAGGATTATTTTGTTCTAAATATTGCAAAGCAATGTTGTTTCTTTCTTATTGGTAATTTCTGAAATTATGCTTTAACACATAATCATGCAGTACACTCCAATCCACCCCACTCCAATTCAAAACAATCTGCCCCACACCAATCTGCCCCACTCTCATCTGCCCCACTCCAATCTGCCCCACTACAATCCAAAACAATCTGCCCACTTCACTCTGCCCCACTACAATCCAAAACAATCTGCCCCTCTCCAATCCACCCCACTCCAATGTAAAACAATCTGCCCCACTGCAATCCGCCCAACTCCAATCTGTACCACTCCAATTCAAAACAATCTACCCACACCAATCCATCCCACTCCATTCCAAGACAATATGCCCTACTCCACTCTGCCCCATTCCAATGCAAAACAATCAGCTCCACTCCAATCTTTCCCACTCCAATCCAAAACAATCTGCTCCACTCCAATCCAAATCAATCTGCCCCACTCCAATGCACACCACTCCAATCCACCCCACTCCAAACCAATCCCCTCACCCTAATCCACCCACTTGATTCCAATTCACCCCACTCTAATCCACGATAATCCACTATAATCCACCCCACTCCAATCCAATCTGCACCAATCCAATCCACCCCAATCCAAACAAATCCAATCTACCGCACTCCAATTCAATCCACCTTACCCCAATTCAATCCACCCCACTCCCTCCCCAATCCACCCCAATACAAAACAATCTGCCCCACTCTAATCTGCCCCAATCCAATCTGCCCCAGACCAATCTGCCCCACTCCAATCTAAAACAATCTGACCCACTCCACTTCAAAACAATCTGCCCCACTCCAATCCAAAGCAATTTGCCCCACTCCAACCCAAAGCAATCCGCCCACTCCAATCTGTCCCATTTCAAATCCAAAACTATCTTCCCCACTCCAATCTGCCCCACTCCAATCCAAAACAATCTGCCCCATTCCAATCCACATCACCCCTATCCCATCCACCCCACTCCTATCCAATCCACCCCACTCCACTCCAGCCCACCCAAATTCAATCCAATCTACCCCACTCCAATCCACCCCACCCCACCCCACTCCACTCCACCACACCACACCCCAATCCATTCCACCTCAATCCAACCCCCACCCCAATCCAATCCACCACACTCAATCCAATTCACCTCATTCCAATCCACCCCAACCCCACCCCAATCCAGTTCACCCCAATTCAATCCACCTCATTCCAATCCACCCCAATCCAGCCCACCCCACTCCAATCCAATCCACCCCACTGAAATCCAATCTACTCCACTCCAATTCACCCCGCCCCACCCTACACCACTCCAATCCACCCTACTCCAATTCACCCCACTGCATTAGACCCCGCTCCATTCCACCTCACTCCATTCCACCCCACTCCAGTCCATCCCACTCCAGTCAACCCCACTCCAATCCACTCCACTGAATCCATTTCATCCCACTCCAATCCACTCCACTTCAATACAATGTACTTGACTGTAATCCACCCCACCCCACTACACCTCAATCCATTCCAATCCAACCTACCCTACCCCATTCTTATCCAATCCACCCCATGCCTATTCACCTCACCCCAATCAAATCCACTCCACCCCATTTCATTCCACCCCACTCTACTGCAATCCACCCCACTCTACCCCAGTGCAATCCACTCTACCCCAATCCAATCCACCCTACCCCAGTTCAGTCCACCTCACTCAATCCAATCCATCAAGCCCACCACACTCCAATCCACCCCACTCCAATCCAATCCACCCTACTCCAATCCACCCCACTCCACGCCATTCCAATCTACCCCACTCCAATCAAATCCACCCACTCCACTCCAGTCCATTCCACCCCACTCCAGTCCAATTGATACCCACTCCAATCTACCTCCATTAGTCCAGTCCAATTCACCGCACTCCAGTCCAGGTCCAGTCTAACCCACCTCACTCCACTCTAATTCGCCCCACTCCAAACTGTCCTACTCTAATCCAATCCGCCCCATCCCAATTCAATCCACCCCACCCCAGTCCTATCACTCCAATCCAATCCGCCCACCGCAAACCAATCTAACACACTCACTCCAATCTATTCCACCCCACTCCAACCCACCCCAAACCAATCATCTCACCCCATATCAATCCACCCAACTTCAATCCAATCCACCCCATCCAGTTCACCCAGTCCAATCTCCGACCACTCCAATCTACCACTCTCCACTCAATCCAACTCACTCTACCCCAATCCAATCCACCCCAAACTACTCCAATCCAATCCACCCCACCCCACCCCACTACCTCAATCCACTCCAACCCACTCCACCCTATTGCACCACACTCCACTCCACTCTACGCCACTCTATTCTATGCCACTCCACTCTATGACACTGCCTCTGACACTGCACTCTATGACACACTTTGCCACTGAACCACTGAACTGTACTCTCTCTACTATATGACACTCTACACCAACAAATCGAATCTACGACACTCTACTCCCCCCACTCCACTCTAGGACAATCCACACCACTAACTTTTAACCATGCTGAACAGGAGCTATACTGGTGTACAACATGGCAAAAGCACATTGCCAAAGCCAATAGCTCTCATATAGGCGAGACCTATTGGCTTTGCCAATGCTTGTTTAATTTGCTGGCCCACTGAAGTTCCTCCCTAGCATTACATCATATTGCTGATCTTCTATTAGCTAGAGCAATTTTGTACTGGGCTTGACAGTAGATCATCTTGTTTTTGTAACATGGGGATCACATGAGAGTAGTATGCAGCTAGCTATAGGTATAGTGGAGCCATTTTTGTGGTTGTTGTGCTTTTCTATTCAGGGGTTTAAGTAATAGATATTGATAGTCAGAGCAATGGCACTAAAGGAGCTGAAGGTCAAATCAAAGCTGGCAGTTACGATAAGGCACTGGTTAAAATCCTCTAGTCAGTAGTTTTTATGAATTTCTGTAGTAGATTGCCGGGATTGATGTGGTGTCATTTGAGCCTTAGGCCTCCATCCTTTATTGTTTCAAGCCAGTCAATGACTACAGCAGAATCTGTTTCTCTAGTTACAAACTGAAAATGTACTGAAAAATGGTTGTGGTCTCTAAAGCAAATTTAAAGTGTAGAGCGCTCTATTATGTTGTGCACAGGTCACTGGAGATAAAAATAAAATCAATGATTGAGGAGCAGTGTCTCTCCCAGTCTGTTGCTATGATTGTTTCATCCTGATGGGAAATTTCATGAGCATTGATTATCTTCTCTCTGTGAGTAATTTATAAATGATCACCTCACGGTTGCCAGCTTTCAAATTAAGGATGAAGCATTCTTTGCTTTTTAAATGGGGTTTATCTGGTTGAATATAGGGCCGATTTTGGCAGTGAAATTGCCACCCATTATTAAGGCAAATTTGTTGAGAGTGTCTTACAAACTTTAAGGTTCATGTCAACCTTTTTGTAAAGTTGTGAAAAGAGTGTAGGATTTCAAAGTGGGAAGTTGACATTGTAATAGTTAATAATTGATTTTAAAAAAAGGGGCCTCTCCTGCACAGGTTACTAATACGAATTGCAGGTTCTGGTTGTTAGTAGGAATAATTGCGATACAATAGTTTAATTACACCTTCGGTCAAGAACATAAGCCACATTTAGCCATGCCAGTGGTTGAGCCCAATTCAAAGTTGGAAAAATAGATAAACCGTCAAAAAGGCATTGGTGGGTGCCCATGTTTCTTGAAATAATATAACATCATGATAATTGATTATGGAGGTCCAGTTATCGTCTGAGAGTTTTGAGGGTGAAACAACAATGTCCCAACTAAGTAAACTAAGAGAAAAATTCCTTGGAGAACATACATGGGCGGGGCTGCACAACTCTGTGTGAAGAGCACAAAGGGGAATGTGGTCACCACTTGTCCACCACTTGTCATATGAACATAGGATGTTTGGGCTTTGAGTCATTTGGTCTCTGCTAGCTCTTATAGTACAGATAATTTATTCTAAGAAAGGTGGGATACAAGCAATGGATTATAAAATAGGGGCAGTATTAGTGAGCAGATCAGCACTAATGCTTGATAAAGAATTCAGCCAAAGAGAAGAACGTCTGAAAAAATATCCTAAAGGAACTGCCTTTTGGAACCTGAGTTGTAAGGGACATGTTTAAGTTTGACTAGTATTTTTCTCACCAAGGATGGACTCCTAAAGTGTCAACCCATGGGGCACCCCTCACAAATATCTTTGATTAGTAAACAAATGCATTAATATTGGTTTTACGAAGACCTATTGTACCACTTTGTTTTTTCATTATGATTTGCTTTCAGTCTCATCATTCCCTAGTATAGGGAAGTTTGCTAAGATTAGCACATATGAGCAACCTTCCGGTGGTAAGTGTAGAGTAGGGGGTAAAGTCTTAGAATTTTACCCAGGTTGAATAGATCTGGTTGGGACTGGTTCACAAAGGTGCAATGAAGTCTGGTGTGAGCAATGTTTCAAGTTATTAGAGGCTACGACTGAAACTGCGTTGCTTAGATTTGTAAGAGTTCCAATATTTTTCCTTTTGGGCAGGGGAACAAATGCAGGGGTGTCTGTAAAATTATGGAGAGGGCCCAGGACCTAAAAAAGTGTAGGAGAGCAAGTGCCATCATTAAATGAAATAGAGAAGTCCTCGTTTTATCGAATGGGTACAACTAAGATGGATGACTTGCAACTGGTGAGATAACATCACCAATCGATAAGCGTATGCGCCACTTCAGTCTCCTATGAGATAACCCTCACAGCTCATTTAAAGGAGCAGTCTTTGGTGGGAGAGGAACAAGAACCTTTACTAGTGATTGAGGGTCCATCGGTCTTTCTTTTGAAATGTCAGAAAACACAAGTGAAAAATTCAGAGATTGTAAAAAGATATAAAATTCAGGGCAATTGGAAAAGACCCACCTCAACCTCTTCCAGTCTCTGTTGGGTCACAGGTGCCTTTAGCAGCACTGGGCTCCTCCATCCCTCTACTAGCACCCACTAGGACCTCTGGGACTTGTGGTCCTTGCCTCCCAGAGAATCTTTCATCCAGTGCTGGGCTCTGCCTTCCAAGAGCAGCCACAGAGACATCTGGGGTTTGTAGTCCTTGCCTCCCAAAGAGCCTCTCCCCAAACACACAAGGAACAAATTAGCTCATTTAGTAGCACTGGGCTCCTCCTTCCTTTCACCAGCATCCACAATGACCACAATGACCTCTGGGGCTTCCAGTCCTTGCCTTACAAAGTGTCTCTCTCCAGCAAACAAGGGGCAAATTAGTGTATTTAGTAGCACTGGGCTACTCTTTCTTTCCATCAACAGCCACAAGGACCTTTGGGGCTTGTAGTCCTTGACTGCCCAAAAATCTATCCCTCAACAAACAAGGGAACAATTAGTGCTATTAGTAGCACTGTGCTCCTCCTTCCTTCCACCAACAGCCACAAGTATCTCTGGGGCATGTAGTCCTTGCCTCACAAAGAGATATATATGATGAATCTTCAGAAACCTTTCCAAAGAAAAAAGTTCATCCACCTCAGCTCCTTCCTGGAAAGTTTTGGGATGATCTGTTAAGTGGGGGCAGAGAAAAAGGGAGTGGGCAAAAAACCTTTTCCCCATGAAATTTGCCGTGGGGATTTTAGGAAGCGTTTTAGAGAAAACAACTGCACAGAAATAAACCAAATGTGACAGAAATCTAGATCTTTACTCAGAAAGCGGGCTTTTGTAATGTGGCGTAAATCTGTTCAGCTGTTTTTGAGAAATTAAAATTCAAAAGTTAGTGATAAATTGACAGGTGGCCTGGCAAAACTCCCGCCAAAGTCCTGCGGAACTACAAATTGAAAAACTAGAACATTTTGACTAGCCATCTTGGGACCCCAATACCAGATCTCTCCTGTGGTTCAGATAATTCTGATTGGCTGGCTGCAACACAAACAGAGCTGTTGTAGCTGCCATTACAAGACACGGTGACTCAGTCTTGAGTCCTGAAAATAAAAAATAAAATGTAAGGGGGCAGGGGAGGGGTACCCTGGCCCCCTGGATCTTTTTGGTGGTCCCAGAGAAACTATCTCTGGGGTCAAATATATATATATATTTTGTGCTGCAAGCCCTGCTGTACTCTTGCAGACACAGCGGGACCCCCATGTGGTCACAGGGAGCTCTTGTGGGACTCAAGGCATTCCTCCTGTCTTGACCTGTGGAAGTACAGTGGATTAGTTCTGTCTGAGATCTGAGCTTCTGCAAACTGTATAACACGAGGGATAGCTCCGAACCCATGCAGTTGAAACCGGAACTGGAAATGCTTTATAATTCTGGCCATTGATTTCCTGTGTGATGCTTTTCCTATATTAATTTATGTGAATCCTGTGACAATGCTTTGTTCTAAGCTTGAGTGTGAATGATTTGTGTTACAGGAACAAGCCTCCATTTTCTAAAGTCAGGTCATCTGAAATCTGTGCTGACCCCCACTAACTCTACCTCAAAAAGGTGTAGTTCATTTAGATGTTTAATATATTAGAAATGAGTGCAGTTAGCATAAATGATCCTGAAAAGGCTGCAATACAGCCCGCAGTTTTCGAAAATGAACTACCTTTTTGATAAATCCTTAGTTTTAAGTTTACTGATGTTCATACGTTTTCTCCTACGTTAGACGAACTCTGGTTGTAGTTCTTGTAAACTGATCTGCACTTGTAAATTAAAGTCTTTCTTCTTTACCTAGGAATTCATGTAGGGAATTACATCTTGGGGATGTGTAATTTGTACCACTCATGCCTAAATTGTCCAAACTTGTATCAACAAATATGTTTGTATCCAAGGTCCGTTACTATGCGCTTCCAATAACCTGGCCCAAGAGGGCATGAAGGAGCTGAAAAAGGATAATGAATTCAAAGTTGTTCCATGCAGGGGCCCTCTAAATATATTTGGCCAAGAGAGCCCCCAAAACTCTTCAAAATGCTCAGGGCTACCCTATGAACTGAGAATGACTGACGGAGACAACAAAATGTTTTGTGATCTGGCCCATTTCTTAATTGCTTATAATACAAGCAGCAAAAATGTGTAAAAAGCACTTCATTGATTTTTGTATCTCTTCCAACTTTACGTAATTTAGTGAGGGAAACTGTGTTTTATTCAACAGACACATTCTATGCTCTTAAATGGATGTTTACTTCAGTAGGCAGAGGTTCCACAACACCAATCACACGCCCCAAGTGTTCTTTTACTTTACATTTTAAAACAGGAGAGTTATTGCCATTCCCAGATGGCAGCTTGGTTAGGTGCGTGGGATGCAGAAACCTCAGGAGCATTTGTAAATCGGATTTCCTGTCTGCAAATTCACTTACCGGCATGCTCTGGGAGTAGTGACTCCTTCCAATGTAACATTTTCGCCGTCAGAGGCTCATGCTTTGTTTTTATACGTCTCGCTCTCGCCTGCACTAATTCTTTTACCTCCGTCTAGAGAGTCGCATTCATCTTCTGCTTGTCAAATTTTGCTTTTATTGGCTGTAAAATCCTGCTGAAGAAAATCATATTCCATCCTTGCAGAAAGTTCTGTTTTCACCTGTTACAAGCGATCATTGAAAATATGACCAGCCTATTTAGGCAGGGGATTTGGGACAAGTAAAATCGTCCTGTGGAGTAGAGGATTGGGTCTGCTTATGAGTGCCCTGTTAAACTGGGATCCCTGCACAAAGACCTGTTTGCGGAGTGGTCACAGTTAGAAGCGGTGCAATGGTTATTGCCCCTGGTATTTACTGGGTGCAATAAGGGTCATATTTACAAGCCCCTATCGCCACAGGAATGCCACTTTCCCAATGTTCCTGTGGCGATAGGGGCTTTGCCTTATTCGTGGCTTAATGCCGCCTTGTGATTAAGGCCCCCTTTCACGCTACACTTAGCATACAAGGGGGATGCAATGGGTGTTGCCGTGGGCATTCCGCCGTAACACCCATTGATTTTGACGCTGTCCCATATTTACAAGAGTGGTATAAATATGGGGCAGTGCCAAAATTAAGACCAGGGAAAACCTGGTCTTAACATGGTGAAATGAGGAGAAATGCTTTATTTCTCCTCGTTTTTGCTGTTTATATGTGTGCTGGATCATGCAGCACACATAGAAACAGCAAAACGCCATTGATTGTTTATGTGCAGGAAAGTGTTCCTTCCTGCAAATAAATAAACATTAAAAAAAATTACGATTGGCAAGTTCTATGTGTGCTGCATTCTGCAGCACACATATAAGTTACAAAACGCCATTACTGATTGTTTCCTTCCTGCACATAAGTAATTATTAAAAAAAATGATGAGCTGTAAGTTCTATGTGTGCTGCATTCTGCAGCACACATAGAAGTTACAAATCACCATTACTGATTGTTTATGTGCAGAAGGGACACCTTCCTGCACATAAACAATCTTTCCCTGCAACGCAGGCACCCTTGCACAATGGTGAAAGAGTGCATGCGTTGACGCTAGGCACCTACATTTACCACCAGCGTTAAGGGAAAGGCAGGGGTGCACAGTATTCTTGTGAATACTGCACATACCTCCTGTTGGAAACTGTCGGACCGTGGCGTTAGACTTCTTGGCTTAACGCCGTGCTCCAACAGTTTCCTAGTAAATATGCCCCTAAGGTTCTCACTGCCTCTTACATTTCTGCAAGCCAAACCTACTGGAATTAAACTGGTGAAAATGCCCTGTGAATACAGAGAAATTCTCATTTTCGAACGTTAAGCACCAAAATCTGCATGTTATTACAACATATTTATTAAAACAGAAAGACTTTAAAAATAAATCGCATAGTAGCACATCTAGCAATTCACAAAACATTGCTTTAAATATCATAAAAATGTAACCACTGGTTTTACAATATTAGAGACTCCAGACAACACAAGAAGCATTTGGCAGCCTCACGATTAACAATATTATACTTAAAGAAATTGAGTTTGAAGCCATTTCCTTTGAAAAGATATATGACAGAGGTCGGCCTTTACATTCAATTCACAAATAAAAATCTTATTTCGAGCTATGATTTGAGAAGCTAAAACAGGTAATGACAAAATAGGATTGATCCCCAGCCTAATCCGTAAAGCCTTATTCCACCGTTTCGGATCACCTAGGATGATATAATCGGATAGGAGACAATGCTCCCTAACTATGTCAAGGTAGGTCAGATGGGAGGGCAATCCAAGAAATAACATATATTGTAAGACAAGGACAAGTGAGGGCCCAAAACCCATATCAGTTACCTGAGTATTGTAAGAGAAAAAACTCACCGTAAGTCACCCTAGAGAAAACAAATCCCCCCATTTCCAATCGAATTTTGAACTCATGACTAAAATCACCCTCATTAGTACTTTCCAACAATAAGAGGAAAGAGGATTTTTTTCTCTTAAATGGACAGCTGTAGAGAATAAGCATAACTTTCAAAGTGGCTCTTTGCTAACAAATTCAATGCAGCCGGTGCTAACTTTACTCTTAAAGCATTTAACACATTACAGGAAGGAAATTGCCAATGGTGGGCCGCGACTCTCTGCATCACAGGCCAGAGGATGTAGCGCTACCACTAGCAACGGTCACCCGCCCCTAGAAAAGATTTACACAAAGGCCCAACCAGGGGTCCTAGTATTGCAAAACAACACCCAGGGCTGTCAAATGCATATGTTCAAAAGATTCAAAGAACAGGTTGCTTAACAAAATTAATTTTTTCTTTTTATTTTCATGGTATCAAAACATAGTTAACACATTCCAACAAATTCATAAATAATTACATATATAGTCCGCTGCCTGGACGCTGTGGAGGGTTAGGCCCCTGAGCTGCACCGAACTTGTGAGGTGGGAGCACTGCAACTTCATGCCTAAGGGGGACCTGTTGCATCAGGAGGTCCCCCAGCGGATTTGGCGGCGATTGCTGTACCCATGCTTGTGAAATCCCACCTGGCTGAGGCTCCTGCTGGCTGAGTCACAGATTCAGAGAGACCGCGGCAGATTGAGCCCCAGTGATGATGTACATGTGAGGAAAAAGTGGGACATGGAGCGGAGGTTGCCTGGGGGTCGAGTTAGGCCCAGGCCCTTGGGCGTGCAGGTTGATCTGCCATCACTTACTGGGGCACGGGGGAACACAGAATATGGTCGCCACTGTTAGATCGGGGGAGGCGACCAGGTGGTGCTGCCTTTCCTCACCCCCTGGTAGTGAGCTCTTGGGTGTACGGGCGATTACCATCAGTGCCGTCCGAACGAAGATTCCTGGCCAGCATACACCTGACTGGAGAACAGGGACTGGCTGGCCACACTGCACTGCATCGCATGTCATACATAGTGCCAGGCATGTGACGCAACGATGGACTGCCTGCAGACAGGGGCAGCATCCACATTTGGCCGCTCCTGCCTGTCGGTGAACTGGGCGGGTGGAGATCACTGGCCGCCGGGGCAGGTGACAGTAGACAGCCTGGACTCCAAACTAGACTCTGTGCACGCAGTGGGTACCTCCCTCAATCAAACGGACACTTCCTTTGAGGGACGCATAGACAAAATCATAGTCGACTTCACCCTGGAATGCGCAGATCAGTTGTCCCCGCCACAACTACAAGCCACCCCCAATCTGCAGCAGGTTATCCAAGAGAGGCAGAAGGACCTGCATCTGTCCCCGACGATGCGCAATCGCACTCAAAGACAGGATCGCAAAACTTCCCCTGAATGTTCCCCCAGCAATGTGGGCTCCACTGCAACATGGTCATCCGGTTTGGAGTCCGTGCAGCCCCCAGATGTCACTCCCCAGATGGCAGAAAGCCTAATTTAATGTTGACTGGTTGTGCTTCTCTCCTTCTTCCATGGTTACAGACAGCTCCGGAGAGTCTCTGGCTTTCTGCGATTCCTGGTCTCCAGCTTCCTGTTGCTGAAGTTCCAGTCTACCGAGGTCCGCACTTGGAGGAGATCAGGTCCAGTCATCACCCAAAGCGAACGGAGCAGTTGTTCAGGTGAGTGATGCATGTCAAGGTTGGTAGTGGTGGTCTCCTTGGTGCTCCGAGCTGCAATGGTAGGAGGTCCATGGTGTCGTTGACCTTGCCAAGGATGAATTGTGGGAGTTCTACTTTTTTCTATGAGGCCCTATCGGCACTCTGTAACATCACTTGCTTGACGTTCCGGTGGGCAATGTGCCACAGCATGTTTACAAGGCCACATAAAGCCACTTTACGTGGCTTTTGATGGCCTGGTAAATATGTGCCCCTTTCACTCATTAAACGGTGCGAAAGGCGCATTCAATGGGTGTTGCTGTGGGCGTTCCCATGCCAAACCAATGGAATCTGAAGCCTTCCCAGGTTTACGAGAAACGGTAAACCTTCGGAATGCAACAGAATCTAACACCACCCCAAGGGTGGTATTTGGGAGGCGCTACAAGGATAAATGTTTTCATTTCTCCTCTTTTTTCACTTTTTCTATGTGTGCAGCATTCTGCAGCACACAGAGAAAGAGAAAATACCCTGGATTGATAGGATTTGTGTAGGTAGGTGTCCCTTCCTGCACAACATCAATCAGTTCCGCAACACAGTCACCCTTGCACCATGGCGCAAGGGTGCCTGCGTTGGCGCATGGCAGCCATTGTGCGCCAACATTGGGGAAAATAAACAAGGGGCTTATTCATGAGCCCCTTGCAACAGTTTAACGCAGCTGGTGCGTCATTTTCTTGACGTACTTGCATCGTGAAGTTTGCACCACATTGCGCCGTATTTACAAAGTAACACATCTAGGCATATGCGTGACCTTGTGAAGCCCTGCTCTACATTATACCTGCGTCAGGTATTATGTATGCAGGGTGGGCATTCCCATGCAACAAAGCCTCGTAGGAGTGGCGCAGTGAAATCTCTTAGATTTCACTGCAACAATTCTAGGAAGTCACTGCTTCAAAACCTTACGCCTGCCTCATGGCAGTGCCCTAGGGATAGGCCTGCCCCATGCATTGTTGGAGTTGCATCATGCTTCCGACACAACTGCAGCAATGTGTGACTTTAGCGCCGACAGATACGTCAGGATTCCAGATGTATCTGTCATTGATTGCGACATGGAACGCCGTATAGTAAATACGACGCATCCATGGTGTCGCAAGAAGGGCTCAGTCAAAAGCGTTGCATCGCTGTCTTATCGCAGCGATGCAACTTTTTTCATGAATGAGGCCCAGGAATGCCCAGGAATGTGCCCTATCTTATTGATAGGATGCATTTCTGACCTTTTGTTTTGGCGCAGGGCAGCGCAGCCATATTCCTTGCAGCGCTGTCCAGCACCCAAACATCTTATATGTGGACCCAAGTGTTTGCACCAATTTTAAGACCAGGTATTTTTTGGCCTTAAAAAACTGCCTCTAATTGGACTTAGCAGCATTTTTTTGGTTTTGCAACATACAAGGAAATCCTTGTAAATATCGCGTAGTGTGTTTTGCTGGAGTTTTTACACGGGAACGCCTACATTGCATCTCATTTTCATTAAGTCCCACAAACAAAAGTGGCGATCTTGAAAATTCATGTTTACGCTGGAAAATTGTTGCTAACTGGAGTTAGCAGCAACTTGTAAAGACGGTAAATAAGAAAAGCTGCCTTAACGTCAAAAAATTAACGCTACGGCGGCGTTAATTGGAATACTTTGCAATAGCCATCCGTTGAAGGTAATTTCAACTTGAGCCAGGTTGTCATTGAGTAAAACTTGCAAAATACTCACAAGCCCTAGCTGTACTGACCATGCTTGACATTTGGCCGACAGGGTAGTACTATCAACTCTTTCAAAGGCTGCCCACAAATCATCGAGGCAGCAGCACTAATGCTTAGCAACTCGTTGTTGAATGGTTTGGTTAAAGACCCATCTGGTCCGCCAGTATGATCCCTTGATTTTTTGACCAATTTACCAGGCTTCTTAAAAATATCTTGGAAAATAGCTTGGCTATAATATCGAGTATGGAAGTAAGCCTATAAATTTTGGGGGCTGCAAGGTCCCTTATTTTAAAAATAGGCTTAATAGTAGCCCCCTCCATGATTTAGGAATGCAGTCAGAAAGAGTAAACCATTGAAAAAGGGTGATGAAACAGAAGCTCACAACCCAGCGTTTTGCAATGATATTTTTCCCGGAAAGTTATCTAAGTCCGCAGCCCCTGTTTATTTCATGGACAATATCACATATACATCCATACTCATCAAAGACAATAGGTCAGCATCTACTGCAAAGTGCTATAGGATCATTTCCCCAGTTACATTTTTCATATCTTACCTATATACATCAGAAAGAAACCCTATCTATTAATCTTCCGCCACTGAACAAACGAATGAGTGGATTTAGGTCCTGTACATTGATTTACAAATGTCAAAAACAGATGGGGATCCCCCGACTCTATAACCTCCATCATTGCATTCTAGATCTGCTTGTAATTTTTAAAAAAATTGCTCTTTAATTGAGTCCTATAACTATAAGTTAAATGTTGTGAATCACTGAATATATTTGTGCTGGGAGTGTGCTGGACTTTGAGTGTACCCCAGATTTCAGGGATTTGCAATTCTTGTTAAATCATTCCTTCCCAGTAACTTCTCCCCAACCAACATTAGGATAACATTTGCTTGATATGTCAAAAAAGGTATGCTGGATAGGATCTGTGCTACTAAGTAACTTTTCCAATAAAAAAGGAGCTAGCATCATATTCTAGCAACTGTGGTGATACTGACTGAGTTTGTGATAGAAGATCTTAATCCTCATGGGATAGGCAGGCACAAATCCTATGGGGATAATGTAGTGGTAAAGGAAGCACATATTTCTGAGGACCTGGATGGCAGGCTAAATGCTCAATTGATAATTGAACTACATTGTAAGTTGTAAGATGAAAATATTTTCCTTACATTGTAAGTTGTAAATAATTTTCTTCCCCTTTAGTGCATTAAAGCTGTGGACGTTCCACAAAAGGAGTTGAATATCTGATGGATCTCTTCTTTCTGTAAGACATCATTAAACCAATCAGAACACATCTAGTTCACAAACAAAGGGGAGCTTGGCATGTCATCATAAAACTCGTCAATGTCCTTTAAATAGAGGAACGTTACAAGAATTTCTCACTGCGATCCTTAAGGAACCCTGACCTCCTCTACCTATATTATGGTGTCCTCTTTGGATCTCTTCTCTATCCCGAGTAACAGAATTACTTTTTGTTAAATTAAAACAAACTGGTTTCAATACTAGGCTAAAGTGGAGGGCTAGAATCTAACACCTCTCTTTTATTGGAGGGAAGAGTAATCAGAGTTACCAACTCAAGCAAATTAGAATGCATTCTTTACAACCGTCGAATACATAGAGAGGTTAGTCAGCTGTCTTTTTGTTACATGATAACTCCCTGCCATCTTAATGTCCTGTGATTTAACTGCAGCATTATAGTAAATTGGCACAGTGGGGCCTTTACCTCCTGGGATTCACACTGACCTGGAGCCAGCTGACCACCTCCCACCCTGGGTTTCAGAGGACCTTCAGGAAAAGTCTTAATAGACAAAGTTGACCCATTCCAAGATTTGCTCTTACAAGGTACAGCATACAGTTTGAAGGATATATATAACTGGTCAGAATGACCCTTGTCTTCCGCTGCCAAGTAAAGCAAGGTAGACAGAGATCCCCTCTCAACTACCTGCGGAAAAGTAGTTGACTGCTGTTTTTCTTGCGCCTGAGCTGCCAATACTTTTCAAACATAATAAATGCTAGTCTGCTTTGATTATATCTAATGTTCCAGCCTATGTCATTTTGCTTTGGTTTACAGACATCAGCGCTTCAAGCATGCACTGAAAAGTCTTTTTCATAAGTAGGAGAATATGCAACATTTAAGCTTAATGTATTCGAGCTACAGAAAAAGTAACATGAGTAATGTTTGAATCCCTGCACCCACAGGTACAATACTCGCCATTGAGCCTTGAGCCATTAAAAGAAAATTAGGAAAAGATTGGGAGGTTGATTTAGACTTTGGCTCGTTGATTCCCCCCCCCCCCCCATAGTCAATCAGGTTGGGAGTGGTCATTGCATCCACCTCCTTAGCAGATTATTTCCCACAATAGTTAGAGATCATTGCCGGCCTAGCATTTATAGCTGTGCCTCAGAGGAAGGCACTGCAAATTTGGTGTACAGTCATCTTTCAGGCAGCCACAATCGAAACGTTTTTGCTTTTTAAGAACAAGCTCCTAACTAAGTCACCATAGTAAAAAAAGCAAGAAGAAGACAGGCACAGAAGTAAGAAGGGCAAGTGTTGCGAAGCCTTCATTCTGAGCACCCACAATCTCCTCAATTTAAAATGCTTGTCGACAAAGCCCCAAAACAACTGTGAGAGAGGCTCATGCGAACATGCAGCAGCTTATTTATCAGAAAACTTAAGTGATATGCTTCCTGGATCAGTTCTTACCACCTTACTTTCTTGTTGCTTAGAAGACCTTAATGATCGCAATATATAAAAATGTATATTGTGCGAATATTTACTCTTGGGTCCATTGAACATATTGGATGATTTTAATATAGTTGTGTCCAAACTGAGGTGGTACGGTGTGCAAAATAAGGATGGACTGGGGTGTGGCCCGAGCAATTACAAGTGGCTGAGATAAAGTATTGCATCCATCACTTTTTTTTAATATACTTTAGTTTATCACCAGAAGTGGGACTGATATGCCCAGACGTGGGTCCCATGCACACTGTGTCACTGGAACCAAGTTGAACCCGGCTGATGAGCCCATAACTAGGCTGAAACCGGTCCTAGGTTGCTTGTGTTCCAGTTCAGGGAGGTCCTGGTTTGGCAGTTCAGCTGGACTGTTATAATTGGAGTAGGCTCAAGAATGATTTGCATATAGCTGGATCCAAACTGGTGTGCAACAGAACAATGAACTGGGATGCAGAGGCTAGTGGCTGAGATTAATTCAAGCATTCCGTCCATCACTTGTTTATATACTTTAGAATGCTGAATCCTGATTGGCAAAGGAGTGAGGGCTTCACATGGATCGGTCAGGTACAATAAAGAGTGATAAACACTCTGGAAGAATTGTAGGTAATCCATTGACTCCACCGGTACAGATATTAGGACTGCTGCAGGGGTTGGCTTTGGAGCTTTGTGTAGCTGTTGTTGCATGAGTAGCTTTTGCTGCAGTGGTTACATTGTTATATAAAGCATCATAACCTTAACTAAATGTGATTTGAGGAGTGTATGGCCTGTGGCTATGGGTACCAAGCTAAGTGAGGAGGAGTGGAAATTAGTTCTGAGTTACTCTCCAAGATATCTAGAAATGTGCTGTCTAGCATTTAAACTTTGTCCATGGAACATACCCAATAAAAATTTAATAAAATGTGCCCATCGTCTACTACTTCTTGACCTAGATGTGGATCCAAATGTCCACCTTTTAACTAAGCCTGGGAAGAGTTCGCGGAGTTCCGCTACACGGAGCTCCGCGAGCAGCGGAGTGCATTAGATAAATGCCGTTCGCAGTGATTTTCAGTGCCAGGTGCTTGTCCACACTGTGCAATCTTCGCGAACGGCACAATGCACAGCGTAAGTGGGCGCTGCTTCCTTTCTGCCGCTCAAGTAGATTTTTACTCGAACAGCAGCTTTCTCAAAGCGAACGGACGGTTTCTCAACACGAGCGGTCGCGAGCACACGCGACCACTCGCAATGAGAAATCTGACCGCCCGAGTTGAGAAATCTCGCCGGGATGTTGATTTTCCACGCTCGCGATCGTCAACATCAAGTTGGCGAGCGCGAGAAAAAATCTCTCCAGGAGGTGGATTTTCCTCGCTTGCGCTCACCAACTTGACGTTGACGAACATGAGCGAGGAAAAAACTCTGATACGCGAAGCTGAGTTTTTCGGAACTCCGCGAGCTCTGCGTAACGCGGAGTGCAGAAAACTCGGCAAACTCCGCGAGCGGAGCGGAGCGGAGCTCACCGCCCAGACTTACTTTTAACGTACAGTTTGTTCTTGTCTGACCATCACTGATTACAGGGATGAGCTTACGACCACATTTGAAGAGGTAACATGAAGGTCGGGAGTTATGATGCCTGAAATATGCCAATGGGAACTATTACATAGGCCTAAGATGAAAATTAGCAATAAATGTTTAGGTCCAGCTTTAATACTTGCCAAAGATGGGATCACTGACATATTATCGATGCACACAATATCGAAACATAAAGATATCAGAAATTAAATATCAAAAATATCGACTTCCTGTACTTAACTAGTAAAATCACAAATATCAACAACACAAATGTCAGTGTTAAAAATATCAATTTTTACCTATATCGAAAACAAAAATATCGAAAACAAAACTATTACCTTTAAATAAACATATAATTTGTCAAATATATTGATACACACAATATCAATTACAATATTATCTGCAATATAATTAAATAATCCTTAATAAATATATATTTTTTAAACACTCTTTACATAAAACAATTACTACAAATAAAGCCAAAACATTTTATACCATATTTAAATTAAATTAAAATATATTACATCAACAAAATCTTTATCATTCACCTCAAAAAGTTCTATAACTAAAATATTAACAATACAGCACCAAAGAAAGCATTAACTACAAACATTTAAACACCAAACAGAATAATAATAAATATACATGTAAATAAATATATATTCAAAACCATCTAACTATATATCATACATGAAAAATAAAACCTAAATTAGTGTTTACCATAGAAGGACTCAACTGATAAATAAAATTCACATTAAAACTAAACTAACCAATAAAATAAAACTATAAACAACTTTAACAAATAAAATCAAACAAACAATTAAATCAACAATATAAAAGGCACACTAATTTAAACAACTAAATACTTCAAAAATGACAAACGCTGCCAGATTCTCTCACCAGACCATTAAAACAGAAATATTTACATCTCAACAAGTACCTAAGGAGGTCATTACGATGGCGGACGGAAAAACAACCGACCGCCATGGTAGCGGGAAAACACCGCCCGCCGCTACCGCGGGAAAACCGACGGCTAGATTAGGATCCTCGGTGGTAAAACTCCAACCGCGGCGGAAAGGAGACCCGAGAATCCGCCGTACGCCTGCGGAAAAGGCCCAAACCCGTCCGCGGCGGTCGGTTTCGCAGCGGAAACAGCCCAAACGCCCGCAACCACAGCGGAGACACCGCCATCAAAATTATGATATTCCCGACATCCCCGTGGTGCAGTGCGCTGTTCCGACCGCCGCGGTCGACAACATTGAATATGGCGGAAGCGCCATAGCCGAGCCACCACTGCGGACGCTCCGTTAAAAAAATGGCGGTCGCTAGAAAAACAAACAACATGGCCACAAAGTGCACTAACCATACAAGGCATGCACCCAAAAATAGCTAACACAGCCCAAAGACACACCCCCATGGGAAACTCCAAAACTACAAATCCCAGGTTCACACACACACCACACCTGCAACCAATACCCCATCCTGACACACCCACAGACACCAGTATAAATCCAGCCCCCAACAGACCACAATCCTTTGCAAAACTCCACAACTGAGGGGACATCCACCACAGATGACAGGAGAGGCAAATCTGCACAACACACACACATCACCACCACCACCACCACTTCCACACCTGCACCTCTAACACCTTTGCACAGCACACACCATACACATCACAACCACCACTACCACCCCCAAACCTGCACCCTAAACACCTTGACACATCACACACCATGTCACCACAGAAAATGCCCAAATTCACTGAGAGTGAGTTAAGGGTCATGGTCGATGAGATAATCAGGGTAGAACCACAATTGTTTGGTAACCAGGTCCAACAGACACCACTAGCAACAAGGACGCAAATGTGGAGAAGGATAGTAGAGTAGGTCAATGCATTAGCGACCGTGCCACGCAATAGAGATGAAATCGTGAAGAGGTGGCACGATCTGAAGGCAGTGGTCAAAAAGAAGAGAGCCAAGAACCATGAGCTGGCTCACAGGACAGGCAGTGGCCCTCCCGTTCCACTCAAAACATTCACTGAATGGGAGGAGAAGGTGCTTGGCATTCTACATCCAGAGAGTCTCTCAGGAATACCCGGGGGAGTGGAGGCTGGTAAGTACAAACAAATGCCTAAGATCACACAAATGTACTGTCTTGCACTATTACAAAATAATACCTCCTAGGTACAAATTCATTCATGTGCACAACACTACCCCAACACATCTCTCACAGATACAACAGAAACTCCCCCTGAAGCCCCCCAAAGGTAGTTAGCAACATCACCATGGGTACAGGTGTACATGCTGCCAGCACTACAACTCCCACCAGGCCCCCTTGTCCCACAGCTGAGCAGGATGGAGCACTGCCCACACCCAGAAGCATGCCTCAGCCATTGTGTGCTACACCCTCACCTAACAGGTAGGTAGCCATCTTTACCGGGAGGTGGGTGGGTGTTTGGGAGGCCTGCACTACAACTCCCACCAGGCCCCCTTGGCCCACAGCTGAGCAGGATGGAGCACTGCCCCCACCCAGAAGCATGCCTCAGCCATTGTGTGCTACACCCTCACCTAACAGGTAGGTAGCCATCTTTACCGGGAGGTGGGTGGGTGTTTGGGAGGCCAGCACTACAACTCCCACCAGGCCCCCTTGGCCCACAGCTGAGCAGGATGGAGCACTAGTTCCACTCATAGGCATGTGATGTCTGTGCAGCCGCACATGAGACCATGCCACTTAGTCCACAGTCACCAACACAAATAATGCAAAACAGTTGTGTTGTAGTCACCATGCACAAGTCTCTGTTCAAAATTGACCCACATTGTGTACACTGTGCCAGGCATCACACACTGCAACACTAACAACGATCATGCTGCCCTGCAGCAGTGTCTGGCCGTTTGTATGGCAAAGTGCAAATCACCCATGTCATACCACAGTGTTGCAATGTAAACAGTGGAAGTGCAGTGCACCCAAAAACTACACTGCAGCTGGGACTCACAATGCTAAACTAAGCACATCCCAAATGTCCTGCAACATACCCAGCTACCACAGTGCTGCAGTGAATTGCAGAACAGCACCTTGTCTGAATTAAATTGTCAAAGGTGTCTTGTTTGGACCACCAATGTGTGTATGCATTGACAATGTTCACATCTCACACTGTCTGTCTGAACAGTGCTGGTATAGTCTGGCCCCAAAACCACACATTGTCTGCACAGGGCTGAGTACATCTCACACACACACCACTGTTGACCACAACATGTCAGTGTATGGATGCCCTGGAACAACTGCTTCACCAGTACTGGGCTCATGTTCTCAGGTCCACAAATACCATGAAACCATGACAGTGTGGAAATGTATGCTGGGTGAGATCTTCACCCTGCTGCTACGAGACCTTACCCCTTGCCCTATTGTGCCTTCAAATGTCGGGGGAGTGAACCCCACAGCCAGATAGCTGGGACAACAGTGATGGGGGGCTATACCCCATGACCAAATGTATTCTGAAATCAATGGGTACAAAAAGCCACACACACATCATGCTCACCACACGCACATTCCATCCAAAGATTTCTACCAAGTCACATAGCCATGCCATTGCTCACCTTCACCTCAAACGGTAGTTAGCCATCTTCACAGTGAGACGGTGTAGTGTGTTTGGCTATCCGTCCCACAAATTGCAACATGCATGCTGTTCCACCACTATGGAGGATGGGACACTACACCCCCAATAAGAAGCATGTGGCAGGCAATGTATGCTACCCACCCAACTCACAGGTAGGTAACCGCATCTCACAGGTCGGGGTGTGTGGGGCTGGGAAGCTTGCACAACAACTCACACGGGCCCACCTGACCGCCAGCACACAAGACCCATTACTTCCTGGCACCAACATGCATGTGTCAGTCATTGCAATGTACACTTCAAAAGAACTGGCATGTGGACATATCATGCTGACTTGTCCCACACTGGACCAAGATGGAAGCCCTCATCCTACACACACAGAGAGGTCTCACAAATACAAGGAAAACACAGCAAACACAACATATCAACAGCCACAACATGCAGCCAGATATGCATTTAAAAAAACATGTCGGCATAGGACACCAGGCCTCTCAATGCACAACTGCACACTCAGATAGCATTGGCAACTATAGTGTGCACACACCTAAGAAAATGAAACTGTGACAGCAACCAAAGTGTGAATGACTGAAACACATGTCGATGGAACTCCGAGCACAACCATGCACACCACTACATGCCATCTGACAGTAGCAGTGGTCCAGACCACCTAGGATCTAATTAAAGCAAACTTAAGCATGGCTAGAATTGCAAATACAGAAATCTACACCACATTGAAAAGGTATGCATGAAACTACAATGCTCACTCACTGTGCAGAGAGAACCGCTGCAAGGGCTCTACAAGTGACACATACACGTAAATGGATGACATATGATTGATCAATAACAGGATGCCAACATGAGACTGTCAATGTCAAGAAATTATATTGTGCATGTCATGTCTTGACAACTCCCAATATGGACAAGTAATGTATGTACCACAACAGCTTGTAATGCATCACTGTTTGTCAGTCAATGCTAATTTGTACAGTGAACAACTGCTGGATGTACAAACAGTTGATGTAACACTGCTAACACAAACTTTGATGGGTGCAACACAATGACCATTTCTCATCTGACCCACAGGTGACCAAGAACTCACTGCAGAGGATGACACCACCCTGCAGAGCCAGTCCCCCCCCCCGGAACAGAGACAACTGGATGAGCACTCCCTGGATTCCTTGGATGAGGAGCTCCACGCTGGCCCATCTGGTGTGGCAGACCGCAACCAGTCCCAGGCACCCATTGTCCCCCAACCACATCAGCTGCAGCCCCTGACCATCCTCTGACAGCTGCTGTCACGGCCTGTGTGTCAACCACTACTACCACCACCACCACCACCACAGCTGTCCGCAACACCCTCCCTGCCCCAGGGGTTGAGCAGCCCACCACATCGACTGCGGAGGCCAGGGAGAGGATGCAGCGGGCCAATGTGAGGACCGTGGCAGCAGTGCAGCTGGTTGGGACAGGGTCATGCAGAGGGGGACTGATCCTGGGACGGAAGCCCTGGGCCACATCGACAGAGTCCTTGGGGCATACCAACAGGCCCAGGGATGAATGGGCCGGATAGAGGAAGAATCTCGGGAGCACCTCCTGCTGCTGAGGTCCATGGACACACGCATGGGACAGATTGTGGACCTCTTGGGGCAGCTAGTGGCGGTTCTGAGGGACAGGCAAGCGCAACATTCTACCCCTCCACCTCCCCCTGTTGGGCAGCAGGATGACACTTCATCATCCTCCCCTGCGTCCACAGAGGGGGGTGAGTCCTCAGACACCACTGCCCCTGCAGCAGTGGCCCCTCCAGTCAAGCGCAAGAGGGGCCGTCCAAGGAAAGGCCAGGGGGACTCACGTGCCAAAGCACCTGCCAAACGCTAGTCCCCGAACCAGCCATGATGGCAGACCACTGCACCACTGCATTGACCTTTTGGACTATCCTTCACCACACTGCCATGTGAATGGCATCCATCTGTTGGACTGGGTCTCCACATCATTGTGGGGACTACTCAAGTATCTCATTTACCATGACTGTCAACTCACTTCTTCAATTCCCCCTTCACATTTTCTCCACCCTCGCATGTCACAGTTGTAAATAAATACACCTTACACACATGTTGTTGTGTCTGCTCCGTCTTTAATACAGGATGTGCAACCTTCACCTTGTAGGACATGGTCCAGGGGAATGGAATGTAGGTAACAAGTGAGATGCTGAAGGGACCTAGGGAAAACCGCAGAACAAGAGTCACTTGTATGGGTGTGGCAATGCACACATCACACAACACTTGTCAACAAGGTACTCAGATCTACAAACTTTACACAGAGCAACAGTCACCATAGAGACAATCTGTATCACACTAACCAATCACACATACATTGGCAGGCAGCAATGAGTCAACACCAAGCTGCAGTCAGCAAGCTCACATACACCCACACAGCAACAGCAACACCATCAGACCATTTCGTCCCTTCTACATTGTCACTCACCTTCAAGTGAAGTAGCGGGTGATGAGCTGTCGACGCATGTCGACCCCTTCCTCCTCTCCACTGCCCTCGTCTCTGGATCCGGCTTGATTTGCAGGCGGCGCCTTGGCTGCTCATCATCGTCATCCAGGATCAGGGGTATTGCCTTGCGAATGGCCAGGTTGTGGAGCATGCAGCATGCCACCACTTTCTGACACACCTTCCCTGGCGAGTACATAAGGGCACCCCCAGTACGGTCCAGGCACCGAAATCTTGATTTTAGGAGACCAAATGTCCGTTCTATCGCACGCCGTGTCCTCCCATGGGCATCATTGTATCGCACATCAGCTGGCGTGACGGGGTTCCGCAATGGGCTCAGCAACCACGGGCGGTTTGGATATGCCGAGTCACCTGGGTGTGAGAGACACAGATTAACCTTGCAGTCCCAAAATGCAACACAACAGCATGTCACACACACACACCACTCTAATCCACTATGCATACTCACCCACAAGCCATGCACGCTCAGGAAGCAGATTGGCCATCAACTGAGGAACGATGCTGCTGCGCAAGATGTGGGCATCATGGGCTGAACCGGGAAACGTGGCACACACGTGTGAGATGATCATGTCCGCCAGGCACACCACTTGAACATTTACCGAGTGTGAATGCTTCCTATTGTGGTAAACCTGTTCACGTGCCTGTGGTGGCACAAGCCCAACATGTGTGCAATCAATTGCACCAATGACATGGGGGATATGTCCAAGGGCATAGAAATCGCCCTTCACAGCCACCAACTCAGGCCCCCTGGGAAAATGGATATATCTGTCTTTGTACAGCATCATGGCCGACAGGACATCCCTCAGCACCATGCTGAACATCGGCTGTGACATCCCGCCTGCACTTGCGACCGTGTGCTGGAATGAGCCTGTTGCAAAGAAATGCAGGCATGCCATCACCTTAGATGTTGCGGTGAAAGCTGTTGGATATGTCCGACGTGGCTGCAGGTGGGGCTCCAACATGGCACATAGGTTCTACAGGGTTTGTCGGTCCAGCCTGAATTTGCGGATTATATCCTCATTCTCCATGTCTGCCAGGACTGTGAACGGACGATGGATATTGGGCCTCCTCCTCCTAGGACAGATCAAAGTGCACAGATGTCAATGCAGAAGACCATGAAATGTGCATCACATCAATTTTTTCTACTGACACATTCCCAAGTCTTACAACATGCACCATTAACCGACAGGGCACTTCACAAGTAGGTACACATCAGGCACACTACTCGTACACCTGTCCCGTTACCAGCAGCAATCATCTGTGCACCCCTCCGGCTCATTCGCATGCACAGTGTGATGTACTAACAGAAATGTGTGCATACCTGTGAGTATGACCCCCAGCATATGTCACTAATTGCAATACTACCCGAACACACCATGTTGCTGGCCCTGTTACACCTACCAAAACAGGTTGCACATGGCACACTTCAACTACACACTGACCACCAGCTGAGCGTGGGGGACACGTGTGTGCATGTGCATTGGACAATGTGCCAGTTGCTGATGCCCCTAGTTCAGTAAATGAGACAACAGTGTGCGTTACATTGCACACACAGACATTGACCATTATCTACATATGCTATGCAACACATTAACTGGACAGTCTACATTTCATTACACAGCACATGTGACATGTGCGAGTGTATGTGACCATGCAATGTACTGGCGACCCATATATGGTATGTGTTGGTGACATGGAGTGACATGTCCCTTTTGTGCATTTGCCCTCATGAGGACCCTTCAATTGTTGAGACACTGGGCACTGTACATGTTGGCCTATGCAGAGAGCTGGAGGACACGTTAGGTGCAGCACAGCTACTCCACAACTCCATGAACGCTCACTCCAGGCACTGTCTGGCCCCTGTGGTGTGGCACCGCCCATAACCCAGGCACGATCGCGGGTGACACCGTCAGATTTGTATGTGACAATGGCGGTCAACATGCACCGCAACCCAAATCACGGTCCCTCCAGGCACTGTCTGGCAGATATATGGCGGTGCCTACTGTCTGGCCCCTGTGGTGTGGCACTGCCCATAACCCAGGCACGATCGCGGGTGACACCGCCAGATTTGTATGTGACAATGGCGGTCCCCATGCACCGCAACCCAAATCACGGTCCCTCCAGGCACTGTCTGGCAGATATATGGCGGTGCCTACCACCTGGCCCCTGTGGTGTGGCACCGCCCATAACCCAGGCACGATCGCGGGTGACACCGCCAAATTTGTATGTGACAATGGTGGTCACCATGCACCGCAACCCAAATCACGGTCCCTCCAGGCACTGTCTGGCAGATATATGGCGGTGCCTACCACCTGGCACCTGTGGTGTGGCACCGCCCATAACCCAGGCATGATCGCGGGTGACACCGCCAGATTTGTATGTGACAATGGCGGTCACCATGCACCGCAACCCAAATCACGGTCCCTCCAGGCACTGTCTGGCAGATATATGGCGGTGCCTACCGCCTGGCCCCTGTGGTGTGGCACCGGCATGGACCATGCCCTTGCAGCCAATGGGAAGCAGCCTCGCGGTAGCCTGATGCGAGTTTGAAAATCGCGGTAGGCGTGCACCACCCCCACGGAGGCGGTCACTGGAGGCATTCAAAAGATGCACCACCGCGGTAGCGCGCACATGCACCCTACGGTGTGTCACCAGCATGGACCATGCCCCTGCAGCCAATGGGAAGCAGCCTCGCGGTAGCCTGATGCGAGTTTGAAAATCGCGGTAGGTGTGCACCACCCCCGCGGAGGCATTCACTGGAGGCATTCAAAAGATGCACCACCGCGGTAGCGCGCACATGCATCCTACGGTGTGTCACCGGCATGGACCATGCCCCTGCAGCCAATGGGAAGCAGCCTCGCGGTAGCCTGATGCGAGTTTGAAAATCGCGGTAGGCGTGCACCGCCATTGCGGAGGCGGACATTGGATGTATTTGAATGAGGCAGACCTGGTACACCAATTGCAGCACCCTGGGACCGCTGACACAGCCCCAGGGGCCTATATATGTGTGGGAGGGCGCACCACATTCCCACAGCTACCAGGGACTGCTGACTGACAACCCTCCACCTGCTGCTGCTGCCTCAAGGGACTGCTGGCTGCCACCCTCCACCTGCTGCCTCAAGGGACTGCTGGCTGCCACCCTGCACCTGCTGCTGCTGCCTCAAGGGACTGCTGGCTGCCACCCTCCACCTGCTGCTGCTGCCTCAAGGGACTGCTGACTGCCACCCTCAACGTGCTGCTGCTGCCACATGTCCATTGTGATGTCGAGGACTCAGAAGATCCGTGCCAGTCCCTTCACCAGTGAGGAGCTTGGGGTCCTGGTAGACGGGGTGCTTGCACAGTACCCAAGGCTTTATGGCGGCTCTAATGTCGTGGTAAGTCTCCCAGACTGTGAGTGAGAGTGCAGGGTGTGCACACGTGGGGTGGAGGTGCTTCGGTATGTGTCAGTGGTTGTGGGGTTCTGACATGCACTGCCTATCATGTTTACTACAGCGGGAAGGGCTTGGTGGGCTCTTTCACATGTTACCCTGCATGCCTATCCTGAGTAGAGGGACATGTCCTGTAGTGTCAGCCATACAGTGCAGCTGCATTTTGGTGATGCAGGAGTCTGGCCAGTTAGCGTTTGTGTGAATGGCTGTGTTGCTCCCAATTAACTCACTCAGTGTCAGTCCACCTGCCCTGCACAGTCCCCACCGAATGCCACATGTCCACATCACTGCATGTACAGTGTGTACCATGTGTGTTTGGCTCACGCCTCTTCATCTAAGTCCCATCTCTGCCATGTAGATTGCACAGGAGCAGGCGTGGGAGAAGGGTGTGTGTATGACAGTTGTTGTCACTCTATGTGAGTTCCAGGACACAGTGAGGCTTTCACAGGGCTAGGACACTTAGGTATGCGCAGTGTTGGACACAGTGAGTCCAACAACATGACACGTTTTGCTATCTTCTCTATGTGTAGTTGTAGGTAACTGCAGACAGTAGCTGCAGGCAGACTACACGTTGCTTGCTGTGTTGGTATCCTGCATGTGAATGGGATGTGGAGGTACTGTGTCCACCATCGAACATGCATGCCTGTACGTCTGATTGACCAATGACATTGCACCATGTTCAGAGCAATTGTTGGCTATGTGACAGTTGTAGCTGGAGTTTTGGATGAGTCACTGTCGTGCTACTGCATTTTCGTTTGTTGTTATTGTGCACTGTGTCACTGGAACCTCACCCCTCTTGTCTCCCATGCCTGCAGCTGAAGGTCCACCAGCGTAAAGCCGTGTGGAGGGCCATTGCCTCCAGAGTCCGGGATCTGGGTGTGTCAAACCGAAGGCGCACCCACTGTCATAAAAGGTGGGACGACATCTGCCGGCTGAGCAAGAACGTGGACGAGATGACGCTGGGGCTGCTCCTCGGACTGGCAGGTTGGCTAGGCGCAGCATGACACCACTAATGGCCCGCATCCTGGCTGTCACACAACCTGAGCTGGACAGACGACTGAAGGAGCATCAGCAGCGAGCCAGGGGTGAGTATGTGTTGCAGGCTGCCTTTGGCTGGGAGTGGGTGCATGTGTCTACAGAGTGTGCAAATTGTCAGCTGTGTGACGTTGGTTGTGTGGTGCAATGTTTTGTGAGTGGCCTCTGTGCTGGGTGTATGTGCCATGCTTTTGCCCAAACGGCGCTTCAGGAAGTGAGTTTTAGCACTGTGCATCTCTCTTAGATTTGGAGTTGTGGCCTTCAGGTACCTTCTGCTGTGGGGTAGTGTGTGAATTCTGATGGATGGGAATGCCAGTGTGCCAACTGTGAATGCGTTTCAATGAATGCGTGCAATTCCAGACCTCAGATGTCTGCCAGTCAGACATCTGAGTCCAATGTGCAACAGTAGATGTGCCCATGGACTCGATATGGTGGATGGCATGTGTGAGGGTCATTGTGGGCTGGTATGTTGTAGTCTGTGTGGTCCCCTACTGCTCCACACATGTAGGTGATGTGCACCATGTCGTGGTGTTCATCCTTGCCAACATCGGGACAGTGTGTGTGCACAGGCCATTTTGGGGCTGTGTCTGATGTGAGCCAACTGCAGGATGGTGTGCTGTGTGAATCACCTGGGGCACTTATGGCAGGACGTGTGGCGGACATGCACCGTTGTGTAGAAATTTTGGGTGGCAAGATATATGTGTGCACAGGGTGGCATGCAATGTGCTGTACACCTCTTTCTAGGATGCAGATGTATTGGCACGTGTTAGTTCTGTTGATGCCACTCATCTCACAGTACTTCTCTCTCCTATGCAGCAGCTCCCGTATGTGCAGAGGGAGAGGGGACGGACACCAGTGGTGAGGATTCCACTGCAACAGCCGCACCGGAGCTGACTGACACAGATGTGACCAGCGCCGAGGAGGGGGACAGGAGTCTGCTAGAGGATTCACAGCTGGAGACACAAAGCTCTACCTCATCTGACGCCAGCGGTGACACATCCATGTTGGGGGGTACAGGGAACGGGGGCTCTGCCTCCTCTTCCGCCACACAGCGTCCAGTGCCCAGCCTCCCTTCAACCTCCACTGGTGCTGCCTGTGTCCGCACGAGTAGGAAGGGAAGAGTCAACTTCACCCCAGGCACAGCTGCCCCAGCCCATGTCAGCCCTGCTGCCCTCAGTGCAGAAGCAGTCGAGCTATTGCGCCAGCTGTGTGTGGGGCAGACAGCACTTCTCAATGCCTTCCAAGAGCACGACAAAAAGTTGGGGCAGGTTATAGCTTTCATGGAGGGCTTACATTCCGACGTAGGTGGGCTACACCGGACTGTGCAGTCCTTGTCATCAACTGTGACAGCAGCCCTGCAACAGGCACATAGTCAGGGAGCGGCTCCCAGCACTCGGTCCGGCCCCGTGTCACTGTGCACCTCTGACGACAGTGACAATGCCCAACGGACCCCAAAGTCCTGATACAGAACCCGCAGCACACAGGAGCAGCAGCAACCCAAGCGTACTAGGGTGCAGACACCATCCCCACATAAGAGTAAGGCCACCCCAGAGCGCAGAGAGAAAAGCCCATCAGGCGACAGCAAGGGCCACAAAGCAAAGAAAAAAGCATCAGGGTCACAGGCCTCACCTTCCTCCCCTGCCAAAGACTCCCTGTCCCAAAGACGTCTCGCAGAGCCAAAAGACAGTTTCCACACACACTGAGAAGGTGTTGCCTGCAAACATTACACAGGATGAGGGCCCCATGGATAATCCATCCTTGACCTCCACTCCCATCCCAAGCCCTGTGAAGCCAGCACGGGAGGACACTGTAGGGGGCAAAGCTGGTGGACAGAGGGAGGCAGGGCGGCGGAAAACTCCAGGCAAGCACACAGCGGGTTCCAGCATGTCCCCAGAGGGGGCTCACCATCCACACCAGAATCAGCTTTGGTGTTGGGGTCACCTGTTGTGTCTGCCCCAGTTCCCCTCAATCCCCTGACAGGGAAGCCTTTCAGGATCCCCAAGAAGTGGAGAGGCCCCCCTCCACAATCTCCGGCACACACTGTGTCTCACCAGGGCATGAGTCCACCTCCCCGGGCCACCACCCCACCTGGTCCAAGCAGCCCCCAGCTACCACATGCACAGTTGGCTCTTCCACAGTTGTTACTCCCACTGCCCAGGGCAGTCCTCCAACTGACCCCAACACACAGTCAGCTCCAAGTCCGACAGACAGCCCCATCTGAATGGTGGTCACCCTCACACACCTGTCTGTCCACAGGGGTGCATGTGATGCCCATTGTCAAGCCCATTACTCTGTTGCTGGGCATGGCATGGTAGAGTTGCATACATTCCCTGTGTAGCTTCTGATGTAACTACTCTGCACATTGTACTTGCATTGTGTTTCACTGCTGTTTGCCCCCTGCCTGTGCAGCTTCTCATGGACTCACTCTGCACTTTGTCCTGCCCACTGGCCTTGTCGTTCACTGCTGTGTGCCCCCTGCCTGTGCAGCTTCTCATGGACTTAATCTGCACATTGGACTGGCCACTGGCCTTGCTGTTCACTGCTGTGTGCCCCTTGCCTGTGCAGCTTCTCATGTGCCTCACCTGCACTGTGTCCTGGCCACTGGCATTGCTGTTCACTGCTGTGTGCCCCCTGCCTGTGCAGCTTCTCATGGACTCACTCTGCACTTTGTCCTGCCCACTGGCCTTGTCGTTCACTGCTGTGTGCCCCCTGCCTGTGCAGCTTCTCATGGACTTAATCTGCACATTGGACTGGCCACTGGCCTTGCTGTTCACTGCTGTGTGCCCCCTGCCTGTGCAGCTTCTCATGGACTTAATCTGCACATTGGACTGGCCACTGGCCTTGCTGTTCACTGCTGTGTGCCCCCTGCCTGTGCAGCTTCTCATGGACTTCATCTGCCATTGTACTGGCCAATGGCCTTGTTGTTCACTGCTGTTTGCCCCTTGCCTGTGCAGCTTCTCATGTACCTCACCTGCACTGTGTCCTGGCCACTGGCCTTGTTGTTCACTGCTGTGTGCCCCCTGCCTGTGCAGCTTCTCATGTAACTACTCTGCACATTGTACTTGCCTTGTGGTTCACTGCTGTTTGCCCCCTGGCTGTGCAGCTTCTCATGGACTCACTCTGCACTTTGTCCTGCCCACTGGCCTTGTTGTTCACTGCTGTGTGCCCCCTGCATGTGCAGCTTCTCATGTAACTACTCTGCACATTGTACTTGCCTTGTGGTTCACTGCTGTTTGCCCCCTGCCTGTGCAGCCTCTCATGTAAATACTGTGCATATTGAAATGCCCACTGGCTTTGCTGTTGCCCAAATTTGTTGTCTCAATATGCAAATTGTGAATAAACACAGTTGGTCCTGCAGTGAGTTGTGTCAGTGTCCTTCCTGAATAAAGTTGTTTCTGTGTGTGCATGGTTTACTGTGGCACAGGCTCAGTATGCCACTTCGACATTGCCAATGGGTTGTGTCACATTTCATTTTTTTGCAGGGGTGGGAGGCACTTAATTTCTACATGACTGTGATACTTATGGGTGCAGTGCAGATGGTTGGCAATGAAATCTTGTAGTCATCTTCCTTCTTGGCTCATGTTATCTATGGTGGACACATGTCAGGTTTGTGGGCAATGGCAGCACATGGTGGGAGTTTGGGCACAGGCTTACAGGCACGCAGGCCAGGGTCATGGGGTCTGTGTGAGCTTCCTTTCTGTGTGCCAATCAGTGTCGGTGTATGGACATCTTGTGGTGATTAGTTATCCAGGTCCCATGGCTTACTTCCAATGTGTGCACTTGGGTGGTGGAGAAGTGTATGGTGTGAAGGGGGTGACTTTGTTGTGACTGTGGATGTGTGTGCACCTGCATTGTCAACTACTGCCATGTGTGACCCTGGAGTGGTGTGCCTGTATGTGTACTTGTTTAGCCCTGTGGTTGTGTTTTGTGCACATGGCAGTATTGTGTGTTGCTGTTGTGGGAGGAGGTATGTGTGACATATCCTACTTGTGCTTGGCTGTCATGTAGTGTGTCACTGGGCCCTGTGTGTTGTGCAGCAGACATTGTTTTGTCCAGTATTTGGATGCCTATGTGTGGCTGGTCAGTGTTTGAGTTCAGGGCCTTCCTTACATCCCTGTGCCTATACATGGGTGTCCTTGCTGTCTCCAGGAGTTGTTGCATTGGGGTGACCGTGGTTTGTGTTGACTGACTGTGTCAGCCATGTGTGCTGTGATGGGCTGTGTGTGTTCTCACATGTGTCTTGTCTTGCATGTGCATCACACATGCTTGATGGTTGTGTCACTGCCCTTCCATTTGTGGGCAACTCACTTTGGCTTTCCTATATGTTGTCCTCCATTACTGCTGGCATGTGGTGTGTGTATGTAGCTGTGAGTCAGGGTGGTGTGTGTGTGACTTGTCAGGTAGTGTGTGCAGTGAAGTGTTTGGTCCTCATCTGTGTGTGTGTACAATTTGTGCCTGGCCTCAGTGTTCTTGGCTTGTGTGTGATGTTGTTGTGGTGTGTGTGTTGGCTGGGGCCTGGGCTTCTGTGCTATGTGTTCCTTTGCAAAGGGTCCTGCTGTGGCTGTATATGCAGTTGTTGGGACGTGGGGCATGGTGCGGCTGTAGTTGTGTGGTTGTTGTGCAGGAGTGGCACTTGTGAGGCACATGTTGTGTCCTTTCAGGGAGGTAGCTGGTGTGTTGTGGATGGAGTTGTGGCTCTGTGCGATTTGTACGGTGCCCTTGGCATGCGCTGGACCTGTGCTCTGCATTGTGTGCATGGTTTCATGCACACTGACCGCGGCGGTGACGTGACCGGAACATTTGTTCATGAATGCGGTACATGGGTGGGCAGTATGTGGCGAGATGTTTTTGTGACAGGTGGGACATGTGTGTGTGCAGTGATGGCTATGTGCCTGGCCCCACAGGGGTGTGTGGTGTTCCCATGCGATGTTTTTCCACCCTCGAGCTGTATATTGTGTTACTTGCACTGTTGTGTCTGTACGTACCTGCGGAGGCGTCCGCGGCGGTGGATAACTTGCAGGTGGTGGATCATGTACAGCACCGGGAAGGCGTGTAGGGCAGGATCCATCGCGGTGTGTCCCGGGTGTTTCTTTTCTGTCTCCGCTGTGATGTCTCCGCCGTCTTTCGCTGTGCGGTTTCTCCGTCGCGGTGCACTGCCCTGTTTCCGGCATCGTGATATCTTCGGCCTACGGGACGTCATTCCGCACGGCGGTGTGTGGTGATTGGCTCACTCTGCCGCGGTGGCGGGCGCACTTTGATGGCGGTCGGCGTCGCACCGCAGCGGGCGGGAAATGTGCAATGTGTGGCCATCCTAATATGGCGGGCGTGAAGACCGCTGGCGGCGTGCGGTAAATGGGTGTTAAGGCCACCGTCGGCACCGCGGTCGTGTCTCCGCCCGCCATCGTAATAGGCCCCACAGTTTGGGGCCGATTACGATGGCAGTCGGACAAGCGCCTGACCGCCATCGTTGCGGAAACGGGACCAACCAACAGGTAGTCGGTGTTCCCTTCCGCCAAATTAGGATCCGACCGCCGTGGAGGTGGTTGGAAACATGCCTCTTTGTATTGAGGCTTGTGCTGCGGCCCGGAAAAGGGCCACATCACAAGCCCCAACACAAAGAGGCATGTTTTCAAACATCCCTGCACCCTGTGGCAGGCCCATGTGGAGGGCCACGGGGGACAGGGACCCTACTAGGTGCCCCAAGAAAGCCTTTCTGCTGGCCTTTTCACGGCGAAAAACCGATGTGAAATGGCTGGTAGAAAGGTGGATCGTAATCCCCACGGCGGTGCCAGAGAAGGGATCGCCTCCATTGTGGGAACTGGGATTGGAACAACCGCCTGACGGGCTCCTTGTGCCCGTTGGAAGCTGTAGGTCGGTCCCTGGGCCAATGCGGTCCAACCGACCACATCCTAATGACTGCGTTTAGAGATGTCAGTGGGACTGACACCGACGGCACGTCATCGCAATGGGCTCCTAAGTAAGTAAAACTTATATTAACACTAAAACGTAATTCTTATTAGACTTAGAAACTTAATTGTTATTAAACTTAAAAACATAAAATAGCAACTAAATATTTAAACACTCTCCAACTTCTATCTCTTTACATAGACTTCCTAAAAGAAAAAACTACGACTTGAAAAAGTGATAAACTGCCAGAAAATAACAACTATCATCATAACTTTATTTTGATCTATACATAGATCATAAAAGTGCATGTAAAGTCCTAAAAAGTACACAAATACCCCACATCTCCTACATAATACATTAGCAGCCCTAGCCCAGCACAAAGCACATTTAGACACAAACGATTTAAAAAAACAAATAAACCATTTATAAACCAATAAAATTTGATAAATTAGATAGAACACATTAAAATCAAAGAATGCTACCCTCTCTCCTAATCACTGGGGCAAGCCGAGGCAGATTGATTTTAATAGCTACCGATCTATAGTCAATCCCCTTCGCGTGATACATATAACCCTTGACCATGTAAAGTGTCAGTGAAATTGTGATTAAAAGAGGAGAGGTGCACAAATCATATAGGAAAGCTGCACGATATAAGGAAATGGCCTAAAGCAGCAATTCAACCTCACCCAGGGGTGGGTCCCAAAGAAGTGCAGTGCCCCTTGTCAGAGGTGGCTGTCATGACAAAAGGAATGGCCCAATTTGCCCCATTAGTTGACTTTCTGACATGCTCTAGCATAATTTGAGCAAACGCATTTAGACCGCCAAATCCAGGCTGCCTGGAGATACCTAGCAACCGTGTACACCACCAGCCTCGAGGTGTCAGTTCTTAGAATCCTAGTGACCACTAGATACCTCCTAGCACCCAGGGCCCTACACAGTGGCAATATCCATCTTTGCCTCTGGGAAGCATACGCTAGGCAAAAGAAAAAGAAGTGGGGTAAATCTTCAAGGGGGCCCTTACACACTGGTTATATTTCACATTTGCCCATTTCACACAGAAGGCCATAATCAATAGGGACTGATATCTAAATTGTAGAAACAGTTTCCTAGCTAACAGGGGAGTGATCTCATCAATCGTGTCCTTGTAGCTGGGTGTCAGCTCCAAACCATCAAGGGTCAGGGCACCTCTACTACTACCAATGAATTCTTAATATACATACTGCCAGTAGGCCGCTTTAATTACCAATTTGGAGTCAGGGGTGAGAGTCTCTGGTAATGCCCAAAAAGTTTTAAGTCCCAGCTTCCTAAATGCAGACTTGATGTATGCAAGCCATGGTATGGACTGAGTACCAGGCAGGGCTAGTAAATCTTTAAGGCCATCAAGGTGAGGTCAAAATTCTATGCCAGCAAGGGCGACAAGGCAGCATTGCAAACGAAACTGGATAAATACGCGAACGCACAAGAACAGGCCCAGACAGTCCGAACTCACTATCCAAGACATCATGGCAGCCATCAACAATGTCCGTACCTCCTTAGAATCAAGACTAGACACAGTAAACATAGACATTTCTCACGTCAGGGCCGATCTCCGAAATATGGACACCAGGGTTAAGGAAGTGGAGGAAACTACCAAAACATTATCCACCGATACAGTCAGCCTCAAACAACAAATACAGGTGCTTCAAACCAAACAGGACAGGATGGAGGCCCAGCTAGACAACTATAAAGGAAGGACGCGCCGAAATAATGTACGTATTCTTGGGGTGCCGGAATGTGTGGAAGAGCCAGAAACATACCTTTTTGTCGAAGACCTAATCACCAAACACCTGCAACCAAAAGGTCTATCAAACTATTTCTCGATCGAAAGAGCTCATCGAGTCCCAGGTGGAAGGCCAAGACCAGGGGCCCCTCCGAGTCCAATAGTTGCAAGAGTTTTTAACTTTCGAGATAGGTATGCTTTTCTGCAAACAGCCCGCATCCCCCCACCCACGAAATTCGAAAATAGCATGATCACCTTCTTCCCAGACTTCAAGTACAAAAACAACGCCGAAACTTCTTGGAAGTTAAAAAAGCACTCAGAGAAAGACATCAAATACGCAATGCTATTCCCGGCGAAATTACGTATTGAAGCGGACGGAAAAACATGGTTCTTCTCCACACCGGACGAAGCTTGGGACTGGCTCGATGGTTGGTGACAAGCTGGGAACTCAAGCAAAGAGGGACGCTCAAAACAGAAGTGGAATTGGACCAAACAATCCCAATATGCTCGTAACGACACAGATAAGGGCACTGCAGATTCGGATTCGGATTCAAAAGGATAAAGAGACTTTCAGGCAGTGAAATCACCTAATAAGCAACTAATGTATGAGTAAAACCACTCTGGAGCTCCTACCCGCCTTGAACTAACACACTCTGCTCTGTAGCGGGTAAGATAAGCTCGGACATTGCTTCTCCTGGTGCGCTGTGTCAAGACGGGAAGATATACACAAGCTGAAACCTACAAAGGGAAGATCGCTGTGAAGCTGATGAACAGAACATGTCAGTACTATCGTATTGAGTAGGGTATGTGTGGGATATGCGAGGGCGCAGCCTGGCCACAGGCCTCATTTCTCTTTTCTGGGCGGGGGGCGACAGGCACTCTGCGAAGTTGGGTAGGTCAAAGTCCATCAGCAGGACAGCAGGGAGGGGGGGATTGTTAGGGTTGGGGAGGGTTTGTTTTAAGTTTATCAGGTCACACAACAAACACTTTGATCTTATCAAAAGGTTCACACAGACACACACAAACACACGCACCTAAGCCGCTAGCGTGGGTCCTCTCAAAGACACACTCACAGGCATTATGCAGAACAACCCACGGACCCCGCCTACTCAAGAAGGCACCAGGCACGGCAGATAACGGTCGCTGCCAAAAACCCCTGCTAGAATAATGTCATTAAGACTCAAGGAAACCACACTCAAAATTCTTACATAGAATGTCAATGGACTCAGGGATAAGCTGAAAAGAGGGATAGTACTACAATATCTTAAGCGACTAGCCCCAGACATAGTTCTATTGCAAAAAACCCACCTAGTCGGCAATAACTGTAAGGCATTGAACAGATAGGGATACAAATTGGTGGTACATGCCGGCTTTATGTCTGTCTCCAGAGGGACGGGTATACTAATCCGTAAAAATCTTCCATTAATTCTACGCAGGGGGTGGGAAGACCAACAGGGTAGATTCGCTACCCAGAAGCAAGCTGGGAAGGGAGGACAAATAATATCATATCAGCATACCCCCCCCTGCGCTTCTTAAATCAGCGCTCATGGATCTAGGTAAACTGATCCTGGAGCTACAGCTCGGTACCCTCGTCCTGGGTGGAAACTTCAATATGACCCTCAATGACCATATTGACAGGCAAACACCTTGCATCCCAACCCGAAACACCACCTCTCTCAGAATTTCTCAGTGCTATGGGCCTAACAGATGTATGGCACTACTTTAATCCACAGTTACCTCAATTCACTTTTTTCTCAGGAGCACATAACAGCCAGTCCCGTATAGACTATATCCTGACGCATCAATAAACAATAGGAGAGAGAGGGAATTTTTGAAAGGAGCACTCTTGGTCCCCCAAATTATATAGTCCAAACAACAAAAGAGTGTGCCTTCTTAGGAGAAGAGCTAGCATGAAGGATCAAATTTGATTCTTTAGAAAGCCCTCACTCACCAACCTGGTTGGTGACATGCTTCATCATCGGGCCCCACCAGGAAGGTCGAGTACCTCCCCGGTGTGCTTCAACGCCAGAATTACTGCGGAGCAGGTTAAAGTGACAAGTGCAAGTGATTGTGAAGTGAATTAAAAGTGACTAGGTTGTATCCGAAAATAATTTTATTCGTCGGTCAGCCAGGCACAAATAAAAACAGAGTGAGTGGTATATGTGCTGAATAGATTGGCCACCTATGTCTCACTGTGTGTGGTCAACATGTTTCTGCCTCTATGATGCTACTAGCTAGGCATTCTTCAGGACCAAGGTGAAGACCCCGGCGGTATGAGCGCGCTAAGGCTCACCCTAACCAGGAGGTCGAATATGTGAAAAAAACAGGAAAAAATCTTTAAAAACCTGCTATTACTGCGGGATCCTTCTTAATTATTGGAACCCAGCAGATCTATGTAGGGTGATCAAAAATCACACCATGGGTCTCGGGAGGGGGGTGGTGGCTAGTTGGCACACCGCCGGCAAAGCCAGGCACCCGCTTGGTACCTGATCGAGCCCTCAAAACACCGGACCCCTCTATTTCAAAGAAAACGTGGGTTCAGTAAAATCACCACAAATAATATGGGAGGCCATCAAAACAGTGTTAAAGGGCCAAGCAGTAGCATGCCAAGTGGGGCACAACAGAGAACGGAAGGGAAAAATAGAGCAACTCGAAGACGAGGTCCAAGAAAGTGAGACAGAATGTACACAGACTCCCAATGAGGCCAACAAACACAAATTAAACATTAAACAACTCTAATATAAAGCCCTGGTGACAGAGGCCGCAAAAGCCAAATATATAGCAAACCAACATAAAATATACGAACTGGGAGATAGAGCAGGTAAACTGCTAGCTTGGCTAGAAAAACGGGAGAAAGCGGCGCGCTGGGTCCTCATGCTACAAATTAATGACACACATATCATCAGAGATCCATAAGAGATAGCAGAGGCTTTTACCAATCACTACGAAAGGCTATATACCCCGGTCGTTGAAACCACTGCAAAAGACTCGCAGCAATTGCTTTCAGATATCCCCCTGCTGACCTTGTCCCCCGACGATAGGGACTCGCTAGAGGGAGATCCTACAGAGGAAGAAATCCGCTCAGCAATCAGCAACATACAATCCCGGAAGGCGATGGGGCCCAACGGACTCCCAATCGAATTCCTCAAAGTTACTGCATCCCAGATTGCACCACACATACGCGACATGTTCCTCAAAAGTAACGAGAAGGGGGCCCTACCTGAAGACCAAACGCTGGCCTCTATAGTGGTTATACACAAGAAGGGGAAACCAGCCGAAAACTGTAACTCCTACCGACCGATCTCTTTAATAAATGTCGAGGCCAAAATCCTCTCTAAGATATTAGCCTCCTGACTAGCCCCCATCATCACTAAGATAGTACATGCGGACCAATCGGTCTTTATGCCCGGCCACAACACCCCTTAAATATCCATCGACTACATAACGTCCTGGGTAGGAAAAGCACAATAGCAGAAGATGCTGTAATATTATCGTTGGATGCCAAAATGGCATTTGACACAATTGAATGGCCCTACCTATTTGAGGTCCTGTACCGAATGGGATTCAGCCCCAAATTTCTTAAATGGGTTAAACTTCTCTACACAGACCTCTAGGGACAAGTCAGAGTGAACAACTACACCTCACAGGCATTCCCGCTGAAGAGCGGTACGAGACAGGGGTGCCCCCTATCGCACTGATCTTTTCCTTGATGCTGGAACCACTCGCAACTTGAGTCAGCAGCGATCGACTGCTTAGAGGCTTAAAATGGGCAGAGGGACACGAGGATAGAATATCCCTATATGCTGACGACATCCTGCTATACCTTGCGTCGCCTGCAAGATCAATAAATAGAGTCCTCCACATCTTTACGAATTTTGGCAAATATTCAGGCTACACCATTAACTGGTCCATATCAGTAATCTACACACTCCATGGACCAAATCCAAATCTGCCACCAGAATGTGTAGCCACAATCGCAGAGGAGGGTTTCCGATACCTCGGAATATATATAACCTCAGACCCGGTGCATTTTTACACCAAAAATCTAGCGGAATCCCTAATCAGATTGCAAAATGATGTGTGCCATTGGAGGACGCTACCCTTCTCCCTGCTAGGACAAGCGGCACTGTTTAAAATGCTGGCACTGCCGGGTTTTCTATATATCCTACAAAACAGCCCATTCAAGGTTCCCAATGCCTACTTTAAAAACATAGACAGTGAAATCAGAACACTACTCTGGGACGGTAAAACACCACGTATTGCCACACATAAATTAACAGGAAGCTGGTACGACGGTGGGATAGCACTTCCCAATGTAAGACTCTGTTATTGGGCATCCCAACTAGTTGTTATTAATCACTGGGTGTACTGTTCCCTGACAGAACCTGCATATCACATAGATAGACTCCAAATGGGGAAGGAAGGACACAACGGGGCCCTATATTCCAAATCTAAAAAAGACTGCTGCACCGGCCCTATGACCCTAACTGTGGACCTTTGGCACCAGGCAAACAAAACACTTGGATGGCACGGAATAATAACCCAAGTTACCCCACTATGGTCAGCACAGCGACTGGGTACGCTGAGCACGCAGCCGGGATTCTATAAGTGGGACACCATCAGAATTTACACCATTGGTGACCTGTGGAAAAGAGGGAAAATTCTCTGTTTCTCAGAATTGCAAAATTAATATGATTTGGCCCAACAGGATGTGTTTCGATATATGCAAATCCGACATGCACATATTGCACCCATCCCTGCACAAGGGGATGTACCGGAAGCGTCCCCGCTAGAAGATAGGCTTTTGTCCGAACCTATGACCAAGAAAGCTATATCCATGACCTGCCCAAAACTGTGTAATAACCTACCCGACCGACTCACATGACTCCGTGATCACTGGCAGGAAGCCATTGGGCCGCTTGAAGATAACGAGTGGCAAACAGCGTTAATGTACCCTCGTGAGGCAGCCATACCACTCAGACTCCGTCTTATCCAGCTCAAAATTTTACGTAGAGCCTACATAACCGGGGCCATGCTAACTAAACTAGGGCATAGGGAAAAGGCACGTTGTCTCCGACACTGCACGGAGGAAGCAACATTCCATCATGTGCTATGTAGCTGCCCCATCATATCACCATTCTGGAGAAAGGTCACACGACAAATGCAAAATGCAATGGAGAAAGAAATCATGCTAACACCCAAACTGGGACACCTCAATGTATGGGATGCTACAGACCTCACTAGTATAGAACAACAATGGGTCACACTGGGGTTCACATTGGCCAAACGTAATATAGCTATGCGATGGGGGGCTGAGAACCCACCAACAACGGGGGCTGGGCGAAAGACATGGACAAATGCATGATTGCAGAGAAAGAGGTTTTCAAAAGTAGAGGCTGCCCCAAAAAATGGGACAAAAAGTGGGGAAAATGGAACTCATACAGAAGAGAGATCTGCATCTCCTCATCTATCGAACTAGCAGGAGGGGGCAAAAATAGGAACCGACTACTGTAAGAAACTATATCCTAGCAATGCTGCTGTCACTGGTGTCTTTGCTATGTTGTGAACTGTTTCTTGTTTTTAACTGGAAAGCTATTATGACCTGTACTGCATTATTAATCAAAATCAATAAAAGGAATATAAAAAAAAAAATAATCTATGCCAGTACAATAAGGGTCTGAACTCAGCTTTCGAAGTGACTTTTCTAAGTGCTAGATCGTGATACAGTGGAACCAGCAGCGGACTCTTTGGGAGCACAAATAGCTGCCTAATAAAGTTATGCTCTGTATGTGAAAGAATGCAACAGTTGGCATGACCCCATATCTCCGTTCCATATAGTGCTGTGCCCAATGCCTTTATATTGTAGATCTCAATCACTGGGGCAGTTTTTGGGAAAGAGTTTTGTTGTATATCTTTAGCAGATGAGACAAATAGTGTATTAGCGTGCAATCAGCTTTATGGACCTGCATGGACCAATATAGGCTGGGTGTTAGCCTTAACCCTAGATAATCAAAATTGGATACCTGCTCAATTGGGTCCACGTTAACTACTAGTTTGCATTTATAATTTTTAGCTCCAACAGGTTTAAAGACCAGAATTTGTTTTCGCACTACTGAGTTCTTATCCCTGCTCATTGCAAAAAATATTGAAATCACCTAGCAGCTGCTGTAGGTTTTTAATGATTTGGAAACCAAGAGAGTGTCGTCCACAAAAAGAAAAGCAGGCACTCTCCTGTCCCCCATCCTTGGGGCATCACAGCCATCCCTGTCTAGGCTTCTCACATCATTATTAAGGAAGAGAGAAACAGAATGGGTGCCAATGCACATCCCTGCCTAACTCCGTGTCTGATGCTTATTGGTTGGGTGACCTCCCCTTTTCCCCCAATCTAACCCTGGCATAATTCTCTTCATGTAGCCATACCAAAATTGTCAGTAGGTTCGACGGAATACCCATCCTATCCAGTGTTGTCCATAGCAAGGCCCTTGGAACCAGATCAAAGGCTGCACATAGGTAAACAAAGGTGACAAAAAGGAGCCCCTTGTTTACCTCCACAGACTTCCAAAAAAGGCAGTTGAAGCGGAAAACTTGTTCTACTGTGCTAATTCTACCCCGATCCAGTGTTGTCCATAGCAAGGCCCTTGGAACCAGATCAAAGGCTGCACATAGGTTGACAAAGGTGACAAAAAGGCGCCCCTTGTGTACCGACACGGCCTTCCAAAAAAGGCAGTTGAAGCGGAAAACCTGGTTTACTTTGCTAATTCTACTCCGATCCAATCTGAGAGGTGTTTCAGGATTTGTATACAGAAAGTCTTCTGGGAAGTGACAATTAGGCTAATTGGCCTGTAGTTACTAGGGATGCTACACTGACCCTTCTTGGAAATTGGGATGATTTCCGCCGAGCACCATGACACAGGAATCTGCATACCTTTTAGGATGGCATTTGAAAGATGGTTCATGTAGGGGCCCCGGACACCCAAATGTAATTTGAAAAGCTCATTTGGGAATTGATCAGGTCCTGGTGCTTTGCCTAATAATGCAGAGTTAATGACCTCCTCGGTTTCCAGCAGGGTTACCTCTATACTATCTGTATCCTTGAGTTGTACCGCTAACACGGGGTCCACATCGACCCACGCTGCCTCATCAATAGAGGAGTATAATTTACTAAAATGAGATACCCAGTCCTGAGGTTGAACAAAGTACTCCACAGATCTTTCGCCACCATTGGATCTCAGCACCAGGTTGGCCCAAAATTTAATGTAGTCTTTAATAGACAGTGCATGGGACAGCTCATCCCAGACAGAGTTCTCCTATTCTGTCTTAGCCTTTTCCAGTTCGCTCTTATTGATTGCCCTGCATATCACAGGTTGTGTCCTGTCCCTGGTCATGCCAGCTACCAATTATTGAGTTTTGGCTACCCTACATGCCTTAGTTTACCAAGGAGATTCCTTCTGGCTCTTAGACGGGTGCTTAATGTCTTGTGCCAAAGTCTCACATATATTGTCAAAGAGAGAATAATTGGATGTGGCCAAAACCAACCCTCTCTCCTCTAGGGCAAGGTTGTTCAATAACTCTACCTGTCTCTTAGCCATGTTATTCACCACCTCTACAGCTTCTGGGTGCTTTTCAACCCAACCCCATTTGATAGCCTTTCCATTATTAGAGAGTTCAACACCTCATCTTTGACTATGGGCCTGAGTAAGCGGGGTGTTGGCAAGTGCTCCCAATAAGGTCGGACGAAGAGCATTATGATCGCTGTCCACCCTTTCCAGGACCTCCATGTCCTGAACATACAAGCAGTTCTTTAGGCCAACTAAGAAATAATCAATACGGCTGTGTTCCCTGGTCTACTGAAAGTATGTTTGCCTTCAGTGTCAGATGCAGTCTGCCCATTTGTGGCTCTCAGATCAAAATTTAGGCTTAATGCAAAAATCTGGGCTGCCCTCAGGGACCATTTAATGGGGGAGATCAATAGAAGGGATTCCCCAGTCATCATCCAACTCAGCCGAGAGATCAGGATCCATTGAAATGAGGGGTTCAAAAGTGGCATTTAGGTCACCTGCTATTATAACCTCCCCTCCATCCCTAAACTCAATCAGAAAATCCTCTAGAATGCTGTTCATCTGGGTCACCTCTTTCCTCCCGACACCCCGATTGTAAACATTAATCATCTCCAGGGAATTGCCACAGTTAAAACCTATTCTAATGGTCAACATATCCAAGGAATCAACAGGTAGAATCTTGATTCAACATTATAGGTCTGTCCGCACCCATATTGCCAAGCCTTCCGATGGCCTCCCTCTAGAGGATTGAAGTGCAGGGGTGTTAAAGGAGGTGTACCCATTCCTAACTGTAGGCAGCATACTCCATGTCTCTTGGAAGAGACAGATATCATAATCCTCTATAAACTGGCCCCAGTCAGCGTCCCCTCATTTGGAGCCTATCCCTGCTACTTTCCAGGACAAACTTTTTATTGATTCCTTGGCGTGCTCCACGGGAATTACCTGGCTACGCATGCAGGGTCCCCTCCTGCAAGTTCTTCCCATCATACCAGGAGACATCACATGCCCATCTGCCACACTATATCCCCTGGGAGTGGGAATTGTTAAATTGAATGTATCATGCTGTGTTCACACTACCTTAAGACTCAAACCTCCCAGGAGCTCTTCCTCGCAGACTCCAGGCCTAGTCGCAGGGCTGTTCACTGGGCTAATTCCTGTGGGAGTTGTATTCAGTCAATCAATGTCTCCCAAACCACGGGATCCAGCATTCTTGTGTAGGTCACTTCTAGAGGCATGCTGTATGCCATAATCACCCCTATACCCAATCTGGATCTGGGTGGCGGCATTACAGATCCTGCAGGCATCCATAGACAATAACCCTTCAACCAGACCACATTTCCTCAAAACTACCCTTACCACGTCATCAGTCTGTCCAGAGGTCTCAATACTCTCTACTCTTAGTATGTCACTCCTAATAATTAAACAGCACCCCTTCATGTGCCTAAGCCAATAGATGACTTTATTGGCCAAGGAATCCTGATCTTCCTGGCACCTTGGGGCTAACTTTGGAACATAAACCAGGAAAAACTTGGCCTCATCAGTAATAGGTCATTGTGGTCTCATGACCTCTAGATCTCTTCTGTACTGAATGTGAGGATTTCATGGATGGGGCGGGAAATATGCCTGTTTGGGTCGATGCATGAACCCATAGTTGCTAGGGACCTATTTGAGGTAGAGGGTCCACCCAGGCCTGGACCGAGGATATAGATTGGGGATCTGAGGGGGGAATATATCTTTCTTGGGCAGGAACGCATATTGACTGAGGGCTCTGGGCCTCCCTGGGGCAGGGCAGACATGGCAATTGTTTTATCCCCCTCTGGTGGTTTAATCCCATCAATTGTGCCTTCTAGGGTTTTTATGGTCTATTTCAGAGCCCTGACCTCATCCCTAAGCTCCTCAATCACCTCCATTAATCTTGTTATATCTGCAGAAACCACAGGTAATTCAGCAGCAATAGCCCACCTCTTTAGCATTTGTGCTACTATCTTGCGGGTTTCGAACAGTGAATCTATTTTCACAAATAACATCTGGGTTCACTACCCTCACTGCATTGTCCCCTGTTTGCTGGTCAGAGTCACTAGAAGGATAATATGAGTCCAAAGGAGAATCATCAGACGGTGGGGAGAGAGACTTTCTCCTTGTAAACATCTCTGGGATGTTCTTCTTGGATCTCTTTTTCAATGCTTGGCATTCCTAGGATTTGGACAAGGCAGCAGAGTTCCGGTCAGCTAGGAAATTTACTATCTCTTCCACTTCTTCTAAAATGTCATAAATCCTGTCCATAACGCAATTCTCACCTGCTGAACTGGGTCCTTTTTGGTAGTGGGTGGGCCAGGGGCTATATCCAGGACCTTCTGTTTCCCAAAAGCTGCTCGGGCAAGAGTATACACGATATGCACAGATTTAGTGAGTCAAATACACTCCCCCAATGAATAAGACAAGGAGCACACAGTACCTGTAAACAAGATGTTCGAGGGGTAGCCCAGCCTCGTCCAGCCGCGGATGGGCGCAGATGGCTGCCCGCCCTTGGCCCAGACTTGCCCCATGGGACTTGAGTGCTTAAATGCGCTAGTCCCAGGACACAGGTGTGGGCAACGGTGTGGGGCTCCTCCTAGCCCCGTGTGGTCTTGGGACAGGTAGTCCCTCCAAGAGCCAGGAATGCTTTGGCTCCCCTGTGCTGTGGGACTCGAAGAGTGCTTAAATGCGCTAGTCCAAAGGACACAGGTGCGGGGCTCTTCATAGCCCCGTGCATTCTTGGGTCAGGAATGCATTGCCCCCCACAACTATCAAAAACCAGCAGAAAGATATAAGAAAGTAAGTATACATAAATTGATGAAAAACTATAAACTCACCCAAATAGCAAACAAATATAAACCTAACGACCTCAACCTATACAAACTACCAACAAAGTAACATTTAAAATAAAGCGTACATTTTTTTCATCCAACAGAAAAGAACGCACCTGCTTCACATTAGAAGACCCCAAAAGAAAGCTGCAAAACCATGTGAAATATCTAAACAGAACATACATGTAAGTATACAAAATATAAGTAGTTGCATATTTTTAAGATGTAAATAACACATGCACAAACTTTAAAATATTACATATACGTATACTAATACACTACCTTCAGATAAAATGACAGAGGCTGCAAAGTATATCACTTCGCAGAAAGGAAAGAATTTACTAAATCACCTGGGCTACAGCTACAGCCAAGAAAGTGCATCATCAGAAAATAGAAACTGTAAATGTGGTGAATATTATTCTAATGCATGCTATGGGAGGGCAACTACAAAAGATTATATTCATGTAAGAGAGAACAACTACCCCAAAACGTGACAGAAATAGAAGCAAGGGAGATATTGCAGGATACATGAGAGGCAAGAACTAGCTCCCAGGAACCTACAACCAAAATCCTTAAATATATACTACCTAAAGTCCAAGAACACATAACAGGCCAACTACCACCTATACCCACTTTAAAATGTTTAATTGCACAAACTAAAACAGTGACAAGAGATAACCCACCAGCCTCTAGAAGATACCAAGACCTACACATATCTGAACATTTAACAGTTACATAGAATGAGGAACCTTTCCTTTTACCTGGCAACCTAAAAAAAAGTTAGTAAAACTTTGACAATGTCAAATAGGAATGATGGATGGGACCCATCAAAATGAGTCCCAACTATTCACTCAGATATACACCATACATGGTGAAAATCATAACAACAAAAACCCTTTATGAAGTCCTACTACCAAATACACATTAAGCACTTACTACGACCTCTTAAACTATACAAAACAAACACCTACTACCCCTAAAAAATAATCATAGACTTTGAGCAAGCCATGATTCAAACCATTCTTAAAATGTACCCCACACAGCCATACAAGCCTGTTGCTATCATTTCAATCAAAGTATATGGAGACACCTCCAAAAATCTGATCTACGTTGCCGATTACGATGCTGCGGGAAAAGGCTCCGACCGTTGGTTGGAGCCTTTCTGACAGCATCGTAATGTGCTGGTCTGATTCCTTTCTGCCCAACTCATTACAATAGAGGCCGTCGGAAAGGAATCCGACCAGTCATTCCGACTGGCTTCCGACGAGCCCGTCTGCTAGTCGGAATGCTGTCAGTAATCCCAAAGGTGGCTCTATCCTCCTGAGGGATTACGATGTCGGATTTCGGCAGCCCTTCTGTGCCGGCCTTTCCGACACAGAAAGGCTGTTGGAAGTCGACTATGGTGCCCCCCTGTTGATCCCTGCACCCCGTGGCAGGCACCTCAGGGATGAACTGCACCTACTATTTTACAATGGGAGCATGTATTGCAGCTGGAATACATGCTCCCATTGTAAAGTATAGGACTGCAACCGAACAGTGTTCGGTCGCATCCTAATCAGTCGGTCAGAACCGCTGACCGACTATCAGTCGGTCCCATGACCAAGACGATGTCAGGTGGAGGAAACTCCACCGACATCGTAATAGGGCCCATAGTGTAGAATATTCTACAAACAGCCAATTTTCCTTTGAAATTAAAACAATTATAGCACTAGCCTGTGTCCCTATCACAGAGGTAGCCAACCACTACAATTTACTAATAGAAAGCCCTTTCTACCAACAAAATTAAGGCAAACTTAGTGCCCTAATGGACTATTTTGAAGACAGTTTGGTTGGCAGACTGCAGCGCTCCGGAATCACAGACACAAACACAAATTCCAAATACCATGGTGGAATATCTATGACAGCACCTTGGCACAGGAAGCCAAGACAAACAATGCAATGGAAGGATAGCACAATGGCTTCCAATCCACACCAGGCAGAACCTAACCTACACTATACAAATTTAAAGAAGCATTACAAAAATGTGAAAGGTACCAAGAACTACGAATGGAGCAATCTGTTAGCCAATCTGGGCGTAAACTTAGGAAACTAACCAAAAGAATGTATGGCATGCTACAATTTAAGGTCAAACCCTTCATTAATAACAAAGGAGTAGATTACTTAGAAACTGCAGCCAAACACATATTATAAAAGAATGTATGACATGCTACAATTTAAGGGCAAACCCTTCATTAATAACAAAGGAGTAGATTACTTAGAAACTGCAGCCAAATACATATTATAAAATAAATAGTAACCTACCAAAGTCCTAAAAATTATGACAAATTCTAAACCAGCATACCAAATCTTTTTATCTGAAATAATAAATATATTTTATTACATCAGCCAACAAATTAATTAAAATTTCAATGTTAATGAAGACTGATATAACAAAATTATATATAAACTCTTTTTTCAAAATTTAACCGTCACCAACCAAGAAAGTTAAAAGCCAACTCAATCCATCTCATAAATTAATTACAACACATAATCCAAACAATTCCACATAACAATCACATAATTTCTTACATAAACAACATAATATCACATTTCCCATCTAAAAGAAATGTAATAAATAAAGCTTACTGTTCTGTAGCTGCAGATCTTTCACTGTATCCACAAAATAAAATAAAAGTCCACCAAAAATGGAAAAATATTGTCCTAAAAGCCGCCCAAAAATTAAAATAAAAGAAATCCAATGGAAATTCCTCAACACAATCCAAATTATCTGGGATCCATAAAAACCTGAAAAAATGCAAAAAAGAAACACTCAAGGAAACCTGTAAAAAAAGGAATTCAGAGTAAAAAGCATTAGTTTATTACAAATCAAAACTTATTTCCTGTAAAAAAAAACATAAATTCCCAATGCCCATAAGACACGTTCATAGACAAAAACCTGTAAAGTAAATTTAAAGACTCACCCACAAAACACATTACATTCCCAAAAATGCATAAACATAACAGGTAATCATCAAAATATAACTAAAATAACACCATTTAACATAACATAGTGATATATTACTAAAATAGTGTATGAAAACCCCAAACTACAAACTAGTGACAACCACTAAGACATCTAAACATACAGAAAATCCACAAAGAAAACAATAGCTAACTTCTAGACCTCACTCTAAACCCCTCCTACCTTTAAAACCCTTAAAAGAAATCCTTAAATATGACTTACCTGTTCCGTCGAACAGCAGCACCTTACCGCGACCTGGTTCCAGGGAAATTGACTAAAAATAACACAAATAGATTACAAAACAGAAGGTAGTGGTAAAAAAATGGCTGCTAAATGAAGACTATCTCCCCATAAAAATGAATGGGAAATATTGTAAAAATGTTGAATAAATGTATATAAAAATGTAAAAATTATTAAACATATCAAAAAATGTTGTGCTAAAAATGAAACAATTGGAAAGTATAAATTAAATAATAGTATAAAATATATATAATTATTCAATATATACTGAAGAAACATATGTTAAAATAATGCTAAAAATATTTATATAAAACAATTTAAGTAACATTAAAAATCTGTAAAACAGTTGAAATTAAAAGCTGGAAATGCACAACATACAATAGTAATTAAATATAATTGACATTTTTTGATATTAAAAATAATATTTTTTTATTTACTTATCTTTATATATTTATATATATACATATATGTGTTAATTTTAAGTTGAATTATGTATGATTAACATTTTTTAAATATGGCATAAATAAACTTTGTTACAAAAAATACACTAACAATGTAATTATTATATTTTTAATCACACTCCAACCTAAATCATTTCGACACTAAAGGGGTAATATCTACTATTCCCACTACAATTCTAACCAATTTGGGGAAGGTGTTGGACACTAAAAGGGTGACATTTATTATTTCCACTCTAACCTGCCATATTGGGGGAAGGTGTTGAACACTTAAGGGGTGACATTTACTATTCCCACAACAATCTAAACCAATGTGAGGAAGGTGTTTGACACTAAAGGAGTGACATTTACTAGTCCCCCCCAATCTAACCATATTTGTGAAATGTGTTGGACACTAAAAGGGTGATTTCTACTATTCCCACTCCAATCTAAACCAATTTGTGGAAGGTGTTGGATACTAAAGGGGTGGCATTTACTACTCCCCCTCCAATCTAACCATATTTGTGATAGGTGTTGGACAATAAAGGGGTAACATTTACTATTCCCACTACATTCTAAACCAATTTTGGGAATGTGTTGGACACTAAAGGGGTGACATTTACTATTCCGCCTCCAATCTAAACAACAATGGGGGAAAGTGTTGACAATAAAGAGTTGACATTTAATATGCCTACTCCATCTAAACTATTTGAAGAAGGTTCTGGATGTGGTGAAATTTACTATATCTATTTAAAATATAGCATTTTACACAAGGTAATACAAATTAAACAGTTTAAATACAAAATCAATACTCCATACTCACACACAATTTTTTTACTATAAAATTAAAGGAACTTTACTCTAAAAACACACTAACCAAAACGGCAAACCTATATGTACTTATTTAAATATTAAAAAACAATTAATTAATATAATATTTCATATATTTTTGAAAATATTTACTACAATTCCTAAATTTGAAAGCGTAAAATGTTAAAATAAATCCAACCCCAAAAATTAAAAATCATAAAATAAAACATTATTTAAATAATTTTATATTAAAAAATTACAATATTTGTCCCCGCTATTTTGGCCAAACACCCAAAAGATACCTAACAATGACCTAGAAATCTGTGAATGGCACAGTGTTGGAGAGGTGGGCCAGGGAGACATCACATTGTGCTAGACAGATTCACTGAATACCAGGAGTTACAGTTTAATCCATAGGAGTGAGTACTTATTGAAGAATTGACGTCATTTGGTTGGGGCGTGGGGGCTAAAGGACACTACTGTGCTTGTGAATTGAACCCATTCTGATGAGAGGCCCATTTAGCCACTAGTGATGCACACCATCAGATATTCATGGCCAGATATACTACTGAAACTTTTCTTGCATAGACATACATAGATTAAGCTATCATATTTAATATTTTAAAGTGTTGTCTTCAAATGAACGTGCCAAATTTATATTGCCATAACCTTGGTTGCTAGACATACTGAAATATTCTATGTAATGTTATTTGAGATGTCATGAGTGAAGTCATTAGTGATGTCACTGACCATGTCATGTGTGATGTAATATGTGAGGTCATAAGCAGTACATTGCACGGGCGTAAGTTATAGTTAGCTCAGGTTTTGTACGAGTGAAATCTGAGCCTAACTATAATGTCCCTGTAACCTTTGGTTTTTTTCAGTGAATATAGATATTCGCTGAAAAAAAACAAAGGTTACAGGGACATTATAGTTAGGAAATAGAATTTTTTTTAAACCTTAGAAATTCACTGAAAAAAAACCAAAGGTCACAGAGACCTTATAGTTAGGCTCAGATTTCACTCATACAAAACCAGTGAAATTCAACAGTTAGAGTTACCTGAGCTAACCATACCATATGGGTTGTTGGTTGACTGTGGTGTGAGCCCTGGTCAAGCAACAGCCGCAATCCCCGGCAGGGTGAACCATAAAAAGCCACAAAATTAACCTACGGTTAACACTGGGTACCTTGGCACAATAAGAAGTCAGGCTTAACTTAAAGGAAATGTGTACCTTATTTATGCAGCACACATAAAACAATAAGGTAAAGACATAACACAAGAAAAATCACCCACACCAGTTTAGAAAAATAGAGTACATTTTAATAAATGTTTTAAAACAAAAACAACAAAAATCTTATCAGTAGAACTGGAGTTATAAACTTTTTTTTGAAAGATTTTACAAAAACTAGCACCAAAAAAAGATTAAAGATCCAAACGCGGTCTACATCATCTCAACAATGGTTCCCTACAGGGATTGATCCACACTGGCTGTTACAACTCAATAATAGAGATTACTTCACTATTGAAGAACACAAATGTTTGTATAAATCATGCAAATTTAATTTGCTTTAATTTTTTGTAGAATTGCCACACCATTACCATTAATAAACCAACATTGAAGAAAAACAAAAAATCGCAGACAGGTTCGGCATCAACGAGCACCATGCTGGGAGATTACATCTCCACAGGTAGGAGCGAGGGGTTGATAATTATGTACTGACCCCGGTGGGTCTTATTTTCCCAGACCAATTCACTGTACCTCTTCAGTTGCAGTATGAGTTCTTGAATATGGCACGACAATTTTCATTCTTTAAGAAATCGGCTCAGAAAATTACTTCCTCCTGTGTGTCTTTTAGCCTTTTCCAAGTTCCTCTATATTTCACCTGGTGTAGCCTTTTTGCAGTGACAGGCAAACACAGATGTGGGTTGGACTTGGTCTCTTTCTTCCTAAGCACCCCAGACAACTAAACCTGTTGCGTGAAATAAAGCTTTCATGTAAATAGCACCAGGTGGTAAAGCCTATATCTATGCAAACTGATTTCGCATGTTCCTCCCACCATTGGATGTAAGTCAATCTGATTACATGCACATGTATGAAGTCCTTTTGCAAAGATTTGTTCTGGTAAAGATTGTTCGGAGAAAGTAAAGTTCAGCGGGGCAAGGCTGCAGGCAATGCCCGAGGAGTCGGGGAGCTGCTAGATGAATTCGCAGTGAAGATTTCTATGCTTGGACTTAGTCACCTTTTTGAAAGTCAAACATCTCTTGCGGGACGAGGCAGGAGAATGCAGCTGAAAACAATTCCAGGAGCTCGGATCCCCTTTTGGTGAAGGACTGCTGAACAGGATTTGTTGCTATGGAAAAAAACGTAGAGGGAGCAGCCACAAAGTCAGGTCGACCGACAATGCACCTTGGACGGATCTCAGTCTTCCCTCGGTTCTCCGAGCAGTTTTAGCTAAATATTTTCAGTCGTCAGTTTTGGATTTTGGCTATCTGGGCACCTTTAGCACCGCAACCAAGGCCCCAGGACCAGTGGGGAATCACTTGGGTGTTCCAGACTCACGCTGACTGGGTGCAGGTTCAAGATGGTGAGAGCCTTTTATTTCACTCTCGCTCTGAACAGGAGGCCAGAAAACTAACCCTTGGAGTCCCTCTGGTAGTCCATGGTTCTGGTGAAGAAGCAGGGCTTCAACAGTAGGGCTGACCTCTGAGGGTTCAAGGCAGGTTCTAGGCAGCAAAGTAGTCCTTCCAGGTGCTGTAACGCAGTGTTATCAAGTACATAGCAGGCCACAGAAGCAGGCAGTCCTCTGAGAGTCCTTCCGCATGTCCAGAAAGTGAACTGAAGAGTGGGTCTGGGGGCCCCATTTTTATACCTGGTGCTTTCTTTGAAGTTGGGAGAAGCTTCTAGAGGTTTCTCTTTGAAGTACCTGGAATGTCCTGACTCACCTGCATTGGCTCCAATCTGGCTGAAGTGATAATGTGGAGGTGACAAGCCCTTTGTGTGAAGGCAGAGCACAGCCTATTCAGTTGCAGGTGGGGCTGTGCCCATCTTTGCCTCCCCATTCTGCCAGTAGATGGCCCATTCAGACACACCTAATCCCGCTATTCAGTGACTGTCTGGAATGAATTCACAAAGTATAACTGTCAGTTGCATCCAGTCATGTGACATAAGGCAGGTAGCAGGCACCAAAAGGCTATGGGCAGGACATTGGCTAGTTTCTTAAAGTGGAATTTTCAAAATTGTTATTTAAAATCTGACTTTAACATTAAAGAGGATTTTTCATTACAATTTCATACATTCCAAACACGAAATGCTGATCTGTCACCAATAAAACGTTAGCACTTATTAAATGTGATAATAAGGCAACCCAGTGTTATCCTATGGGACAGTTAGGCCTCACGGAAGTGAAAAACTAATTTGGGGATTTTTCACTACCAGGACATGTAAAACTTAAAAGTACATGTCCAGCCTTTTAATTACAATGCACCCTGCTGTTTAAGGCTTGGCAAGGGGATTATAATGCCAAGTCAAATTGGCAGTTTAAAACTACATTCAGGCTGCAATGGCAGGACTGGGATATGTTTTAAGGCGCTACTTAAGTGGGTTGCACAATAAGTGGTGCAGGCCCACTATAGCATTTAATTTACAGGCCCTGAGAATATGGTATACCACTCTACAAGGGACTTATAAGTTAAGTAAATATGCCAATCAGAAGTAAACCAATTTAAACATGTTTAGGGAAGTGAACACAAACACGTTAGCACTGGTTAGCAGTGATAAAGTACACAGAGTCCTAAGGCCAACAAAAACGAAGCAGAAAATTGAGGTAACTAGGCAGAAAGTTTGGGACCACCCTAAGACTGACAGATCTAACAAATGGCTTGCGTCACTTTGCATGCAAACCCTTATACAACCCACTTCCTTAGGGAGTCTGAAGTTGCACTCGAGGTGCAACACTTAATGGCTAATTCAACATGTCCACAAAAGCTACCTGTTTTAGGTTCTACAATTCTTCATTATATCCGTTCTGTAACTAGAGATCTCATGGAAGTGCCTTGGTGATATCAAGGCAGGACTATGTGAATGTGTGCTTTTAATAGCTCTTTACTCAATGCATAAATGTGTTTTTTCTGTTTGGCACCAAAGCATGTAGCAAACCTGTGCCCAAATATATTGACACAATGCAAAAGATACCTCCTGAATAGTGTGGTGAAATCTCCAGCACAAACTTTAGCCATTGTAGTCCTAGCTTTTTTCAGAAACACAACGCCATCACTTCATAAAAAAATATTGTGGTAGTTGACGCGACATCAGACACTTTTTAAAACCACCACACTGACATCAAAGGAAGTGAAATTTCGAGAATGTTGACTCTGATGATACCTCATGAAGCAACATTAAACAACGTATGTCAGCTCAGTCTAGCTCAGTCTAGACACATTATTGCTGATTACACCTATGTTTCGATTTTGGCAGTCTTACCTCTGTACTGCCACTGTCGTGGTCGCAAGAAGACAGCCAGCTCAGCGACTTCCCGCCTGTCGTATTATGATGTCACAGCTGGCCCCATGGCAGTGTTGCTGATGGTGGTGAGTGTTTTTTTTTTTCCCAACACATTTTATTGTTAACAGGCAAAATGAGCCCAGGAAGTTCCGGGGCGATACATCATATACATAGTATGGCATTGGTAAAGATGTCAACTTTTTACAATAGATTTGTCGAGAACATGAGGATACATAGTACTGAATCAATTGAAAGTAAACATTATAAACAAAGAACAGGAGTGTCACATCATTCATGTAAACAATATTAAAGAATGTCTCCAATCGCGAGAGATTAGTATATGTATGATTGGTCACATTGTGCGTACCCAACATTGAAACTTCATGACGAATCATCGGTATAGTGAGCCGGGGGGGACAGGTTCAAGATATAGACCACGATAGTCGGCCCATCGCTTCCATATTTTCGGATGTTTCTGAGGACATCCGCGTGCCTTAAAAATCGGAATTTCTAGCCCCATGGAGAAATTGAGGCCTCGCTTCCATGCCCTAACTGAGGGCGGGGTTCCAAGCCATGGCAATGTCGCGCTTAGCTAGGGTAAGCCCCAAAAGCAGCACGTGCCTTTTGTAACTATTACCTCCGATCTTACGGTAATGCGAAGCATGGTTAAACGCGGTGACCGTGGAATATCCAACCCCAGAACCTCGGAGAGGCAGGCCAGTACCCCACGTCAGAAACGCGACAGGGCGGTGCAGTCTCATATCATGTGGAGGAAGGTGCCCTCCGCCGACCCGCAGCGCAGGCACATGGGAGATGCGATTATCCCAGCGCGCCAAAGCCTGCAGCGGGTAAAGTACACCCTGTGGAGGTATTTGAATTGTATAAGTTGAAGGCGTACCGCAATGGCAGGGCCGCGCGGGGATTCAAGCGCCTCCACCCAGTCATCCTCGTCTAGTGGACCCAGGTCTTCCTGCCAAGCCTCCCTGGCCTTGTGAAGTGTGTTGTGACTATTGGTGACCAAGGTGCGGTAAAGTGCTGTGATTTTGTGTGCACCCATCTCGCCCATGAACACCTTGGCTTCAATGGGGTTAAAGTCGGGGATGGTGTCCTATCGCGCAAGGCAAGGGGAGAATGCGTGTCGAAATTGTAGATATTTGTAAAATTGGGAGCGGGGCATTTAAAAGTCGGATTGCAGTTGTTGGAATGACTTAAGGGTCTGGCCTTGAAGGACATCGCCAATCATTGAGATTCCAATAGCGTCCCAACCCACGGACCCCGAAAGTTTAGGCAGTTGCGGTATGAGGCCATTACGCCAGAGGGGAGTCTCTTTAGTAAGTCTGCTCCACCACCCAATGCTGCGCAGGGCCTGCCACCAGATCACAAAGACGGTCCAGGTTGCGGGCGGTAACGGCTTGAGTGTCTCGTTAGAGTGTAGAATCATGAGTAGAGATTTAGAGTCCATTAGCCAACGCTCGAGCGCATAAGCAGGGTCGCGTCGGTCGCCGTACCACCAATCGTTCAAGATGAGGAGGTGGGATGCTGCATGATTGGTCTGAATATCCGGGGTCGCGAGACCCCCACAGTATGTGGACTGGAAGCACGTTCGTAGGGCGACGCGCACGGAGCACCCCCCCAGAGGAATTGACTGAGATCTGAGTTTAATTGCCGAATCCATGTTTGCAGTATTGGGTAGGGATAGTTTTGGAGTTGGTAGAGTAAATAAGGTAGCGAGACCATTTTAAAAATGGCTGATCTGCCAAGTAGCGTCAGGGGGAAATGTGACCAGGAGCTCACCTGTTGTCTAATCTGAGGCAGCAGAGGGGCCAGATTTTTAGTCCCGGAGCCAGGTTGAGATGATGACAAGAACACCCCAAGGTATTTAAAACCATCAGGCACCACCGTTACCTGTTGCGTCCAGGTACCAAGTTGATTGCTCCCGCACAAAGGCTTGCGAGCGTTCATATAGAGGCCGGAGTTTTGACCAAATATTTCCATTATTCGAAGCAGGAGTGGGCCTGATCTATTTGGGCGTGTGAAAAAGAATAGCACATCGTCAGCGTATAGCGCTATACGGTCGGACACCTCACGCGACCACTCGAAACCATAAACTTGGGCGTTGATTCGCACCCATGCCGCGAGTGGTTCCATGGCGAGTGCGAACAGATAGGGAGATAGAGGGCAACCCTGTCTAGTACCTCTCTTGATGTGGAGCGGCCGTGAGATTGAGTCGACGATCCGCACCGAGGCAGTGATGTCTGTGTATAAGAGGCGAATGTACTTAAGGAGTCTAGGGCCAATGTTTAAGCGGTCCAGAAGAGCAAACAGATAGGTCCAACTAAGGGAGTCAAAGGCCTTATCCATATCGGCGAGAAGGAGCGCAGCTGGCTCATTCAGCCGATCTACGGAGGCAATCGCGTTGTGTGCGCGACGAATATTGTGCCGAGTGGCACGGTTGGGCATAAAGCCCGCCTGATCAGGATGGACTAGTGTGGTGATGGGCGGGACAATGCGGTTGGCAATAATTTTGGCGAATAGTTTGGCCTCCACATTAAGTAGAGAGATCGGTCTATATAAAGCATGTAACTCTGGGGGTCGGCCTGGCTTTGGAAAGACCACTATCTCGGCGTGACGCCAGTCTGCCGGGAGGCGGCCATCGTCGACCGCAGGATGAAGAGCCGCTAAATAATGTGTTGATATTTGGGGGGAGTATTTCTTGTAGAACTGACACGGAAATCCATTTGGGCCCGGTGCTTTACCCATACGCATACCCTCAAGGGCACTCTGGACCTCCTCCGTGGTGATCGGGGCATCCAGGTCGTCTCGCACAGAATCTGGCAGAGACTGCGGGGGCAGATCGGCCAAGAATTGGTCAATAGTGGCCGCAGGGAGAGTCTCCCGCGGGGCTTATAGGTCGGTGTAATAATCAGCAAAGCTGGTAGCGATGTGAGCAGGGTCTGTAAGGACCTCGCCCGTCGGTCCCCGGATTTCGGGAAGGGTCACAGGTCAGAGCGTCTGCTGGCACAGGCGGTGCAAAAGGGCGCTAGATTTGTCCCCCCACTTGTAGATGCCGCTACGCGTGGCAAGCCAGTACAGTTTGGCTTCGTCTAGTAGGTCACTGACGTATAATTGTTGCACAAGGGGGAGTTAAAAAATTTTAAAAATAATAAAACCCCTTACCTTGCGAGCGCAAGGCAAGTGGTTTTATTTATTTTTTTCTTTTATTTTACCTATCCCGTCATCTATTGACTTCCCCCAACCCCACCCCACTGCTCCACCGCTCTTACCTCTGCCGGCCTTGCCTGATGTATTCATAAAGAGAACCTCCAACAATCTCCCTATTTTTTGTAAAATCACACCCCTTGATATGCACTGTGAACTCTGCATGCAATCGTTTTAGAAGGCCTTTTTCAAGCCTGAGCAACTGGACTTAGGCTATCAGTTTCACATCTGTATTAATCCCTTATATCGGCCATCATAGAGTTTCAGAGTGGCTGGGAGGCAAATATCGCTTTGGTATTTTGAAGAAGATTAGGGTGAGTGCATCTGCAATTATTTTGTGTAGCTCAGATGAGAATCTTCTGAATCCACCTCAATAGCTGTTGGAACCATATAGACCTTTTCACAGCTGCAATTGGGGGATTTTACACTGGTTTGTCCTATCGAGAAAACTCCATTACAATCTTGAGGCACAGATTGTAGTTTGTGGTATTCTCTGGAGTGACCTGTTTATTGATGCTGTTTTCGTATTCTCGCCCATAGATTTAGCTGCTTGATGCTTTGGCACCGGCATGCTATGGGTGTTTCCCGACATAAAAATTCTGTTTAGCCTTATTGCAAATACTTGATATGCAACGCATCCGTTAGTTTTTGGAATGCTCTCACAGTTTATTCAGTTTAAAGAACAAACATAAATAAAAAATACTTACACAAATACAAACATAAAGGAATTTTGGGTCAGCCCTCTTCATCCATTGGTTTGTTCAAATATCAGTTACAATTTTCTTTCATCCACCACCTCAAATGGCATGGAGTAGTGGATTACTCCACATAACGCATTCACGTTCTTGCACTGCGAGTTTCTGGCATTTTGCCCGAACACCTGTGTATGCCCACCTAATATAAAATGCATTTCAGCTCCATGAGTGTTGGGAAAATAATTTGTCAATGCTTTTTCTTTCCATTATTTACCCCGTTTTGAGTTGTTCATTAATTATTGTCTGTTTAAACTATGTCTTCAGTTTAAATGAAAACTAAAGGCTATCCATTTATGCACATTAAAAATAAATGATTTCTAAATCTGTTCTAAGTACATCTGCCTGCTAGGAAGCACCTGTACTGTTTTATTAAAATCGTATGTGATGATTAATGTTTTTTCAATTTAAAATTGTACGCAGATGGTGGGTGCGCTGATGTGGGACCCAGTTTTTTTCTTTATATTTTTGTTGCATATGCTTGCAATAAATTTTAAAAAGTAATCATCGCTTCAGCTTTCCAAGGTGCTCTCCATTGGCTTTGCCAGTGCTTTTTTTGTTAGCTGTATAACCAATCACTTGCCCTCTCATTTGTTCCATAAATGTGTCACATTTTGCAACTGAATGGATATCTAGGGTCTCATTTACAAGGCCATTGTGCCACTGGTGCGTCAATTTTTTTGACGCACCGGCAGCGCATTGTGTCTGGCCATATTTACAATGACACATAAAGTAACCCTGCGTGACTTTTCATGACCTTGTAAAAATGGGCCCCTTTCATGCATTACTCTGAGTGAAAGGGGCGTTCCATGGGTGCTGCTGTGCATTTTCCCATGCAACATTCATAGAACCTGACGCATTCCCAGATTTACAAACTTTTGTAAAGCTAGGAATGCATCAAAATCCTACGACTCCCCAGGGGAGGCATAGGAGTGGCGCAATGAGGAGAAATACTTTTATTTCTCTTAATTTCTTCTTCTTTCTATACGTGCTTCATTTTGCAGCATGCATAGAAAGAGGAAAATGCCATCAATTATTGTTTTTGTGCAGAAAGGTGTCCCATTCTGCACAAAAACAAACATCACTGCAACGCAGGCACCCTTGTAACATGATGCAAGGGTGCCTGCGCTGGCGCATGGCAGCCAATTGTGTGCCAGCACAGGGGAAAGCACATAGATGGATTGTATTGTTGTTAGTACGACACATCCGTGTGCTTTTATAATGATGCAGCTCGGCACAGCAAAATGGCTTGCTACGCCGCGCTGCATCATTTGTTTGGAAATGAGGTCCCTAGTGTATACTTTACTATGGAAGTTTACAATTTTTCCACAAACTTCATGCCGATCAGCACCATTACATTTAGGCAATGTTGAATTTTAGAAATATAAGTGCGAGTCTCCAAACTTTTTCTTCAGAGCCCACCATCAGTATTGCTAAATGCCCAGGTAGCAGAATGCCTTGTCTTAATTCCCCCATGCCTTTTCTTCCACAACCTTGAGCTTCTTGTTTCTTTATCTCACCCTTGCAGATTCTTTTTTCTCTTTGTCACTTTTCCCTACCTTTCTCTTTCTCCTTTTTCTGTTTTTCTGCCTCCCTCTCGTCCTCTGGGTCAAAGTCTGCTAATGAAAAATAAGCGCCTGCCTCCAAAAATGAGTGCTGGTGCCCACCACCTGCAACCACTGGTACAAACTGGGCAGATTTCATAAATGTCCTTTAATTTCCATCATGTGCCCTCCAAAACATACCCGAATAATGAAATGAATGGGTTAAAGAACAACTCCTTCCCACGTCCACCAGGCTTCAGGTCCCAATCGCACTGGTGACATAAACCAAGTCATCCAGCTGGAAACGGACGTAGGAAGTGACGAGGTCAGAAGGCAGCGACGTGCCAAAACAACTCCAAACATATTGCACCATTCTTGGCTAGCTGCTCCCAAAAGCTGGTGGGTAAACAAGCGGCCTGTGATGAGCTAGGCACCTCTTCACAGCTATAAAAGTGGATTAACTCAATTTCGCCAGCAATGTGCTTTCCAAGATTTCACTTGAACTGCAAAATGCAAGTTATGAAAAGCAATAAATCTGAAAGACATACCTATTAAAAGACAATCTGATAGTTATTAGTAAAACTAACAATTTGGGATGAGGGCAAACTTTAGTACTTTTTGTTCCGGCGTTTTATATAGAGCGAACTTGACCCAAAGGTCTCAGAGCTCTTTACATGAGCACCAGTTGCGTTACACAAGGACACATTCATTTTTGTTAGGCAGGGGGAGATTTAGTGATTTGCCCAGAATCACAGGATGTTGAGAGTCATTGTCGAGACTCGAACTCGCTTCCCCAGATGTGAGATAGACCGCCCTAGCTGTTAGGCTACATCCTCTCCCCAACGCAAAAAACTTTCTGTTCTCCCACATCTCTCCCACTTGTTAAAGTTCATCCACATATTTGTTGAGTTGGCATTGCTTGCACCATGCTATCAGCTGTTCATATTACACATACGGTGAGTAAGCATTTTATTATATCACATTCTCTCCAAGTCATAGTATATGAGCACTGATCACCGCAACATGACTACTTCTCTGCCTGAGTAACAACCTCAGTGACATTTTAGGAATAACAACTCAACAGGTAATTTCATTCTTCTAGATCTACTGTCCTATAATAACCCATGCAAGTTGTTTGTCAGAGTTTTTTGGAAGCTGCAGAGGTGAAAGTCGTTGCAGAACTGCAGCATGCAAACAATGTGGATTTTCTTTATTGGTAGGAACAAGCACATAGTGGTTTTGTTTGAGCAAGGCTGGTGGCAACAGCCTTGTCATGTACAGGCCTAGGCTGCACTGCCAACAGGCTTGTCAGAAGTTTCTGTGGGGTGCAGGTTGTAAACATGATGTGGAACCCTTCTCTGGTTTTATGGCGACAATTAGGGCCCAGATTTACAAAGGTTTTGTGGTACTTTTTAAAAGCAGGACAGACACAAAATCCCTGTTTAGGATTTACAAATTAACGCAAATGGCGATTTGCATTGGTTTGTAACAAAAAGTAAGGTAAGGCAGCACAATGCGCTGCCTTGAGTTCTTTTGCATCACAGAGGCATTCCATGGGAGGTGTATGGGAGTTCCTGTGCATCCACGCAAGGTGCGCCTACATGAGGCTGTCGTAACAAGGAGAAATACCTGTATTTCTCCCTGTTTTTTCATCTCATGTGTGCTGCATTCTACAGCACACCTACATAGAGGAACGAAACTAAAAGCATACTTTTTCTACAGGGCAGGACCCCTTCCTACAGAAAAACTATGCAGACCACAATCCAGCCACACTTGAACTATGGCACAAGGGTGTCTGCATTCGCGCATGTATGAGCAAAGTTTGCCAGTGCATGGAGAGATGAGAACAGTGCCATCTTTTTGAAGATATGGAGCAGTTCAGGTCTTTTCAGTACACGCAACACAGCACAGCCTCTTTGCTTGCTGCCTTGCGCTGTGTGAACCCTAGTGTCTTACCAAAAGCATATCAGAAAAGCAGGCTAAGCAGTGTTTGTTATATATAATTACATTTAGCAATAGAGTGGGGTATCCTGAAAAGAGAAAGGTCTGGAGCAAATAGCCTCGACTGCTTCCCCCTTGTGACAGCCCTGGCTACCAGCCCAACAAACTAGGCAATGAAAGAAACTTCGGGAGGAAGGCCACTTGGAAAAAGAAAAGCAAATTTAACTAAGTCTACTGCTCAAATACAGGAAGGACTAAAACATAGCTCATGGTCTTACACTACATAGAACCAGAACTTTAGTAAATTGCCCACCATTATGGTATATACCGCTATGCCTCTTTAGCACAAGATCATTAGCCAGATTGACTGACTGTTCCGCACATGATTTTTTTAGCTGCTCATGGCCTCCCATGTGAACTCAATCCACTTCAGCACATGATCTAGCCTCTAACACATCATCTACTTTTCTGAATAAGATGATTCCTTGTGTGGTTGTGTGTGAATTGATGTGGGTGTTCCCACGCACCATCCATGGAATCAGACACACTCCGAGATTTACAAGGTTTCGTAAACCTGGGAATTCATCAGAGTCCTACACCTCCCCAGGAGAGGCGTAAGGGAGGCACAACGAGGAGAAATCCCTTTATTTCTCCTCCTTTTTCTATGTATGCTGCATTCTGCAGTACAAATAGAAAAAGGAAACCATCTCTTGTGATTTTGTTTTTGTGCAGGAATGTGTCCCTTTCTGCACAAAAACTATCACCCCTAAAACGCAAACACACTTGCACCATAGAGTGTGCCTGCTTTGGTGCATGGCAGCCCAATGCGCGCCAGCGCAGGCGAAAAGGACAGGAATGTGCCACATCTCATAGATACGGCGCATTCCTTCACTTTTCTTTTGACACAGGGCAATGCAGCAAGATCCCTTGCAACTCTGTCCCTGCACAAAAACCTCATAAATGAGGCCCTACATGTTCAACAAATTTGAGACTAGGACTGGGCAAATTTAATTTATGCTGGCATAATCTTGCATAATATTTGGAATTTCACATTATGATTGTTGTGTGAAATACCTCATATTATGCCATTGCTCCATGGTGTGTGATGTGATGCCGCTAGGGTAAAAATTCTACTGCAGGAGTACAGGAATAACATAAACCAAAGAAAGCAAGTGACTGTTGTTTGCAACAAGTGCTATTTGTTTAGCGTGAAATGCCGAACCAACATTGTGTGTAATTCTTGGGGCATTTTGCGTAATTTCAGCATAAGAATTATGTAAGTTTTGTCTAGGTTTACTTGAGACCCACATGAAATATCACTGTTCAGGCCAAATTTAGTGATAAGGTCCCACATTCCAGCTTTAACTGCTTTTAGAAGTAAAAGATTGTCTTTTCCTGAAGCTGCACTGCCTCTTGGCTCCATTCTATGATACTGGTGGACCATATACTCACAAACACTGGCCACTGTTAAAGTATGAATACGTGTCTTCCCAATTAATCAGTCTCAACAGAGAGTTAACTAGACAAATACTTTTCAGTAGCTGTGCTGTTTCACAAGAGTTCCGACATACCGCACTTCTCTTTAATATTGACCACCTCTCTACTGCAGAACAGAGTTGTTCCTTTAGTGTATGCTAGGATCAGAAGAACCAAGTTTATTTTAAACTAGAGCATAAATCTCTTTCTAAGGTCCAGTCTCAGAATGATAAACAACTTATGTTGCCTGTAGGCTGAATAACTGTGTCTCGAAGGACAAAATACACAAATTATTGAGAGTAAAAAGGACAACAATTCCTACAGTTTGTCCACTATCTACAATTTTGGACATATTTACAGCCTGATCAAAAGAGGGCAAGAGGGGTCCTTATTTTCCTGCCCCTGCACCTTTTGAGTGCCCTACGCTTGTGCTGCAACAGATTCATTTATAGATTTTAAAAAGCCTCCCACAATTATTGATGAAGAGGCAGCTAAGATGACCTATTGCATTAGATGGCACTAGATGCTAATCTGCCACAGTATCTAGTTTCCTGCAGGACATATTTTTAAACATCGGAACTGACTCTCTTCCTTTGAAAGATCCTGCTTCAATTTCATTCCCTTGACCTTATAAGCACTTCTGACATTCTATTGTTATTGATTTGGGGGGGTAGCGGGGACAAATAGCATTATGTCAGTGATCCAGTGTTTAACCTGGGCACAAATCTCTCACTATATGTGGATCTCTATCTCGATCTTTAGAACCCATTGAGGGTTTGGTCCTCCAGTGGGCCTTGCTCATCACATTGAGGGGTGAAGGAAACTAGTGTGTTGACTGTTGGCTACCCAATGAGGACCAGGAATCGGTAACCAACTTAGAAATTTGTGATACAATTTAAATACACAACCCTCAATACCATGCTGTAAAGGTAGAGGATGGCAACTGGAAGTCCATACCTCCTGAAGAAGTTTAGTCGGGCCAAAATCAAACAGACCAATAAATCTGCTGTTGCGATACAGAACGATAATAACAATGCCTGATGTTCTGTAAATAATCTATGACAATCTCTGCTATACATTAGAAACCCAGATATCATATGCACAGTCTCTGTGGAAAGAACATTAGAACAAATTTAAGAAGACTCAGACATTGGGATTTTGAATAATTATTGTATTGGGCAGATTTAGCATTCAAGACAATAATCAGCATTTCAGAAAGTTCAGTCATCAGTCACAATATATAGATACAGATGTGGTATTAAACTACACATTAAGCAGAGTACAGAAAATAATAGCTCTCAAGTCCATAGGAGAAGATTTTAAGAAGGCAAGTTAAAAAGGAATAACCTCAACAGGAGATTTGGGAATCTATGCTTTGGGCAAAGGAGTCCAAGGAAAGTTTGCTACGCAAGGGGTTCCTGCCACCAGCAAGGGCAGGAGACAGTCTGCAAGAGTTCTCCCAGCACAGGCATAGGACCTGGTCAAAGGCATGGCAAGGAAGTTCAAGACCATCAAACCAGGAGTGCCAGCAACTCCACCAGCATGATCTCAAAGGAAAAGATCTGTCTCAGTCCGCTCAAGTCTCTGCCTCAGTTCTTCTGCCTCCCCTTTCCAGGGGAAATCAGTATTATAGTTCGATAAGTAAGGAGATGACATCAATTGTTACACCATCGTCGTTCGATTCACATGTGATCATCATCTGCTCACAAAGTGCAAAAAGTGGCTACGCTTACATTCTTTCCCACACTGTTCATGAGAATTGGTTGTCAATCCTGGGCACACAGGTTAGTCAACAAAGAACCATTCATTACTGTAGCTCTTGTAGTGTCAAGAGATTATGTCACACAGTAATATCCATATAGATTTTGTAAAATGTATAATTTCTCTTCAGATTGCCATGGGAAGGTACAAGAATGTTACCTGAGTGAGAAGCGAAGCAAAAATTCCTTCTCACAAACATTTTGAGAAAGTACAGGCCTAAAGAATAAAGCCAAATAAATGCATTAAAACGATACATCATAATTAATATATCAATACATAAATTAGATTTAAGCAAGTGTGATACAGTTAAGGCTTCTGTTTCAAATAGTCAAGTGTCATAGATTGTTTCATGGAAATGTTCAATATTACGTATGGCCTATTGCCACAATTGCAAAGTGCATACATGTGAAATATAAGTATATATGGTTTTAAAATTTTTGTTTTAAGAAATCTAAGACTCTGGTAATATAAATATTCAGTATAGAATTTTTCACATATTTAAGTAATTGCACATATAGATTTTGCACCAATTTTTCAATGTCATTGGTACATTGCAATGGAAGTAGCGAAGGATGGTTCACATTCATCATAAAAGTCTACACAATAGTAGATGAGACTATATAATGCTTAATGTTTATGTGCCTTATTTTAATTTCATATTAATTTGCATGATAGCAGAAAATACATTTTGTACATTTTTATTTCCACTTGGTTTAAATCCTATATGAAAATCAACCGTTAGACACACCATATATGATAATCTTCTATTTCTACAAATCTAAGCACTCTTTTACAGTGTATGTACTACATTTTTCTCAAATTCTTTGTCATGCTCTAAAACATGTGCAAGGTGCACCTTTATTGTTATATGTGTTTTTGTTCTCATACCTTTTTCTTGTGTCTTGCAAACATTAACAAGTTTTAAAGCTGGAACACTAGCGTCCTCAATCTTCTCTGGAAAAAGCTTGATTTCAAAGTTCACCCCTTTGGTGGATAACTTATTTGATTTCACATATTTCTATACAGCTGATGAATGGGTGGACCTTAGTGGGGAAGGCAATTACGAAGGCAACAGGTGGGTCTGGAAATCGTAAGATACTTAGATAAATTGTAGTAATGGAATGCCTCCGAACACTCACAATATCATTTAGCTGATATCTTTACAAACACGTCATAAATAGGTCATTCCAACATGCAGTTATTCTTGTTCAACCACATGGAACATATCTTTAGCAAAATACTTCCGAAATCCACCAGTTGTCTTACTATTCCCTCTTCAGAGATTATTATCTCTTATGTTCATATTAAATTCTTCTTAGATATCCCTGTTTCCTTCTATTTTATTCCTTCTAAATGCAGGCTTTAAAGCCACCGAGAATCATTGACAAAACAAATAGGAATGTTCTTTCTCATCCCTTGTTTGTGCTTGCAATGGTCTTTTGTTTATCCGCTAATGCAAAAACTGAGAATGCATGCACAAAAGGCAGCAACAAATACAAAAATGTATTACTCTTATTGGTGGCTACAAATAACGCACAGCAGTGGGTGGAAAAGTTCACTGCATGCCTTGCTGATGATTCTCCTCCACAGGCTTTCTCAAGGATAACCACACCCACGAGTGGGGGATCCCATTTATAACTGGTTTGCATAATAAAATACAGGTATGACAAGTTTAAACATACTTTTCCAATGCCAATTTCATCATTTCATCTCACCTGCCCTTTCATTAAGTTATAACTATATGTACATCTATGATTAGTAGAATTGGTCACTTTGCCATATCCATGCATCGACTCGACACACAGGGGCCTATTACCAGAAGTACATTTGATCATGAATGTATGTTTACAACCACATTTACTTTTTATGCCTACCAGGAATTCATACATTGATTCCAGGGAGATGAAAATCCATTAATGGGAGCAGAGATCTCCACTACAAGTGCGGAGAGCTCCACAGATATAAATATATTTCAGGGGTGGGAAGTGGGTGTTCCAAGGTTTGCCTGACTTGGAAGTTTGGCATATGTGTTTGTCGGCATTCTCAAACTCTGACCCATCCCCTTGACCCCCTTAAAAGAGTTGCAAATGTACTGCAGCCAGGGGCTGATGTAACACCCCTTCTAGGGTGGGAATCGGAGAATATCGCAAACAAATTCGCAGGGGGTATAGAGGAAAGGTTTCATTCATGAGGATAAAACATTTGCCCCGCAGTGAAAAACAACTGCATTTGCTCAGGTGATCCTATTAACGCTGTGTGTAGTTCTCTGCCAACTCCATTTAGTGGGAATAAGAAATTTACATTATCTTCCCAAGAGTACCTCTGGAAACAAACGCCTGCCATTGCTTTCCCTGTGTACTCCTAGGTATAGTTGGTGAATAGAAAAAGTAGGAAAGTGTTTTCATGTGGAGGCGGAGTTCCCTGACTGCACTTTTCCCACTTTTTTATGAACAGGCCCACAGCAAGTAAATATTGTGGCAGTGGTTTTTAATCACAAAGGTAAATCTGGTGATAAAAGTCATATTATGAACTAATTCACCTTTTTGCACCTGCCTAGAAGTCACAAAGGTATTCCTGGCAGGCGTAAATGCATTTACAGGGGCATAGATCTCTAGCACAAGGTTGTAAAAATCCATAGCAGTAAATTCCACTCAAGGGGTGGGAAGTGGGCATTCCAAGCACAGTTTGGCTTGGAAGCAAACCCAAATAGTTGTGAGCATTCCAAAACTCCTCACCCTCTTCTTTTCACCCTGGAAAGGATTGTAAACTTATTTCAGCCAGAGTGAGAAGGGAAATGGAAGAAGGGGAGTGAATCACTCCCAGATTTGCTAAAGGGTGTAGTTGAAGAGATTTCTTCAGCTGTACTTGCTCAGGTGATCCTATCCTCCCTGTGAGGACTTCTCTGCCACAGCGAACTCTGCAGAGAGAGAAAGTAGGATCCCCCTGTATAAGTCACCTGACCTCCCCAAGGGTATGCCTGAAAATCTGTGTCTCTAGCATCAAAACAATTCTTCCCTATTTTAGGTTTCCCTCCCGTTATGATCGAATTGCTGTTCTGTCATTATCCCCTGATATCTATGTTGGGGCTTGATATACCAACATTATTTTATGAACTGAAACACAATGGAAAAATGCTCCTAATTACTGTCCCTGCAGTTTCTGGTACCTTTGACAGCCATTGACCACAATCCACACCAGTCATTATATTATTACTGAGTGAAACTCACCCACTATAATTTTCTGAAATATTCTCCAATTTTTCTTTAACATTTTTTAAGTTGGACATCCTTTGTTGATGTTAAGAACAATTAGTTAATTTTAACCCATACATTTGTATGCAATTGCATCTATGTATTTCTACATGATGGTGAGTAAGCTTTGATTTTGAGGGTTGCTGCATAAATGAGGGCACTGTACATGAAAGCTCATTTAGGGGAGAGTTCTAGAAGATCTGAGATTCAAGGGGGTGCCACGTTAAGATAACACTGTGCTACAAAGTGAAAGTCATGTGCCATTCCTTTTTCACAAAGAGTGATAAACTTCACCGAAACATAAAGTTAAAGGTCCAGAATTTTCCGACTTCCTACTGTGGAAAGCAGAAAAATGTGATCCAATTGGTAAACAAGTGGAGATGAACTGGTCCAAGCATCCCTTAAAAATACTACTAAAACTTTGCACAAGTACAAAGAAACAAGTGGGATCTCTCTGTTGTTGTTTTTTATGTACCCTATACAAATGAATTTCGAATTGATACTAAATTTTGTTAGAATATATACACCCGTGTTTTGCCTTTCTTTTCTCTTTTCGTTTTAAGTTTTTTGATGATTGATTCATCGATAAGTGTACGTTATTCTTTCTAATTGACTCTTTTGCTTGATCTTGATGTAAGTTACTTGAATAAGAACTTACCTGAAAATTACATTTAAGTATTGAAGAATTTTTTTGAAATTAATCCCTTGTAGGCATATTTACCTGGGAATATTTTACAGCAGTCGGGTGGCGGAGTTCTGTACCACCTGTAATCTCTTTACGGTGGCTTTGGGTGGTCCCAGATAGAGTGAATTGCCATAATCCAAGCGGGAAAGGAAAAGCACCTGGACTACCAGCCGTTTTGAAATTGAAGGAAGGAGGGGGAAGATTTTGTGCAATATCCTCAGCATGCTGTAACAAATGGCGGCCAATTGTATGGCTTGGGTGTCGAAATTAAGAGACGTGTCCAGCCACATTCCTAGGCTCTTTATGGCTCATTTAAGAGCCGGAGGGGGACCTAGACAGCTTGGCCAGCCCAGATTTTTTTTTAAATTGGGATTTTTTTACCCACGAGCATGATCTCAGTTTTGTCTCCATTTAATTTGAGGCAAGAGCTTTTCATCCACTTGGTGACCGACTCAAGACAGGAACCTAATAAGGAGGAAGCGGAGCCATGATTCTGAGTGAGGGAAAAGACCAGTTGTGTGTAATTCGCATATGATATTAATGAAATCCCTAAAAGGAGGACGATATCAGTCAATTGTTTCATATATAAATTAAAAAGAGTGGGGCTCCACGAGGAATCTTGGGGTACTCCACATTTAAGGGGAAGAGTATCCGAAAAACAGTCACCCTCAAAGATCTGAAAAGGCCTGTCAGCCGGGCTAAGGCTGATCCGTCAATTTCAGAACTCTGTAATATTTCCGCAAGAATGTTATGATTTATGGTGTCAAATGCAGAGTTGAGGTCTAAGAGGATGAATACTGCTGAGTCCCCCTGGTCTGAGATCTTAATTGCTTCTTCTACCACAGCTAGAAGAGCCGTCTCGGTGCTGTGATGGGGCCAGAAGCCAGTCTGTGTGGGATGCAGGATCTCATGTTTTTCTAAAAATAATGAAAGCGCTGAGTTGGTATGTCTTTCAAGTATTTTACTTAAACCGGGCAGAAGAAAAATTGGGCGGTAGTTTGCTACCTGGAGGATGCCTGTATGATGTCAGTGTAGTTGATATTGGTTCTGGAGTCAGTCAGAGCTGAAGCACCTGTAACGGTCGGGGCGAAGACCTCCATATAAAATGATAGGACAGGCCTATCATTTTATGCGTGGAGTCCCCGCCACGAGTACGGAGTGGCTGCAGTCGTAAAATTACTATTAGTAAAATTAAACTTGTGGTTTGTGAATACCAAAAATAATACTAAACTTACACAATAGTGTAAGTTTACCTTTGTGAATCAGGCCCTCTATGTTTAAGCGCTTTAATAAACAAAAACAAGTTTTACGACCAAATATATTATGTGGACAATTTTTAATGCAGTACAAAGGGCACCTTATTATTTGCAGGTTTTATTTGTTAGAGCAGAATTCAAGATCCAGGTACAAAAAACATTCTTTTAGCTTTTTTAAAGGAAAAGAAGGATATAATTAAAATTGTGAGGACAATTCAGAGAGATACTGCAGGGCAAAGCAGTAATGTCAGTCCTGGATGCGAAAAGGATTAACATCCTGTTACGACACTGGGAAGAGCCATTTGTTTAGTCTGATATGCAGTGAGAGGGAGGCAACAGCAAAGCCAACCTTTGGCAGGAAGACTACCTCCCTGGAGACTGAGGGGGTACAGAGAAGGTTCGATAGTCCTCAATGAGGTACCCTATAACTGGAGGATTGCAAGTGTGTTCCCTAAAAGGGCAATAAGAATGGTCACTCAGCAAAAGAGAAGGCTCAGAGTTTGGGGCTTCGAAGATTATCTAATCAGTGATTGTCCAGTGCTTCAGTTCTGTTTAGACAATAAGCCCCATTCCACTGAGGAACCTAAAGCTAGGAGTCTAAGAGGTGCTTAATTTATATTTAAAAAAAAATATGTGTGGGGTCCAAAGTTTCACTTAAGAGCACAACGCAAGTGTTGCTGAACGCCAGAGTCCATGAATATCAAGGTTGCCTGGTAGTGATTCCACCTCATGCCTTTCTTCCGGTTGTATGACAGAGACAGGCATGGTTAAACCATGCGTGCCTCTACAAATCTGCATGAACAACAAATGCGACTTAACAACGCATTCCTTTACCATGCATGCCTTTACCATGCAATTTCGTGGTAAAGGCATGATTTGTAAAGAGATATGTGTGGTAAAGATTACACCCCAGCCCCTCCACCCTGAGCCCTACAACCCGCCCCATGTACTTAAAGCTATCCCGACCAGTCCTTGAGCCCTAAAACTGCCCCTCCCTAAAAACTGTCCCTTCCCCCTCCCCGCCCTGAGCCCTAAGACTCACCGCCATGTCCTAAAAGCTTACCTGACCCAGCCCCCCGCCCTGAGCCCTAAAACAGCCCCAGCCCTGAAAACTGTCCCTTCCCATGCTCCGCCATGAGCCCTAAAAACTGACCCCCACATCCTAAAAACTATCCAAACCCCAGTGCTCCTGCCTAGAGCCTTAAAAACTGACTCACACCCCTAAAAACTACCCGGATCCCCCCTGCCCTGAGCCCTAAAACCCAGCCCCCTGCCCTGTAAACAACCCTGACCCCAAGCCCTAAAATCCACCCCATCCCTAAAAAATATCCCTACACCCCCCAAAACCCAGCCCCAGCCCCACTTACCAGACCACGTCCTCCCCCAATCCTTCCTCTTCCTGTGCCTGCCCATCCGCGCCTCTAGAACGCGCATATGCATGATTAAGGCATATGCGTGGTTAACACAAGCGTGGTTCTGTTTGCGGGGAAACGGCACGCGTGGCTCAGCCCACCTTGCAAAGGCCGTTTCCCTTTGTTTCACCACCCGACACTTGCAGTCTCTTTATTTCACTCCTGCAGGTTGTTTGTCACCCCAACTTTCCCCTTTGTCACCATTTTCCTGTCTCTCTTCCCTCTCGTGTTCTGGGTCAAACTTCAATGATGATTAATAGGTCCCGGTCCCAAAACATGAGTGTGTTGCCCACCACCTGCACACTTGCGTCTCCAGAGGTGGGCCTGCTGGGGCCCATTGCCCCAGCGCTATGTACCCTGGCCTCCCTTGTGCTCCATCGATACAGCTGGTGAATATGCCAGGAGGCAACAAATTAAGCACTGAGCCTAAGGTACAAAAAAAGGCTTGGAGGCCTCAGTACCACATCACTCTATAAATGCGGATCACGTCAAAGCCCTAACTAGATGACTGATTTTGAGTTGGGTGGTAAAGGAAAACCTTTTGGGTTCTAGAGGACGATACGGTTGTTAACAAGTCGTCTGAAGACATCTATGTGCAACCCAAAATGTCTTTATCTTTCCACGGTGAATGGACTGCACACTTTGTCACCTTCCTCCGCTCTTTAAAGCCCCCATCTGCATCCTCTGTGAGGCAGCCTCATATTGCTGCAAAACCTGTGTTCACTTCTGTTAGACGAGACTGCACGAAAAAAGCAAGACAAACAAACCTGCTCATTCGTTTTATATAAAAAGCACTGATGCCTGCATGGCACAATAAATTCGCCCATCCACGTAATCCTCACATTAATTACAGCCGTCATTTATCAAACAGAGTTATCGATCTCTGCTCCCTTAATTCAACAATCAGTTTGATACATGTGCCTTCACAGTCAAAGAATAATGACTTCCTACAGTAATTGGTTACACATGTATCTCATTAATATAATGCGATATGCACATTCATTTCCTTTCACACCTGATTTCTGCCGATCACAATGTTCTACCATCCAAATAGCTTACTTATGAAAAATACAACGTCTAGGTCTATATATAGTGTTTATATAATATTTAATGTTCGCTTGACCTAAATACACCCCGAATATACGAAATAACGCACATAACAAAGGACTTGCAAATTATTCTCCTGTACATCACCAAAAACATCATGAGACCATTCACTCCTTATCAGCAACCCTTATGAGTTGGGAATGGCTGAACCCGTCAATACGTCAGGCATGATGACATCAATGGAAAGCAGATTGCAGTGTCACCTGAGAATAGACTCTGGCAACAATACTGTGCGGCAGTAAACATGTAGTGTTGCACCACGCTCAGATGGGGGCGGTGCCTGAGCTACGGATAAGAATTACTCTATTCACAAATTAGCCTGAAGCTCATATAGAACGCTTGCAGCATGCTGTGTGCTAAATGTTTATTGCCAGAAGCAAGAAAGAACCAGGAAGTAGAACATTTTGTGTTTGAAAGTTTGCAGTGTTGGATAAGTTGACAGTGCTTAAATATGAACAATCGTTGATGATTATCTATTTCTCTAACAAACCCCAGAAATGTGAATGCCCAGTACTTTATAAGTCTGTGGCGAGAGATCGAGGTGAGTGGGATCTGATGGGAACTGACTTCCACTGCTCTTATGTTTTACATATAGATGCTCTTCAACAAAGTTTATGGACTTCTTTAGGCAGTTAAAACATTGGCTTTCTTTAAACTATAGTTTGTGACAATTTGCCTACATTTTCTTTCTTTGAACTTGTTATAACACCTCCTCTTCTGCTTAGTTGGGTACTATTAAAGCAACACCCTAGACTAAAGACTTATTGGCATGACTTCTTGGGTGAGTAAGTGGTATTTAAGCTTTATTAGAACATTGGAATGTGGAGCACTCCATTGACTCCATTGAATACAATCAGGGCCGGACTGGCTACCGGGCGTTTTGGTGTGCTGCCAAGCTGGGGGCTGATTTCGTTGATGGGGACCTGCGTGTGCTTAAAACCATTCGTTTTGCTTTGTTTATTTAGAAGCACACGCAGGTCCCCATCAACGAAATCAGCCCCCACCGCAGTGAAATCAGCCCCAAGCTTGGCAGCACACCAAAACGCCCGGTAGCCAGTCCGGCCCTGAATACAATGGAGTGCTCCGGGCTTCTAGGGGCCGGTAGAAGCCTGCAGAGCAATATTCCAATGTTGTTTTTGTTCACAGCTGCTGCTGTGAACAAAGGCCTCTCGGAGCCCAAGAGGATTTAAAACTCCATCGCACTCTGAGAGGCCTTTGTTTTTAGTAATTAGAACATTCTGCCCTCTAGGAGCGGAATGTTCTAATAGCCTTAGAGCCCTCCTAGCAGGCTCTACCGACCATTAAAGGCCCGCTCCCTTGTTAAAGGCCCTCGCCGAATGCTGGGGCGGGCCTTTAATGGCCGGTAGAGCCTTTTAGGTCGAGCTCTAAGGCTATATGAATGTACTGCTGTTGAAACAGTTTTGTTTACATGTTTTTGTATCTCTGATCTGTCACAGGCTGCCACGTACTCTGCCTCGTTTTCTTCCTTTTCTGGAATTGTTCTCATTACGGATCCTGATTCACAAACGCGATCTGTATCAACTAGGCTTAGACGTACATTTTGTGAAAATTCCTTGCTTTCTAAGTTTGTCAAAAAAATCCAGGAGTTCTCTTAAAACCATTAACAGTCACAGATTTCCATGCGTACACACAGGCCTATCTGATGTACATTTCCCCCATGCAGAAATGTCACACTGAAGCGCATTTGCACTTTTTAATTATTTTTTTTATTTTCTCCACAGGAAGAAAATCTCAATGAATAGACCCCTTCTTCAACTTCCTTTTGCATTCTGTTGTGTATGGATGTGTGGGTATTTATAGGGTACAAATCTCGCTAAAAGAAATAGAGGACTGTACAAGAGAAGGGGATTACAATGTGAGGGTAAATAAGATATGCTTACAAAATGGAGGGTTCTCTTTGATGGCACCCATTAGGGTTTGGCAGACAGAGTGGTTATGTTTGGATGAGGTGTTCCTTGAAGAGGGTCTTCAGTTTCTTCCTGGAGTGAGTGGAGGAGTGATGGTGCTTGTCAGATCTATGTTGGGATGGAATTCCAGATCCTTGGAGCATAACAAGAGAAGGACTTTCTTCTGGTATCTTTTTTGCATTTCCATATTTCAAACAAGGCGATGTCCTTTACATTCACTAAAGGAGATTTCTCTCCAATGTCTTCTATGAAGAATGTTGTGTTGGAGGTGATAACCTTGAATGCAATGTAGCACATCTAGAAGGTCATTTGATTTTTCAGTGGTCCTCAATGTAGTTTCTAGAGACCATGGGGATCTTGTCATACTTTCTCGGATCATGCTGATCCATGGAAGATGCTCTTTAATGGTGAGAAATAGATGTTTAATATAGTGATAAGTAGAATGTTGCCTCCATCTAGCTGTGACAACACAGAGACCTAGTTGGCACTTCTGACGTTATGTCTGGGAGGTATTGTTAACTAAGTAGAAACACGAGGACTGGTGCTAGGCTGTCTATGGCTCTGATCACAAGTTGGGCGGCTCATTCCATTCTGTGCGTAAACCCCTGTTTACGCACAGGACGGAATTATGAGTTTGGTTTTATTTAACGCATTCAATAATAATCAGATGCGTTAAATAACCCAACATTTGCAAAATTTCAGTAGGTCGAACCTGCCGAAATTTAACAGGAGAAAACATACAGTATTTACCATATCATGCAGATGTTGGTGCGTTAAACATCAAAATCCACATGTTATTCCCCATAAACTAATAATAGGTGTAATTTATCGCACCGATAAATTCCGTACCCTGTGGTATCGTTATTTATCAGGGGCGATAAATAACACCTCAACTTGGAATCAAATCCTTTGCCTTGGTAGTAATGTGGGCCTTCAAGAAGAGGCTGCTGTTGATGTGAAATCCAAGGTAATTGGTGCTTTTTGGTAGTTGGCTGGTGCTCCATCAAGATATATTGCAATGAACCATTCTTATGCTTGAGCTTGTTTGCTGATATTGTCAATCAGGAGCAATGAGGATGCTAGTATGCCCTCCCCATTATCATTCGGAAAACAGGTTTGCCCCTGCCTTGACAGGAGTAAGTCTGCAAACCCTTTCTAAGTAAGACCTCCCTGCAAATGTTTGCATATATCCAGAAGAATCATCTTCACCAACCCGTACTAGTAGATCCACCCTAAAATGCTTAGTAACAAACTTCTTAGGACTGACTTGTTCAGGTGGAATTCCACCATATTAGCAGAATTTCTGCGTAAATAAAACTCATTCATCTCATTTACTCTTGTAAATGGCTACATTTAGTAACTTAAGTTAGTTTTTCTTAGGTGTGCAAACACCCTTAAAAACTGTGCCCAAAATGCAGATCTTGAGGTCACCTTGAACCGTATGATGTCCGTGATCAAAGCTAGGTGAATTCCACATAATAGAGGTTCAGTGTTTCCTCGTTTCTGGGGCAGCGTCTGTAGAAGTATATCTCGTTTTCTTCAAAGTTAAGGTCATATTGTTAACAAAACTGATCTGGCTCTGCTTGCCAGGGCTTTCTGTGATGCCCTCTTTTAAGTCTGTAATTGCTGACCATATATTTTGTCGTTTATTGCCTGTGATCCCGGTTCTTCACTTATTAGTATTTTTTTTATATATATTTTTATTAAAGATTTTGTAGGGGGGTCACGTAAATAAATACATACATAGATAAATACGGAAGGAAATTCAAGACTAAAAAAAAAGATAAAGAGCATTTTCAATTAATAAACACCATCATATTAAATACAATAAAACAGATCTTATAGTTCATCAGGATCCACCCCAGCCTCAGTCTTCCATTGATAAATCGGTGCCCATCTATTTTTTCCTAATTTTCTAGCCCTCCAGCCCTTTCGTCCGTAGACCCCTTTTTCCAGGTTGAAAGTAGATAGGAGCCGGCTCCCCTCTCCTCCTACCTCATTTGTGGAGGTCGGCTGTAGTCCTCCAACCGCTGTGGCCATGGGAAGGAAATATTCCATTATAGCCTGTTGTTGTGGAGGATCCAGCTTTGATCCCAGTGCCTCTTTCTCTACACTTGCAGCATCCTTGCAAAGTACGGCCTCCAAGCCCTTCCTTCCCTTCGGGGTAACCTTGCTCGCACCGGTGGGCCCCAGCTTTAGCACTTGAGTGCGCTGAGATTGAGTGGAACCCGGGGCAGCCAGTACCACTGGGGCACCCTCGGTACTCTGGTCTCGGATTATGCAAGCTGACTTGTGTGGCATCCTAACCTTCGCGCAGATCCAGGTTGAGAGCCGTCCGGGCCTGTTAGCACGCATGTTCAGGAAGTAAGCGGTAGTCTGAAGTGAAAGCTTTGCCCGGTCAGCCAGCGAGGCTCCCAACACCACCAGTGCCATCCGCACTCAAAGAACGTTCGAGTGGCAGAGCCAGCGAAATCAGTCCTGGACATAAGGTGAGTGTTCTGCATCCCACATTTTCCCGCAGATAAGGAGTGTTGCCGAAGACAGTATTTAGATGCTTCCCTCTACATCAAAAAACCCAGAGCGGCGGGGGAGCAACCGCCACAGTCTCCCACACAGACGCCATCTTGCCTTCCCCAACCACACTTATTAGTATTTCTGATCGAGTCTTGTTTATCTCTAGCATATTTGAGCATTTCATTTTGCTGTGTGCTAGTGGGCTGTATTAAACATTTCTGGTTGGTGCTTATGAACAACCATGGTATTGAGTCCTTGGTACAAACAGCATTTACCACTGTACTATTAAATGAAGTGGGAGTATGTGACAAGAGCCTTTTTCTAATCCAAGCAGGAGGGCTGAATCTGTGGTACAACTACACATCAATGGAACAAAAGAAGGTGATTAGAATACTATGATACCACACTAAAACAACAGCAATACAACAAAGCAACAACAAAAAGCACAATACACATCAAAATACAATGACAACACAAGCACAATAGTACATCAATGACATTTTGTTTGTTTTGGTGTTATGGTGAATTGTCTTAAGTTGTGTTCTGCTGTGTATTGCATTGAAGTCTTCTTGTGGTAAAATGTTGTTTTTGTCAGTTTTGTGCTGTGTTTTCATTTTTATTGTGTTATTGCAGAGCTATGATATAGTGATGTGTTGTTTTCTTTCTGTGTTTTTGTATTTTGTTGTTTTTCTGTTGTTTTAACCCTTTCAGTGCTCATGACAGAATGGTTCCGTCATGAGCACCAGTGCTCCTGTGCTCATGACGGAACCATTCTGCCATGAGTACAGGGGCACTAAATCCCTCTAATGCAGACAGCAGAGGGATTTCCTTTTTTTTTGTTGGCCTCGGAGGTGGGGAAGAGCTTCCCCAACCGCCCGAGTCTGTTTTTTTATTTCCAATGGAATGACGATCGCGTGCATGTCGCGCTGACGTCATTGCCTTGAAAATGAAACTGAAACTTAGTTTCAGTTTCATTGTTTCGGTGCTCGTGGGGCTATCTCAGCCCCTGAGCACCGAAACACTTGGGAGAGGTATTGTTGAAAAGGGGAGAGGGATCCACCCACTAGCCACCAGGGAGTGGGGAGCGGCCCCTTGGGCAAGGGCCTTTGCTCCCCCCATTGGTTTTGCAGGGGGCACCTGGGTTTTTGGCCCCAGGCTCAGCGGCCATCTAGGGAAACCTACCAGACCCAAACATTTCTGAAAACTAGACACCCTAGGAAATCCAGTGACGTATAGCTTGCATGGATCCCCCAACGTTTCCATACCCAGAATCACCTGCAAACCTCAAATTTTGCTGAAAAATCAAATTCTTCTCAAATTTTTGTGCGGGAAAATTGTCGAATCACCGAGCTGACACAAATTTCCTACCACCCAGCATTCCCCTAGGTCTCCCGATAAAAATGGTACCTCACTCGTGTGGGTGGGTCAAATACCCGCAACAGGCAAGGGCCCTAAACGTATTGTGGAGACTTCAAAATTACCTATCATAAAACGACCTGGTTTTTCAGGGGAGTACACCTGGGTTTTTGGCCCTGGGCTCAGCGGCCATCTAGGGAAACCTACCAAACCCACACATTTCTGAAAACTAGACACCCTGGGGAGTCCAGTGAGGTATAGCTTGTTTGGATCCCCCAACGTTTCCATACCAAGAATCCCCTGCAAACCTCAAATTTTGCTGAAAAAATCTAATTTTTCTCAAAGTTTTGTGTGGAAAAGTTGTAGAATCACCGAGCTGACACAAATTTTCTACCATCCAGCATTCCCTCAGGTCTCCTGATAAAAATGGTACCTCAGTCGTGTGGGTGGGTCAAGTACCCGCAACAGGCAAGGGCCCTAAACGTATTGTGGAGACTTCAAAATTACCTATCATAAAACGACCTGGTTTTGCAGGGGGGGACCTGGGTTTTTGGCCCCGGGCTCAGCGGCCATCTAGGGAAACCTACCAAACCCACACATTCCTGAAAACTAGACACCCTGGGGGGTCCAGTAGGTAAGGCATGCGTGGATCCCCCAACGTTTCCCTACCCAGAATCCCCTGCAAACCTCAAATTTAGCTGGAAAAAATCACTTTTTCCAAACATTTTTGTGTGGGATCACTGTGCCCGCACAAATATCCTACCACCAGCGTTCCCCTTGTTCTCCTGAGTAAAATGACACCTCACTTTCCCACACAGAAAAGTGAGGAAAATGTGTTTTTTTTCCAGCTAAATTTGATTTTTCAGGGAATTTTGGTTAGGGAAACATTGGGAGATCCACTCAAGCCATACCTCACTGGACTCCACAGGGTGTCCAGTTTTCAGAAATATGCGGGTTTGGTAGGTTTCCCTAGATGGCCGCTGAGACCGGGGCCAAAAACCCAGGTGCCCCCCTTGCAAAACCAGGTCGTTTTGTGATAGGTAATTTTGATGTCTCCACAATATGTTTTGGGCCCTTACCTGTCGCGGGTACTTGACCCACGCACACGAGTGAGGTACCATTTTTATTGGGAGACTTTGGAGAATGCGGGTTGGCTGGAAGTTTGTGGACCCACGCAGATTCCAGAACTTTCCATCACAGAAATGTGGGGAAAATGGGTTTTTTTGGACAAAGTATGAGGTTTGCAAAGGATTCTGGGTAACAGAACCTGGTGAGAGCCACACAAGTCACCCCATCCTGGATTCCCCTTGGTGTCTAGTTTTCAAAAATATATAGGTTTGCTAGGTTTCTCTAGGTGCCGGCAGAGCTAGGGTTCAAAATCTACAGCTAGGCACTTTGCAAAAAAAGGGTCAGTTTTCACCGTAAAAATGTGGTGTGTCCACGTTGTGTTTTGGGCCATTTCCTGTCGCGGGCACTAGGCCTCGCCACACAAGTGAGGCGCCATTTTTATTGGAAGACTTTAGGGAATGTGGGGTGGGTGGAATTTTGTGGATCCACACAGATTCCAGAACTTTCCATCACAGAAATGTGAGGAAAATGGGTTTTGTTTGACAAAGTTTTAGGTTTGCAAGGAATTATGGGTAACAGAACCTGGTGAGAGCCACACAAGCCACCCCATCCTGGATTCCCCTGGGTGTCTAGTTTTCAAAAATGTATAGGTTTGCTAGGTTTCCCTAGGTGCCGGCAGAGCTAGCGTTCAAAATCTACAGCTAGGCACTTTGCAAAAAAGGGGTCAGTTTTCACTGTAAAATGTGGTGTGTCCACATTGCGTTTTGGGCCGTTTCCTGTCGCGGGCACTAGGCCTACCCACACAAGTAAGGTACCAATTTTATCGAAGGACTTCGGGGAATGCGGGGTGGGTGGAATTTTGTGGATCCACACAGATTCCAGAACTTTCCATCACAGAAATGTGAGGAAAATATGCTTTTTTTTTACAAAGTTTGAGGTTTGGAAGGGATTCTGGGTAACATAACCTGGTGAGAGCCACTCAAGCCACCCCATCCTAGATTCCTATGGATGGCTAGTTTTCAAAAATGTATAGGTTTGCTAGGTTTCCCTATGTGGCGGCTGAGCTAGGGTTCAAAATCTACAGCTAGGCACTTTGCAAAAAAAGGGTCTGTTGTCACTGTAAAAATGTGGAGTGTCCACGTTGCGTTTTGGGCCGTTTCCTGTCGCGGGCACTAGGCCTATCCACACAAGTGAGGTACTATTTTTATTGGGAGACTTAGGGAAACACAGAATTGTAGAGCAACTGTTTTTACCTATTGACTTTTGATGCATTTCTGCCTTCCAAATGTAAGACAATGTGGAAAAAAGAAGTCACTTTGAAAAATGTCCAATAATTCACATGCTAGTATGGGTACCCACAATTTCGGGTAGATGCAAATAGCTACTGGTTCTAACCTCTATATTTTGTTCTCATTTCGGAAATACATTGGTGTCTTTCATACCAATTTTTCACTGTTTTTATTTTCCCAAATGAATTGCTATATACCCGGTACACAATAAAAAACCATTACAAGACACTGCTCAGTTATTGGCTCTGGGTTCCTCAGGTTCTTGGTGAACCTACAAGTCCTATATATCCCCACAAACAAAAGGGTCCAGCAAATGTAATGGTATATTGCTTTCGAAAATTCGTCATACTTAGAAGAAGTTACAGGTGAAAACGTTGTCACAAATGGCTGTTTTTTTCAACTCATTTTCAATTTTTCCTACTTTCAGCTGATAGTTTCTATAAATAAACCTTGAAGGATCTACACAAATGACCCCTCCTGAATTCAAAATTGTGTCTACTTTTCTGAAATGTATAGCTTTCCAGATCCATTATTGCTTTCATACCCATTTCTACCATTAACTGGAAGGAGGTTGAAAGCACAAAAAATAGCAAAAATAGGCTATGTCCCAGTAAAATGCCAAAACTGTGTAAAGCATTTTGGTTTTATGACACAAGTCTGTCAGTCCCTGAAGGCTGGGAAGATGGTGATTTCAGCACCGCAAACCCTTTGTTGATACCATTTGCAGGGGAAAAAACAGACGCTTTCTTCTGCAGCACTTTTTTCCCATTTTTCCAAAAAAACAAACAAATTTAGCTGTATGTTGGCTAATTTCTGGGTCCCCTCCTGGGGAATCAACAAACCCTGGCTACCTTTAAAATCCCCATGATGTTGGAAGAAAAGGACGTAAATTTGGCATGGATACCTTAGGTGGTCCAAAAGTTACAGGGGCTGAAGCGCGAACTATCCCAAATAGCCAAAAAAAAAGGCTTAGCACGGTGGGAGGCCTAGCAGCGAAGGGGTTAAGGGTTGTGTTGTTGTTTTGTTATTGTTGCATTGTCATGTGTTCTCATGGTAATGTATTGTATTGCTATTATTGGGTTCTACTGTGGCTACTTTGTTGTGTAGTTATATTGCTGTGTTCTGTTGTGCTTTGTCTTATTACTGTTTTGTGTTGTGTTGTTAGTGTGTTTTTGCTGCATTGTTGTGAGGTTATGTGTTGGTTATATTGCTGTGTTTCTATGTGTTTTATGTTGTTGTGGTGAGTTGCTTTACTTTATTGTGTTGCTTTTAATGCTGTGTTTTATTGTTTTATGTCAGTAGCATGTTAGATTGTAAGATTGTGTGTTGTTTTGTTTGGCTTATTATGTTGTGCTCTTGTTGTGATGTGTTGATATGTGGTTATTGTGCTGTACTGTGGTTGTGCTGTCATCGGGTTGTTCTGAAGCTGCTATGCTGCGTTCAGTTGTAGGTTTTCTGTAGTATTTTGTTGTATTAGGCCAGGAATGTGCTGTTTTGTTTTGCAACTGTATTTTGTTCTTGACATCTGGCAAATATATATAGGATGAATTACACCCAACAGCACATAGGTCACTGAGGAGTTATTATATAAATCAGGGATGTAAAAAAGGTAGGACCCTTACCTACCAATGAGAATATATCTCTTAGTTCTTCGTATAGTAACCAGTAAAACAGCTTCAGCTGCTGATTCATCTATTTCTGTCTCCAAGACTAAATGCTGGAAGTGAACCACACAAGACCTTAACCCGTTCGCTGCTTCTGTCGGCCAACGGCCGTCGCAAGCACTACCCGTAGTGCTGTGCACGTCCGTTGGCCGACGCGGCCTCGCCCACTCTTCAAAGCCGCCGCACCGCGGCGGAATTTCGGCCGCGGTAAAGGGGTTAATTTATGTGAATCCTGTTGTAATGTCAACAGTTCTATCTGAAAAGTATGGGACAGTCAGTGGCATTCATATACTGCAGTAAACTTGGCTATAACATCAATGTCAGAAAGGAAAATTAGTAGAGCTGCCCAGGTCAGGCATCTTTCATCACAAAGGACAAAATTAACTTAGTCTTAGGGGCATCAGTAGGATATTGATATGATCTTCGGCTGGAATATTTCATAGGTTTCTTCTGAGGGAGCGGAGTTTTATGCATCCTAATCTTCGAGTATAAATTAATTAATTAAGTAAATAATGCTGCCGCTGGTTTATGGACCTTTATTTGTCGACAAGCAGAAATGAGGAGGAAACATCTACATGCCATTAAATCATAAAGTCTTTTCAGTTTTAGTCAAAAAAGAGAATTAGTGTGAGTTAAATTAAATGGTTTTATTTTCCAAATAGTTTTTAGTTTTTCGTCTTTTATTCATTAGGCATTAAGCTTTAGAATTCAGCATTAAAAGTTAATACACTCCATCATTAGATATTTGATTATAAAATAGAACAATATATTTGTTAGAATCACAGTCAATATAGCAATAATACAGCAAGTTTGCTTCATAAAGGAAACTCCCTATTCTAAATAAGTTGGGACCATGAGAAAAAAAGGTGTCAGTTCAGATACCCATAAAGAGTATTAATGAAAGAATCAGCGCTCAAGCATAAAGCCTTTGCCTTAGAAGCTATAAAGTATTCTCAGCTCAAACTTATCAGCAGACAATTCAGGAATCAAAATAAGGCCACCTCTCATGAAGAAAAAGCATCAGAAACTCACAGACGAGTCTCCAGCCAGAAAGTCAGGGAAGGAATCCAGGATTTGCCTATCGGGGTGTGAGGTCTGAGCTAATCTACTTTAGGAACATGCATTAATAAAAACGTACAAATTCTATGTTGCAATATCATTTTCTGTAGTCTTCATCATACTCCAATAGAATCTCAACAACTCCTGGGAACAAGTTCACTCCCCATTCCCTCACCAGAGCATAATAGTCCTTCAGACATTGAACCTTGAAACGTTACATTGTTGATGTCTTGCTGTACAAGCAGTCTTCCCATGAATCATTCTCCGGACAACTCCTCTTCTCTCGGTGAGAACTCACTATCAGTTACCTTATACATAACAAACGCCTATTCACTAGTTAACGGTAGACTTCTGAACTTGCAACATCTGAGCAAAGAGAAGAAAAATATCTTGCACAAACAACTATTCAATGTGAAAAACAGGATTTCAGTGTTAATGCAGTTTTTTTTTCATTTAGTATGGCATCGACTATTAGGCTAACTTAATTCAGCACTTTACTTATGTGCAGACCTTCAACATTTAAATATAGTTACCTTCTACAAATTTTGCATTTAGCATATGTTTTATTGAAATGTAAATATGTGCGCATTATTAATAAGCGTATTTTGACAGCGGATAAAATTTGCTTTAGCACTTCTAATAATTCTGTATGGATTGGAAGACAATATATTTGGAAATGCTGCATAATGAATCAGTTTGTTCCAATGAAAAATATCTTCCTTTTAAATTGGTGTGGAGACTCATATTATACAAGTTTAAATCTTCTCGTACAACATTGCAGCCACATCATTTACCAGTATGAATTAAAGCAATGCAAAGATGAAACTCTTCATCTGTAATAGGCTCGCAATTTTCCATTTGGCTTAGTTCTTGGAGGCCATAGCTCTCACATGGTGTCTAGATATTGATATGCATATTCATTTCATCCGAAGACCCTTTCCCTCCAGTAGAAAGGTCTGCACAACAGGTGGAATTGTATTGTAACTACATCTGGAAATACAACACAATTGACTCAGCATTCCAGGCATCCATCTATGTCAGCCTCCACCATTTCTGCACCCAAGCTTCCTCTTAAAGTTGCACTGTCTCTTCTTCTGAAATATGTATCTGAATATGTTATATCTTCAACTTGTGGAGAAATCATATTGAAGTGGCAACAGAACTATGACTTGAATGGAAGATGACAAAGGACCACCACAAGAGTGGTTCCTGAAGGATATCGATTCCTTATGCATGGTGAACTTTTTCTCTCATTATAAAATGAAAAGTTTGGCTGAGGGGAGTGAGGGAAGCACACACTTTGTCAATGGTGAAGTACAGGAACCTAATCTGACAAAAAATAGACAGTTCTGATTTCATCCAAATTACCAGAAACCCCATGTCCTCTAACATATTGGTGACAACCTGCACTGGGCCCTTCACAATATCATCATAATCGCATCAAAAAATAATATTGTCCAGGTATATATTTGCCCAACTCTGCCTGCAAGACAGCTGGCAGTGATTTGGAGAGTTTGTTTAAACACCTTGTGTACTTCCATTCAAACAGGAGAAGCCTTTGATGGTGAAGAAAATCAGTCAAGTATGCCGTGTTAAGCTCTATCTTGACTAACCATCCCCTTTCAGTAAAATGTCCTGCAACAGTTGCATATTCTCCATCTTGAAGTGGCAGAACTAACTGAGATTGATCAATGTAAGCTGATCTCGATTATCTTTCTTGTTTACCAGGAAAGAATTGGTCAGTTAACTTCTTTGGCTGTATGAGGAAGTGATGCATCACCTTTCTGACGCAGTTTCCTCACCTCTTCGGCATTCGTCTTGCAAAAAAACTATGTGTACGAGATGATGAGCTTGACTTGCACCCAATGAACTTGAGATGTAAGCTCTATATCATCTCCAAAACACAGCCACCCCTATGAATCCCTATCAATTGTGAAAAATCAACTACCCACCTCATGGGAGACAGAAGGGGATGGCATTAACTCACTTCAGATTGTTGCAGATGGTTGTGTTGCTCTCCTCCATCTCCTGTTTTGACTGCCAAAGTGCCTCGTCACAAATGAGTGACTGGGGTGTGTGTTGTTGATCCTAAGAAAATACTCCACAATCTCCCAAACTCAATGATTCCTCTAAAATGGGACAACAAATTAATAGGAAGATTGGTTTGCTCCATTGTTGTCCTTCGCCTAAAACTGTGTGGGACACACCTCCTGGATATAAACTTTTCCCAGCCCTAGCCTTATTGACTAAAAACAAAAACGTGCAACGTATCTGCTTAGTGAGCGGCATTGAAGGATAAGAGGCGAGGTAAGAAATGTTGTAGGACAGAGTTAAAAGATTGTTCACTGTGTGAGCTGAGCAGATGGTTTCTTTTACTGCTATTTCCTCCACCTGTTGGGTGAGGTTTTTTTAGGAAGCTGCTGACGAGTTTTGAAGTTAAGGAGTATACTATGGGCCTCTATATTGTACTTTACTAGACATTTATAAAGCGCAGGGCTACCCAACGGGCTTCCCAGCACTGAAATCATGTTCGTCCTGGCTTAATCAGTGGGAGCTCTTCAGAAAAGGTGAGTTTTAAGAAGCTTCCTCAATCTAACTTCTTCCTTGGTCAGTCTGAGAGAAGGATGAAGGGCGTTCCAGAGTTTAGCTGCCAAATAGGCAAAACAGCATCACCCTCCTCTGGCTCTCTTGACTGTAGCAACTAAGAAAAGCTTCTTAGCCTCCGAGTGCAGAGGTCTGTTTGAGGTGTACGGAGTTAGCAGCTTCTGGATTAGGGGAGGACTTTTGTTATGCATAATTTTATGGTCTAGTCAGAGGGACTTGAATTTGATTCTTTTACATACCGGTAACCAATGAAGGGTTACAAGTGTAGAGGTGTTTTGAAATCTTTACCAATGTGCGCGCTGCACCATTCTGAACTAGCTGCAGATGCTTGATCACATAATGAGGGCTCCCTAAATAGACTGAGTTACCGTAGTCAAGACGTGACAAGATGAGACCTTGGACCATGGTGTTTCTTGTAGCAAGGGGAAGCCGACTAAGAATTTTTCTCAGGGCACAGAGAAGGCCAAAGCAGAAGGCTGCCAGCTTCCTCACTTGGGTCTCCATGGTGAGCTGGCTGTCTATCCAGAAATCCAAACTTTTGATTTCAGTTTTAGGAGGAGGGTGTTCTCCTCTGAAGTTGGGCCAGTGGAGTTCTGACTAGAGAGAGGTGGCATTTTCTACTGCCAGGACCTCTGTTTTGTCCCCATTGAGTTTCAGATTGCTACTTGCCATCCAATGAATCACGTCCTTTAAACAGGTGTTTAATTTGGATGACAGTAAGACTGTGTCAGATGTTAAAGAGATGACAATTTGAGTGTCATCCATGTAGGGCACTGTAGAAAAGCTGTGTCCCATAATAATGTCGGCCAGAGGCTGCACATAGATATTAAACAAAGTGGGGCTTAACGAGGATCCCTGAAGAACCCCGTATTCCACTGATAAGGACTCAGAACAGAGAGTATCCTCACTCACTTGGAAACTTCTGTTCATTAAAAATGAAGTTAGCCACTTAAGGGCAATACCATAAATTCCTGCTTCTTCCAATCTTTTAATAAGGACTGGATGGAACACCGTATTAAACATAGTGCTAATGTCTAAGAAGATGATCGCAGCCACGCCGTTGGCGTCAAGGACTACTTTGAGCTGCTAAGTTACGACTAACACTGCTGCTTCCGTGCTGTTTCCTGCTCGAAAGCCTGTTTGAGTCGGATGTAGGAGTCCCTGATCTTCCAAAAATGTGGAATGCTCCTTATTAACAAACTTCTCTAGAATTTTGCTTATACATGGGAGAAGTGAAATTGGCCTATAACTTTCAGGTAGTGAAGGATCCAGGGTCGTTTTTTTTATAAAAGTGGCTTCAACATGGCATGTTTCCATGCCTGGGGAACTTTACCTGTCTCCAAAGAATGATTAAGTATTTTCACCATGGCTGGACAGATAAAGTTTCTCCCTTTAAAAAGAATGTTAGGGGGTGCAACTTCTAAGGGTGACCCTGATTTGATAGAAGTAAGAAGACAAGAAATGTAATCCGTCGTAATTTCAGTGAAGGATGACAAATTTCCCTTCATCTGCTTATGAGAGGTTGCAGCAGCAGTGGCAGTTAAGGGTCTAACCTTAGGCACTGAAGCACAGATCTTATCAACTTTCTCTCTGACGAAGCTTGCAAACATGTTACATCTGGCTTCGGAGGCGAGAGAACCTACTCGAGGTGAACGTGGCTTCATGAACGTTTTTACTACATTAAAAAGTTATTTTGATGAATTGTCTGCATTTTCAATCTTTGTACTTATGAAGGCGACCCTTGCCTTTGTTATGGCATGACGATGGTGTTTTACTGCCTGCTTATAGATTTGTGTACTATGAGTATCATAGTGTTTCTTCCAGCTTCTTTCTTTCTTTTTCAGGATTAAAAGTTCTTCTGAGAATCATGGGGTAGGTGCATGCCTATGATGGCCTTTTTGTAATCTCTTGGGGATTTGCTGATCTAACGAGTTTTCAATCCAATTCTCATATGTGGAATACATAATCCTTCTTCTAATACAGGGAGCGAGCTGGAAAGAGTAAGTTCCCAGTTTGCAACATCCAATTTTGCCCAGCTTTTGCCTGGCCTAGATTGCCTGGTGAGAGCAAATGTAGTTCCTTCTTTTTTTTTGCTGGAAAGGAATCAGGTAATGGTCAGTCCAGCACTGGGGAAGCGGAGATTTAAGTTTGAACTCATGTATATTTGAAAAAATTGGATCTAATATATGTCCATTTTTGTGTGTAGGTGACGTCAGTCTCTGCGTGAACTGAAGGGCCTCAAGGGCTCTTGCATTGACATTGAATTTGATATCCTGGTATTTGTAAGTCATTCCATGGCGTCCAGTGAGATGATGTCTTACATTATTATGTGAGGAATGCAAGGTTATCTAGGCACTTCGATAGTGGTTTCAGTTTCTTTGCCCCTCTGCCCACAAGTGTAGGGATCCATTTTAAAGCTTCCCAACTTGGGTGTTAGGACAGTTGAGGTACCTACTTTCATTGAGACACTTCAGTGTCTAACTTCACACAATTATCTTGTGGTACTGCCCAGTCTGAATCGCCTACAGCCTTTGCTCCTCCATGGAGGAACATGGTCACCACACGGATGATCAACACAAGCTTCCTCTCCGGCAAAACACTGTACCCAACCTATCGTTGTCAGATAGGGCCTGGGTGATTTAGGACAGGCAAGGTCCATGAAAAGTAGCCATCTTGTCAACTTTCCTCTGGTGGCTTCTCCCACACGCGCAATTGTATAATTTCTTAGCTGATCTATGAAGCATCTCTGTTAGGGGAGATTATAAATGGGTTAAAAAGACTTCCTTTTGCACTGTGGATAACATTTGAAGAATAGATTTCTAGACTTATGGGCTTGCCAGTTCCGATATCCTTAGAGAGCCTTCCATTATACTCCTCATAAGGAATACATTTTATACTGAGACAGACAGGTAGTTACAGATAAATTCAACGATAATTGTGTGCTGTTCCTGTCTCTTTTCCGGAATATCTTTGCAGTTCTAAGAACAGAGCCGGGAAGCAAAAATGGACAATTACCTCGTGCCCCTGATTTATTAAGATTAGTATGAATTTCACTTTCCTCTACATTTCCTGTTCGCTGTTCCTGTCACGCCCACTCTACCTGCCTAGAATAACACACAGTAACGCTCTCTTGGCGCATTTACTCCCCGCATATCTGTGGTAGTCTACAGTGCATGAAAAATGTGCTTGGAAAACGACAGAAACCCAGGCTGGGGAAAGCACACTTTGTCACAGGAAGTTCTGTCGAACAGATGTGGGTTTTCTGTTTTCTTTAGCTTGCAGGCGGCCATGTCACTGTTTTATTGCCGGCCCTGTTCTTCGGAACGAGGTTATGTAAATAAGGCGGTTCGAATAGGTCTGTTCAAGCACTTACGAATAAACGCAGGAAGGAGAAATTAAGGCAATGAATCAGCCTTTTCTTAGTAGGGGACTTGGAGGTATCAGGCCTTTTATAAATATATACTGGCAGCTGAAAATAATAATGACTTGCTTTCAGCACCACTTGTAACCCAGAATCCTTTGGGGAGGGTTCCTGAATTGTGGCATTCACTATGGAATAATAAGTTAATAAGGCACTCACCTGAGGAGTCAGTCACCTTGCGATGATGTAGGTGGACATTGCCTTTGCCACATTTTTTATGTTGTTTGAAAAATAGGAAAAAAGTGCAGCTGAATCAATGGAAAATTATTATGGTGCACGGTATCAGTCTATAAAGGGTGCACAATCATTGGATGCCGTTGGTGCAGATCAGGACCATGTGCCGGAATGCCCCCAAAAAATGCTGTCCCCAGTGCAGGCACGCAGACACACCTGCAGTGGGGACAATGCATCAGTGAAAGACAGGCCAGCACTTTTAAACCGCTCGTCTGTCTTCCACTGTAAGGACTGACCTGATATTTTTAAGGGGGAAGGGACCCTCCCACAGTCAGATGTGTGGGACTGCACCTCAAGGAGGGTGGCCACTCAGGGGGTTCGTTAGAAGCTTGTGCCGAGTCCACAATGTCCCTTTTGAGGAGAGTACAACTCCGTGGACTTCCTAGGTGATGTACTTTTAGCACGCTTCCTGAAAGACGTTTTGGGTTGTGTCCACGTCAGGCAGAAGAGTAAAGACATTCATCAGCTGCATGGAGTCACTGCCTCATGCTGATGATCAATGCCCCCTTGCCATTGCGCCATTAAAGGGTTTTGCGAGCATCTGCCGCCTTTTCTCTAATACGGAAGAACCTGGAGGAATCAAAAAGTGGCCACATGTGCGCATTGTTCCCCCTATAGCTCTCTTTGCAATCCCGCCTCTGGTGTCAGGTGATGCCATAATATTCTAGGGCCCTTATTTATGAAGGGCTTATGCCGCCGGTGCGTCACTTTTTTGTGACGCTGCGGCGGCGTGATCAATGCGCCACACTGCGCCCTATTTACAAATTGACGCATTTGTAAATCCCTGCACTACATTATACCTGCGTCAGGCATAATGTATTCAGGGTGGGTGTTCCCCCGTAATAAAGGCTCATAGATGTGGCGCAGTGAAATCTTTGAGATCTCACAGCACCACTTCTACGACTTCACTGCGTCAAATCCTTTCACCTGCTTCAAGCAGGCATAAGGACTGATGCAGGGCCTTTCACATGGGACTCGCCCATGTGTAATGACACATTGCTGGAGTTGCGTCTGTGTTCCAATACACTCCAGCAATGCGTCATTAATGACGTTTCTGGTTAATCCTTGCGATATGGAGCGCTGTAGTGAAAATACGCCACATCCAAGGTGTGGCAAGAAGGGCGCAATGAAAAGTGTTTCATCGCTCTTTTCAACCAGCGATGCACCACTTTTCATAAATGAGGCCCAAAGAGAATTGCGACTGCATTTCTGGAAAATTCCACATCCAACATGTATTTGATGTGCAGATAACCGACACATTTACATCTCAGCGAGATAAAGTGTGTGCGTGCGAGGATGTGTGTGTGTGTCTATGTGTGTGTGTCTGTTGTATGTGTTGTGTGTGTGCGTACATGTGTGTGTCTGTGAAAGAACATGTGTGTTTGTGTGTGTGTGTTTGTGTGTGAGCATGTGTGTGCATGTGTATGTTTGGTTGGTTGTGTGAATGTGTTTGTGTGCATGTTTTTTGTGTGAATAGCAGTCCATTGTAGCCATGTTTCCCCAACATCAGGAGAAGGGTGATTGCTTGCTATGCCACCCTGGGCATTGAGAGCAAGCATTTGAGAAGCAATGCTGCTATGAGAGCGGAAGCTGGTAGCCGTTGCTGAATTTCTGCAACTGTCAAAGACAGGAATAGTATCACATAATGACCATAGTGGCACTAATTAATGCAGCCCTGCATCTGTAGTTCTGTACCACTTTTATCGTCTTTAAAGACAATACTTCAAAAGTGCAAGGGAATCAATGAATATATTCCCAAAACAACACATTCAATAGAACATACTGGGACAACTCACAGTCAAGTATTCCAATGTTATTATAGAAGAAACTAATATATAGGACATACATAAGGCGCTCCAAATTGTGAAACTGTGCAATGCACCTGCGTTGTGAAAAAAGTGAGTGAAAGTGTAATAGACTAATCCTCAATAAAATTGTTATTGGCTTAGGATGTTCAATGTTAGTCCTCACTATTCTAATCCGATTTTTCAGTATGTCCTCTCTGGTTAAACAGTTAGGGGCACATGCATCAAAAATGTCATTTGCGATTCCTTATTAGCGAATATTAAGGATTCGCTAATAAGGAATCACAAATGCCTATGCATGTAGGAATTGTTACAAAAATAGCGATTCCCTAAAATTCCTTAATTGCGAGTCGCAAATTGCGAGTCGCAATTAAGGAATTGCAACCCATACATTCCTATGGGCCTAGAGGCCCATAGGAATCAATAGAAATTGCATGCGCAATTTGCGAGTACCCAATAGGTACTCGCAAATTGCGCATGCAATTTCAAGGGTGCAAGGGTCTCAAAAGGATACCCTGTTGTACCCCTGAATTTACAATTTAACCACATGTTGCGCACACACATGCCCCAAGGGCATGTGTGTGTGTAACATGTGACTTTGAAAAATGCACTTTAGTGCATTTTTCAGAGAAATCGAAAATTACCATCAACTTTAGATTGATGGTAATTTACGATTCTTATTAGCAAAATCGCTAAATTATTTTGTTTAATGCATTGCATTTAAGGAATCGCAATTTGCGATTCCTTAAATGCAATCGAAATTAGGTAATCGCAAATTTTGCGATTACTTAAAGTGCGATTTTTGCATTTGGGATGATGCATCCCAAATGCAAAAGTACCGGTCGCAAAGGGGCAGATTCTGAGAATCTGCCCGTTTGCGACCGGTTTTTCCTTTGATGCATGTGGCCCTTAGTGTTTAGCGAAAATACAGATTATTTTCATGGGAAAGGCCTCATGTAGTGTTTGGGATTCATTTCACTCACAGATTTGGGGGTTCCCAAAAATAAAACTCTTAAGTAATGTTAATTATACACAACCACTTTTTAAAGGAAACATAGAGTGATTTCGAAGCTTTGGAAAGTGAAGGGATACTATAGAATATATTACTGCCCCCAGGAAATGTTAAATTATAGGTCTTATCAACAGAAACACTATGGGCATCATTATGATGCCAGACGGTCGGACCATGCATTATGATGCGACTGCCGGGTTTGACGGTCGGAAACGCTGTGGGGGCATGCTGCGGCTACGAAAAAAGGGCTGCAGCACATGCCTTCAGCACCTCCTGCACATCCGTTCACCGTATGCCATGCATGGAGGTGTGTGGGGGGCACTACATGTGCCCCCAGGGCCACATTTCAGTGGCCCCTGATGGAAGGGGCCTTGTTTGCATTAAATGATAAACTTCTTCCATCACAAAGTTACTTTTGAAAAATGGGGATTTGGAAAAGGATGTGTCAATGTGTTTGTACAATCTCATGTATTGTTAAAGCTCACAATCAAATACAGAAAAGAGATGCAGGCTCTATCAAATGGCATTATGCTTGCTCTTGGGGAGAGAAAAGATTACACTATGTCCCCTTGAAAGAGGTGCAGGAAGGCCATAGGTGGCCCACCATCCTCCAGGTTTCTGGAGGCCATTTTCTCTACCCTCTTAGTGGAGGACCGCTCACCAGATTTAGAGATATCTACCTGCATGGTGGGAATTTCTAGGCCGACAGCACTGTTATATTCCATATAGGTACCCTATATAGGCGCAGGTAACATTATAACCTTTCACCTATATCCTTCCCTACATTACATACATAACAGTTCTTGGGGACTGACCTTTTACCCAGATACGACACTGCATTCAGAACGCGGGTTTTCCCTAGTTCGATTCTCATACATTATGCATGAGGCTCCTTGGAAGCACAGCAGGACTAACTGCAGGATTACCATCTCCTGTATAATATCTCTGTAAAAGTTCAGGTCCAACGTCATCCTTTAGGCCGATACAGTAACACAGCAAGGTAGGACCCCTGGGGAGAACTATGGGTATAAATACATCACATCTTGCTTAGGAAGGGAGAGAAGACCGTGACTTCCCGGCTGACACACTGACCAGAGACGCTGAGGTTCCTGCATGCAGACGCTCCAGCTAGCAGTGGTCTAACATCCCTCGCGGGGTGTCCAACTCGAGACCAGGACGGGGTCCCATATTCTCTTATTCTCAGGTAATGGGGTTGACTAGATCCTAGAGGGATTCTTGGCATAACACCTACACAGATGCTAGGTACATTTAGGTACATCTAGTTAGGGAGGTATCGTAGGAGTACGCACTTTTTATCATGTGTTTTATATACTAGTATGTATTCATGATTTCTGCAAGATGGTAGAACTATACCATCCCTTTACCTTTGTAGTATTGCTAATCATACATCTCTGCTACTGTCCAATGGTTGTTGCAGCTCATCTATTCTACACTAGAATAACAACTGTTCAATAAATCCTTATTGACAAACGCCCAGTATGTTTATTCTGTGTATCTCTGAGACAAACTAAGTAAGCACGAGTGACTGAGCGAAAGGTAGTATATTGTTTCCACGATCCTGGGGGATCAGGGTTGTCATGTTCTGAGGTTGCCAAGAACTATTCTCTCCCCGATAAGAGGAGATTCTAGTGGCACTGTGAGCTAGCTGATACAAGACAGGCTAACGTATCCGGTGGGGGTGCACAGAATCAGTCTGCCACCAATCCCACAGTTTATGTTATCCAAATGCGCAGATCCTGTATAGGTCATCTAGAAACTACACGACATAGTGCCGCCAAGGTTGGTTGGGTACTTATTTAACAGTAGATTCTGAGTAGTTCAGTTGTCCTATTCTCAGAGACCCCTACTCACAAAACACCAGAGACGTCTGGAGTTGGTGGGTACAAACTCTGCCACAGCTGAGTAGGCGAAAAAATCCTATTTATTGGCTGTTGGTTAATCAAGCTTGAAGGACACAGTGTTCCTAAAATTGTGCATAAAAACCTTATCTTTGTTCCCTTGGACAAACTTCTTCCTTACAAAAATGACTGAGACAGGAAATAACACAGTAGTGGATCTGCACCTCTCAGCCGGAGAAGAAGATGCAGACGCAATTCCGATTGCCAAAAAATTCAGAAATACAGTCACCCTGAAACTGCTAGAGCATGGTTTAACACCTAGGGGTGGCATAGTAGCTTTCGTGATTGAGGCGCACGAATCCAACAAAACAGAGGTATTTTATTCATGGGTTACACTCCCAGCAGCAAATGCAAGAACAAAAACATTTCACTCTTACACAGAAGGAGATGCACCAGAGGAATATTGTCCGTTCGAGGACATTGAAGTTCCGCTAACGTACCAGGAACATTTATACTGGTTTAAAGGCGCCCTACCCCACATAAGAAGAAGAAGAGTAAGACTCGGCCCGCTCGGAGGAGAAGGGGCAACATGGCCGATATTAGCGGCCTACACACCACATCCTGACATTGAAACAATGCCACCAGGAGACTTACTCATACAACATAAAGATTTAATAAAAATCTACAGAAACTTGACGCAATTCGTCATGAGGACATTTACAGTCCAACCAGCAATAGTTGCCATAAATGGAACTCAAACTCAGGGTACAGCAACTAAAATCACACCACAGACATTACACGCAGTGATGGGTAAATTCCCTATAAACGTGAACAAATGCCATTCTGGGTAGCTCAGAAAATAACACAGCTAGAGGCAGTATTCCCGAATTGTACCCCGTATGAAAAACACAGAATGCTAACCATCTGCTTGCCCATGGGGATAACACCACAAGTAGAGGATTGTACCACTTGGGGTACAGTCTTTACTGCCATTTATACCAGAACACATGGTATCCCGTCATTGGCAGTAGTACCAGAGGTATTAAGACAAATACAAAACGAGTACGGAGCAGAGCCTGCCCTCAACTTAGGGATAAGTTACTAGGTAACTATGCCCAGGTATCAGCCATAATACTAGGTAATATTAAAGGGGAAGCAGCTTCAGTGGCAATCTGCCAACGCCTAAGGGAGTTCAGTCCTTTAGAACAGGAACACGAACTACCCAAAATAATTGAAACTGCATATGCAGAATTAGGCAGAGACAGTTTGGGTGGGAAAGCTTTAAAACTACAACTGATGGGCAGTCCTGAAAAGGACACTTCCAAGCAGACACCTGCTTCAACTAAGAAGAAGTGGGACAATAAAAAACAACAAAACTTTAAAGGAAACAGATCTCAATCCTGAGGTAGATCTCCTCCACAGGAGCCATCCGAAAAGAGGTACAACCTTAGGAATAGGGATATTATTAGGAAACCTGGCAGGATACTGATACACGTTCTTCTCGTTCCTTTTAGGCTTCGTCGAAAACCTCCGAGAGGGAAGGACGGTCAGACAGACAAGAAGCGCATACAAAGCCCAGAGACAAGCAGCACGCTCAAGAGTACACTTCTAAAAAAGAAGAGAAGCAAAAGCCACAGTTCAAAAAGAAGAAAGTTGCAGGTCTATAGATCAGACATGCCCAGAATTCTGAGGACTCAACTACTGAACGGGGAATGGGCTCTGACGATGCTAAACAGTGGGGCAGAAATAACAATAGCTCGCCAGAACCTGATGGAATGTCTGATGACAGCGGACTTGAACGATTATATCACGGTAGAAACACCCGATACTAGGGTAAGTGTCCCACATAAAGTATATGAAATAATGCTCCAAATGGAGGGGGACAAATGTAGAACAGTGAGAGGTCTCTTTTGGGAGAACCTGACTTTTGGCTATGACATTTTATTAGCTGAACAAGATTGGCCGCCAGCATTCGTCATGGATTGCCCTAAAGGAGAAACAGTAATTTTCCCGGCATTCTCAGACCATATTCCCAGGCACTTACAACACACATATGCGCAGGAGTGGGAGGTAGCCCAGGCTCCAGCATTATATAAGAACCATGTTGGATGGGATGAGGATTCAACCCACCACATAATTCCTTTAAAACCTACTCCAACTGCACAGAGGCAGTATCCAATAAAGCAAGAAGCTAAAAAACAGGTCAGGGAGATCTTAGATCAACTTGAATGCCAAGGGGTGATCGACAATTGCACCTCATCAATGAATAATCCTTTGTTTCCCGTATCGAAACCAGACAACACATATCGTCTAGTTTTAGATTACAGACATTTAAACACTTGCACTAAGACATTTGAAGTCCAAAATGCACACAGTGCCGCATTAATGAATAACATTGTGCGGAAAAAATATAAAACAACACTTTATATCTCAAATGTATTTTTCTGCCATAATATAGTGCCTGAAAGCAGGTATCTAACAGCATTCTCAGTGCTAGGGTCCCAGAGGCAATTTTGTCGACTCCCCCAAGGGTATAAGAACAGCCCGGGGTTGTTTTCGGCCAGAGTAACTAAGTTACTTCAAAATTTGGATGAAGAGGCATTGTCCTATGTGGATGATATTTATCTGACGGACAATGACCTGGAGGAGCACTTGAACAGAGTGAATACCATAATTTTTGGATTTGCATCTGAGGGCTACAAACTCAACTTTAAAAAATCAAAAATTGCCCACCTCAGTGTCCTGTTTTTAGGATATGAGCTTTCAAGTGAACGAAAAAGCCTGGCAGCCAATTTTTTAGAAAAATGTGCACTGCTCCAACCTCCAAAATCATTAAAAAATCTACAATCAATACTGGGATTCTTAAATTTTGGTAGAACATACATTTTAGATTACACAGAAAGAGTAAAACCTTTCTACGATTTAATAAAACCAGATTTTTCAGTAAGACAATGGACACAGGAACACACAGATATCCTGCGGTCCTTACAAGCTGACATGATAGCTTCCAAACACTTACAGACACGGGTAAACGTACACAACCTGGTGATCCGGATAATTGCGGGTCAATCTGGGTACACTATCTAACATATAATGAAGGTGAAACAGTACCAATTGCATACAAATCACATTTTCACACACATGCTGAGATGCGCTTCGCATCTACAGAAAAGATTCTAACAGCAGTACAGACTGCTGTAGTGAGAGAAAGAGCACTGGCTCAGGGGAAACGAATAATAGTAGTTACTCCGGTTCCAGCCTTAGAGGCTGCAACAAAAGCGAGCGTTCCAAATGCTAAAGCCTTACATCCAAGATGGATACAATGGGCTAATTCTCTCACAGCAACAGATGTAGAATATAGGTACGACCCAAATTTAAAGACACAAGCATTTCTGCAATACGAACAAGAATATCCTCTACCAAACGAAATAATGCCTCTAGATCAGTATGAATACATAATTTACACTGACGGATCTGCTCAACCGGCCATAGGAAGTGAGCAACAATATAGCGCAGCATGTGCAATCGTAAAAGGTTGCATGCAGGATGGAAAGTTCCACCCCAGTTACACAAAAACACAGTCTCTAAGAGACTGCATGGCACAGCTGGCAGAATTAAAAGCACTGATACTGTCACTAGTAAATACGGATCGAGAATTCCCCATACTAATTGTGTGCGATTCCTTTTACTGTCTGCAGTCTTATAATGAATATTTGCAGTACTGGGTCCAAAACGGGTTCAAAGGTGCAAAAGGTGGCACAATTAAGCATAAAATGCTATGGGAACAGGTAGTGGAGTTGAAAACCGAAGTACCGAGGGCTCACGTGATACATACACTGATTCATCAGCGTGATGGCGTTCACGTTGAAGGGAATTCATTGGCAGATGAAGCCACAAAGGGAGCTGTACGCACAGCTTCCGTAGCTGCAATCACTCCTTCTAAAACGAGAATAGACGGTGAGATTATGGTAGCTATCAATGCTTGTCACAAAAACAGCGGAGCAGTACCAACAAGGTTTCCACTCAAGTACTCCTACAAGTTAGATGCCAATAACATTCCATTTGCTCAGATTCCTGGAGTGGGGGATAGAGTAATTCCAAATATGGATCGTAGGTTAGGTTTAATACTAGCGGCACACGAAGGGATAGGTTCTGCACATGCAGGGGTTACGGCGACTGTTTCTTTGTTGAAACAACGCTATTGGTGGCCTGGTTTAACAAAGCAGATTAAAGACTATGGGGCCGATTCCGATTCGGGACGGAAAACGTACCGACCGACTCGGTACGGGAATTTATTCCGACCGACACGTACCGGCGCCGCCCGACCTGCGTAGTATGATGAAATGCATGTGAATCACGACCGACTCGTACGGAACACAAGCCGAACGACCGAACCGCACGGAAACCAGCTAGCCGGCCGGGAAACCACGCGAATCGAACCGACCGACACACACCAGGAATGAACCCGACCGAAACGTACCCGCGAAATCCGACCCACGCAGTACGATGCAATGCGTGGAAAACCAGACCGAGTCGCACGAAGCCCAAGCCGTACGACCGACACGCATACAAAACCCAGCCGAAGCAACCCAATACTCCGCGACCGACTCGTACGCCGCACATGAAACCTAGCAGAAACACAGCGTGAACGACTCGGAGAAGTTCGCACGAGACAACTGCAGCGTCCTACTCGGTCAGAAGAACGTCTCCTAAATGCACAAAAAGTACAAAGGGAAAAATACAAAAAAAAGGGCCAAACAAGCAATTACAAATCCAATAAATACTGGGGGGGGAAACATGGAACAAAGACACACCCACAACTCCACCCATATAAAGGCCACAAATCCCTACCATGATCCTTTGCAAATTCAACTGACCTGCCAGCACAGAACACCATCAGACAGCAACCACAGACACACTCACAGCTCATCCATCACACAAGCCACACACCATTAGCACCTCATCAAATAGCACCCTCACATACACCCAGCAAAACCAACACTCACACACCCTCACTTGCACACCCACACACACATCAATCACCACCACCACCCATCACCATGCCCCCAAAGAAGAATCCAAAGTTCCTAGACAGTGAATTGGAAGTCCTGGTAGATGAGATCCTCAGGGTAGAGCCCCAGTTGTTTGGTACATTGGTCCAACAGACCCCCATGTCGCAGAAAACCAAGATGTGGGAGAGGATCGTCGACAGGGTGAACGCACAATCACCATGTTTGCGCACAAAGGAAGACATCCAGAACAGGTGGTATGATGTGCGCAGGAGAGTCAAGGACCTACTAAAGAAGGATTACGTCTTGAGTCAGCGCACCGGCAGTGGCCCTCCTCCCAAACCACTATACCTCAGGCCCTGGGAGGAGAAGGTGCGGGCCATCCTACCACCAGTGAGCGTATATGGACTGTCAAACATCCCAGAGCCTGGTGAGTACACAACAAATATACACAATATTGTGTGACAATACACACACATCACTGTCAAGGGGATAGTCAAACCATGCACATTTAGCAAATCCACAGCAACCAAAAGATAATCATCCCAAGATGTGTATGTTAGTCAGATAAACACAATACATGCCATTTCATAGTGATATGTAACTGTGTCATGACATGTACAAACCCAACAACAAATAGAGCTAGGCAGTGGTACAAATCTAACCAACAAACACAGTCAGATATTTAGCCACCACTAGAACACCACCTCACAGGGAAGCTCACTGAAAGGAAGGAATTCTGTGTATGCTGGTGAAGTCAGTGTAGCCAATAGCATGATGGGAGTTGTAGTCACAGATATTGCTCACCCTCACAATTGGCCCATCAACACCACCCTGAACCATGCTCACATCACAGGGAGTGGAAAAGAAATGACAAGATGGCTGACACTGGGTACTGCTGTGGGGAGCACAAGGCCCTGCTGGGAACTGTGCACCAACCAACAGCAGGACACCACTGTCAGCCATCTTGCCATTGCTGTCACACTCACACACAGTGAAGTCCACTCAAAAGGAAGGAAGTATGGGCATGCTGGGAAGGGCGGTATAGTCAATAGCATGATGGGAGTGGTAGTCACAGATATTGGTCACCCTCACAATTGGCCCATCAACACCACTCTGAACCATGCTCACATCACAGGGAGTGGAAAACAACTGACAAGATGGCTGACACTGGGTACTGCTGTGGGGAGCACAAGGCCCTGCTGGGAACTGTGCAACAACCAACAGCAGGACACCACTGACTGACATCCTGAAAGACAACTTGCACTCCCTGCAATGGAAGCACGTTCCATGGTGGGTTATCTGGCTGGGTGGGAAGGAGGACTGACCGCTCTGATCATATTTACAAGCAGCTTTTCTCACACACCCCCTTAACATAAACTCCACACAACTCACCTGGGAGAATGCAATGCCTCACACTCTAATTAAATATCCCACAAAGAACCACCACCCTGGGTTATGCTGTGTGAAGCACAGGGACACTCTTGGGACTTGTAGCCAAACAAACGCCAGGACAACACTGTCAGCCATCCTTTCAGCACAGGCACACTACCCCACAGGGAAGCTGAGTCAAAAGGAAGGAAGTATGGGCATGCTGGGAAGGGGGGTGTAGGCAATAGCATGATGGGAGTGGTAGTCACAGCTCAGTATCCCCCACTCACATGGCCCCGCAAGCTCACACTGAAGCATGCACACCTCGCAGGGAGTGAAAAGCCACTTCAAAGATGTCTGACACTGGCCTCAGCAGTGTGGAGCACAAGGCCCTGCTGGGAACTGGGCACCAACAAACAACAGGACCACACTGTCAGCCATCTTGCCATTGCTGTCACACTCACACACAGTGAAGCCACTCAAAAGGAAGGAAGTATGGGCATGCTGGGAAGGGGGCTGTAGGCAATAGCATGATGGGAGTGGTAGTCACAGCTCAACATCCCCCACCCACATGGCCCAGCAAGCTCACACTGAAGCATGCACACCTCACAGGGAGTGGAAAAGAACTGACAAGATGGCTGAAACTGGGTACTGCTGTGTGGAGCACAAGGCCCTGCTGGGAACTGGGCACCAACCAACAGCAGGACACCACTGTCAGCCATCTTGCCATTGCTGTCACACTCACACACAGTGAAGTCCACTCAAAAGGAAGGAAGTATGGGCATGCTGGGAAGGGGGGTGTAGGCAAGAGCATGATGGGAGTGGTAGTCACAGATATTGGTCACCCTCACAATTGGCCCATCAACACCACTCTGAACCATGCTCACATCACAGGGAGTTGAAAACAACTGACAAGATGGCTGACACTGGGTACTGCTGTGGGGACCACAAGGCCCTGCTGGGAACTGTGCACCAACCAACAGCAGGACACCACTGACTGACATCCTGAAAGCAAACTTGCACTCCCTGCAATGGAAGCACGTTCCATGGTGGGATATCTGGCTGGGTGGGAAGGAGGACTGACAGCTCTGACCACATTTACAAGCAGCTTTTCTCACACACCCCCATAACACAAACTCCACATAACTCACCTGGGAGAATGCAATGCCTCACACTCTAATTAAATATCCCACAAAGAACCACCACCCTGGGTTATGCTGTGTGAAGCACAGGGACACTCTTGGGACTTGTAGCCAAACAAACGCCAGGACAACACTGTCAGCCATCCTTTCAGCACAGGCACTCTACCCCACAGGGAAGCTGAGTCAAAAAGAAGGAAGTATGGGCATGCTGGGAAGGGGGGTGTAGGCAATAGCATGATGGGAGTGGTAGTCACAGCTCAACATCCCCCACCCACTTGGCCCAGCAAGCTCACACTGAAGCATGCACACCTCACAGGGAGTGAAAAGCCACTTCTAAGATGTCTGACAATGGTCCTCTGTCGTGGGGAGTACCAGGCCCTGCTGGGAACTGGGCACCAACCAACAGCAGGACACCACTGACTGACATCCTGAGAGTCAACTTGAACCCACTGCAAGGGTGGCATGCTTCATGGTGGGATAACTGGGCTGGGGGGAGAAGGAGGGCCGGATGTCCACCAAATACTACCAATGCTGGCCATGCACACACCTCAACATTCACATTGAAATGCCTCAGGTTTGCAGGACAATGTGCTACACCAATATCAACCTCTGACTGTGACAACTTAGGACAATGCAATGTACAGGCCCGCATCCAGAGGTACAGTCACAACTGTCAGGTGTGTGAACCATTGATGCCTGTAGAAATATAACATACATTGTGTGTCTCTTCCAAAAACAGGTGATGATGGGAACACAGCAGCAGACGATGAGGAGTCCCTGTCCCAGGCTCCGGGGGACACTGAGCTCACTGGTGTGGAACAGCCTCTGCCCTCCTCGGATGGCGAAGACCTACCTGGCCCCTCCGGTGTGAGTCATCATGCAGCACCAGCAGGACCAACATCTGCACCCCCTGCACCCACCCCTCCAACAACTGCCAACACTAAGACCACCCCCGCCGACACGGACAGACCAAGGACCACCGATGACAACAGCACAGGGACCCCGGCCCAACGTCGAGCAATGGACAACGACCCCAGTAACAACCCCCAAGGGGGCCTAGGGTCACCTGTGCGTGCCACTGCAGGTCCCGCACGTGTCGCCAGGGGTGGTGGGAGGGGTGGTAGACATAGGTCGCTGTTTGCAGAGGGGTCTGGACTGCATGATGACCCACAACTGGTACGCATTGCTGTTGCGGACCAGAATAGCACCGGAGAGGTCAGCCAGGTAGTGGGGATCCTCAAGGACATTCAACAGCAGCAGGCTGCTCATCATGCCCGCTTGGACTCCCACATGTCCCGTGTGGAGACACACATGTCTCGCATGGAGTCCAAGTGGGACACATTGCAAGAACTGACAGCGGTGCATAGGGACATATTGACATGCCTCCGCCAGATTAGCACCAACATGGCCACACCTCCTTGTGTGCCCACAACATCTGGTGCTGCAACAACTGCAACTGCCACAGGGAGGGAGGAGGACTCTGGCGGAGAGTCCCCTGCACCGCAGCAGCCTGCACGTGAGGGTCCCCCCCCAAAGAAGAGGGGTCATCCGAGGAAGGAAAACTGAGAGGCCGATGGCCATGTACATCCCCCAGGAACCCAACACCTGTTCTGGAAATTCTCCTTTGTGTGCAAACTGTTCACCCTGTCGAATGCAACCCAACTCTCCCACATGACATGGGGAGTTTAAGTTGGCCCAATGTATCAGATGACTGTTGACTTTACTCAGGACATTTCTGCTACCAAGACTTCCAACTCATCTGGGAACTTTGGATTACAATCCCAATGTACAGCACCCACCATCCTGTGCACTATACTCACACATGTATGTAAATAAACTCACTAATACACCATACTTGCCTCTGTTGTGATTCCAACGTGGTTTCTGTCATGGAGATGATGATCTGCTAAATGACACTGTGCATGCTAACTGCTGCAGCAAGTACAACACCGTCATGTGAGTCATGGCGACGTGACACATATGAGGGAGACACACCACTAGGGCTACACAACACATACACACCAGGGCCATCGGACTCATCACCTACACTGATGTTGCCAGGAAATACAGTGGAATGCACAGACAACACACCTATTCAGAGTCTTTGTTAACTAGCCCACAGGTGCAGTAAGCAAATGTCAGTCAGATGTGTGACCACAGACAACGCACATCCCAAAGTGAAGCACATGTTTATTACACATTTGCAACATGTTGTTTGCACTACAGATGCAAGGTAATCCCACGTGGCAGTGGCCACACAGTCAACAAGTGTAGAAGAAAGAAAGTCCAGGGGTGTGTGGCACATCACCTGTAGGGAAACGACTGCTTCCACCCTGGAAGTTGAATCATGGTGTCGGGGATCACAGTTGACCAAACAACTCTGAAAGTACCCTGTGAAGGACAGACATGACACACAGTCAAAAGCACTGAAGAACAGGACAGAACTGCAATACTCATGCCCAATACATGTCACAAGATACCTACACAAAACCAAGTTAGCATGTCAACACTGTTGGGGAGTACAGACTACCTGTAAGGACACATCGCTCCACGCTTCCAGTCAAGTAGCACATGGCCACACTCAAACAGCACCAGAGCACCACCAACACATATCACGCAAACTCACATCATTGACATGACATCTCTGGATCCTCACATTCAGCTGAAGAAGTTGGTGATGAGCTGTGTGCGGACATCACCCTCATCATCATCATCATCTCTGGCATCGTGGCCCAGGCCAGGATCCTCCACAGGTGGCGGATGTTGGTCATCGTCATCCATGATGAGAGGCAACTCCTTCCGCACTGCCAGGTTGTGTAGCATGCAGCAGACGATGACAATCTTGCACACCTTTGCTGGGACATATGGGAGGGCCCCTCCTGTCTTGTCCAGGCAGCGAAAGCGGCTCTTCAGGAGACCAAATGTCCGCTCGATCACTCTCCTGGTCCGACCATGTGCCTCATTGTAGCGCATCTGGGCTGGTGTCACAGGGTTCCTGAGGGGTGTCAGCAACCACGGCATGTTGGGGTATCCCGAGTCACCTACATACAGACAATTGCACATTAGCTGAGTTGGAAAAGAGGGTGGAATACAACATTGCAGAACACACACAATGGTACAAAGTCAGTACACACCGACAAGCCAGGCACGCTGGTTCTGCATCTGTGACATCATCCTCGGGATGCGACTACTCCTCATCACGTAGGCATCATGTGCAGAACCGGGGAAACGGGCACACACGTGTGAGATGCACATATCTGCAAGACATACCACCAGAGCATTGACCGAATGGTAATGTTTCCTGTTCCTGTATGCCTGCTCAATTGCCTGTGGGGGTACCAAAGCCACATGTGTCCCATCAATGGAGCCAATGACATGCGGCATCCTCCCCAGGGCATAGAAGTCACTCTTGACGTCAGTGAGTTGTTGACGTTTAGGGAAATAGATGTACTGGTTCAGGTATCTCAACATTGCCTCCAAAACATCGCGTAGCACACGGCTGAACATGGTCTGTGACATCCCACCAGCAGACGCCACAGTGTGTTGAAAGGTACCGGTGGCAAAGAAGTGTAGGGCTGCCATCACCTTCACCTTGGGGGTCAGCGCTGTAGGGTATGGCCGGCCAGGTTCCAAATGTGGGGCCAACCGCACCGCCAATTCCTCAATCAGCGGCCTGTTGAAGCGATACCGTCGGATGCAGTCCCGTTCAACCATGGTTGCAAGGTCAGGGAATGGTCTATGGACAGCTGGTGCCCTGCAGTGCATAGGTGAAGAAAGAAAGATTGTCAGTCACCCCACATATGTGGCATAGACCATACTCAATATCACATGATACATCATTACGAGACACAAGTACCTGATGTGTGTGCCGTTCTGTAAGGACATATATGGCACCTACATGGCCAACATCTAACATCACAGTTCAACATGTGTTGACAACAAGTTCCAGGTTGTGCTATGGGATATCATTAGGCTGTGTCACAGTACCCATGTACTGCTGTCACGTTCCAAACACACACCACAGTGACATGTGAGGACAGATGTGCCCCAGGCATCACAGCTCATTGACAGGTAGATTCCCAGGGACCCTGTATTGCCACATGGACACTGGCATGACATGGCGTATCATGAATACACCACAGAAAAACAACCATGACCCCCACAGGTAGTGGTCCCTGTTGCCTCTGCAGGACAGACATGGACGTCTGTGACACACACACACGCACAACATCAAAGTCCATGCACAAACAACGTGGATGTGGAGACTGTCTCCCATTGTGCACATGGAATCAGAGGCATTGTAAACACAACATGCACACAGACTGTGGATGGCCATCACTATTGTGGCAATGGGTCACCCTGTGATGTACATACCGTCCCACATGGGACTCAGGGGGTATGTGACATGACATACACATACACAACCTGGAAATGTGACCATGCCACATGCTCTGAAATGAACAGTTGCACATCACAGTGGTCATGTGCACAACACACAAAGATTCTGTCCCCATGAACACGTGCACAGCCTGGGAGTGGCTGCCCCCAAGTGCCACCCAAAAAACCACATGTTGACCCCCATATACAGAAAAGGTAATGCAGCCTTACATGCCTTAGGATACAGTGTGGTGTCGTAGGTGTGCCCGTGAGTCCCTGGAAAGTAAATGTGGCTGGCATACGTTCACCTGTGACAGGCATGGTGACATATGTGAGTGACTTGTACAGGGACGCGTTGTACAGCAATGGACATATCGGTGCGCATGCATTGGCCATTGCATAAGATGTGAGCGGGTACGCGTTGTACAGCAATGGACCGATCGGTGCGCACGCATTGGCCATTGCATATGATGTGAACGGGTACGCGTTGTTTTTTGAAATACGCGTTGTACAGCAATGGTCCGATCGGTCGGCACGCATTGGCCATTGCATATGATGTGAGCGGGTACGCGTTGTACAGCAATGGACCAATCTGTGCGCACGCATTGGACATTGCATTTGATGTGAACGGGTACGCGTTGTCTTTTGAAATACGCGTTGTACAGCAATGGTCCGATTGGTGCGCACGCATTGGCTATTGCATATGATGTGAGCGGGTACGCGTTGTACAGCAATGAACCGATCGGTGCGCACGCATTGGACATTGCATATGATGTGAGCGGGTACGCATTGTACAGCAATGGACCGATCGGTGCGCACGCATTGGACATTGCATTTGATGTGAACGGGTACGCGTTGTTTTTTGTAATACGCGTTGTACAGCAATGGTCCGATCGGTGCGCACGCATTGGCCATTGCATATGATGTGAGAGGGTACGCGTTGTACAGCAATGGTCCGATCGGTGCGCACGCATTGGCCATTGCATATGATGTGAGCGGGTACGCGTTGTACAGCAATGGACCGATCGATGCGCACGCATTGGACATTGCATTTGATGTGAGCGGGTACGTGTTGTTTTTTGAAATACGCGTTGTACAGCAATGGTCCGATCGGTGCGCACGCATTGGCCATTGCATATGATGTGAGCGGGTACGCGTTGTACAGCAATGGACCGCTCGGTGCGCACACATTGGACATTGCATTTGATGTGAACGGGTACGCGTTGTACAGCAATGGACCGATCGGTGCGCACGCATTGGCCATTGCATATGATGTGAGCGGGTACGCGTTGTACAGCAATGGACCGATCGGTGCGCACGCATTGGACATTGAATTTGATGTGAATGGGTACGCGTTGTCTTTTGAAATACGCGTTGTACAGCAATGGTCCGATCGGTGCGCACGCATTGGCCATTGCATATGATGTGAGCGGGTACGCGTTGTACAGCAATGGTCCGATCGGTGCGCACGCATTGGCCATTGCATATGATGTGAGCGGGTACGCGTTGTACAGCAATGGACCGATCGGTGCGCACGCATTCGACACTGCATTTGATGTGAGCGGGTACGCGTTGTTTTTGAAATACGCGTTGTACAGCAATGGTCCGATCGGTGCGCACGCATTGGCCATTGCATATGATGTGGCGGGTACTACGTTGTACAGCAATGGACCGATCGGTGCGCACGCTTTGGACATTGCATTTGTTGTGAGCGGGTACGCGTTGTTTTTTGAAATACGCGTTGTATAGCAATGGTCCGATCAGTGCGCACGCATTGGCCATTGCATATGATGTGAGCGGGTACAGCGTTGTACAGCAATGGACCGATCGGTGCGTACGCATTGGACATTGCATTTGATGTGAGCGGGTACGCGTTGTTTTTTTAAATACGCGTTGTACAGCAATGGTCCGATCGGTGCGCACGCATTGGCCATTGCATATGATGTGAGCGGGTACGCGTTGTACAGCAATGGACTGATCGGTGCACACGCATTAGACATTTCATTTGATGTGAACAGGTACGCGTTGTTTTTTGAAATACGCGTTGTACAGCAATGGACTGATCGGTGCACACGCATTAGACATTGCATTTGATGTGAACGGGTACGCGTTGTTTTTTGTAATACGCGTTGTACAGCAATGGTCCGATCGGTGCGCACGCATTGGCCATTGCATATGATGTGAGAGGGTACGCGTTGTACAGCAATGGTCCGATCGGTGCGCACGCATTGGCCATTGCATATGATGTGAGCGGGTACGCGTTGTACAGCAATGGACCGATCGATGCGCACGCATTGGACATTGCATTTGATGTGAGCGAGTACGTGTTGTTTTTGAAATACGCGTTGTACAGCAATGGTCCGATCGGTGCGCACGCATTGGCCATTGCATATGATGTGAGCGGGTACGCGTTGTACAGCAATGGACCGATCGGTGCGCACACATTGGACATTGCATTTGATGTGAGCGGGTACGCGTTGTACAGCAATGGACCGATCGGTGCGCACGCATTGGACATTGCATTTGATGTGAATGGGTACGCGTTGTCTTTTGAAATACGCGTTGTACAGCAATGGTCCGATCGGTGCGCACGCATTGGCCATTGCATATGATGTGAGCGGGTACGCGTTGTACAGCAATGGTCCGATCGGTGCGCACGCATTGGCCATTGCATATGATGTGAGCGGGTACGCGTTGTACAGCAATGGACCGATCGGTGCGCACGCATTGGACATTGCATTTGATGTGAACGGGTACGCGTTGTTTTTTGAAATACGCGTTGTACAGCAATGGTCCGATTGGTGCGCACGCATTGGCCATTGCATATGATGTGAGCGGGTACACGTTGTACAGCAATGGACCGATCGGTGCGCACGTATTGGACATTGCATTTGTTGTGAGCGGGTACGCGTTGTTTTTTGAAATACGCGTTGTACAGCAATGGTCCGATCAGTGCGCACGCATTGGCCATTGCATATGATGTGAGCGGGTACGCGTTGTACAGCAATGGACTGATCGGTGCACACGCATTAGACATTGCATTTGATGTGAACGGGTACGCGTTGTTTTTTGAAATACGCGTTGTACAGCAATGGTCCGATCGGTGCGCACGCATTGGCTAGGGCCTGGCATGGCAACGGACGCGTTTTCGAAGCTTTAACGAGTCTGATGCAGTGAATTCAGTTGGCCAGCCACAACAATGTTGCAAATTCATGGGTGTCATGAAGTTGAACTTTTGAAGGATGCTGTGGGCGTGTATAAGTGGTGCAATTCCATGGATTGGGCAGATTCAGAAGATGCAAACGACTTGGACCTATCACTTTGGACACATGGGACATTATCTGCCTCTGCAGCACACATATAATGCTGGCTGTTCCCCTGAGAGCTCACTTGCCTACACTACATGCTCGAGGACGACATCTGCCACCAACACTGCTGGTGTCTCTGCATCCTCTGGCTACTGCAATGGCACGTACTGTGGAGAGAGCCCCAGCCTTCAGCGCTGAGGAGAACCAGGCCCTGCTGGACAGCCTCCTTCCACAGTACAGCAAGCTGTATGGGAAACCGGGGGAGCAGGTGAGTGTGCTGTCCACTGCCTTACTAAATGTGCATGTTGTCTGACTAGCAAGACTTCCAGTGTGCACACCACTGGCTAGCATGCTCACTGAGTAGTTCTCACCCCCAAAGTGTGTAGTTACATGCACTCAACAGGTATAGTGCAGTAACAGTGCATTCCAACAAGGTTTGACTTCCCAGGCAATGATACCATTTAGTAACTGCTGGTAAACTGTTCATAGCCATAGTTGCACTGCCTGTGTACATCATATGCCCCTGTGATTGAGACATGTATATCCAACTGTGTGATGCACGGATATGTTGCATGTGTAGTAATGGCCTTTTCACTTTGTCATCCTCACAGGTTGATGCCCACCAGAAGCAGGAGATCTGGCTGACCATCGTCCGGGCAGTACGATCCGTGGGGGACTACAAGCGCCGGATCCGCAACTGCCAGAAGAGGTGGCAGGAGCTTCGGGGCTGGACCCGGAGGATCGCAAGGGTCCAGCTGAAGCTGTTGCCTCCTCGCAGGAGGGGCGGACACCGGACCCTGACCCCCACATGCTCCGGATCCTGGCGGTGGTCTTCCCTGACCTGGATGGGCAGCTGAAGGCCAGACAGCAGCAAGGAGGGGGTGAGTCCATGACTGCACTGTGAACTTTGTCTGACATGCTATGTGCCCTCCTCTGGCCTGGTTAAACCTCCACAGTACATCAGTCTTGTGGTCCAGGACCCATGTCCCTCAATTGTGACATGCCCACTCCTCATCTGATACCCAGGTGTGGCCCTTACAGTCTGGAAATTGTGTCACTTGGGTACTGTGTCCTTGCATTTTGCTTAGCTCAGGGTGGGGGACAGCATTTGTTACCGTACCTTTGTGGTGGGCTTCATGGGTGGGTCAATTGCTTACACAATGCCTGAGTTCTGACATGTAATCTGCGTGTAACTTTGATATGTGTTCCAATTGCTGATCTGACTCACCACATGTGCCTGGGGTATTTGGCACACCCCCATGCTGCGGGTGGGAACAATGTATGTGCCTCAGGAGTATGTATATCAAGTGTGTCACACTTGCTTAGCCACATGCCTACTGTCCAGGGCTCATCCCTCTTTCACGTGGAGCAGGACAGTCATGCCTACTCCAGGGCATACAATACACTCTGTACTCCCACTCCTGTGTATCAGCTGACACGTTGTGCTCAGTGCAATGTTCCCTCAGGTGTCTGCCTCTGTGTCATTGTGCTGTGGCTTCGTTGTCAGGACTACTGGGGTGTTTATCGGTTAGGGCTCAGCATGCCATCTTAGATGTGACCATGAGAGACGATACTTGTGTGACATATAGGTGTTTGATCACTTGACTGTGCAGACTGGTGCATGCGACTGAGAAGTTCAGGCAGCTGTTTTTCATTCACAGCAGACTGTGAGGTGCTCAGGTTCAGAGAGTTGTGTTTCATGTCTCCCATATGTCCAATTGGTATGACGTGGACAAATAAGAGTTCAGATGATGTGGTGTGTGGGGGATGGACATGTGCACTTGTCAGCTACAGAACTTGCATTCCCCATGACCTAGGATTGTGACACAGTGCAGACTGTTGTTGGCTGGCTGCCCTGCCCATGTGACTGGAGACAGTGATGTATGACTTTGTAGGCATGCCTGTGCCATGGCATTAAACTTCCTAAGAGTGATCCTGCAGGGGAGTGACATGTGCAACATGCACCCCATTGTGGCATTGACTATGAGGACATGGGTGCATCATGGTGTCTGGTGCTGGTATGCATCACATGCATTTCAAATTAGACTCTGGCCATCCCTTTATCCGGACACCTGTACTGACTCAGTGCCAAGAGATGTGATGTGTGCATGTTCACATACTTCACCGTGTTCGCTGCAATGTCCAACAACTGGGTAGGTGGTGCATGTGTCCACACTGGGGTATTACCATCCAACAGGCACCAGACAGATGAGTGCAAGCTGTTTGAGGGTAAATGGGTGGTCACACCCTTCTGCTTACCGGCTCATGAGAGCACGACCCGCACTCTGCTCGTTCACTTGAAAAGAAGGAACAATGGTGTGAAATACAGTGGCACTTTGTTAAGCAATTCAGTAACACCGAGAACTGTTCATTTAATGCTGCTCGTCAACACATGAGCAGGATGAAAATGAAAGCATCAACAATATTACAAATCATATTTTAAGTGAAGCACAAAGATCTATGTAACTATCTATCAGTGAGCTACAGCCTATGGGGCAAGTCTTAAAAGAGGGATCATGAATAGGCAAGCGCATAGAAGGCAAATCTTAAATAAGAGAGCAAGAACCATCCAAGGCTACACAGTTTAAGCTAGGATAAATGCAATGAATTGGGTGTGGATGAGCTAAATTAGAGAGGCTGACAAAGCCAAAAGGCTAGCAATCAGAAAAGAGCATTACCACCTTGAGAGTAGAAGTTCTAGGCCCAAGATCAGGAGAACGGCCGACCGGACATCGGTGCAAACCTTTTATATGGCTTAATGCAGAACTCCTACCCACAGTTGACGTGGGCCCTGACGTGGGTCCTTGACCGCACGCTTACAGTAACTGTGGAAAGTTTTATGAAGAACAGAGAAATGGTATCATGGTGAAAACAGGGGCTTTTAGCAGGTGGTCGGTGCTCTTGACCGCAAACATAAGGAAAAGATGACTTTTACCGTAAGATGCTCAGAAATTAAGATTTTATATATTATTTCTCTGTCACGTAGCTGCCTTTTCAGTTTCAGTTGAGCAAGCGTGGAAAGTTTCATAAGTTAAAATATTGCAAACATTGCTTGTGAAAGAGCAAGATGTACCAGCAGAGTGTCACGTACGTGTGGGCTAACCTTATTCTTGTGACTGTGGAAATTTACAGGGGGGGGGCTGGTGCCGCGGTGGATGGCACAAGTCCCTGCTGTCAGGTCAGAAAGGCCTACAAGATTTGTTGTATTAAAAAATGATAGCAAGAGGCAGTGGCCTCTTGGGCCTACATGTGTGTGTGCATCTAAGGAGGTGGGTTTGGGCCTAAGTGTATGTATCTAAGGGGGTGTGGACCACTGTGAGGGCTTGGGCCTAAGTGTATGTATCTAAGGGGGTGTGGACCACTGTGACAGGTACTAAAAGGCTAAAAGAAAAATGGACAACTTAGGTCATCTATCAGGGCCTGACTGGTGTGGCCTATATGGGAGTGCCATGTTTCATGGGCAGAGCAGGAAGGTACATAGGTCTGTGTTATATGGTAGAACAGAACCCTACTTCAAAGGCCAGGAGGGGTGTGAGTGCCATGGTTGACCATCAGACTGACAATTGGCTTCTCCTAATCTGTGTGAACACTTTTGGCAATGTTTAACTAAGGATGCCAGGGCTTGCTCTGTAATGTGCTGTACTTACTGTGGTGTGTGCGGTCAGTGCAGGTGACTGATTTTTGTCTGTTTCCCTAATTGTTTGCAGATACATCCACGGCCACAGGAGGGGACAGCTCCATGGACCAGGAGGAGCTGCAGAGCCAGACTGGGTCAGCAGCCGATGAGTGGTCGGAGGGACCCAGTGGCACAGAGGGCGAGGGGAGCCACACCGAGGAGTCCTCAGCACCATCCACCTCAGCTGAGGACCACAGCAGCTCGGAGGATGACTCCCTTGTGGAGGCGGGTGTCAGCAGCCACCACACCCCAGCTAGTATGGCTGGCCCCGCCACCACCACCACCACCGCCCTCCCATCGGCTCCCATTCCAGAGGTCCGTGGAGGCTCCCGTGTTCGGGAGCGTGTCTCCTTCGTGCCAGGCACCGCACCCCCTGCTCCTGTGTCCCCTGCTGCCCTGAGTGAGGAGTCTGTGTACTTACTTCGCCAGCTCCATGTAGGGCAGACAGCAATGCTGAGTGTCCTCCATGCACACACCACTCTGTTGACACAGCTGGTGTCATTCATGGAGGGCATCTCATCTGGCATGTCTGCCCTACAGAGGAGTAATAAGTCCATGGACTCCTCCCTGACGGCAGCAGTGTCCCTCCTCCAACAGTCCCTCACCCCTCCTACCTCTGCCCCATCCACACTTCCTGGCACCCTACCTGTCCCAAGCACATGCACACCTGCACAATCACCCAAACACACAGACACGAGCAGCACAGAAACACCCAAAACAAAGGCAAAACATGCACGCAAGCATCCTCAGGGGACTGATACCACACCCACAGGGGATGGGGAACAGACACACACAGGCATCCACAGTCACTCCGCAGTCCTCCAAATCCTCTCCCTCCAAGACCCCTTCCCTTGCCTCACCTGCAACCCCACCTAACAGCAGCTCTTCCTCTGTGACCTCGGCCTCTTCCCCTCCGATCCAGCTGATCCAGCATACAGGGGGAAGAGGAAGTCCACCCACACAGAGGGGAGTGCCCCTCACCCCGGACACCCTCCCCAGGCACAGACAAACTAAGGCCCCCACACGCAAGTCCCCCGGTCCCGGAAGAGCAAGACCCCGCCACCGCCCTGCAGCTCAACCACACAGTCTCCTTCCTCTATCCCTCAGGCCCCCACAACACAGGTTCCCCCACCACACCCTGCCCCAGGTTCCCCCACCCACAGATACACCATCCCCAAAATGATCCAGCCTTCTCCCCCTACCACTTGCTCTTCCAGCCTCACCCCCCGCTGCACATGTTTGTGCCACTGGTGTGGAGACCGTGTCCTCCCCCTCTGTCCTGCCCACCTTACCTGAACCCCATTCTACTCCCCTGGAGATAGGCACTGGAGTGGAGTCCACTACCACCCCGTCTGACTTGGGCACTGCAGTGGGGAACCTGTCCACTCCATCTGGCCAGCCCACTGCAGTCGTGCCGGCACCCACACCATCTGACTCATGCCCCCAGTTGTGCCGGCACACACCATGTCAGACACCTCCACTGCAGTTGTCAGTGACTCTCCAGCACCAGCCACCCCTTCCCTGCCTCCTTCTGGTGAGCCCTGACCCTGTCCCTGCAGTGCCTGGCCTGCCCCCCGTATGCCCCTCCGAGGGGAATGTCCCTGGTCCGTAGCAGTGCAGGCAAGCAAAGGGTGACATCTGCCACTGTCACCCTGTTCGGACTTTACTGTTGGACTGGCCATTGGCCTTTGTCTTTTTCTGGACTTTCTATTTCACACACATATGCTGAATAAAGCTCCTTTCTGTTCTCTGGTGGTTTTGCTTCAGATGTACATGATGTTGATGATGCTAACCATGCCCTTGCTGCAGTGATGGTGATTTTTGATATCATGAAAATGAAGTGTTACTGTGCAGGACCCCATGTGGTCCAGGGGAATGTGTCCTATCCTGGTGTGTAGCCATGTCATCCTTTGCAGCAATATGAGGGTGTCATGTTTTCAATATTTGCCAATGGGATTTCCTACATTTATTTGCAATATCACATCTGTGGCTTACACCCCTGCACATCAGTTGTGCTTGCCATTGTTCAATTTGTCTATTTCCCTGACCGTGTGACCATCTCCACTGGACATGCAAGTTTGGGCATCAATGGGGAAGGACTCATCTGTGTTATCAGTGCAACTTGCTATACATGTGTGTTGGATCTGTGCAGATGATTTCGATGACACTCCCATGACCAGGCTGATGTGACGAGAGTCTTCATTTTGTGCTAATTGTTGGCTGAGTGACCAAGTGTTCTGCTGACATGATAGAGCCCTGCAGAGACAACGTATGGCACAGCTTTCCTTACACAGGAGTGGAGTCCCCTCATGGCAGTGTGTAATTCTGTGACATTGCCTGAGCCCAAGGTGTGTGTTGTGTGAGCATGTCTGTGTGTGTTCACTTCAATTTTGCTACGCAGGCTGGGATCCCTAGTTATGTTCCTGTTTGTGATGCTTGCTGAGTTGACCTATGTTCCCCCCAAATCTTCGCACTGGGTTCTCTGGGATGTGGGTGCATGGCACATTACTGGTCATCAGGGTGTCATCCATAGGTGTGTTTGCTGTCAGGGCTGAGTTTGTGGGCAAACGCAGATGAGACACAGTCAGGATTCCCCTTGGCACTTGTTGGTTACACAAGTCATGTAATTTACAGTTTGTGGTAGCTTTCAGTGATTTGACACGTTGTGTGTGTGACTGCTGCCACTCCTCACTCCTGCAATGTTGGAAGTTGTCTATGTGTGTTCTTTGTCGGTGACCTTGACTTCTTCATTGGTGTGTGACTGTGTCTGGGATCCCATTGATTGTGGTGGATTTCACGTCATGCCCATGTACGGCGTACTGTGCAGTGTGTCAGACATTCACGAGTCTTGTTGACTGGCCATGTGTGATGGGTTTCTGCACCTTAGTTCCCACCACCACCCCTGGGATTGTCATGGGTGCATGTGCAATGTCACCAGTCCATGTGAGCTTCACTGCTGCACATTGGTGGAGATCAAGGTGTGTGGTGTTGCACGGCTAGACCCCTACCTCCATGTTGGCCTTGGCTGACAGGCCGTGCTGATTGATTTGTGCTTGTGTAGGTTCGATGGTAGTTTGTTGCTCAGAACACATGACTGTGGTTCACAGTGTGAACGACATCTAGCTTTGTCATCACAGTGGGATTATCATGCAGGCCAGGGTCACCACAATGTGGGGTCCCTGGGGGTAGTGCTGTGGTGGGTCTGTCTCTTGCTGTGTTATTTGCTGTTCCTACAAGCTTGTGTGACATGTGTAATTTGGGCTCCCTCTCATCTAACGATGCCTGATTGCCCACATAGGGGAATCCGATCCATGAGTTACTTTTGTGTGGCACTGTATACACATCTGTGTAATTGTGATTCAGGCCTCCTCATGTGTTGTGTGGTTGCCTGGGGACACTGGCACACCCCCCCATCACCTGTTGTGTTTGATATGCAGTGTGAGGCTGCCTTTGTGCATCTGCACCACTGCATTGGCATATCTTTAGTGTGCCATTGGCTGTATGTTGTTTGGTGGGTTTCCCCTGCTGTCCCTGGGACTCCTAGGTCATCAGTCAGCACAATGATCATGGTTTGATGTCCCATTGCTGCCATGGTATGGTATTTGTTCACCTGACATCTACTGTCTCCACAGGATATCTACATTTGTGTGTCCATTGGTGCAGATATGTGGGGCTGCATTATGATGGTCACTTCTGTCATTGTGTTATTGACGAATGTTGACAATGTCAGCTCCCATGGGTGATGTTTGTCTGCACATGGCCAAAGGTATATCTTATTTGCACTGCACTGTTTGCCTCACCCAATCTATGTTGCTATGGGACACAAGCACTACTATGCCACAGATGTGTTTGTTGTTCTGTGACCAGGAATCATCCATGCTGTTTGGCATTTGCAGCTTTTCCCATGACAACACTTACATTTTGGTCACTGTGATGATGGGGTTTTAGACCCCATTGCCACAATGTTCAAAATGTGCTTCAGCTATGGACCCCACACTTACCTTTTGGTCACTGTGGTGATGGGGGTTTAGACCCCATTGCCACAATGTTCAAAATGTGCCTCAGGTATGGACCCCACACTTACATGTTGGTCACTGTGATGATGGGGGTTTAGACCCCATTGCCACAATGTTCAAAATGTGCTTCAGCTATGGACCCCACACTTCCCTTTTGGTCACTGTGGTTATGGGGGTTTAGACCCCATTGCCACAATGTTCAATTGGGCTTCAGCTATGGACCCCACACTTACCTTTTGGTCACTGTGAAGATGGGGTGTTATACCCCATTCCCACAGTGGTCATGGTCTGCTTGCATTGTGGAGGCCACACACATTTATGTGTGACACATGTGATAGGGGGTCACATTGTATGCTCAATGTCATGTTCAGTGTTGTAGGCATTTGACACAGACTACACACGCTTGTCATGGTGTTGGTGGGATGTATTTTTCAGACATTCCTTATGTTGGAGTATGCTGGTTGTGTCATGCATTACCCGTCCTATGTGTAGGGGTGGTGTGGGTGGTAGGTATCCATCCCCCTATGAGTGGGGATGGTAGTAGTGACAGGCATCCAGGCCCCCCTGAGTAGGGGTGGTGGTAGTGATAGGCATCCATCCCCCTATGAGTGGGGATGGTAGTAGTGACAGGCATCCAGGCCCCCCTGAGTAGGGGTGGTGGTAGTGGTAGGCATCCATCCCCCTATGAGTGGGGATGGTAGTAGTGACAGGCATCCAGGCCCCCATGAGTAGGGGTGGTGGTAGTGGTAGGCATCCATCCCCCTATGAGTGGGGATGGTAGTAGTGACAGGCATCCAGGCCCCCATGAGTAGGGGTGGTGGTAGTGGTAGGCATTCAGGCCCCCCTGAGTAGGGGTGGTGGTAGTGGTAGGCATCCATCCCCCTATGAGTGGGGATGGTAGTAGTGACAGGCATCCAGGCCAACATGAGTGGGGGTGGTGGTAGTGGTAGGCATCCAGGCCCCCCTGAGTAGGTGTGGTGGTAGTGGTAGGCATCCATCCCCCTATGAGTGGGGATGGTAGTAGTGACAGGCATCCAGGCCCCCATGAGTAGGGTTGGTGGTAGTGGTAGGCATCCATCCCCCTATGAGTGGGGATGGTAGTAGTGACAGGCATCCAGGCCCCCATGAGTAGGGGTGGTGGTAGTGGTAGGCATCCAGGCCCCCCTGAGTAGGGGTGGTGTTAGTGGTAGGCATCCATCCCTCTATGAGTGGGGATGGTAGTAGTGACAGGCATCCAGGTCCCCATGATTAGGGGTGGTGGTAGTGGTAGGCATCCATCCCCCTATGAGTGGGGATGGTAGTAGTGACAGGCATCCAGGCCCCCATGAGTAGGGGTGGTGGTAGTGGTAGGCATCCAGGCCCCCTGAGTAGGGGTGGTGGTAGTGGTAGGCATCCATCCCCCTATGAGTGGGGATGGTAGTAGTGACAGGCATCCAGGCCCACATGAGTAGGGGTGGTGGTAGTGGTAGGCATCCAGGCCCCCTGAGTAGGGGTGGTGGTAGTGGTAGGCATCCATCCCCCTATGAGTGGGGATGGTAGTAGTGACAGGCATCCAGGCCCCCATGAGTAGGGTTGGTGGTAGTGGTAGGCATCCATCCTCCTATGAGTGGGGATGGTAGTAGTGACAGGCATCCAGGCCCCCCTGAGTAGGGGTGGTGGTAGTGGTAGGCATCCATCCCCCTATGAGTGGGGATGGTAGTAGTGACAGGCATCCAGGCCCCCATGAGTAGGGGTGGTGGTAGTGGTAGGCATCCAGGCCCCCCTGAGTAGGGGTGGTGGTAGTGGTAGGTATCCATCCCCCTATGAGTGGGGATGGTAGTAGTGACAGGCATCCAGGCCCCCAGGAGTAGGGGTGGTGGTAGTGGTAGGCATCCAGGCCCCCCTGAGTAGGGGTGGTGTTAGTGGTAGGCATCCATCCCCCTATGAGTGGGGATGGTAGTAGTGACAGGCATCCAGGACCCCCTGAGTAGGGGTGGTGGTAGTGGTAGGCATCCAGCACCCTATGGGTGTGTATGGCATTGGTGGTAGCCATCCCGCCCCTATGGTTCTGCTGTTGCTAGTGTACGTCATTTCTGCATCCCTATGTGTGTGTGACATATGTTGGGTACGTGTCGTTTGTTTGTGTAGTGGGTGTTTGACTTACCATCTGCGCCGTACGCGTCCGTACCTGTTCCGGTAATAGATGTAGAGTATTGGTATGACCTGCGCGATGGGATTCATGGTTTGTTCGTCTCGTTCGGGTTTCTCGTGGCTTCGACTCGTACTCGTCGCTGGCTTGTTCGTCTCGTCGCCGTGGATTGTCTTGTGGCGCGAATCGGAGCTTATGTACAGGTCTCCCGGATGCTCCGACGTGCCGGACGTAGTGACGGGTTCGGCGCGTACGGAGTGCGCATCGTACTAGTCCGGCCGGAAGGTGCTGTGTATTTGGTTCCGTGCGACTCGATTCGGCGTTTAAGGATCCGGCTCGGGCGGGGAACAGGAGCTGAAATGGGTAAGTACGGCTCGCTCGGAATCTGGGCTGTTATGCGCATCGTACTTGCTCGTTGGGACGACTGTTCGAATCGGTCGGGAAACACGCATTCGGCTGGGTTTTTTTCCGGACGAATAGTGTTAGGTGCGCTTCCGGCCCGAATCGGAATCGGCCCCTATGTCTTGAAATGCGACATCTGCCAGCAGATGAAAGGTTCCACCGTAACACGTCCAGCGCAGACACCACTGTTAATATCTGACAAACCACTAGCGTGTGTTTATTTGGACCACTGCAGCCCCTTAAAAAGAGATGGGGCTTACAGATATATCATGGTTGCAGTGGATTCCTGCTCAAGATTCCTATGGGTGTGGCCCCAACGCTCGGCTGACGCTCGAACTGTCATTAAAGATTTGCGAGTCTTCATAGGGACATACGCAATTGGTACATTACATTCTGACCAGGGCCCTGCGTTTAGCTCTTGGGCTTACAAGGAGGCCATGCGAGGATTGGGTGTAGCATTGCGGTACTCCTTTCTGTACCATCCCGAGGGAAATTCGGTTGTGGAGAGGAAAAACTGAGACTTAAAGCAGTCTTTGACATCTAGAGTATTAGGCACGGGAGAGAGTTGGGTAAAACGTCTGTATGGAGTACAGAGAGCTTTGAACAACATGCCAAGAAGTTCTGTAGGGGGGGTCACTCCATATGAGGTCCTATTTGGAACAAGAATGTGGGTACCTGATCTTGATTGTGAAGGCGCAATGGCGGATGAAAAGCCTTTTGACATCCATGATCGTTTGGCTGTTTTACAGGATCTAAATGAATCCAGGACACAACAAAGTAATGTCCATCTGAAGCAGACCGCCACTGGGGAAGTCAAATCAGTCTGGGTCCCAAAAGTCGGGGATCTGGTCAGAGAGAAAATAGCAGACAAGAAAGAATTTGGGCCATCCTACAGAAAACCTGTACAGGTCCTAGCAGTCGAAGAAACAAGAACTGTACTTCTCCGCCTCTTGCCGGAAAAAAGGAGAAAAGATTTGTCTCAATTGACCTAATCAAACCACACTATGTGGCTGATACTAAGTAGCAGGCTACGTGGACTCCAAAGTAGCAGACGCCCTCCTCTCGCTACAATTCAAGAAGTTCAAACGGAAAGACTCATCACGTTCGAAGAGTCACCTGTACGGAATGATGGACTATGCAACAATGCTATGGAACTCGTTCCTCTTGAACCTGAAGTTCAAATTCAAAATCAAACTCAAGATAACACATACATTGCTATTCGACCAAATACAGATGTCTACGTCAACATGCCCCGACAAGAGCAAAGTACGATTTCAACAAATCCCAATGCAATTCCAACAATTGATCAAACTGCTTCTGGCTACTTCATAAACTTTGATACGTTTTCTTTGGATCCAAGTGAACCTGAAACGACGCCAGCCCAAAAATCACGCAAGCAGCAAGTTAAAGACTTTCTGAACTTTCTTAAAAAGACTTACCTGGTGTCACCTTGGTTAGAACTATGGATAATTACCGGGGTACTTTTCTTTCTTTTCTGGTTAGGCTTAGTGATAGTTTTTAACATGCTAATTAATACATTCGGCAAAGCTCTGCAGTCCAAAAGGTGAACTTAATTTTAAAACCACACCAATCATCTCATCGAGAACAAAGAGACTTGTCATCAGTGAACATTACAGCAGTTCCTATACCTGATGGTATAGTTTGGGACAAGGTTGATTTCGATATATTCCGCCCGACCGAACTTTTAAAAATTCCACATTTATTTAAAATATCATTAAGTGATATCATTACCTCAAGTACATTTTCCGATGATTGGGATTTTGAAACTGTAAATAACATGTTGTCTTATTTGGAGAAGTCTGCTGCGTTTTCTAATAGTGAAACATTGGAAGGCACATCAGATTACGAAACCATGTATTGTTATCAACATTATGGTCATCACTTTCTGCATAAATCTGTAAATCCTAGAAATGTGTTCACTTACCACCAGTGGGAACATTGTGCAACACCGCCGAAATGCAGTTCAAAAACATTTACACAGAAGTTTCCATATTTTTCAGGGTTTAATATGTCTGACCCAACCTCATATTATTATAAGGTTATACCAACATCAGCACAGAAAAATATGTAAACAAGCACCAAACAGATTTATTCTGCTTCCTTTATTGCCCAGTTGTCTGAACAAGGTTTCGAGTTATGGAAAGACACCATAGACTTAAAATCAGTCTGGGGTACTAGAGAATGGCAGGTGCAGGGGACAGAAGCTTTGTTTAGAGCATGCCTCATCCCTCAACAGATCATGTTTTTGAACGAGACAGTGCAACAGACGTCCTGCCTTGGACTAGCCAAGAACAAAGACTTGAACACACCTCGGATACCGACTCCATCACACACCGAGGGTAACATAATGTCACAGGAAGAGATTACAGTAGATGACATATTACAATACAACAGATCAGACCCCGATTGGAAGAAGTGGTTGATTTGGCCCACAGACACTAATAGTTGTCAGACGCGATTCATGGGTAAAACCGAAGGGTTAAGTATCCATAGGCCAGATCCACGTTATGTACAAAGACAACATATAGGGGTAGTGACATCATACAGTGTTGGGAAGTTGTGCCTCAATTGGCTAAAAACCTCAACACTCGCACAGGTGAAACAACACTTATCCTTACTCACACAGGATATGGATCTTAGGGATTTTTTACTAGGTCCCAGGAAGTCACACCGGAAACGTTTCATATACGCTGGCATTTATGCTGCCTACAATAAAATATGGAAAATATCCCAACAAGAGGCAGCGGAGAGACTACGGGAGATAGACCGTATCAATCTAGAAAAATCTCTGGCAGTGGTAGACAATGGGTTAACTACATTGACCTCCAGGATATATTCCTTAGGCAACATTGTATCTTCTGCGATAGACATACTAGAACAGGATTTAGCCATATTACAACACGGGCAATCTCAATTACGTTCTATTATGTTGTTAAGCTGGACGCTGCAGGCTATGTGCCTTGGCGTTTTATCAACAGCACATCTCTGTTTTCTGAATACAATCTAACAGATAAACAGATAGAATGGCACAAAGGGGAGCAAAATATACAATGCTGCGTATCGAAAAACTGGATAGATTACCGTTCACAGTGGCAGAATCACCGTCCATGGAATGGCTAATCCATGGCCACATAACTCTACCGGTCACTACTTTTCAGTTTCAGTATTGCCTTGAGCAAAAGCAGGCAGGCAGATATGAAAAAATGGGTAAGGAATACATTAAGGAATCATGGGAATTACCAAACAGATTTTGATGCCGGAGTGGGGATCGAGAAGTGTTTCTAAGCGGTACAAACTGTGAGAACGCTTTAAGTGGATCACTCATATGTCAGGATATAATGCTGTGCGGGGCTTGTAATGGTTCTGTAGCGAACCTGTCCTGTCATCTGGGGGGTGCCCCAGCTACAGTGATTACTCCAGCATTCGGGCTACTTTCAAATGGGAGTTACTTGATGCTGAACAGTCAAGGCTGCTGTGGAATGCTCCCAGGCATCGCATATCTGGTAACCGTGAGTTCCAGGGTTACTTGTTGTATGCAAGTATTGTTTCCACCGACACATATGCTGTTATGGCCTTCACTGAATGTTTCTTTAATACAGTTTGATACTTTAAGTAGAATGAAAGCCATGCTTCTACAGAAGTCTGTGCCCTTAACCTCCGCTCGAGAGACTTTTGATCTTCAGATCGCAAGGTCTTCAGCAGAGATACAGGCGCTTATTCATAGTAACTGCCCCTACCATTTCGCAGAAATGGTAAATCGTATCTTTAATATGTCTGATACGAGTGGCATTGTTCACCTATTTAAGACCATAGGTTCTGGACTTATAAGCACCTTTCAGACGGTACTTGGAGTTATACCAAACTTCATACACTCGGTATTGGGAAGCATCTTTGGAGGACTTCCTCTAATCCTGTTTCTAATAGCAGGTATCCTGATTGTCTTTTATCTGCTATGCAATGGGCATCCCAGTTACCAAGGAGATGGAAAAAGCACTCCTGGAGCGTAAATACCGTGACCGCATGGTACAACATCTAGGCACGCCTCGCCTAAGAGAACTAAGTGCATCTTTGTTCTTGTCATTTCGACCAGTCTGGATGGACTGCATCTTACCTGTCCTCCGATGCCTGTTTTGCGGAGAAGAATGCGTGTTAGACCTTTGTTTGACACTCCCATCATGTGTGCAACCGGACGTGAATACGTTACTGGACCCGATAACGGCCCATGTTCTGCAGTGTCCCCAGCGTATTCCAATGTTGATGGCGGCATTCTTTGAGCCACCACAGGTAGTAACTGCACCTGTTGGTATGGACACCAGCTCCTCCACTGACACCCAGGCTTTGGACGGCACACAGACTGCCCCAGCACCAGCTGCGGACAGTGTGGAACATCATCTGTGCTCAATTGACGTACTCTGCGAGGTGCTACAGGGGCCGTCTACTGCGGAAGCAAGCAACAAAATTGTTGCGTCTACCAGCCAGGACACATAAACATTTGACTCATTTGGCTCATCGTGTGCTGGGAAGAAATTCGCCCTTTTTTAAACAAGCTCAAATTTGAAACTCAAAACAAAATTGACATTTCTTTCATTATTGGGCAAACATGGCTTTCAAATGCTTATAGTGGTTCGGATTATAGCTACGGACACTTTAGAGCTATCGCTTGCAAGAAAAACATTTTTTAAGTTATTTATAAATTTTTAGATGTTTTAAACATTTTAGCAAAAGAAATGTTTTTAAACTTTGTGCGTACCAATATCTAGTTAGGATGGTAGTACAGTAATAGGTTACATATGTCATCCAGTCGGAAGAGGAGTGGGTGTTATATTCCATATAGGTACCCTATATAGGCGCAGGTCACATTATAACCTTTCACTTATATCCTTCCCTACATTACATACATAACGGTTCTTGGGGACTGACCTTTTACCCAGATATGACACTGCATTCAGAACGCGGGTTTTCCCTAGTTCGATTCTCATACATTATGCATGAGGCTTCTTGGAAGCACAGCAGGACTAACAGCAGGATTACCATCTCCTGTATAATATCTCTGTATAAAGTTCAGGTCCAACGTCATCCTTTAGGCTGACACAGTAACACAGCAAGGTAGGACCCCTGGGGAGAACTATGGGTATAAATACATCACATCTTGCTTAGGAAGGGAGAGGAGACCGTGACTTCCCGGCTGACACACTGACCAGAGACGCTGAGGTTCCTGCATGCAGACGTTCCAGCTAGCAGTGGTCTAACATCCCTCGCGGGGTGTCCAACCCGAGACCAGGACGGGGTCCCATATTCACTTATTCTCAGGTTATGGGGTTGACTAGATCCTAGAGGGATTCTTGGCATAACACCTACACAGATGCTAGGTACATTTAGGTACATCTAGTTAGGGAGGTATCGTAGGAGTACGCACTTTTTATCATGTGTTTTATATACTAGTATGTATTCATGATTTCTGCAAGATGGTAGAACTATACCATCCCTTTACTTTTGTAGTATTGCTAATCATATATCTCTGCTACTGTCTAATGGTTGTTGCAGCTCATCTATTCTACACTAGAACAACAACTGTTCAATAAATCCTTATTGACAAACGCCCAGTATGTTTATTCTGTGTATCTCTGAGACAAACTAAGTAAGCACGAGTGACTGAGCGAAAAGTAGTATATTGTTTCCACGATCCTGGGGGATCAGGGTTGTCATGTTCTGAGGTTGCCAAAAACTATTCTCTCCCCGATAAGAGGAGATTCTAGTGGCACTGTGAGCTAGCTGATACAAGACAGGCTAACGTATCCGGTGGGGGTGCACAGAATCAGTCTGCCACCAATCCCACAGTTTATGTTATCCAAACGCACAGATCCTGTATAGGTCATATAGGAACTACACAACAGCACATCCTCCGGTGCAAAGGTGTTACTGTAGGCATGGCTGAATGACAAGAACGCCCCATGTTTTTTTACCACCCTATATTCTTTATTCGCAAACTCCTAAATCAGGGGCCGTGTTCTGTTCACTACAGCTAATCATCCTGAATGCAGACCTCTTGGACCATCCTTCTAGCCCTTACAGAACTATTATGTTTATAAGTTTTAGTTTGAACTTCATAGTAAATCTCAATCGTCCATTTGTATCTGGAGATCTAATCGACAAAGAGAGATTCGTTTTTTAAGTTAAAGCTTTATTAGATAAAATACAGATGTACAGAATTATATATATTACTTCAGAATGAGAGATCAAGTTATGAAATGTACATTAAACCAAGAAAGCCAAAATATCTAGTACTTAATACAAAAGTAGAATTACAAGAAAAACGTATTAAATGAAATGATTCTGTACTTAAAACATTACATTTTTTGGTATCTTGTGTATTAGGAAAGAGGAAAGAAAAAGATATCAGAAGAAGAGCGAAAAGAAAGAAAAAGAAGTAAAGAAAAAGAAAAAGAGAAAGAATAAACATTACGTATTACAAATCTGCACATGTATCACGTAATAAAACCTATATTATCTAATAATTAGTTCATGTAATAAAGTCACATTATTAACAACTTATCTCATGTAGTAACAATGACATATACTTAGAACAAAAAGATTTAACCCAGTCTTGTTGGAACTTAATTTTATGACAATAACAGGCTTGATTCATTATATGGTGCCATGGAGTATTGTATCCTGCGGCATGCGTCACAGAGTGCTTACACGTGTACAGCAACAGTAGTCCAGTGGAAGGAGTTTCTGGGTTATTCTGTGGTCCCTTATTATAACACCCACACTTTCCAGTATGTAAATAAACAGCGAATTATAGCAAAACTATTACCTCTGGCTGGACATTGAGTTTATTATGCGCAAATAATTGATCACATAAGTATCTGAGTTCCAAAACCTCTACCATCTCTTGGAGTAAGCCTTAACTGCTCAATACCATTGAGAAGACAAGCGTGCATTTGGAGTGATTTAGTTATTAACCCAGAATGAATTAATATCTAATGCTTCAGTATACAGAGAATAATTAAGATTACCTAGCACTTACCAATAGCTAGAGTATCTACAAGCAATACCTACCACTTATCAGTTCATACAGTACTTACCAGCAGTCACTGATCACCACAGGACCCAGACAAAAGGCTACAAGCTTAATGTAAAATATTTCTGTCTCTTAACTACTTTTTGTTGGATAGGAGGTTGTAGTTTACTCTTTCTTTTTTGTGAGGAGCACTCCTGGGTGCGCTACTATGTCTACTGTGTGATCTTTGCTGTTCCTTACCTCTGACCAGCATAGCATGATAGACATGCAAGTAAAAAGATTAGAGTAAGAGCATCTGTGGGGCCATGGAGATAATACTGGGGCACTTTGATAGCCTGGGCACAACATGACAGGATATGTTGAAGGGCCATTACAAGACTCTGGGACTTGGTCCCCTGTCCTGAAAATGTTTGTGAAAAAGGATATAAGGGTGTAGGGTAGGGATACCTTAACACACTAACCCTTCTAAGTGGGTCCTAGAGGGACACCGCCTGGGCCCAAAAAAAAAAATCATTTTGGTGGGTCGCTGCGGTCCAGGGGAGTCCTGTGGGACTACAGAGGGACACCTGAGGTACCAGGAACATGAAATATAAAGAAAATGTTGATTGTGTGTCTGTGGGGGGGGGTGGGCAGACACTGTGCCTAACTCAATACCATGTATGGTTAAAAGCCATGCACAATGGGACTTTGGCCATCTGCTGGGTGTTGAGTATGGTAATAAGACCTTACTTTATAGCAAAGAAACCCTTTAAAATCACTGAAATAATCAAAGATTAAAGTAACGTTATAATTAAGATAAAACATAAAATTTTAAACTAAAAAACGCTGAAATTCACCAGAGTTCAATGAAGTAACTTTAACTTGCGCACTCGCCATGCACAGTGATGTCATTAATTATGTTATTTCCGATGTAGAGGCGCAAGTTCTAGTTTGCTCAGTGAACTCTGTAAACAATAAACTGTAAATGTCAGTGTTTTTTTAGTTTTCAAATGTTACGTTTTAACTAACATTTTTACTTAACTATAATGTCACTTTAACATTTGTTATTTTCAGGGAATAAATATATGTATGTATACACAATCCCCTGTGGCAGTCGCCTCTGGGTAGTTATAGTTTGGACCGCGGTTCCATGGAAAAAGCTTTTTTTGTTTTTCCAATAACTTCAGTTTGACAAATGTTCACAAAACTTTCCAAAGAAAAGTTTCATCCACCTCAGCTCCTTCATGGAACGTTGCGGGGTGATCGGTCGAGAGGGGGCTGAGAAAACAGGGCGGTCCCAAAATGTATTTTCCCCATTTGTGCTCTAAAGTAACTATAGCTTGTGCCGTCATTATGCACTGCTCCTACCCTCATATATTACATCACTCATGACATGTTCAATGGCGGCATTGATAACATCCCTTATGACATTTGAAATAACATCATTTATAACAACACTGTGCATGGCGGGCTCACAAGTTGCAGTTACTTTAGGGCATGTGTTATAGTCACATGAGATAACTGTAGCCGGTAAATTTCTGTGGTTTTGTTAATTTAAAACTATGGGGCTCATTACGATGTGGGGCAGACGTAGCGGTTTGAACCGCCTGCCCTTAGGTCAGCGGTTCTGAACTCAGTACTAGGATGTGACAGCCCATAGGGCGGTCGGAAATATCCATTGTACTATGGCAGTTTATGCGCCGGGCAAAAAAAAGGCCAGTAGAACAAGCTGCCAATGCAATATAGATATTTAGGGTTGCATCTAGTGTTGGGCCAGGAGACCTGCTAGGGGCCCCAAAAGACACTTTCTGACAGCCTTTTCATGTCAGAAAGGCCGACATGAAAAGGCTGTCGGAAAGTGCCATCATAATATCGATGGTAGAGCCGAGGCTGGCTCCGCCGTCATTAGGGGATTATGGTGGCTTCTGACGCTCCAGCTGGCTCCTTGAGCTCGATGGAACCCGTTGGAATTCCCCTGCAGGTTTCACTCTGACTGCCGTCATCCTAATATGGCAGTCGGACTGAACCTACAATGCCGGGCGGAAAGCCTCTGACAGCAGGTCGGAGGCTTTCTGCCTGACATCGTGATGAGGCCCAACATGATTTAACTGACATTTTCACCTAACTATAACATCCCTTAAACCTTTGTTTTTTCCAGTGAATATACATATATTCACTGGAAAAACCAAAGCCTGAAGTGATGTAATTGAAAAGTGACAATGTTAAAATGTTTAGATTTAACATTTTAAATTTTAAAAGACACTGAAAAGAAGCATGTATAGTTATTCCAAGTAACTATAAATTGCGCCCCAGCTATACACAGTGCTGTCATCAATGATGTAATTTCAGTTCATTGCATAAGTAATGTTATAAATGATGTCACAGAACATATTGTGAGTGTTGTAATGGTTGTATGATGTTACAACGCATTCCGTTGTAACGCATGCCTTTTCCACGCATGCGTTACAACGGAATGCCTTTCCCAAGCATAACCTTTACCACGAATATTCCTTTACCACGCATACTTTTACAACGATTTTCGTTGTAAATTCATGCAAGGTAAGGGCATACTCTTGGTAAAGGTTATTCCCCCACCCCTAAACCCTTCTTACAAATACCCCTCCCCTGCCCTTAAGTCTTAAATCGGACCCCTGCTTTTTTTTTTTCTTAAATCTAATATTCCCCTTACCTTTCCACGTCGTCTCTTCTCAATGTTCTTCCGTGTTGACGTCGCATGTCGTTAAGAGGATACGGAAGTGTCTTTCCGTTTCCTCTAACAACGCCGATTGCCTCCCGATTCCCTCCACATAGAATCTTCAACAGGTGCGTTTTTTATTGGGGGTGGGAAACCCCCCCAAGCCCCCTGTTTTTCACGCTTTTTTGGGGGGGAGACCCCCAAGCCCCCTTTTTTTTTTTTTAGCCTTTAACACACATGCCTATACTACGTATCTCGTAGTAAAGGTATGCGTGCTAAAGGCTATTCGTTGTAACCATGCATGCGTTGTAATGCATGCGTGGTTAAGTTATGCGTGGAAACGGCCGCGTTGTAGTGGCCGTTTCCCGTTGTAATATGTGAGGTCATAAGGAGTGCATATATATAATTATGCCTCCATCTCTCCTAAGAGCAGGTGAATAATGTCACCACTAATGGAGAATTTCCAGAGTTAACTGGTTTTCTTTTGAAGTATTTATGTCACTTATGTGCTAGGAAACTTCTTTCCGATATGGCGATAATTTGAAGGGTATCAAAGATGGAAAAGTTAAATATTCTGTACATTACATTTGAAAATTTAGCCAGGATAGATCAAAAGATTGTCTCGTATATTATGAACACATAAAATTGGTTTTACATATATTGTTTTATTATTTGTGACAAGAGGTGGACTCTGTAGATCTGTCTTCATACATTATTGTGAAGCTTTGGTCAACAAGAGTATTTTTTCCATATCCATGGAGAATGTTGTATATGTGTTTGAAGTGGTGATGGGGCTTGTACACTTTGACAAAGGCTGATGGAAGCTGAAACGTGTCAGTATTGCTGCTAATAAATAATTGGTAGTGAGACATGCTGGTCCCTTTTCCGCGGTCGCAATTGGGTAGTTATAATTTGGATCGCGTTTCCATAGGAAATGTATTTTTTGGGTTACTAACAACTTCGGCGCCGTTTGACGAATCTCTTCAACACTTTCCAAAAAAAGTGCTACTTTTTGACCAGTTTGCGCATGGAAAGTGCATGGGTGAGCTGTCAAGCAGGGGCTGAGAAAAAAGGGGGATCCCGAAACGTGTTTTCTCTTCATTCATTTTCCCATAGGAACTTTAGACATAGCTGCAGCCTAAACCGCTGCACGAATTTACACCAAATTTGGCAGAAAGCTATATCTTGGTCCAGAAAAAGTGCTTTTTGTGTTTTGCAGTAAATCCATTTGGGAGTTTTTGAGCAATTAATGCTCAAAAACTTTGTATATCTAGGGACGCAGAGCCTCCACAGATCCCGACTGATCTCAGGCTGAGATCTGCTTGGCTGCCACCACCTGAACCAGGAAGTGGTGGCAACCATCTTATGACTTGGACCTCAGTCCTGAGTTCTAAAAAAAGTTTTTAAAAAAGAAATAAGGGGGCAGAGTAGATATACCCTGACCACCTAGGTCTTGTGGTGGGATCCCAGAGGCACCCTGCCTGGGTGTGAAGGCATTTAAAAGACAATTGCCCCAAATTCGTGGAGGATCCAGAGTGGGCCAGGGCCTGGGGGGGAAAAGGGGTTTTGTTTTTGGTGGAGGGGCGCATGTGTCCCCCCTCCCCAGGCCCTTTTCGGCCCAGGGACCTCATCCCCCAGCGTCCAACATCCTATTTAGGGTAAGCGAGACACGTAGATCCCCCTCCTGGGGCTGTTTTCCGCCCCAGGGACCTCATGCTTAGATCTCAACATCTTTTTCTGTGGGAAGGGGCACATAGCCCCCCTCCCCAGGTCATTTTCGGGCCCAGGGACCCATCCACTGGGGCCCAACATATTTTTGAGGGGAAGGTGGCAAGACTGCCCCAGACTGCTTTCGGCCCTTGGGACCTCATACACTCTGTAAGATATATTATGTGAGTGGCTGTGTGACTGAGTGTAAGCTTGTGTGAGTGGGTGTCTGAGTAGCTGTATAGGTGTGTGAGTGGGTGTATGAATGCCTGTATGTGTGAATAAGTGAGTGTGTTAGTAGCTGTGTGGTTGAGTAAGTGGTTGTGTAAGTGGCTATATTGGTGAGTGAGTGGGTATGTCAGTGGCTGCATAAGTGTGTGAGTGGGTACGTGAGTGGCTGTATGTGTGTATAAGTGAGTGTGTATGTAGCTGTGTGGGTGAGTAAGTGGGTGAGTAAGTTGCTGTGTGAGTGGCTGTATTGGTGAGTGAGTGGGTGTGTGAGTAGCTGTATGGGTGAGTGAGTGGCTGTATGAGTGACTGTGTAGGTGAGTGAGTGTTTGTCTGAATGGCTGTATGAGTGAGTGACTGGGTGTGTAAATGGCTGGATGGGTGAGTGAGTGGCTGTTTGAGTGGGTGTTTGGTTAAGTGAGTTGGTGTGTGAGTGAGTGTCCTGGAGAGTGCTTCTCTGACTAAATGGCTGTATGGGTGAGTGAGCAGATGTGGGAGTGCTTGTATGGTTGTATGAATGAGTATGTAATTGGTTGTGTGGGTATGTGAGTGAGTATGTCTGAATGCTTGTATGGATGAATAAGTGGCTGTGTTGAGAGGCTGTATGGGTCAGTGAGTGGGTGTGTGAGTAGCCGAATAGGTGAATAAGTGGGTGCGTGAGTAGTTGTATGGGTGAGTGTGTGGCTGTGTGAGAGGCTGTATAGGTGAGTGACTGGTTGTATGAGTAGCTGTATGGGTGAGTGAGTGGCTGTGTGAGTGGCTGTTTCAGTGAGTAAGTGGATGCATGAGTGCCTGTATAGGTGAGTGAATGGGTGTGTGAGTGGTTCTATGGCTGAGTAAGTGGTTGTGTGAGTACTTGTATGGGTCTGTAAATGGGTATGTGAGTGGTTGTGTGGGTGTGTGAGTGGGTATATGAGAGGTTGTATAGGGATGTGAATGGATGTGTGAGAGGTTGTGTGGATGATGTCATCTGTGATGACATTTGAGATGTCATCAGTGATGTCACTGACCATGTCATGAGTGATGTAATATGTGAGGTCATAAGCAGTGCATTGCAGGGGCGTAAGTTATAATTAACTCAGGTTGGAGAAATGCCGCAGGCTCCCAGGCACTGCCTGAGTGGCAGACCAGGCCGCTCAGAACAATCCTGATGCTGCTCTCATGCTAGGTATAGCATGAGAGCAGCATCTGCACTGAGTGGGGAGCCTGTGCTTTCCCATTGCCTGCCGGGAGAGAAGCACAGAGGCAGATATTAGCAGCAGAGACAGGTATGTTTTTTTAAATTATTTTACCCACCCCCTCCTCTGCCCCTCCCCCACTTTCATTTTGTGGCCCCATCATTTTTCTCACCTTTATTTTGCCTCTTGCTGCTGGTTTCTGACCTCTATTTTGCCTCTTTCTGCTCCTATCCGAACTTTATTCTGCTTTTCTGTGCTCGTCTCTGACCTTTATTCTGCCTCTTTCTGCTAGTTTCTGACCTTTATTATGCCTCTTTCTGCTCGTTTCGGACCTCTATTCTGCCTCTTGCTGCTCGTTTCTCACCTTTATTTAGCCTCTTTCTGCTCATTGTTAACCTTTATTCTGCCTCTTTCAGCTCATTTATGACCTTTATTATGCCTCTTTCTGCTTTCTCATCTTTATCTTGCCTTGTTCTGCTCTTTGCTGACCATTATTCTGCCTCTTTCTGCTCGTTTCGGACATTTATCCTGCCTCTTTCTGCTCATTTCTCACCTTCATTCTGCCGCTGTCTGCTCATGTCTAACCTTTACCTTGCCTCTTTCGGACCTTTATTCTGCCTCTTTCTGCTCATTTTTCACCTTTATTTTGCCTCTTTCTGCTCTTCCCCAGGACTGCGCGGGGGACCTCAAGGCTCCCGCGTTCCCAGCAGGCTCTCTGCCTCCTGTGGGAGGCCGCATTGCTGTTGCACAGATGGAGCTGCTGGAAAGGCAGCTCCCTCCATGCAGGAGCTGCCTGCTTCATCTCTTTCCCTGCCGGCATGTCTGTTGGCAGGGAAAGAGATGAAACCTCTTCTTCCAGCGGGCGGGAGGACTTTCACTGCTCCTGCCCACTGGAACCAGAGTGCTTGATCATACTTGGCGGGAGGTGTCATAGCTCCTGCCAAGCATAAGCAAACAGCTATGTCCGAGGGCTGGGCATTCCGAGACATAGCAGAAGCCAGCCTTGGTGGGTGGCTGTTCCCAGGGTCATGTATGACACCAGGAGGGGGGGCCACGTGGCCCCCCTCCTTTCTTGTGCACCGGCTACCCCGGGGAAGTGTTGGTCCCCAGGGCTGAGAATGACCCGGGGGGGGCTGCGCGACCCCTTTCCCATTCTTTTCAAAATGTACTTGATGCCAGGAAGGTGGTGGTCCCCAGGGCTCTCCATTTTGTGTTTTTAACCATGGGGAGGTGGTAGTCCCAGGGACTTGGGAGAATTTAGCAAATTTGTGGCAATTTTTTTGTAATGCTTTTGTGCCATGCTGGGGTTCCAAGAGATCCACAAGACCAAGGCTTGGGGGTCAGGGTATTCTTACCATGCCCCCTTTTAATTTTTTTAATGTTGTTTGCATCTTTTCAACACTTCCTGGTTGAAGTGTTGGCAGCCAATCAGAGCTCTGCATTTCCTTGCATGAGCTCATCATTTTTCGTGATTAATCATGAAGGACCCATGGGCACAGATATCACTTTCTTTATTTTGTTGAATTTCTCAACAGATTCTAAATGGATTTACACCAAATAACTGAAAGAATGATCTGCGTAACCAAATCCCCCTTTCTGCCACAATTGCCATAATTCCGTTCAGTGCTTCGGGCTGCAGGCTAGACTAATAGTCCTATGGGAGTTAACATGGGAAACACTCTTATTTTGACCCACCCTATTTCTCGGCCTCCACTTCACAGATCGACCTGAAAGTTTCCATGCACAACAAGATTCACATGGGGACCTTTTTTGGAACATTTTTTGAATGCTCACCGAACAACACCAAAGATATAGGCAAGTCAAAAAATGCTTTTCCTATGGAAACATGGTCCTAACTACAACTACCTACTGGATATATATATATATATATATATATATATACATATACATATATATATATATATATATATACATATATATATTTTCGCAGAATGTCCAAGTAAATGCCCCAATCTGCGAGAACAAAAGAGGCGGCACACCAGGAGAAGGCACAATAATTTATTGTGCACTACATGAAGGACGACGCGTTTCGGCGTTAGCCTTTATCAAGTGTTTTACCTCACATCAATGTCCTCTAGAAATACATCCAATAGTGTGTAGACATAGAAGAGTTATCCCATATGTTTTTGCGCATTTCTAAGCAACACTGAAAATAAACATAATCCTGCATTAGTACATGTCTAGTCATGTCGCATCTATGATAAAATGCATGGTTAATATCGTATAAATAAACTTGTGAATTCATAAAAATAACATTCATATCTGGACAAAATAATGTCAATAAAGTTTTTAGATTTCAATTCATAATCGGGATACAGGCGTGATAATGCCTTAATTCTCATACTATTCTTACTGATTCCATACTCGGTTTGGCTGTGCAGTGGGTATTGATAGAACCGCATTTACATTTATACGAGTGTATGTGATATACTTTTCTTCGTAAGTCATCTTGGCCTCTCTCCACATTGCGCAGCTATTGTTCCTGACAGCATTTCCGTGAAATAAATCATATTCTATTCATTTTTACAATCATAAGACAGTGAATTAATGATCACAGAATAATATTTAGGGAGATAGTGTTTGTAATAAGGGCATACCTCAATATCATGTTATTACGTGTTAATCACGTTATGCATTTACTCTCTCCGATCTGTCCGGCGTACGTTTTTTGTGCCGTTATGGACAAGGGCCGACTTTATACTAAATGGCAAGTGCCTTATAAGTTCACACACCATCACCTTTTATGATCACGGCCTCTTAGAACTCATATTAGATACATTCAGAGGTACAATTCTTAGACGCTACGAACATGGGCAAAGAAAATGGCTATATATATATATATATATATCCTTCCCGGTGCATGAAAAGTGAAGAATCACGGCTCGGGCACAGACTCCAGGTATAGTGAGAAAAGTTTTTATTTAAATGACATGGTCCACATGACGTGTTTTGGCCGCCGACCTGCGGCTTTGTTCACATAATGCGCTACGTACAAATGGCAAGTTTAAATAAGGTACAGTGTTGTTACTCTTACGTCATTTACATCATGATTTTGCACAGGTGAGAGAACTTTTACCATCCCCTAGGTCATCTACCACATAATGGTGACCCGTAGGTCATAGACATTATAGACAAACTCAAAACACCTTTCTTCAATTAGACATAGAAGACATATTCATTGTCACTGTCATGAGATCCAAGCAGAATCATGTTATACAATAACAAACAACTGACTAAAAATAAGAGCAAGAAGTTCGTTAAGTTGTGGATCTAAGGAAACAATGCGGAATGACCACACCTGTTGTATTTTGAGTGCATAATATACTTTATCTCTGCATAATGCAATATCGAACATAATAGCAACTCTATACACACGTAGCTACATGTGGGCGTATAGCTATTTATGCGGTAACTCAGGACAACTGGATGGTGTATAAGTGAGTCCATATATAGAAATCAGTCTATATAAAAACATAGACCTAGGTAGGTGTGTTAGTGCTGAGCGTGCAGAGTGTGAGGTGATAAGTGCTGCTGAGACTGTGATGTATATGCAGCAGGGTTAGTGTGCAAGAAGTGACATGAGTGAAAAAAGGTAACAAAGTACTGATATATAATATATACAGTGTGAGGCATACACGCAGAATGGTGCTCTCCTCTAAATGTCCGAGGTAGGATATTGAGACAACCAGAAGCCACCATCCCCACCAACTGCGGGAACGTGTGGAGCAACTCAATCAGACTTTGACTGAATGTACAAACCATATACGAAACAAAGTTGTATCTGTATAAATACATGTAATCAGACTAGACGATCACGGTAAGTATTCTGGGATATGTAGGTTATGTGAGTACATACAGCATGCACATAGCCCAGTATGGTATGGTGATGCATAATGCATAAAGTAGCCACTATTTACATAGTGTAATATCGAATCCCCAACTGTAATGTCTGGAATGGACAAAGAATACTATGGTGGCCCGGGGATCTGATTAAAGAGAACGAAACAGAAGAATAGAAAGATAGAAAATATAGGGGGGGAGGGAAGAGAAGAACTTAGAAGGAAGGTGTGAGAAGTTGGCCTGGCATATGCTGTCCACTAATTATAGTGGGCACCTTGCACCAGTCCAAACGACCTTTATTGATGATAGGTTTAAAGACAACCTTTTTTGAAAGCTATCCTAGTGGTAGCTATGGAGAGCAGCCTTCAGGCTAAGTATTGAAGGAGTGTTAAGCTGTTGTTTTACCAGTTATAATCTCGTGAATGACCAAATGAAAGGAGAACCACACCAGGTATATATATAAAATATATGTATTTATTACTAAACACTATCCAATAGTCTCTTTATGAGACTAGAGGTCAAAGTACACAAGTTACAAGTCAAATAGCACAGTAAATTAGCACAATATACGATTAGCCCTAGGGGCGTACCAAACCATATATTAAGAAAGTGGTATAAGAACCACAACTTAAGTAGACACAAGGCCTAGAGCCTGTAGAATCGCTGGGACCCCAAGGAACCACCCAAGGTAGTGACACAGGGGACCCACGGGGGCTGTGTGCAGTGTGTGAACACAGCCGCGAGCTCCGTTAAAGTCTATGGGAAAGTCACGGTAAGAGTTTTAGAGTTTAAGGACACTTAGAAATGGACTAGGACCAAACCCTCTTGGACTTAGACAGTTCTAGGGTCAACACCCACGGGAGCACCAGAGTACTCGAGTTACCTCACCCAGGGAAGCCGGGTGCATAGGTGTCAAATGGTGTCGGGTCGCGGCATCGATTTCAATGGCAGCCTGCCACGAAGTGCTGCTGCAGGGAAGATGCGAAGTGTCCGAAGAGATCCAAGCCTGGATCGGAGATGAGAAGAACCTGAGAGCAGAGGGGACAGAGTCTGGTTCACTTGCCAGTGACCAGGGGCACGATAGTCGAATGCCCACCGATGTTGGGTGCTTCAGGTGAAAGAGGTGAAGCTTGACTCTTCAGCCACGAGGACCAGGAGGCGTCGACGACAACCAGGAGCTGGATTCAAGCTGTCCCACAAAGGATGTCGAGTGCTACAGCATTGGTGTCCAGATTGAACACAACAAGCCTTGGCAACAGCAGCCCACGCAGAAAGGAGAAAGATGCTTCTGTGCAGACCAGCAAGGTCTGAGGGACTCACCACTCGGTGGGGAGTCAGGGCACATCTGGAGCAACCAGGAAAGCCCAAAGAAAATCAGAGTTGCCTTCTCAGGGACCCACCAGTCGACAGACCAGGGATCGCGAAGGACCCTCAAGCGGAAATGCAAGAAGCAGGCCCACGGAACACTCGTGGAGTGTAGGCTCACAATCTTCGGAGCAAATAGCACTCGGGGCCTGGGCTATAAGAAACCCAAAGTAGGACTTCAAGAGTTGTCGAGAAGTTGATGCACTAGCAAATGTGCACGGTGTCCAGGGGTTCCGGTTCCACGTCACTCGTGAGGGCTGCGGGTCTCAGCTTTGCTGGGGACTTGGGTCGGCCTCTGAGAAGTCTGGAAATCCTCTTCCTGGGCTGCAAGTACTTCGGAGTCCAGCAGGAGCTTCGGAGATGCAGACCAGCAAATGCTTTGTTGGTGCCTGCCAAGCAGGTGAGTCACTCCTTGACCCCAAGGGAGATTTCTTCAGTCCTGAGTAGAGCGTCGAAGTTCCAGGATTCAGTTGCAGAGTTTCGTCCAGGGATATCTAAAGTCCTGTTGCCAGGGTTCCCTTACTTATACTAAAGAAAGGGGTTGGACTAACTCTGGGTACCTACCTATGGGAGAGTTTGGAAAGAGGGGTGGCTACACCCATTTCCTTTGTCCAGTTTTGCACCAGAGCAGGGGCTGTTAGCCACCGCAACCGGTTTGAACTGGGGTATGCACGAGGACACCAAATGTGCCCCCAGTGCAGGACTTCAAAGCACTCAGAGAGTGCACCCACCCAGCCCCAATCCACTAAGGCCTGTCTGGGAGGTGGCACACCTCCCTGTGACAGGAAACCTATTGTCCAGGCCTCCCCTGCCGGAGTTTTGGTCAGCAGCAGGAGGCCAGACTCGTGTCTGTGGCTGCAGCATCCATTTTGTGATGCCAGGGCTCTTTAAGGTTTCTACCGGGTATACCGGTGGGGACATGTCTCTCCCTCTAGAAGGGTGGAATTCTACCCCCGCCGCCAGGACTGGTCGGGGGTAGGATTCCAAGGTGTTTGACACCAAACACGACATGTTTCCGTGCAGCCAGTCCAAAGTTAGCATTTTACCGCGAGGTTATAATGCACTTAAGAGTATATGGTCAGGCTGCACCACAGACAACCCCGGATAGGAGATTCCGAGGACTGCAGAGGGGCTCTGCTCATGCATGGGCACCCTCTCACATATAACCAAGCCCCCTGCCTTCAGGATTGATAAGGCCTGCCATAGGGGTGACTGATAGGTTTCTATGTGCAGTGTTAGGTGAGATATAGTGAACCTATATCTCTGTAAGGGGTGCATGCACCACCTCACTCAGGCTGCAGTAGCAGTCCTGTGGTGTCATTTTGGATGGCCTTCCAGGGGTTGCACAATACATGCTTCCGCCCCTGGTAGGCCTCTGGGGTACCTATGCCCTTGGTACATAGTATACCATATAATAGGGACTTATAAGGGCACCCCAGAATCCAATCTGAAGTGTACTTAAGGTACATGGAATCAATTTAGAGAGGAAGCAGCTAGGCTGGGGTCCTGGATAGCAGGGCCCCAGCCAGACTAAAGTCGAAAAACAGTGAGACATCATCAAAAAGTGGGGGTAACCATAAGAGGCAGATCCTACTCTCCTACACAACCCCCCCAAACGCAAGGACATTAAACTAACCTTGCCCAGTTAAGTCTTCATGTTCTAAGTGGAAATATCTGGAGAGTCCATCTGCATTGGCATGGTTACTCCCAGGTCTATGTTCCACTGTATAGTCCAGCCCCTGTAGGGAAATGGACCACCTCAAAAGTTTGGGGTTTTCACCCTTCATCTGTTTTAGCCATAAGAGGAGCTTATGGTCTGTCTGAACAAGGAAGTGAGTGCCAAACAAGTATGGCCTCAGCTTCTTCAGAGCCCAAACCACAGCAAAGGCCTCCCTCTCAATGGCTGACCAACGTTTCTCTCTGGGGGTCAGCCTTCTGCTAATAAAAGCTACTGGCTGATCCTGACCTTCATCATTCAACTGTGATAGTACAGCCCCTACCCCCAACTCAGATGCATCTGTTTGCACACTGAATTTCTTTTAGTAATCAGGACTCTGCAGAATGGGAGCAGTGCACATGGTCTGCTTCAGGTCATCAAATGCCTTTTGACAACTAACTGTCCACTGAACCTTTTTGGGCATTTTCTTAGAGGTTAAGTCATTCAGGGGTGTCACTATTGATCCATACCCCTTGACAAATCTTCTGTAATACCCAGTCAGGCCTAAGAAGGCTCTCACCTGAGTCTTGGTAGTTGGAGCAACCCAGTCCATGATGGTCTGGATTTTGCTCTGCAATGGTTGAACCTGGCCTCCACCCACACGGTGGCCCAGGTACACAACCTGACTCTGCCCTATCTGGCACTTGGTGGCCTTGATAGTGAGGCCTGCCTTCTGCAGGGCCTCCAAAACATTTCTGAGGTGGACCAGGTGATCCCCCCAGGTGGAGCTAAAGACAGCAATATCATCTAGATATGCTGCACTATAGGCTTCCAGACCTGTAAGGACTGTGTTCACCAACCTCTGAAAAGTGGCAGGTGCATTCTTCAAACCAAAGGGCATCACCACAAATTGGTAAAGCCCATCAGGGGTAGAAAATGCAGTTTTTGGCTTTGCATCATCAGCTAGTCTGATCTGCCAGTAGCCAGCTGTCAGGTCAAATGTGCTTGGATACTTGGCTGAGGCCAAAGTGTCTATTAGCTCATCTGCCCTGGGGATTGGATGGGCATCAGTCCTAGTGACTGCATTGAGGCCTCTGTAGTCCACACAAAACCTCATCTCTCTCTTACCATATTTGGTGTGAGGTTTTGGCACCAGGACCACTGGACTAGCCCAAGGGCTGTCTGAAGGCTCAATGACACCCAGTTCCAACATTTTCTGGACTTCTGTCCTGATACAGTCCCTGACCTGGTCAGGTTGCCTGTAAATCTTACTTTTAACAGGCAGACTGTCCCCAGTGTCCACTTCATGAGTGCACCAGGTGGTCTGACTTGGAGTCAGAGAAAACATGTGTCTGAACTGATTGAGCACCTGTCTATAATCAGTCTGCTGCTGGGCAGTGAGGCTGCCTGCCAAGGCTACACCATCTACTGACCCATCATCAGGGTTCTGTGAGAGCCGGTCAGGGAGAGGGTCACTCTCCTCCTCCTGTCCCTCATCAGTTGCCATGAGCAAGCCCATGTCAGCCCTGTCCACATATGGCTTCAGCCTGTTGACATGGAGCACCCTGTGGGGGCTCCTGGGAGTTCCCAGGTCTACCAGATAGGTAACCTCTCCCTTCTGTTCAACAATTGTATGGGGGCCACTCCACTTGTCTTGGAGGGCACTGGCTCCAACACTCACACCTTCTGTCCTGGCTGGTAAACAGTCAGCACAGCCTTTTGGTCATGCCAGGCTTTCGGTAATTCCTGGCTAGCCTCAAGGTTTTTGGTTGCCTTTTTCATATACTCAGCCATCCTGGAGCGGAGACCAAGTACATAGTCCACTATGTCCTGTTAAGGGGGTTTGAGAGGTAACTCCCAACCCTCCTTCACCAGACACAATGGACCCCTGACAGGATGGCCAAACAAAAGTTCAAAGGGCTGTAGCCAACCCCTTTTGAGGCACCTCCCTGAATTCAAATAAAAGGCAGGGCAAGAGTATGTCCCATCTTCGCCTAAGCTTTTCTGGGAGCCCTTTAATCATGCCCTTCAAGGTTTTGTTGAACCTCTCAACTAAACCATTGCATTGTGGGTGATAGGGTGTGGTGAACTTATAAGTCACTCCACACTCCTTCCACATTGCAGTCAAGTAACTGGACATAAAGTTTGCACCTCTGTCAGATACTACCTCCTTAGGAAAGCCCACTCTTGAGAAAATTCCCAGGAGGGCCCTTGCCACCACAGGTGCCGTAGTGATCCTAAGGGGAATGGCTTCTGGGTACCTGGTGGCATGGTCCACCACCACCAGAGATAAACCTGTGCCCAGATGCTGTTTGGGGATCCATGGGACCAACTATGTCAATCCCCACCCTCTCAAAGGGAACCCCCACCACAGGTAGTGGTATCAGGGGGGCCTTTGTGGTGCCACCTGCCTTCCCACTGGCTTGGCAGGTTACACAGGAGTGACAAAACTCCTGGGTGTCTTCAGACATGTGGGGCCAGTGAAAGTGAGGGACAATTCTGTCCCAAGTCTTGTTCTGGCCCAGGTGACCTGCTAAGGGAATATCATGGGCTAGTGTCAATAGGAAGCCCCTGAACTTCAGAGGTATAACCAACCTCCTGGCTGCTCCAGGCTTGGGGTCTCTACTCTCTGAGTACAGGAGTCCATCATTCCAATATATCTTATGGGTGCCACTAGCATTCCCAGCAGCCTCAGCAGCAGCTTGCTGTCTGAGGGGTTCAAGAGAGGGGCAGTTCAGCTGCTCCTGGCTCAGATCTGCCCTGGAAGGGCCCCTCTCCCCAAGAACTCAACCTGATCAGGTTCAAGCTCCTCTGGGACAGTTCCTTCTTCAGGCCTGAGATCATCTTCCTCAAAAGACTGATCTGCTTCCTGAGCCAAGGGGAAGGCACTGCCTTAACCCTACTGCTCCTTCTCTTGGGAGGCACCTGGTCCATTGTTCCAGAATCCAGGGCCTGTTCAGCTTTTGACATTTTTGCCTGTGACCTAGTCACAGCAAAGACATGTGCAGGGATCCCTAGCATTTCTGCATGTTTCCTGAGCTCCACCTCTGCCCAAGCTGAGGTTTCAAGATCATTGCCCAGCAAGCATTCGACTGGTAGGTCTGCACTCACCACAACCTTCTTAAGGCCAGTTACCCCTCCCCAGGAGAAGTTAACAACTGCCAGAGAATGGTCTGTTCTGACATTGCTAGCATTGGTCACTTGGTACATTTCACCAAGTATAATCTGCCCAGGATCCACAAGATCTTGTGTCACCATGGTGACACTTGCTCCTGTGTCCCTGAATGCCAAAGCCTCTCTTCCATTAATTAAAGGCTGCTGTCTGTATTTGCCCAAATTATTGGGACTCACAAAGGGGACATATCCATGCCCCCATCACAGACTAGGACAGCCTGAGTTGGCACTCTGACTAGGCCAGAGCCCATCTCAGTACCCAGGGTCAACCCTACTAAACCCTTATTCTGAGTGTTTCCACCACCATTTGTAGCTGGACTAGGGGAACAGTTGCCTTAGGGGCAATGGTGGCTGGATTAGAGTAATTGGACTTGGTGCAATCACTTGTCCAGTGAGTCTTCTGCTTACAGATTTTGCACCATGGTTTCTTTTGGCCTTTTCCTTTAGTAGATTGGGATTCCCCACCAGATGCAGATTTTTGGGGACCTTGAGAAGACTTCTGGTCTTTACCCTTTTCCCCACCCTTGTCAGAGCTTTTGGAATCTTGCCTCTTCTGGTCACCACCTTGGTTCTGTACCTTCTGCTTCACCCTGGTTCTGACCCACTTGTCTGCCTTCTTTCCCAATTCTTGGGGAGAGGTCAGATCAGAGTCAACCAGGTACTGATGTAGCAACTGATTCTGACAGTTATTAAGAATCTGCTCCCTCATGATTAAATTATACAATCCTTTGAAGTCACACACCTTACTGCCAAGTAACCAGCCTTCCAGAGCCTTAGTAGCACAATCTACAAAGTCCACCCAGTCCTGTGTCTGTGCCTTTTGGGTATCTCTGAACTTTAACATGTATTGCTCAGTGGTTAGGCCAAACTCATCTATCAGGGCACTCTTCAGGACTTGGTAATCATCAGCATCCTCTTCTCTTACAATGAGGAGCTTGTCTCTACCTTTGTCTGCAAAGGAGAGCCACAAGATTGCTGCCCACTGCTCCTGGGGGACCCTCTGAACTTTACAGGCCCTTTCCAGTGCAGTAATCCATTTGTGGATGTCATCCCCACTCTGGTAGGGAGGGACAATCTTGCTCAGGTTTCTATGGTCATAAGACCTTTCCCTGCCACTAGGGAAGTTGCTGCCACCATGGGACTCTAGTCCCAACTTTCTTCATTGTCTATGAAGCTCTAGGGACTCCCTGTCTATAGCCAACTGATCTCTTCTGATCCTAAGCTGAGCTTCTCCATACTTGAGCAGTCTCTCTTTCCTTTCATGAGAGGATTCCCTCTATGAGAGGAAACAGAGGTCCCTACTGAGGTGTCAGAATGGTTAGACTCCTGAGAAGGAGATCTTGACCTTCTAGGCACACTCACAACTCTTCCTGGTGGGACAAAGGGGAGGTCATTCTGATCCTCCTCCTCATCTTCAGGAGGAGCTGGATTTTCCAGGGCAAGATCATTGTCATCTCCCTGGCCAGTTTCAGAGGTCAGGTCCTGGGTATTTTCACCCCTGGTCCCTTCCTCATCTTCTGCCCCACCCTCTCTGCCTACCCCTTCAGACCCTGGGGGTCTTCTGAGATCATCCAACAGAAGCACCTCTATGAGGCGTTGGGTGTTGGCACTTTTGCCTGTCTTCAGCTTCCTAGTACTGCACAATTCTCTCAATTCCAAGAATGGGAGGTTGTCATACTTGGATGGTAGAAGCCCATTGGCTTCTGGCAGGGACCCACTGGTTCCTGGCCTTAAAGACATTACTAGTGAGGTGTGGTGTATGCACTACCTACTCTAGTGTGGCCTACTAAACTCTCTTGAGTTGTAGAAAGGATGTGCTAAGCCCTTGACACACAACTCTAAGTTCAGTAGAACTTACTGTATTTCTAAGCTTGAATTTATATGTACCTCAAGTACCTTTAGTGGTTTTCAGTTAGTCACACACTTGAGATTATCTGGTAAAACAGGGAAGCTTGAATCCCACCGCTGCACACCAATGTGAGAAGTTGGCCTGGCATATGCTGTCCACTAATTATAGTGGGCACCTTGCACCAGTCCAAATGACCTTTATTGATGATAGGTTTAAAGACAACCTTTATTGAAAGCTATCCTAGTGGTAGCTATGGAGAGCAGTCTTCAGGCTAAGTCTTGAAGGAGTGTTAAGCTGTTGTTTTACCAGTTATAATCTCGTGAATGACCAAATGAAAGGAGAACCACACCAGGTATATATATAAAATAGATGTATTTATTACTAAACACTATCCAATAGTCTCTTTATCAGGCTAGAGGTCAAAGTACACAAGTTACAAGTCAAATAGCACAGTAAATTAGCACAATATACGATTAGCCCTAGGGGCGTACCAAACCATATATTAAGAAAGTGGTATAAGAACCACGACTTAAGTAGACACAAGGCCTAGAGCCTGTAGAATCGCTGGGACCCCAAGGAACCACCCAAGGTAGTGACACAGGGGACCCTCGGGAGCTGTGTGCAGTGTGTGAACACAGCCGCGAGCTCCGTTAAAGTCTATGGGAAAGTCGCGGTAAGAGTTTTAGAGTTTAAGGACACTTAGAAATGGACTAGGACCAAACCCTCTTGGACTTAGACAGTTCTAGGGTCAACACCCAAGGGAGCACCGGAGTACTCGAGTTACCTCACCCAGGGAAGCCAGGTGCATAGGTGTCGAATGGTGTCGGGTCGCGGCGTCGATTTCAATGGCAGCCTGCCACGAAGTGCTGCTGCCGGGAAGATGCGAAGTGTCCGAAGAGATCCAAGCCTGGATCGGAGATGAGAAGAACCTGAAAGCAGAGGGGACAGAGTCTGGGTCACTTGCCAGTGACCAGGGGCACGATAGTCGAATGCCCACCGATGTCGGGTGCTTCAGGTGAAAGAGGTGAAGCTTGACTCTTCAGCCACGAGGACCAGGAGGCGTCGACGACAACCAGGAGCTGGATTCAAGCTGTCCCACAAAGGATGTCGAGTGCTGCAGCATTGGTGTCCGGGTTGAACACAACAAGCCTTGGCAACAGCAACCCACGCAGAAAGGAGAAAGATGCTTCTGTGCAGACCAGCAAGGTCTGAGGGACTCACCACTCGGTGGGGAGTCAGGGCACATCTGGAGCAACCAGAGAAATCCAAAGAAAATCAGAGTTGCCTTCTCAGGGACCCACCAGTTGACAGACCATGGATCGCGAAGGAGCCTCAAGTGGAAATGCAAGAAGTGGGTCCACGGAACACTCGTGGAGTGTAGGCTCACAATCTTCATTACAAATGGTGCTCGGGGCCTGGGCTACAAGTAACCCAAAGCAGGACTTCAAGAGTTGTCGATAAGTTGATGCACTAGCAAATATGCACGGTGTCCAGGGGTTCCAGTTCCACGTCACTTGTGAGGGCTGCGGGTCTCAGCTTTGCTGGAGACTCGGGTCGGCCTCTGAGAAGTCTGGAAATCCTCTTCCTGGGCTGCAAGTGCTTCGGAGTCTGGCGGAAGCTTCGGAGATGCAGACTGGCAAATGCTTTGTTGGTGCCTGCCAAGCAGGAGAGTCACTCCTTGACCCCAAGGGAGATTTCTTCAGTCCTATAGTCTTGAGTAGAGCGTCGAAGTTCCAGGATTCAGTTGCAGAGTTTCGTCCAGTGATATCTAAAGTCCTGTTGCCAGGGTTCCCTTACTTATACTAAAGAAAGGGGTTGGACTAACTCTGGGGACCCACCTATGGGAGGGTTTGGAAAGAGGGGTGGCTACACCCATTTCCTTTGTCCAGTTTCGCACCAGAGCAGAGGCTGGTATCCCCTGCAACCGGTTTGAACTGGGGTATGCACGAGGACACCAAATGTGCCCCCAGTGCAGGACTTCAAAGCACTCAGAGAGTGCACCCACCCAGCCCCAATCCACTAAGGCCTGTCTGGGAGGTGGTCACACCTCCCTGTGACAGGAAACCTATTGTCCAGGCCTCCCCTGCCGGAGTTTCGGTCAGCAGCAGGAGGCCAGACTCGTGTCTGTGGCTGCTGCATCCATTTCGTGATGACAGGGCTCTTTAAGGTTTCTACCGGGTATACCGGTGGGGACATGTCTCTCCCTCTAGAAGGGTGGAATTCTACCCCCGCCGCCAGGACTGGCGGGGGGGGGGGTAGGACTCCAAGGTGTTTGACACCAAACACGACATGTTTCCGTGCATCCAGTCCAAAGTTAGCATTTTACCGCGAGGTTATAATGCACTTAAGAGTATATGGTCAGGCTGCACCACAGACAACCCCGGATAGGAGATTCCGAGGGCTGCAGAGGGGCTCTGCTCATGCATGGGCACCCTCTAACATATAACCAAGCACCCTGCCTTCAGGATTGATAAGGCCTGCCATAGGGGTGACTGATAGGTTTCTATGTGCAGTGTTAGGTGAGATATAGTGAACCTATATCTCTGTAAGGGGTGCATGCACCACCTCACTCAGGCTGCAGTAGCAGTCCTGTGGTGTCATTTTGGATGGCCTTCCAGGGGTGGCACAATCCATGCTTTAGCCCCTGGTAGGCCTCTGGGGTACCTATGCCCTTGGTACATAGTATACCATATAATAGGGACTTATAAGGGCACCCCAGAATCCAATCTGAAGTGTACTTAAGGTACATGGAATCAATTTAGAGAGGAAGCAGCTAGGCTGGGGTCCTGGATAGCAGGGCCCCAGCCAGACTAAAGTCGAAAAACAGTGAGACATCAGCAAAAAGTGGGGGTAACCATAAGAGGCAGATCCTACTCTCCTACAGAAGGCAAATATATGCAGAGGAGAGCCACTGTCAGAGATATTGGCAGCTACGACAGAAGTCTGAACCATAAGTGCATTGACGGGTCGATATAGGAAATTGTAAAGATCTTCACTCATATTAAGGCCCCCCCGGTGTCTTGGTGTTAAGATCAAGTATATACCGCAACTCCAGTTGTCTGAGAAGTTTCTCACAATTGCACCCTCTTCCTGACGTGGGTACATTGTCAATGACAAAATATTTGAGGTGTTGTAAGTTATTTTTGTGAACCTCTTTGAAGTGCCTTGCCACTGGATAGGTATGATCATTGTTGACTATGGCCCTAAGGTGTTGTAAGATCCTCATGTGGACTTGAAGTTTAGTGCTACCCACGTACTTCAAGCCACAGGTACATTGCAATGCATAAACCGCAAACTCAGTTCTACAGGTATACTTTCTGTTGATGATGATGGGCTCTGATCAAAAGGCAGCATTGACCTGAGTGGTGTTAATCCCAAAACTACAGGCTCTACATGCGCTGCATTTAAAGAAGCCTTTAACATTCGTGAGCCAGTTTGATGAGGCAATGACCTCAGGGCTACTCTTGACTAGCGCATCCCTCATTGAATAGGCACGACGGTAGGTAATAGTGGGTAGTTTGGGAATGATCGGACCTAAAATAGGGTCCGTCTGAATGATGCGCCATTGTCTGTTCATAATAGATCTGATGGCTCTCTCCTCCCTACTGTAGGTAATGATAAGGCGAGTGTCAACTGTCCCACTACTAATAGTATCAGGAGTAGCAGTAGCTTCCACCTGTGCCTGGTCACCGTCAATGCGACCCTTGAGAAACTGTTCTCTCGGTATAGCATTGGCCCTCTCAATTGATCTAGAGATAGTCAAATTAGAGTAACCTCGTGCCTTAAATCTCATATAAGCCTCACGTTGACATATAGTCAGATCATCATCAAGACTGCAAATTCTACGAAGCCGTAACATTTCACCATACGGAATGCTGGCCACTAGATGTTTAGGGTGAAAGCTAGATGCGAGCAATGTAGAATTGCCTGCCGTGGTTTTGCGGTGTAACTTAGACTGCAGTGAGTTATTCTCTGTATATACAGTGACATTAAAAATTCAATGGTCGTGGCACTGATGGTGGCATTGAATTCTAGGTTGCGATCGTTTTGGTTGATGTCAGACACAAACTTTAAGGCACTTTCTGCTGTGCCCTTCCACATAACAAAAACATAATCAATATATCGAAGCCAAGAAATCACATTGGTGTTAAATGCCCCTTGGTGTGTAGTCCTGAGGACCCGCTCCTCCCACCAACCTACATGCATAGCTGTGGGAGAAGCAGGCCCCCATAGCCACACCCCTTAATTGCTGGTAAATGTCATTGTCAAACAAGAAAAAATTATTGTTAAGGCACCACTTAATCAGAAACAAAATCAACTCATTATGTTTGTAACATTGAATTGGACGGCCCATGAGAAAGTGTTCACACGCTCTCAACCCATCAGTGTGATTAATGCTCATATAAAGAGAAGTGATATCCATGGACATCGGGATAAGTTCATTCAACCATTCAATGTCTTTAATTTTGAGCAAGAAATCCACAGTGTCTCTTAGATAGGAAGGTAGCTGTGTCACAAAGTCTTGAAGAAAGAAATCAACATATTTTTAAATGTTCTCACATAAACTGTTCCGGACCGAGATTATTGGATGCCCAGGTATCGGTGACACTCCCTTGTGCACCTTCGGGAGAAAGTAGAGAACTGGCATTGCTGGAGTGTCATTGTTAAGAAAGAGAAACTCCTCTTTAGTCAAAAGTCCATCATGCTTGAAATGATTCAACTTAGATCTCAGCTCTTTTCTGACATTGCCAGTTTCCTGTGCATTGGACTTTCTGTAACAAGTGTGATCATTCAAATGTCTATGTGCCTCCTCAAGATATTGTTTTTCGGGCCATATAACGATGTTGCCACCCTTGTCTGATTTGTTGATGTTACGGTCTGACCTTATTTCCTTACTTGTTTGTCCCGTGTGCTTGGTCTCCCTCTGCCTTACGGCGATTGCGTGCTATTTCCCTTCCAATTTTCTGCTCCTCCTGTGGGTGGGTCTTTCTTTTGTTTTCTTTCCGCGCGCTGCGTCTTGCTTTCACTTTTGCAGTGCAGCCGCAGTGGGTTTAGAAGGCGGTGCTGGGGAGTATACGAGAACCGCCTCCCTGTTCCTCCTTGCTTGGGTTCGCTTCCGGTTCTTGCCCCGGAAGGATTCTGGCCGCCTGCGTTGCTGGCACTTTGTTGTTTGCGGAGCTCCTGAAGTTTGGACTGGAATTCCTCTTCGGCGTTTCAAGTAGCCATTTGTTCCGGCTGGAGCAGATACTATTCCCTCTCCTTTTTCTTGTATGGGAATTGGGACTTGCAAGACGTGTTTAGGTTTGCGAGGTGCCTCATAACCTCGGTGCCCGTGAACCTTGTTTTTTCCAAGTGCACTGGAGGGTCGTTTTTGGAATGGACTTCCTCCTGAGGCTTGTGATAATTTAGAAGAACCAAGTTGGGTTTTTTGCACTACGTGCTTTTTTCCACATTTTCAGTATTTCCCTGCTTTTCTCCTCTGAAAATAGTCTGGTTACCATATTTATATTGTGGGGCTTCACTTTATTTTTGCCTTCAACACACTGTTAAGGAGAAACCTTTTCCTGGATTCAGTGGAGGCCAGTCACTAACATAAGAGGGGGTGAGCAAGGGACCATCTATGTTGATTATGTGTTGTGTATTACACTGCCTTGCTCTTTGGGGTATTTCTTACTGATGTTTGTTCTTTCTCTCCCTTCAGTGTGACCCTTTTGGGGTTTGTTGGTGTGCCTGAAGTCCTGATACAGTCCCGTGGAAAGCAGACTAGTGTTTCTACTGCCATCCTTGTTTTCTTTTCCTTCCTACCTTCCCCCGGTGCATTGTCCACTCGTGCTTTTTGTTTCTGTAGGCACGAAGGGTCAAGGCACAGGGTGGGTGAATGGGACTCTCTTCGTTCCCGCAGTATCTGTGATTCAGGTGAGTGGGGCTGGAACAGAAAGCGAAGCCCACGATAATTAGGCTGCCGGAACGAAGATGGACCAGGTTGATTCTGCGCCCTTGCCAGGTACCTTGGGGGTGGGTCCTACCCTGCAGGATTTAGCATTGGCCCTTTCCTCTATACAAAACAAAGTGAGGGATTTACGACAAGAAAATCAGGCCTTGCAATTAGAACTAAATGCAAATAAGTCTAGGGAGAGTCCTTGGGGACGGGATTCGGGGGGGGGGCTCGTAAAGCACAGGTGCCCTTAGTACAACCAGCTACTTTTCATTTTGATCGGGCTTCTAGTGTTGCTGGGGGTTCCCCTGTTGCCTTTACTGTAAATATGCCTATACCGGTACCACTGGCCGTTCCTGAAAGGTTCTCTGGGGACAGCAATAAATATGGCATATTTCTGAATCAATGCCATCTACCCTTTATGTGTAGGCCAGCAGCCTTCCCTGATGATGCCGCTAAGGTGGCTTTTGTAGTGTCTTATTTGGCTGGTACAGCAGCTATGTGGTCTGTGCCTTTGGTGGATAATGATGATCCCATTCTTTATAACTTTCCGGCCTTAAAGGAGCAGATGCGTCGCCTGTTTGCTAAACATACCTTTATGCAGGCGAGCGATGCAGAGCTGCTCAAATTGAGACAAGGGAAACAGGATTTATTGGTGTACATTACCACCTTTAACCGATTGGTGTCTGAGACACATTGGCCCGCAGCTAAGAGAACTTCACTTTTTTTTAACAGGGCCTCTCTGAGGAGCTGAAAGTCGTCTTGTCCCAGGTGGTGAATCCCCCTGATGATTGTACGGAGTTTATTGACCTAGTGGTCAAATTGAATCACAGGTTAATGGAACGCAGGGGTGAGAGAAATCGGATACCCGTACCCCGGTCATATACCAGTCGAGGTGATCATAAAGAAGAGGTCGGGGACAAAAATCCACCAGAACCCATGCAGATTGGAGGGGTGCGTGGTCCTTTCTCTAAAGAGGCAAAGGACAGGCATCAAGCGCTTAATCTCTGCTTGTATTGTGGAAGAGAGGGCATTTTGCACGTGAATGTCCAGTGAAGCCATCCGTTGTGCCCTCTAGGAAATCTGTGGCCTTTGTTGGGCCTGGGGAGACATCTGCATATCAGGAATCCATACGTAACAATAATCCCTATGATGTGGCTGGTTTGGTATCCCGTATGCCACGCCATTTCACGATTTCAGTCACCCTAGTCATTACCAACAGCAAGAGAAACACCTTTCCTGTTTTACTTGATTCTGGGGAACGGGCAATTTCATGGATATCCGGTTAACCCAAAAACATGAAACCCCTTGCATTTCTAAGAAACAGCCAGAACCAGTAAGGGTGATTGATGGCACTGATCTTTCGTCGGGGTTGATCACGAAGCAGACTGAACCTCTCATTTTGGTTTGCGATAACGCCCATTCAGAAACCATTAGCTTTGACCTTATAGATGCCCCAACTTTTGGTATCATTCTTGGGGTGCCTTGGTTGCAGACACATAATCCCAGGATAGACTGGGCTAGATGTACTGTGACCTTGGATTCGATATATTGTCTGCAACATTGTTATCAGGAGGCAACTGATTGGGTGTCTCCTTCGGTTTGTGCTACGGGTTGTTATTCTGAGGTTCCTTGTATTCCAGCTCAGTACAAGGAGTGTGCTGATGTGTTTGATGAGGTCAGGTCATGTGTTTTGCCATCACACCGTGATTTTGATTGTCGCATTGATTTGGTTCCTGGGGCGGCTTTGCCCTGTAGCCGGATCTATGCCTTGTCCGAGCCCGAAACACAGCATTTGCGGGGTTATCTGGATGAGATGTTGGCTGCTGGTTTTATCAGGCAGCCCTCCTCTCCGGTGTCCTCTCCCCTCCTTTTTGTACCTAAGAAAGGTGGAGATTTACACACCTGTATTGATTATAGGGCTTTAAACAAGGTGACGATCAAGAACAAATATCCCCTTCCCTTGATATCAGTGTTATTAGATCAATTGCGCCATGCCACTATTTTCAGGAAATTGGACCTGCGGGGGGCATACCATCTCATTCGTGTCCGTGAAGGAGACGAATGGAAGACCACCTTTCGCACAAAGTTTGGCTTGTATGAATACTGCGTTATGCCTTTCGGTCTGTGTAATGCCCCCGCGGCATTCCAATTTTTTATTAATGAAATGTTAAGGGACCTTTTGGATATCATTGCATTCATATTTATCGATGACATATTAGTGTTCTCTAAGAATGCCTTGAATCATGATTCTCATGTGACTCAGGTCTTGCAGAAACTACGTGACAACCATCTGTTTGTAAAACTGGAAAAATGTAAGTTCCGGATACCCCGAGTGGAGTTTCTAGGTTTTGTTATCGCCTCGAACAGTATTCAAATGGATCCCAAAAAGACCGAGGCCATAACCACCTGGCCTGTCCCGGCTTGTGTTAGGGATGTTCAGGTTTTGTTAGGTTTTGCCAATTTCTATCGACGATTTATATCCCATTTCTCTGATATAGTTACTTCTATCACCTCCTTGCTGAGAAAAGGGGTCGCCTTTCAATGGACAACGTCTGCTCAGTTGGCTTTTCAGACCTTGGTTGAGAAATTTACCTCTGCTCCTGTCTTGAAACATCCAGACCCTGCACTTCCATTCTATGTGGAGGCTGATGCCTCACAATATCTGGTGAGTGGGGTTCTGTCTCAGCGAGATGTTGATACCGGACACATGCATCCCCTTGGTTTCTTTTCCAGAAAGCTGTTGCCGGCCGAACAAAACTATACTGTGGCTGAGAGGGAATTGCTGGCTTTTAAGCTGGCCTTCCAGGAATGGAGACATCATTTGTGGGGCGCAAGACACCCTGTAACGATATATACAGATCATAAGAATCTTGAGTTCTTTCACTCTGCTCGGGCTTTGACACCGCGGCAGATGAGATGGGTGATGTTCTTTAATGAATTTGATTTTACCATCACATATAGGCCCGCTGCCCAGCAAGTGAAATCAGATGCTTTATCTCGCATACATGTGTCTCCGTTGTGTGATGCCATTCCTCAGGGTGAGAGGAATTTGATACCCATAGAGAGGATAATAGGTTGTTGTTCCTTTGATGAATTTGTGGGTGAGGTTAAGGGGTTGTTAACCTCTGTAGATATGACACTTTGGTTAACCGATACCTCATTCCAGTTGAAAGACGGGTTGCTATATCATGGTACTCAGTTGTTTATACCCCCCAAACTCAGGAATAAGGTTTTAACTTGGTGTCACTCTTCTTCCTTGATGGGTCATCCCGGAATCACCAAGACACGGGACATATGTCTTCGTTGGTTTTGGTGGACCACAATATGTCATGATATACAGGTGTTTGTGTCTTACTGTCCGGTATGTGCTATTAGTAAAGCTTCGCACACCCTTCCCGCAGGTCTTTTACATCCATTACGTATTCCCCCTGCCCCTTGGCATACGATTAGTATGGATTTTGTCACGGACCTACCCATGGAGGCAGAGTGTACCACCATTCTGGTGTTTGTTGATTTGTTCACCAAGACCGCTCATTTTATTCCTCTGCCTAAAGTGCCCATGCTCAGGAATTGGCTGAGGTATTTATAACACATGTTTTACGTTTGCATGGCATTCCTACCGCCATTGTTACTGACAGGGAGGCGCAGTTCGTATCCCATTTCTGGAGGGAATTGTGCTCTTTTCTTAAAATGGAACTCTGTTTGTCCTCGGCTTACCATCCCCAGAGTGATGGGCAAACGGAGCGCACTAATCAGACGATGGAACAATACATTCGTTGTCTTCTCAGCTCCCTTACTGGCAGTTGGGTGAAGGCTCTTCCCATTGCTGAGTTTGCTTACAACAACAGACTTCATTCGGCTTTGGGTGTGTCTCCTTTCTTTTGTTCTATGGGTTTTCATCCCAGGGCTATACCTATTCAACCTTCTGGCAGAGTTCCTGCTGTGGACTCCTTGAGTTGCGACTTGACTGCGATTTGGAGTACGGCCCAGGAACATTTGTTGGCTCCCAAGAAGGGGATGAAATCAAAGGCGGATAGACACCGTCTCCCGGCTCCTTCTTACACCCCAGGGGATAGGGTGTGGCTGGCATCTAAGAATCTGTGTTTGGGGGGCCCCCGAAAATTGTAACCTCGATATGTGGGTCCCTTTCGGGTCCTCAGGGTGATTAATCTGGTTGCTATGAAGTTGGAGTTGCCTGATGACTACCGAATTCACCCTGTGTTTTATACCTCCCTTCTGAAACCCTATGCTTCTACCACTGTGGCCTTGCCACAGCTTCCGCCTTTGTTGGTTGATGGGTGTGAGGAGTTTGAGGTTACTTCCATTCTTGACTCCAGGAGGCGGCGGGGTCGTTTGTTTTACTTGGTGGATTGGAAGGGTTATCCCCCTGAGGATCGTACTTGGGAACCAGCTAGTTGTGTGCATGCTCCTAGGTTGGTGCGATTGTTCCATGTCCGTCAGCCTGCCAAACCCCGTCCTGTGGGGGGTCTTTTGAGGGGGGGTACTGTTACGGTCTGACCTTATTTCCTTACTTGTTTGTCCCGAGTGCTTGGGCTCCCTCTGCCTTACGGCGATTGTGTGCTATTTCCCTTCCAATTTTCTGCTCCTCCTGTGGGGGGTCTTTCTTTTGTTTTCTTTCCGCGTGCTACGTCTTGCTTTCACTTTTGCAGCGCAGCCGCGGTGGGTTCAGAAGGCGGTGCTGGGGAGTATATGAGAACCGCCTCCCTGTTCCTCCTTGCTTGGGTTCGCTTCCGGTTCTTGCCCCGGAAGGATTCTGGCCGCCGGCGTTGCTGGCGCCTTGTTGTATACGGAGCTCCTGAAGTTTGGACTGGAATTCCTCTTCGGCTTTTCAAGTAGCCATTTGTTCCAGCTGGAGCAGATACTATTCCTTCTCCTTTTTCTTGTATGGGAATTGGGACTTGCAAGACGTGTTTAGGTTTGCGAGGTGCCTCATAACCTCGGTGCCCGTGAACCTTGTTTTTTCCCAGTGCACTGGAGGGTTGTTTTTGGAATGGACTTCCTCCTGATGCTTGTGATAATTTAGAAGAACGAAGGCGGGTTTTTTGCACTACGTGCTTTTTCCCGCATTTTCAGTATTTCTTTGCTTTTCTCCTCTGAAAATAGTCTGGTTACCATATTTATATTGTGGGGCTTCACTTTATTTCTGCCTTCAACACACCGTTAAGGAGAAAACCTTTTCCTGGATTCAGTGGGGGCCAGTCCCTAAAATAAGAGGGGGTGAGCAAGGGACCATCTATGTTGATTATGTGTTGTGTATTACACTGCCTTGCTCTTTGGGGTATTTCTTACTGATGTTTGTTCTTTCTCTCCCTGCAGTGTGACCCTTTTGGGGTTTGTTGGTGTGCCTGAAGTCCTGATACAGTCCCATGGAAAGCAGACTAGTGTTTCTACTACCATCCTTGTTTTCTTTTCCTTCCTACCTTCCCCCCGGTGCGTTGTCCGCTCGTGCTTTTTGTTTCTGTAGGCACGAAGGGTCAAGGCACAGGGTGAGTGAATGGGACTCTCTTCATTCCCACAGTACCTGTGATTCAGGTGAGTGGGGCTGGAACAGTTGATAATCACTTGGTTGTTGCTTTGTAGTTTTTTGATAAGGAAAACATATTGTTGGTTACGTTGTTTGGAATTACGTTGACGTTTGACCGTTCTGTGGTGCAGGTCTTTTAATTCTTCAATGATCACATCATTGAATGTATCGATGGAATCCCTAGGCATCATGGGGGTGAAGGTAGATTGAGGTTTGAATGGGCTTTTGATGGTCGCAGATCCTGTAATGTCTTCCTCACTAAAAATTTGTTGTGTTGAGAGTGATTGTGAAGTGGATTGAAGGTCATACATGGTGCGAATGGTAGGGATGTCAGACACCATGCGGTTAGTATTTCCTGGCAATGGTTTGGTAATGGGCGCAGTGATGGTGTTATTCCCATGTTTGAGTTTAAAGTATTTAATCAGTTTCAGTTTGCGAATGAATTGGAAAATGTCCACCCTAGTGCGACTGTAATCGAAACTGCTTTCAGGGCAGAAGGTGAGGCCAAGCGACAATAGTTGCAATTCAGCTTTACATAAACTGATTTCACTCAGGTTTATAACAGTATTGGCGTTATGGTCTGTTTCCTCCGCGAGTTGTTTCCTCTCCTGTTGTTTATGTTTGGATTTTCTGCATTGTCGCCTTTGTCGTCTCTTTTTTGTTGCATCTGTTCCTTATTTCTTTGGTGGTCGTGGACGCAGGGTCTGCCTGCGATCTAACCTTAAAAAATCAAGTTCCTCAGTGAGAGTGAAATTGCATGTAGCACCATCATTGTTGCCTGAGCGGCTCCTGCCATCATCTGAGCTGGTCTCACTGTCCAGGGCTGAACTCACATCGGATCCCGAGGCTGTAGTATCAGCATTGGTATTAGCTTCAGTGCCCTGATTAGGGAAGTTTGGTTTAGAGAATTCGTGTTTCTTTACCGCATCATACTTCCTTGAGAATGTGAAAATCTGACCCATTTCATAATCCACCTTATCACGTGCAAACTTAAAGGCTTTATATATATATATATATACAGAGAGTGAGAGAGACAGAGAGACAGAGAGATAGATAGTTAGATAGATAGAGTGTTAGATAGTTAGATAGATAGATATAGAGATTGATTGATTGATAGATAGATAGATAGATAGATAGATAGATAGATAGATAGATAGATAGATAGATAGATAGATAGATAGATAGATAGATAGATAGATAGATAGATAGATAGATAGATAGATAGATAGATAGATAGATAGATAGATAGATAGATAGATAGATAGATAGATAGATATTAATATCCAAAAAAGGAAGCAGTGAACTCTGGGTAATTCCCTGGGTAATTCCCAAGTTTTAGTTGAAAAGCAGCTCTTTTATATGGAGCTCCCTACAACACCACCAACACTCTGAATCTGCTCATCTCAAATATCGTTTTTTCTAGCACAATTTGTAGCATTTTTACAGCAAAGTCTTTAAGCATGGGATTAGCTAGTGCCATCCATGTCAAGCTGAAAAATGAGACACACTTTTTACAACTCCCTGCACAGTTTTACAGCTTTGGATTGGTAAAATACCATCCAAGCCAACTTGGAAAGAATAAAACGACCAATGACACATGCTTTGCTCTTATTAGAGCTCTTCCAGGAGGTATGGCTTTGTCCAGACACAAGGGAGCGCCTGTAGGAAATGCCTGTCTCGGTTACAGAAAAAAATAGCTGAACTGAATTACACCAAATTTGGCAAAAAGTTAGAACGTTACTAAGGATGCCTGCGTTTTGTGATTTTGTGTAAATAGGCTTGAAGAAATGATGAAATTACCTTATTGACATGGGGACTGAGCAGGTATAGGCAGCAAGGGGACACGTTTGCCGCACCACCACGTGTGTTATCACTTCTTTAGGTACAAAAATTGTAATTGCCCACCTCAAATGGCTAGCCACCATAATTCAAATTTCATAAGAATACATAAGTTAAGGCGATATGCTACATTATTGACAGTAACCGATGAATCAAGAGGTATTTTCCTTAATTTTTGTGATTCTTTATTCAAAATCTTCGGACTGAAAAAAACAGTTCCACACAGCCAATGCGTTTCGCCCAGTTATGGGCTTCTTCAGGGCTACAAACACATACAAACACGATGGTCATTAATTTTTAGTGGAAACATTATGATTTACTTTCAATCACCACATACAACAAAACAATACAACACATAAAATTGAAATACACCAATTGTGGTGGAACAGTATTTTCTAATACATGGAATCGCTAGGTCTACGTAACACAGAATTGTACATCGTAAATTGCATTTCATATTTTTCTTACATAAAGAAACTATTACAAAATACATAAAATTAATTTTCATTACTAAAGTGATAGCTCAAATTATCCTATGGTACAAAGTTCTATATTGAAATTTTTTGTTGCCTTTGCTATTATAGAAACAAAATCCAGTGATTGACCACATAATACTGTTACAATGCAATATGAGCCTGTATTTCAGAAAGTGCTACATATTCTTTTTATCCGTAACTCAGAGAAGAACTACAGCATATTTGTTCATTATTTACTCAATACACTCATGTCCATGAAAATATATTTAAAAACTTTAGACAGTTCCTGTATGTCTTAATTGGTATGTTTTGTACCAATGATGTGTATCTTGGGAACACAGAATGACAGAACAAAATTTACCCACCATACCATTGCATACAGGAGATTAAATCTCTGGGTGCAAACGTACACCCAAATACCCCCAAACTCAAAACATTTACTTAGACACTTAGCTGCAAGCCATAAATCATACAGTGAAAATAAACTCCAAAAGTCACTCCAGTGCAGGTAAACGTATTTGTACCTCCAAAAAAGGGAGTTTTTCAGGGCTGTGTAACGTTTCTTTTACAGTCGTGATACCGTAAGGCTGTTTTCTCTTGGTTCATTAAGGCACCTGAGACTAAACGGAAGCAGGAACAGGGGAAATAAATATTACCCCACATACATGAAAAACAAAATATAATGTTTTGTACTCATCTACCTATTGATAAAAAGATCCTAGAACTGGTCATGGTGTAGCATTATACCATCGTCTTTAAACAGTATTTTATTCACGGTCTTTGGCTGATGTCTGCGCGTTTTAGCCATGCGTTACCTCAGTTTGAAAAAGTCAGAGCTGCATTTGGTCAGGTAAAGTTCCCCTCCTGCTGTTCATTAACTGACTAGCAGTTCTATCTTTTCCATCTCATACCGCATATGCTAATCAACTCGCATTCTAGATATCACAGCACACATTGCCATACTCCGGTGTTCCCAGACCCATTTTAAACACTGCATAGTAAAATATAAGAGATATGGTAAAAAGTATATGTGTAAAAAATGTTTAGGGCATGATGATCCCCAAACTTACTCCTGAATTACTCAGGTTTATGCCCAGTCAGCACACGTTCAAACGACTCCCTTAGTCACTCACTCATGTTTGGTCATTCGTCATTACATCTGCGCGTATTCAGCATCTTTCAATGTTTGTCAAGACACCATATTTTCCGATACGCCTTAAGTACCCAGATACCATGTTTGGCAACAGCAAATAGACCATCAACCCAAAATTTCATTTGCGGCTGCATGATGTTATTCCCATGAGATTTGCGACTGCATAGCTCAATTCCCATGAGATCCCATCGTATTACGTTCACAAATGCATACCACTGCTCCCGGTCTTAGCTACTGAACCACTAACCCTTTTATCTACTGCGCTTACATACATTGACAGTTTCTCCCTATGGTTCCCAATTCCTTATAGTACTTTTTATGGGATCTTATTTATTCTCTCGCAGTATTTCATTCCAAATTGTTTGTGAGTTGTTCTATAAAAATACCCCAAGGACACATTGGGCCCGATTCTGATGCAGGTTGGAAAAAGCTTCCCGACCGAGGGCCTGATTCTGATGCGGTTAGGAAGGCCTCCTAACGGCATTTGCTCCTTCCAAATCGGATCGGGAACGTGTCTTCCCGACCGAGGGCCCAATTCTGATGCGGTTAGGAACAAATGTTCCCATTGAAGTCAATGGGAGTTCAACCAAATCGTATCTGGAAGCATCCGGATGCATCCTACTCCGCCGGTCGGACTTTCCCGATCCGAGTGGGTCGGACACCATTTCCCAACCGATTCGGTCGGGAAGCTTTTCCAACCCGCATCAGAATCGGCCCCATTGTGTTTTCTACTAGTTGATGTATTATGCATTATTGTTCATTAACCCGATATGAGTATTCTTTGATCAACCAGATTTAGTAAAAAAAATTCTTTTAAACTTTTTTTTAGAAAGATCCCTTTAATCCTACCTTCTTACACAATTTAGATGCATTAACTATCTACCCAATATTTTCAAGTTTTCAAACTCCAATTCCAATCCAAGTGACACCAATAAAAAAGAAGACAATAAAATCCAAAACAAAGGCCACTCAAAGATGTAGTAGGACCTCAGACACCAATTATGCACATGTATATGTTCTCTCAAAATGAGAGTAACATTGTCCATTTGACCTGCAAAAGACCGACGTCAGAGACTCAGGGCTATTGAGTCTCCCATTCAGTATTTTGTTATAGGGAGTGAAGTCTTTGTCTCACCATGCTTTCAGGTTTCATTCCAGAACCAGTAGGCCATACATATTTAACAAACCCTTTACAAGAAATAATGAACCTTGTTATCTAGGTCGAGTCCCTCATTCACCAATCTAAGTTCACAGATCCATTTTGCTTCTAACTGTCAAAGAAACAGTTCTCTATCCCCTCCTCTCCGATTGGGGAGGTCTAGGTACTTGAAATTGGCCCAATTCGTTCCAGCAGTACATTGATGTGACACTAGAGAGTATGAAACATCCCCATTCAGACATGCCCTACGATATTCCTGGGTGCATGCTTTAAGTGGGCGCCTAGTGCTGCCCATATAGATTTTTTCACAAAAACAAATAATTACATTAACAACATAGCATGATTGACAATTTATGTAATGTCTGTTGGTATGTACTCTCTTGGTGTTATATTCAAAACTTTTCAGTCCCAGGTAACAAACCTTGCACCCGCAAAATGGAGAAAAAAAAACATGGGCTGTAGTAGCCGAGTGCCTTGTGGCTTTGTTGTCAGATGGGTTAACTGGGACAAGCCATATCTCTGATGGTCCTGCACCTTCTATATGTTACACACAATTTCTTTAGGAGAAAGCGACCTACCCCAGGTACACCTTTCAACAAACACCAGTGTTATTTAAGATTTTGAAGACCCCTTGTTTCAGACTGGTGTTTGTAGTGATGAACGAAAGATGTTCCCCTGTGTTTTTATCACTAGTCTTCAAGGTGTCACAACGTTTGATCTTTCGGGCTCTGGATACTGCTTGTTGAAGAACAGGCTCCCTGTTGCCCCTGTTCTTCAACTACAAAAGTGTAAAATACTATTGACCACTGTCTCTTTACGGAAGAGACTGCTATGTAAGATGTTATCTAATACATAGAATTCTACATCCAAACAAAAACTGGATGCAGGTTTGGGGCATATTCACTGTAAATTTCCCATTATATGGGTTGTTATTCAGGTAGTCAAAGTATGACCCGATATCCATTTCTGAGCCCGTCCAGATGATAATAATATCATCTATGTATCGCCCCTAGTGTTGTACATCTTTTGACCATTGTGCAGCTGATCGGGCCCATGCATGTACATGTTCCACCCACCCCATAAAGAGATTCGCTGTACATTGGAGCTGTTGCAACCACCTCTCATCGTGAGGAGAAAAAAGTTTTTGGACAGAATTAGTTGTACCATCTCCAGCAGCATAACGTTATGTGAGTAGTAATTCGCCCTGCATTTGGAGAGAAAGAAATCTATTGCCCTGCATCCATATTCCATCTTGATGCACATGTATAAAGACTCCACGTCTAAAGTTACTAACCACATTGACTGGTCCCATACCAAATCCTCAAATTTGTTCAAGATGTCAGTCGTATCCCTAATGAAAGATGGAAGGTTCATCACCAGGGTTTGAAAAACGAGTCAACATACTGTGATAACTGTTCTGTGATTGAACCAATGCCCAGGAGGGAAGTCCCCCTTTTTTATGGACCTTTGGTAATAAATACAGGCATGGGTACCTAGGACATTCGACTATTAGGAACTTGTGTTCAGATTCAGACAATAAGTCCACCTCTTTCCAGTGGGAAAGTTTGTCATTGATTTGGAGTGTCGCAAATACATATGGGTTCTGATCTAACTTCTTATAAAATTTAGTGTCGTCTAGTTGCCTGTTCACCTCCTTATTATAATCATTTCTATTCATCAGGACAATATTGCCCCCCTTGTCTGCTTCACGTATAATGAGTGAATTGTTTTACCTAGATTGGAGAGGGCCAGTCTTTCTTTTTTAGTAAGGTTGTCTTTGTGGGAGCGTTTCAAGGTACCGAGGACTTTGTCCTCCGAACAATACAAATCCATAGTCACCTGTTGATAAAATACATCAATGCTATTTAGGTGCATACCTTGTGGAGTAAATTTACTATGCACATGTAGGCCACTGTCACAAGTGTAGCCTTGTTCAATACAAAGATCTTTTACAACCTCATCCACATTTCAACCACCATCATCATTGAGTGATAAGAACATGGATATGTCTTTTATTTGTGCAACAGATAGTTCTGACAACTCAGTTGTACGTTCCATTTGTGGTTTATTATACTCTTTTAAATAGAAGTGCCATTCAAGTTTCAATTTTCTTATGAACTTTAATAAGTCGACATGTAAATCTGGAAAGCTGCCATAATTAACTGGACAGAACCCAAGTCCCTTGTTTAATGCCGAAATTTCAGATTCATTCAGAACATTGTCCGATAGATTAATCACCAAATTGTTTCTGTGGTGAGTGATGGTCCAGATATTCTACTCAAAACGGGGTCAGTTGTTGCTACTTTTTCAGTCTCTTTTTCTTGTTCCCAGTAAACACTCCTTCCTTTCTTTCAGTTTTTCTCCTCCCCCCCTCCTGATCTTATGGTAGATTTTTGTTGTCTGTTCTCTATCCTGTATCTTAGGACCTCTTCTAAAAACATTGGGGAGCTATTCAATTGTGCTCCCTTTTCTGTGATGCCATTCAGGCCAGCCTCATAACAGGAGGATACATCTGAGCTGCTGTTGGTGCTCGAAAGACTAGCGGAATCTGGTAAGTCTATATTCACAGACTTTGGAATTGTCACATCATCAAATTTTTGGGCGAAAGTGAAAATGCGCTCGTTCTCATAATCCTTATTGTCACTCAATATTTTGTTTGTTTTCCTTTCTTTTACCATTTTTTTAAGTGTTTTTGTATTTGTTCCTTCAAGATCACATAGTTCTTTTCTGTTGCTTCTTTAAGCTCTAAATCCTTAATCTCCCCTTCCAAGATCTTAATATTTTCCCTGAGCTTTAGACACTTTCTATCAGCATGTTGTATTAATATCCTCATCATTATAAAGGAACAATTGTGTAAATGTTCTTCCCGTTCAGATAACAGGTCTGGAACTAAGTCATCAAAGTTCGGAAACGTAAGTATTCTTTAACCTTATTGACATGCTTCTGGAATTAGTCAATCTTTGGAAACAATGGTTGGACCACTGCCACTTTTGCCTCAGGCGTATGTTGGAATAGATAAAGGCAGTACACAGGACTGGACTAGGGAACCAAAAGCAGCCCTGACAAAAATGCTTGTACCAGCCCTGCGCCCTTCCTCTCCTTGCATTATCGCTCTCTCTTTCCATCCATCAATTCTCTCTCTCCGTTTCTCCTCTCTCTTGTCCCCCACTTTGATCGCTGGCACTCTCGCCATCCCTTTCTCCCCCTTTTTATCTCTCTCTCCCTCTTCATACCCCCTGTACCCGCTGCAATTAGGCCCAGATTTACAAAGGACTTGCATTGCCCTTGATTCACACTCATGACATAAGACAAGGCAAGCCCTTTAGTGAGATTTGCTAAGCCTCGCAAAGCCACCTTGCGTGGCTCTGAATGGCTTAGTAAATCCAGAGTAATGAACTGTAGCGCAAATCGCTGCCTTGCAGTACTCTGCATTTGAAAGACATTCCATGAGTGGAGCATGGGCGTTCCATTGCATGCACCCAAGGATTTTGACGCAATTCCAGATATACGAAGGCTAGTAAACCTGGGATTGAGTCAAAATGGTATGCCTTCCCAACAGAGGCATTACAAGGAGAACTATCTTTATTTCTCCTCATTATTTCCTCTTTCCATGCATGCTTCATTCTGCAGGATACATATAAGGAGGAAAATGTCTCTAAGGATTGTTTCTGTGCAGGAAGGTGTCCCTTCCTGCACAAAACCAAACCTGCCTGTAACACAGGCACCCTTGCACTATGGGGCTGGGGTGCTTGCATTGGCAGTAGGCAGCACTTACTCTGCCAGCGTAGGGAAAGAGCGGGAGTGCATCATATTAAATTGGCACATTCCTGCTCTCTTCCTGTCACACAGCTAATTGCAGAAATTTGCTGCATTGCATTACGTGATATTTTGATAAAACTGGCCCTTAATCTAGATGCGCTGGGCAAAAGTGATAAGAGCGCCAGCACAAGCCCTGGCCTTTCAAAACCAGCATCCAATGGCTCTCGCCCACTGGGAAAATGGCAGATGGATTAAAAAGCCAGTCCAACACTGGCAGTGCAGAGGAAGGGATCCATCAACTCTTCCAAGGTTTCCTTCATTTGAATTAAGAGAACTACCCGTGATTGTGCCCAAATCCTTTTTTCTATAGTGCACAATCATGACATCAGAGTGCTCACAATTCAAAATCCTTTCCATCAGAAGCAGTTGCTGATGCCATTTCATTCCCCTGTGGCCAATCCGGGAAACGTCGTTTACCCCGCATTGTTTACTCCGCATGGCTTTACCCCGCATTTTTTACTCTGCAATAACTTTTGCAAAGCAGGGCTTTACACCGCTAAACTGTTACAACGCATTTCCCAAAGTAACGCCCCCAAAGTAATTGTGTTGGAATGGGGAATGCGTTGTAACTAATTGCATTGTAAAGCCCTGCGTTGTAAGTTATTGCAGAGTAAAAAATGCGGGGTAAAGCCATGCGGAGTAAAAAATGCGGGGTAAAGTGTCCTATTTGGCCAATCCAATAATGTCCACTTTGGGAATCTCTAGATGTTTCTCAATGTCACAATTTTCAGCATACTGCAGAGTCCAAAAGAGTGGCTCACAACCCAGAGGTGAACGAAGATGCTGGTATCCTAGAGCAACACAGAGAAGGAGTCTTTGGCAGAATGAGAACTGTCCTGAAAGAGTAAGTCATTTGAAGAGGAAAGAAAGGGGCATATTCTCAAGAACGTGTGATAACCATCGCAAATTTAGCTTAACGCAACTTTGCATATCGCAGTCCATCGTGGGAAAACAACGCCGTGTTAACGTAGCATTCTCAACCTGGTGGCACCATGCGATAGTCCCACGATAACATGCCAAATGTCTGCGTTAAAATCAACGCGACGCTGCAAAAATGCGAAACACTAACGCAAATAAAGTCGCGATGAGGCCAACCGCGATAAAAAAATCAGCGATAACCAGCGACAGGGCTGCAATACCCACGCATCATGATGGGGAATGCACAATAAAAGCAGTACAAGAAAAAAAAAAAAACTGCGTAGCAACATGGATGCACCCGGAACCAGTGCCCAGGTCAACGCGAACCCCACAAGCCCCACAGACCACCAGCAAGGAACCTCGGGGTCGGGAAAGGCCAAGGAGAAGAGGAAGAGGAAGACGGGGCACAGTCCGCATGACAACCTGACCGTCCCATGGAGGTGACAGAGCACGAACAACAACTGTCCGTCACCCCCACCGTGTCATTGGCAACACAGACGGACAAATGGCATTCCATCGTGAATGCAGTCGGAGCGTCGATGAGGCCAAGATGCGCTGGCACGATGTGAAAAGCCACACCAAGCAGAAACCCGCTGCCAACAGGAAGGCAGCAACAGCGAATGGAGGTGGGAGTCCAGCTCCACAGGAGGAGCTGGAGCAAATGGCGGCCACAGTCATCAGTGCGGAGACGGCGCAAGGAGTCTGGAGTCCTGATATAGCACGACATGACCGGACACAACATTAATAGGGTGAGTAACGAACATGACTGGGGCGACGGGCACAATGGCACACATGCACAACGACGTGTAGCACACCGCACACCCACAACGACCCTGGGTCATGTCCCTGATCCCCGTGGCACACTGCAGCACACATACAAACATCAAGTAGGCCCCCGTACACCATGTGCCCAAAGGGGTCACACCCCACACACCACCAAGTCCACGACACACACATGCACCCGTGCAAAAGACAGCAAAGATGCATATGTGAGAGCAACACTGACAATGCAAGTGACACCACATGACGAGCAGCATGGCCGGAGTACAATCACCATGACATTGTGCACACCACGAGACTGAGGTGGCTGAGTGTGGACCACATACGGAAAGGAGCAGGTCACACTCTGACACATCCACCTGCACAAACAACCACTGACGGCAACAAGACATCTGCAGACAAACAATGCACAAGAGTACAAAAGCCGTCCAAGAGCACAAATGACCCAAGTCGCCAACATCACAGCACCTCAAAAACACAAAAGTCAAAGGCACACCGCATCCAAGAGATAAGGGGCAGCAAAATCACAGCTGCAGGTGCGACCCTCCCAAAATGCAGCACACACACATAGCAATGCCAGCACATCCACATGGACGACAATGTGGTACACAGTGCAACACTTACACTTCAGAACAGAGGACACAACTGGGTCCGCCTGTGCGTAGGAAATGGCCAATCACATCTGACCTAGCAGGGAACTGTGAGATGCAAATGGACGTGTACAACCACACCTACATCATGTAGTCCAAATGTCCACTGTCCTGCATCAGACAGTCCGCCCCTCCCAAACAGTCACAATGTACATTGACATGCAGTCTGTATGTAAACCTGAATAATGCGTTAACATACATGCCAACACAATGTCAACAAGCATCTCCCCTTCACATTGCAGAGGGACAAACAACACCTCCAGCAGATCAGACCAGACAACTCCACAGTGATTCTGAAGAGGACCTCCACACTTCCGACACCGACTCCCTACAACAGTACATGGACATCTACGGGCAATCGACCCCAGGAGCAGGGCAGCACAGCTGCATCGAGGATACCCCACCCCATGCACAGACAACACAGCTGGATGCACGCATCACCACGGCTGGATCCCAGCAGCGCACCCAAGCACACATCGCATTCCAAGGCCAGGTGTCCGACTACCAGAAGGGGGTGTCCGAACAGATGCGGGTGGGGTCCCACCTAATGGAAGCCGAACTAGATCACATACGTGGGTGTCTAAGTCCCATCATGGACCACCTACACTCCCCAAAGGAGACCCACACTGCGACAGAGACACCCGCATCCGCACATTTCCATGACTGACCACACCCTGAGCCACGGGATAATCATCCACACCCCCATGCTGGACTGGCGCACGCCGGCCCAGTCCACTCCTCTTACGTATTGAGTGGGGGACGACAAAGCTACATGTGCAATGTCCCACACTCTGGCTGCGGTGACATGTCAGCGTCCTCTGCACATGGCACAATGTGATTTGTGGGGCCGTGGCCCGAATGCATACATCATGAGCACATGTACACAAACATAGAGCTCTTGAACTGGCCACGGGCACGTGCACCCGACAGCTTTATTGGCATGGTCAAATGCACAGTGACGCATGTGCTGGATGTGTGTGGGGTGAGTGTCAGCCAGCCCTCAGGGAGTCGTTAGTGCTGGCAACAACTGGAACAGTGATCACAATTGAAGCAGAAACATAATACACCAGCATAACAGAAACAACTGTGAAGCATCATGACGGTAGCCGGAGAGAGTACAGTGTTCACCCAACATGCAAGCAGAATGGTCCTTGATTCGTTGTGCACTGAGTAAGTGGCACCTGTAGGGCTGAGCAGGGCATCAAGCTGATGATGGCACCCACGACAGGTGTGAGCAACTCTGACAGTCTGGCAGTTAGACACTTACGACTCTGGCACCTGTCGTTTGGAGTTGGTCCTGGCGGTGGTGGCGTGTGCATTGGGCGGTGATGCGACATCCGGGCAGGCCAGGACTGGATCTGATGTATGAGCCCAGGTGGACCGCAGTTGTGGCCGGAGGCAGCGGACAGCGCAGGGCCACAGAGACATGGCATTGAGGCCCCCCAGGCCATCGGAACCGAGGCCATCCGACATGCCCTCAGGTTGGGGCCATGATTTGAGCTGCACAGAGTTAGTGGCCCCGGTTGCACTGCGGCGGGCACAGCCACACCGCCACTGGACGGTGACTTGCGGTGCAGTGAGATAGTGCCACGTTAGGGGAGCAGGTCCTCGTCGATGTCGAAGGTGAATGCCGCGGAGGTTTGTGGGGGACAGTGGAAGGGCCCCACCAGGGCATGATGCAGAGGGCAGTAGCCGGCCGGAAGCGGCAAATGGAGGAGTGGAATGCTACAGCCTCGTCTTGGCAACATAGTCAGTATCACCAACACGATGATGAAGACAACCTCCAAACCATGGACTCAGTATCCAACAGATCTCAAGAAGTAAGTGTCCATGGATGTCGGGGAACAGACTTAGTGGCACCGGAGCTGTGAGGGGAGGCAGTCTGCGACGTGGCCAGTACAATGTCATCAGCTCGGCCATAAATGATTCATGACAGAGTTCCCAATGTGTGGCCTACTCGACCACTGTGTGGTCCGGAGGCAGAGGGCAGCGCGGGCCAACCGCTGTTCAGCAAGCTCCTCCTGGAACACTAACACACGGCGTTGAAATGGCATGTGGTGATGACTCGTGGTTGACCTAGGCAGTAGCGACAGAGCTGAGCGGGTGTTTGGCCAGCGACGATGCCGTGTCCTGCCTGGTACAGACTGGATTGGATTTGTGTGAGGCCTGCAGGCCCACAGTGTAGTCCGAAGGCGTAGTCTCCAATGGCCCACAGACACGTGTGGCTGGGATGCCATGCACATACTTCGTGTCACCACATAGAAGGGGGTATAGTGAGTTGAACTCGGCATTTGCGTGTGTACTCGGCCATTGCCAAATCAAGACACAGTCCCACATGTGGGACCTACTTGACCGCAGTGTAGGCCCGGGGCAGCGGTCAGTAGGGGCACACATCCATGGGTCGTTGGCCCGCGATTCACAGAGTTAGTGACACCAGGGCAGTTGTCGTCAGTGTCCGGACACCTCCGTGGAGATGGTTCTTTTCTCCTCCGGACTGAACCGTGTCTTCCTCTTACTCGTCTCCTTGCGTACAATGATATGGACTCCGCCATGCAGATATCACGACTCAGTTCCACATGTGTGACCTACTTGAGCGTAGTGTAGGCCGGAGGCAGCGGTGCAGTACGTAAAGGGTAAAGGGGTGAAGCGGGCCTGTTTCGCGGGGGCCGTGATGGTGTGAGGAGGCTGCCAAGGACGCGGGGTTCGGGCGTGGAGTTTGCGCCGGCACGTGGTGGGCCCTCTTCGGCACACGCCAGTGTCAGCAGGTGAGCTGTGAGGCCTGTATTCGCAGGGGCGGGCATGACAGGTTAGGAGTCCATCGGCCCGTGGTGCAGCAGGCGCATAGGTTCGCAGGCCACAGCGCTCATGGCGAGGGCGTCGGCCTCGTGGCGGGTTAGGACGCGCCGCCCTGACAGGCACGTTTGGCATTCCGGAAGAGGACCACGCCCAGGGCTACGTGCTTTTTATTCACACCCCTACGCTGGCCTTGCATACGCCGGGCCAGGCCACTCCGCACACGCTTGCAGGGGGGGACGTCACAAGCTACATTTCCGCATTCTTCCCCACTGGCTGTGGTGACATGGTTGCGTCCACTGTCCACTGCACTCCACACATCAGCAGTGCATGTGGGCATGGATATGTCTGTGGTCTGCATACTGCTATCTGTCCAGTACATCTCCGCCGCATTTGGCATTGTGTACATTCTCATTCATGGGTCACTTGCCTCCTTCGCACATACCTGGTTCCCACCTCTCCCCACATTCAACTATTGTGTGGCTGTGGTGCCATGCCATTGATGGTTCGTGTACATGGCTGAGCAAGGTTGCCACAGTGAGTTGTGCTGTCGTGTCTGGTGGGTGGGCATGTTGTCTGGCATGTTGTATGTGATTTTGTGACGTGTGCATTGCCAGTGTTGTGAGTTGCATGATTGTGGAGTTGAGGTGTGTGCTGTTTTTATTTGGTACTTACCTACATGCAGTGCATTTCCATGGGTGCCATCCTGGTATCGCTGGTTGATGATGGACTGTCGGGGGATGCTGGAATCATGCACACTGGCTGGGTAGTTGGCTGCAACCTTGGTGTAGGGTCCCCGCTGATCCACTATTGCCTGCACATTGGTGGGATGCGTGTGCTCTCTGTTGCGGTAATTGTGTGTTTTTTCTGCAGGGGGCACTAGTTGCACATGTGTGCGGTGGATTGCCCCCAACAGGTGCGAGCCTCCTGCTATGGCGTGTAGTCCTTGCTTGGTCTCCAGCTGTTCCTGCACATTGTGGGGGACGTTTAGGTACTGGGGTACCTGGCTGGTGTTGGCATCCAGGACAGGTGTGGGGAACTTGGATGGGGCTGGCTGTGTGTCTTCTCCGACTCTGGCGGATGTTGTTTGGGGGGTACAGGAGGCCAACTTGTGCAGCACAGCCAGCAGCTTTGTTTGCGGAGGGATGTTGTTTGTCCGCTGTGTTGGTACAGTCAGCCTGTGGGCAATGGTGACCCGGATGTGGTGGATGGTTGTCCTTTTGTGCCTGTAGTGGGCATTGACATTGTCTGGTGTTAGGTCTGTGGGGCTGGTGCGTTTCCTGAGGGTCCGCTGTCTTTGTCTGCGCTGCCTCTGTGGTGGTCCGGGGGGGGGCGTGGGGGTGCTGGGGCCCGGGGGGGGGTGGCGGTCGGGTGTTGTTGCCCTCTCTGGGCTCCGGGATGCATGGTGAGTAGCTCCATGGCATCTGTTGTTCTTCATGTGTGGGTGTGGGCTGGTCTCCTTTTGATGGTGCAGGTTGTTGTCCGACTTTACACCAGGTCAGAGCAGGTGTTAGGTTCCTGCTGCTAACGCGCCTCATCGCCTGTTTTGGGGTCTTATCGCTGATCGGGCTGGTCGTTGAGAATGTTGTGGTGTGCTGTTCTCGCCGATTTTTGCTCGGGAACGCCTACTCTGCATCTCATTAGCGAAAGTTGAGGGGTTCATCTGTGGCGATGTTTTTTGCGGATGCTATCACGGGTAAAATGGTGTTCTGGGCTGTTAACACCAGCTTGTGAATGGTGCGATGATTTTATCACCACTTTGGCTGCGATGATGTGCCGCTAACTCGCCGATAAATCCTTGAGAATATGCCCCAAAGTCTTTTAGAGTCCTAGGTTCATGATTGGTTGCTGTTCATGAGATAGATCCGTAGATTAGATAGCAAATTAACTGGTTTTGTGAACTGTGATTGGAAAAGAGGAGTTGCTTAGTACGGTGTTTGCATCTATTGGTTAAAAAAATTTGCAGAACTAGTGGGCTGCCAATTATAATATTTGAAGCCTTCTGTGATGCACTCTATGCTCTGTGAAATGTTGATGTTTGGGACAAGCTTGTAAGATGGTTTTACTTTGTTGCCTAGGAAACTGTGTTACAGCAGCAGGGGAGGGTTCAATGTTGGTTGAATGTGAAACATTCTCTCCAGTTTAAAGATGTGGTTTTCATTTCAAGTACAATTGCAATGTAAAAATTTGTTTCACTACATGTTGATAATGAAAGTTTGAAAAATAAAACAAATGCTGTGGGAAGAGTGAAAAAAGGGTAAAGTTAATGTAAATATAACAAACTAGAAGCACAGAGGACAGAATGAACCAAAAAGACACTTTTGTATACCTACCTGAACTTTATGTCAAGTATAGGTAACTTAGTGAGGTGCATGGGTGCACTACTTGATGAATGTGCAGTTGTGTTGTGGTATTTTGCCATGACAAAAAACCGCAACAAGTGTTTTTAATGATGTTATATTGGTTTAATTGAGATAAGTACAGATGAAGGAATGATACAGAGCAGACCAGCACAGGCTTTATGGTGAGAAACTGCACATTCTACAAATCAGCATGGCTTTGAATTGGATGTCAAAATATTCCATCTGGAGACATGTGCACTTTCTTCTCTCACATTCTGACAGCGAAATTGGAGGTGAATGCACATAGAACTCCTTATAAACACAGTTCAGAAACTGTCATAAAAGGTTGGATGCATCTAGGACTACTGGAGGTAATAGATTTTCCTTTAGAAGCTACACAGAAAACTTACATTTACACTATAGTCAGCCACTGAATATTACTGTAGCATACATGTTGGATTTGAAGTTGTAGAAACAATACTTTAAACCTGAGAAAACTTTGTAGAATAGTACATTAGTAACTCATAAAAACATGAGAAATAACATTTTAAAGTAGGCCAAAACTGCTGAAAATTATTTATTGTGTAATCAGCTCTAGAGCTTCAACTTCTTGTGGTGTGTGTGTGATAACTGAACTAGACGATAAAGGAAAACCCAAAGTAAAACTGAAGTAACTCACTCCATCTTCCTTCAAGATACCTTTGGAAAGTCATAATTAAACAGAGCAGAAGAGCATAGGATTTAAGGTAGAAAAGTGCAAATTCTATAAAGTTAGTATGTTTTTCGAGCTGTGTGTCAGGCAGCTCCAAAATATTCCATTTGAGAAATTTGCTTTCCTCTCTTACTTCCTGACATAGGAATTTGAGCTGAGTGTGCATGGAACACACTGGAAACACACTTCAGAATGGGCCTGAAAAGCGAGCTGATTCTAGGCCTACAGGAGTGGTGAGATTTGGCTTTAGAAAGTGGAGTGAAAACTCACTTTGCACTTTACTCGTTCACTAAACACGAGTGTATAACACAAGTATTACATCTGTACATAGTTCAGACAGCACTTTAACCCTGAGAAAATGATGTAGGACAGCATGTTATTCACTCATGAAAACATGCAAAATGAAGTTTGAGAGCAGGCCAGAAAACGGCTGAAAATTTGTAATTTATTATTATTGGTCTGTAATAATCTCGAGGGTGTTAACGTCTTGTGTTGTGCCTGATGACTTAACTAGGTGGCAAAGGAAATCCAAAGTAAAATGAAAGCAACTCACTCCTCCTTCCTACAACATTCCTTTGAAAAGAGATAATAAAACAGGAGAGCAGCATTCAATTTAAGGTGGAAAAGTGTGCATTCTGCAAAGCGTTTATGCTGTGCAGTTATAGGGTCAGGCAACTCCAAAATATTGTATTAAGGTGACATGTTTACTTTCCTCTCTTACAACCTGACAAAGAAATTAGAATTGATTACATGTGGAATCCCTTGAAAACAACCTTCACAAAGGGTCTGAAAAGTAGGCTGCTGTTAGTCCTACTGACTTTACTCATCCACTCAACATGCCTGTGATCTACAAGTACTACATCTTAAGAAGGAGAAACAGTAGATTAACAGTGGGAAAACTATCTGGAATACTCAGTCAGCAACCCATGAAAACAAGCAAAATCGAGCCTAAAAGTAGTCAAGAAAAGTACTGGAAACCATTTTATGTGAAAATAACTCTAAAGCTTTAACTTCTTGTGGGCTGCATGATGAGTGGAGTAGGTGACAAAGGAAAATCCACAGTCAAACTAAAGTAGCTCGTCCCTGCTTCATAACACATCCACCTGAAAACTCATAAGCAAACAAAACAGACCAGCATAGGTTTTAAGGTGCAAAATTGTGTAATCTACGAAGTCAACATGGTTTGGAGTTGGGTGTAGGCCAGCTCCACAATTTCGCACCTAAAGGCATCTTTACTTTCCTATGACTTCTTCTATAATACAAATAGCTCAGGTGCATATATAGCACCGGTGTTATCTTCAGGGGGTGTTCACTCATTAACATGGTGATGCACCCCATGCTAATGAGGTAAATAGTTTGCAATGCACTTGCACCTTATGTTGGACGTTGGTGCAGAGGAAAATAGGCAGTCAGGATACGCACTCACCTCACACCCAGTGTGCTTCCCAAGGGCAACCCCTGTATGGGGTAAAAGGGTGCCCCATGGACCTCCCAGACATCCTCCCAGTGGTGGGAAGAGTAACTCACTGCACACACCTGCCGAGGGATTTTGCCACACCTTTGGAGTGCAGGCCATTGCCACTTGCAAAGAGAAAGATGGATTGACTGTTTAAACAGCTTGTCCATCTTTCACTTTTGTGGTGCCCCCAGGGAAATATGAATTTCCTAGTTGTCCAAGGCAGCACATTGCTTGGCTCACTATATGTGTTTGCACCCAATGCATCAGTTTCAAGTTGTGCCATGGCACAAACAGGGACAGCGGGTGCATTCCACAATATGGGTCCAGTATACTTTTGTTTTCAATGAGGACATTCTGTCCACGTGGGGCGGATTGTTCTAATAGTCTTATAGCCTGCTGTAGTAGGCAAAACCAACCATTAAAGACCACATCCCTTACTATAGACCCTTGTCTCTGGCGGCTCTGAAAGGGTATTGTTTTAACTTATACTGGGTGCTCCCTTGTGTCTGGACAAAGCTTTACCTCTCTGGAGAGCTCTAATGAGAGCGAAACATGGGTCAGGGGTTGCTTTTATTCATTTTAGGTTGGCTTGGATGGTATTTTACCAATCCACAGCAATAATACTGTGCCTGGAGTGGTAAAAGGCTTTTGTCATTTTAGCACTGTGCTAATCCTATGCTTAAAGACTTTGCTGTAGAAATGGCAAAAGACTTTGTCCCTTTCTATCTTGGCATGGATGGCACTGTGCTAATACTATGCTTAAAGACTTTGATAGAAAAGCAGACATATGAGGTGAGCAAATTTAGAGTGTTGCTGGTGTTGAGAAAGCTCTATACTGGAGCTGCTTTCCACCTAAACTTGAGAACTACCCAGAGTTCTCTGCTTCCTTTTTGCATAATTTATGCCTCACTCTATGCCTGAAAGGGTATTGTTTTGACTTATACTGGGTGCTCCTTGTGTCTGAACAAAGCTATACCTCTCTGAAGAGCTCTAATGAGAGCGAAACACATGTCAGGGGTTGCTTTTATTTATTTCAGGTTGGCTTGGATGGTATTTTACCAATCCAAAGCTGTAATACTGTGCCTGGAGTGGTAAACAGCTTTTGTCATTTTACAGCTCGGCATGGATAGCACTGTGCTAATCCTATGCTTGAAGACTTTGCTGTAGGAATGGCAAAAGACTTTGTCCCTTACTATCTCAGCGTGGATGGCACTGTGCTAATCCTATGCTTAAAGACTTTGATAGAAAAGCAGACATTTGAGGTGAGCAAATTTAGAGTGTCGCTGGTGTTGAGAGTGCTTTATACTGGAGTTGCTTTCCATCTAAACTTGAGAACTACCCAGAGTTTTCTGCTTCCTTTTTTCCATAATTTATGCGTCACTCTATGCCTGAAAGGGTATTGTTTTTATATATATATATATATATATATATATATATATATATATATATATATATATATATTCACTGAAAAAAACACAGGTTTCAGGGTCGTTATAGTTATTCTGACATTTCACTCGTACAAAACCAGAGAAATTCAGCCGTTATAGTTAGCTGAGCTAACTATTACTCACGCCCCGCAATGCACTGCTGATGTCATCACATATTACGTCACTCATGACATGATCAGTGACATCACTGATGACATCACTGATGACACCTCAAATTACATCACTGATGAGATCACTGATGACATCATCCAGTGACCATGAGTGTTTCTAAAAAGTTTAAGAATGTGATATATATATATGATGATACAGTCAGTGTGTGACTGACTGTATAAGTGAGTGATTATACGTGTCTGGGTGAATGTATGGGTGAGTGACTAATCTGTGTGAATGTGTGTATCAGTCTGTCAGTTGGTGTGTAAGTGGCTGCATGGGTTGGTGAATAGGTACATGAGTGTCTATATGGGTTATTGATTGGTTTTCTGAGTACCTGTATGGGTGCCTGAGTGTCTGTGTGTTGTGTGACTAACTGCATGGATGTGTGAGTGGGTGATTCACTGGGTGTATGGGTTCATGAGTGCGTCTGCAAGGGGCTGTATGGGAGAGTGAGTGTGCATATGGCTGTGTTGGTGAGTGAATGGATGTCTCAGTGGTATATGTGTGAGTAACTGCATATGTGAATGGAAGTATATGTGAGTGTTGGAGTATATAAGTGACTATATGTGAGAGTGAGTGATTGTGAGAGTGGATGTATGGATGAGTGTGTGCTTGTGTTAGTGATTGTATAAGAGAGTAAGTTTGTGTTAGTATCTGTATGAATAAGTGAGGTGGTGTGTGTATAATTGTATAGGTGAGTAAATAGCATTGTGATTGACTCTGGGTGACTGACTAGGTGTATGAGTAACTCTATGAGTGAGTGGCGGTGTGTGAGTGTCTGTATGGGTGTATGAGTGCATATAATAGTGGCTGTATTGATGAGTGACTGCATGTATGAGTGACTGTATGGGTGAGTGAGTGGATGTGTGTGTAGACCTACGAATCAGTGAGTGGGTATGTACTAACTGGTTTTGGTGTGTCTACGGTTTTGAGAATGGTAGTCTGTATTTTAGAGTGGGTGTATGAAAGGTTATATTAGGCTGTGAGTAGGTGCATCAGAGATTAAGTGGATGATGTCATCAGTGATGTCATCAGTGATGTCATTTGAGATGTCATCAGTGATGTCACTGACCATGAGTGATGTAATATGTGACGTCATCAGCAGTGCATTGCTGGGGCGTGAGTTATAGTTAGCTCAGCTAACTATAACGGCTGAATTTCTCTGGTTTTGTACGAGTGAAATGTCAGAGTAACTATAACGTCCCTAAAACCTGTGGTTTTTTCAGTGAATATCTAAGGTTTTTTAAATGCTAATTTCTAACTATAACGTCCCTGAAACCTGTGTTTTTTTTCAGTGAATTTTATATATATGTATTCAATCTCCTCTCACTCTTACAAGGAAGGAATCAGCACTCAGGTTGTAGTTTGGTAGTATTTAATCTGCAAAGGACGTGATCCACGCGTTTCGGCTCGTCCGAACCTTGATAACGATACAAGACGTCATTGTAGCTTCCTTATTTAAATGTACAAATGCCTCCAGTTGCCAACATCAACAAAGGACTACATATTACATTAATCCAAAAAGCTGGTGGCCATATTAGCCTGGTCACGATGAAAAAATTCAGAAATTCATATAATAAAGAATAGAAAACAAGTGTTAATATGCACACAAAGTCATTTCAGCATATCTTGGCCCGTGACCGCCGTACCTGTATGTTCGTCAACATGACTTGTTCATAATAAACATACTTATGATTGCAAACATCAACATAAACAATGGACTACACATTAATTTAAAGTGAAAGGCTATTGGCCATATTGATCTGGGCACGTTGTGTATTATAATGGTTCTTACACAAAAGAAAAGAAAAAAAAGGGGTGTTAATATACACACACTATCCCTAAATAAAGTTCTAGTGATTATAGTTCTATTTCATTCACAGCTCATTTGAGATGTCATGAGTGATGTCACTGACCATGTCATGAATGATGTAATGTCTGAGGTCATAAGCAGTGCATTGCAGGGCGTAAGTTATAGTTAGCTCAGGTAACTATAACTGCTGAATTTCACTGGTTTTGTTTTGTGAAATCTGAGTCTAACTATAACGTCCCTGTAATCTTTGTTTTTTCCAGCAAATTTCTAGTTTTTTTAACATTAAGTAAGATGCCTATCGCAATGGATGGTGGGGGGTGGAAGCAGGGCCTGGCATTGTGCTGCCCCCACCCAAGCTTGCTGCTCCTGCCGCCCCTCCTCCTTGCCATCCATTGTCCAAGTCCATGCCCCTGCTCCCTCATTACAGCCCTGTGTGGCCGTTGTTCTGCAACTGGCCTTCCCGCCTTCTCTGAACAGTTAGAAGCTGCCCCATCTACTTCCTCCCTATCCTCTGTTGTCTGAATCCATGCACTAGCCTACTCCCTCCTGCCATGCATGGTCTGATGTGCTGCCACTGCCCTCCATTTAGCATGATGTCCCAGTCCACTCCTCCTGCCCTCCATTGCCCAAATTTTATGCCCCATCATTGACCTCCTGCTTAGCCTCTGTGCTTAGCTTGCTGCCCCTACTCTCCTTCCCCCTGCCCTCCGATGTCTGTGTGCATGCCCCTGCTCTATCCTTTTTGCCCACCATGTTCCATGGACCTGCCCCTCCTATCTACTCTGAGTGTTCTGTTGAGTTGCCACTTCCCTCCCACCTGCCTAGCATTGTCAGATGACTGTAACCTGTCCCTGCCACCTCCGCCCTGCCTGTCCATGTTCCATAGCCCTATACCCTTCCTCCTGTCCTCCATGGTCCATTTTACTGGCACACCTTTCTGCTGTCCCTGGTCTGTAGTGCTGCAACTGCTCCTCCTGCCTGCCCCACTTGATCTGCTGTGAGGCCCCTTCCCTGAACTCTCTTGTCTGTGTCCAACTCCTACCCCTCCCTTCTATCCTCCATGGTCCTTTGTGCATGCGCCTGCCCCCTCCATCTTGCCCATCATGGCCATTGTGCTGCCAGTAACTCTCTTGCTTGCCATGCATGGTCTTCTGTGCTGCCAAGGCCCCAGCACCTTCCCTGTGTGGTCAGCTAGCTGCCCCTGTCCCCCTCCCACCTTACCTTCATGGTCTGTGTGTATGCCATTATAGTCTCACTGTTGCCCTCCATGGTGTTGTCTTGTGGTTTGTTGCCTGCCTTGTTATGTTGGCCTAGGCCTAGCTGCCATGTTGCTTTTCTTTGCGCGCGTTACACTGAGCCAGGGCTCCCTCGCCCTTTGCTCTTGCCAAGTTCTTTTGCGCTGTCTGCACTTTCTGTCTTTCACCTTTTCTCTTGTTCGATTTGGGCTCAGACTGCACAACATGTACAAGGTCGCATAACAATGTATTTCGGTTCTTCCTGATATGGCCAGTCTCGCGCACCCAGACATAACATTAGGCGCAAATAACATGAACCTTTGTGTGTCTTTAATACTGCGGTTTTACTGGCGCTTAAGACACTTGGAGGAATCCTTTCCAGGGAGAAGAGCTGTGATTGTCTGCTGATGTAGTTCTGCATCTAGAGACCGAGGTATGAGGGTTCGCTAGTCAAAGCCCAGAGGGCTTCTATTTTTATAATAAACTATCTTACTGCACGGGGAGGGTGGTAATGTTATTTAGACATTTATCCACTGAGTTATGAAATGCTTTCCCCGTTTGTATTCTATGGAATTGTAACCTTGCTGCTTATATTATTCATATGCATTATGCTATTAGTGCTGACACGTGTACTGTACCTTAGAGCACGTAAGTTGAAATAAATATTTTAATCTACCCTGTGTCTCTTCATACGCGCATTGTGGACAAGTACGAGTGAGTGACGAAAGAGTGTTCTTGCTTCTGCGAGTCCTGAGATAAAGATACTGTGTTCTGGGTTGTCCAATCATTGGTGCTTTGGTACTAATGGGATGCTAAGCTAGTTGGGTTGGGGTTTTGGGTGCTACGGGATATGGTAGGCAAACCACTGTATTCCGGGGTCCTATTATCCTGTGCATAGCTCTGTGTATATGCAGAAACCTTATAACATGGCGCGGCCAACGTGGGGCAGCTTATCTGCGAGATGCTTGAGTAGTACTTGTGCTTGTCCACAAAACCCTCACGTACGCTTCCGGAGGCGTAAGTGACGGTGATACCTCCTATATTGAACGTTTTATAGGTTCTTTCAAGCTTGAAGTTATTAAAAAAGGTTACATAAATAACCCATTTTGTGCTCCCTGTTAGGTTGTCGAATACAATTGTTTAGTTATGGCTGGTGTGGCGATAGCTGCACATAGCCGAGGACCACTCCGAGAACACCTAGGTGTATACGGAGTGCCCGATGCTGGGGTCGAGTTGGTCTTTGTGGTTCAAGCCGATCCGGCTTATCACTTTGAAGTGTTTTACACTTGGATCACTTTTGAGGCGGTGGATGCAGGTGATAAGCTGTTTCATGAATATAAACCCACCGCTATTCCTGCTGCCTATCGACCCTATACTAATCTTGAAGTGCCTCTCACGGCTTGGCAGCACCGTGTTTGGTTTAATGGCGCCCTCCCACAACCAACTACCGCAGTTCGTTTAGGCCCCTTATCCATTGAGGGGGCCACTTGGCCTGTATTGGCCGGGTATACCCCGCATCCAAATTATCTGGCATTATCGATTGCGGATCTGCGCACTATGCATACCGAACTGGTGCGAGTGCATAGAGCCTTAGTGACATACGTTACAGGTAGTCTCCATGGAGCTGCTCCTGTAGTCGCTGGCCAACCAGCTGTTGCAGCTGGAGTGACCATAAGTCCTGTCATGGTAAATTCTGTGATGGGCAAACGTCCACAAAATAAGGACGATTATCCTTACTGGCTTGCAGAAAAGTTCGATCAGATAGAAGCAGTGTTTCCACATACATCCCCAGTGGACAAACACCGCATCCTTACGATAAGTTTGCCGAAAGACTTAATCCCCGATTTGACATCATGTGAAAACTGGGGTAAGGTATTCGCAGCAGTTTATTCAAAATGTTTTGGTACTCCTTCCATGACGGTTCTACCCTCTGTAATTAAAAAAGTACAGGACGAACATGGCCCTGAAGCGGCTGTGGAATTAGGGATGAGACTAGTGGGAGTGTTTGATGTAGTAGCTGAACTGATCCTTGGAAATGTCAAGGGCGATGCAATGAACTTTCAAGTAGCGAATGCTTTGGCTTTGGTCCCAGAGTTGGACAGGCCCCGCGAATTACCGAAAATTATTGCCCGGGCTTACAAAACAATTGGAAGAAATAGCCTAGGCAACAAGCCTTTTGTAAAAATGCAAACTCAATCGCAACCACAAATTACACAAACAAAAAGTACATCTGAGAAAGATGATAGACCAGTCTTCACTAAAAAGAGTTGGAGACAGAAAAAACAGGGTAAGCAACAAAAGAAGCCGGGGTCGAGAGGCGCTTCCCCAGTTTCGGTTTCTTCTGAACATACTTATGATTTACGTGATAGGTCGAGAATTAAATCACCAGAAAGGTTTCAGAGCTCTGATACGCGTTCTCCTCGTTCTTCACAGGCCCAGACGTCGTCACAGGCTGGTGGAGGAGGACGGCAAGATAGAGGAAGGGGCCGAGAGGCTCCCCAGGAGCGAGACCAACCTCGACAACAAGTCAGAGGGAAAGCAGAAGACTTTCACCTTTCTCGACCGAAATTTCAGAAGAAAAAGTTGCCGCTGTAACAGCGAAATATGCCACAGACCGTGAGAACGAGACTCCTGAATTGGACGTGGGCAGTGACCCTCCTAGACAGCGCCGCGGAAGTTACCATAGTGCGGGAGGCGCTACGTCCTCATATGGAGGCGACAGCAACTGAAACATTCGTTACTGTAGAGACAGCTGACACCAGAGTGGCACCCCCTGACAGACTTTACAACATAGTCATCCAAATCGAAGGTGATATACCGCGTGAAATAAAAGGGATTTTTGGGAAAATCTAACCTCTTCATATGACATTTTGTTAGCAGAGGTGGATTGGCCACCCCCATTCGTTCTCGCTGCACATAAAGGAGAGGAGGTAATCCTTCCAAGCTTTTCACGGCATGTCCCAAAAGACAAAGCTGAAGCACTTGCAGCTGAGTGGGCTGTGTACCTGGCTCCAGCGTTATACCGCAACCATGTGGGATGGGATGTAGAATCACCTCCCCATGCAATACCTTTGCGTTCACTACCGCAGCCACAACCCCAATATCCCATCAAACGGCAGGCAAAAGGCCCCGTCTCCGGTATTCTGACACAGTTGGAATATCAGGGAGTAATCGAACCATGCGTATCACCTATGAACAATCCCCTATTCGTGGTTTCTAAACCCGATGGATCGTACCGCTTAGTTTTGGATTACCGGCATTTAAATTCTCATTGTCGGAACTTTGCGGTGCAGAATACACACAGTTCTGCGCTTGTAGACAGTCTTGTTCGTAAGAAATATAAAACGACACTTGACCTTTCAAACGGTTTCTACACGCACAACCTAGCCCCGGAGAGTGGTCAATGGACCGCATTCACATCCGGTGGTAAATTATTCCAGTTCCGGCGTTTACCCATGGGCTACAAAAATAGTCCGGGTGTATTCGCCGCCCGTGTTGTCTCTTTGCTAGACAGCATAGACCAAGATGCATGTTCGTACGTTGATGACATTTATCTGACGGACGACGAATTATTTCCGCATCTGTCCCGTGTGGACCGCATTATTCTTGAATTTGCGGAGCAGGGTTACAAATTTAACTTTGCTAAGTCACACATTGCTGAATTTACCGTTCTGTTCTTGGGCTATGAGCTCAACAACGAAGGTAAGGGCTTAGCCCCCATTTCTTGGAAAAATGTGCACATTTGTGCCCCCCAAATACTCTGAAGAAACTTCAGTCTTTGCTGGGTTTCCTGAATTTCGGGCGTACTTACATTCCCGAATATGCCCAGCGTATCAAGCCTTTGTATGCTTTGATACAACCTACTTATTCAAGGTCTTGCTGGCTGCCTGAGCATACCTTGATTCTGCAGTCTTTGCAGACAGACCTATTGGAGTCTAAATATCTTTTGACTCGTGATAACCACACAAACCTGGTGATTAGAATAATTCCGGGGGCGGTGGGATTCACGTACTTAACCTTTAATGAAGGTGATACAGTGCCCATCGCATACAAGTCGCATCTGTACACTTCCGCTGAATTGCGCTTTACATCTGTTGAAAAAGTTCTAACTGCAGTGCAAATGGCGATTCTAAAAGAACGCGCACTGGCACAGGGAAAGCGAATTCTGGTGGTAACACCCTGTCCTGCCCTAGAGGCAGTGACAAAGGCAAGCGTACCGAACTCAAAAGCAATGCATCCCCGTTGGATACAATGGGCTACATCCTTGACGTCATCAGACGTCGCCTTTATTTTCGATTCTTCTCTTCAGACTCAGGAGTTCTTACAGTATGAATTCGTTCATCCTCCTCCTCTGTTTATATTGCCGCTTGAGGATTACAAATGTGTGATCTACACAGATGGTTCGGCGCAACCGGCCACTGGGTCCAAGCACGCTTATTCAGCTGCATGTGCTATTGTTGCGGGTTCCTTTGTAAATGGAACGTTCAAATCCTCTGAAGTGCACACTCGCACACTTGGAGATAGTACCGCACAATTGGCCGAGCTGCATGCATTGCTACTTGCACTTGAGTTCGCTTCTCAGGATGAGACAACTCTTATTGTATGTGATTCATTCTACTGTGTACAGTCTTACAATGACAATCTATTTTTCTGGTCGAAAAATGACTACAAGGACGCAAAAGGGAGCACAATTAAGCATAAAATGCTTTGGGTTCGAGTGGCAGAATTGCAACAACGTCTGCCCCTCACACAGGTGGTTCACACCTTAGGCCATCAGCGGGTGGGCGCACACGCTATTGGTAACGATCTGGCAGATGAAGCTGCCCGTTCGGCAGTAGTCACGTGTTCAGTAGCAGCGGTTACCAGGTCCATGTCTAAAATTGACTCTGTTATTCTAGCAGCTATTGCTGCAACAAAGGAAGGTGTTAATTACCCTACAGGTTTTCCTTCCAAGTATTCTTACAAGTTAAGTCCCGAACAGGTTCCTTATGTAACAATACCTGACGTTGGAGATCGGCTGATCCCCAACGCGGACCGCAGGAGTGCCTTGATATCAGCTGCACACGAAGGCATGGCTTCTGCTCATGCAGGTGTGTCAGCTACAGTTTCCATCTTGCAGCAGCGTTATTGGTGGCGTGGATTGTATAAAGACACCCGTGCTTTTGTGCTTTCCTGCGACGTTTGTCAACAGATTAAGCCTTCCACGGTAACACGCCCTCCACAGACCCCGCTCTGCATTGCTAACAGACCCTTTGGGTGTGTTTACTTGGATCACTGCGGTCCATTCTCATCAGACACTGCCTATAAATACATCTTAGTAGCAGTGGACTCGTGCACACGGTTCCTCTGGGTCTGGCCACAACGTAGTGCTGACGCTCGAAATGTAATCAGGGATTTGCGTGTCTTTGTGGGAATTTTCGCATGCGGCACCTTCCATTCGGACCAAGTTCCGGCGTTTGCCTCTAGGGCTTACAAGGATGCAATGGCTTCGCTTGGGGTGCGGGTGAAATTTTCGTCTCCGTATAGGCCTGAGGGCAACTCTATCGTTGAACGAATGAACCGTGACTTAAAGCAATCCTTAACAGCTAGAGTTATAGGTACTGGCAGGAACTGGCTGGCCCACTTGTATACCGTTCAGCGTGCACTTAATAATCTCCCTAGAAGACCTCTGGGTGGGCGGACCCCATACGAAATGCTCTTTAGCATAAGAATGTTTGTGCCTGACCTTGAGGGTCCAGACATCGCGGCGCAATCCGCCAAGTTTGATGTAGATAATCATTCTGCTATGTTACAGGGCTTACAAGAAGCCCGAGACAAACTTGCAACTACACATTTGCCTTCAACCACAGATCCTGCGTTGCAGATTCCGGTAGCCGGCTGGCTTCCAAAGGTTGGAGAACTGGTTCGAGAGAAGGTTGAAAACAAAAAGAATTTGGCCCCTCTTTTCGTGCACCGGTTCCAGTTCTGGGCTTGAAGGGAACACGTACAGTCATTTTACCACCGCTTCCTGGTCGCAAGGAGAACAGATACATCTCAGTGGAAAATGTCAAGCTACAGCGCCTGGCCGATCCTGAATAGTGTCACACCAGCGGTCTCTTGTCCTGCCATTTATCGGACATATGTTCGTGGCCCATCTACACGAACGGTCGCTGATGCTGTAATTGAGATGGTTGATTTGCCTGAATCCTCTCCTTTGCCTGAAACTATAATTGATCCCCAACTCTCCACCAACATCGACGAGGACGAGTATACCTATCCTGCATCTGAATCGGTGGCGCATCAACCAACAACGCCACTTGGCCCGACTCGTTATTCCTTTGATTCGGATTCCACTTCTTCAAAAGTCCCATCCAAGTTCAGTATTTTTGTATCCTGGTTTAGAGACAATTTTTTGATTCCACCCTGGACATACATCTGGTTGGTGCTTTTCTTGATTTTTTTGTTCATGTCCATTGGCTTTGTCACAGTGTTTTTTCTGCTAATCGGTGGTCACTGTTTGCCTGAACGCTCTGCTGTAGACTATGTTTCTGGAGCTTTGGCTCCTCATTCCTCGTCTCACATCGTGAAGCGTGACCACACATTTGTGAACATTTCAGCTTTTCCAGTTGCTGATGGCATCGTATGGGATGCGGTGAACTGTCAAATCCATGGTCCGACGGAAGTTGTTGATGTACCTAATGTCCTTCGTGTTTCAATGGGTGATGTAGTAGGAAATGACGTTCATTCTGATGATTGGGATGTGCATGCCGTTGAAGCATTGTTTGCCGATTTAAGGTATTGTGCATCTTTTAATGCTGAAGATTTATATATGAGTTCTGCGAATTATGCCGATTTGTATTGTTGCCAGCATTGGGGTAATCATTTTCTCCATAGGCCGAGTGCCCTGCGTGGTTCTGTTGACTGCACCCAGTGGGAACATTGTCCAGGCCCCTTGCCGGGTAGCTCACAAACTCTTCGAGATGGGTTTGCCTATTTTACTGATTTTAATCGGTCAAACCCTGCATCCTATTATTTTGGACTCAATGCCACGTCGACTCAGAGGGTTATGTTGGCACACACCAAGTTGCTTTATTCGGGTTCCTTTTTGGGTGCCCTGGCAGTGGGTGGTTGTGAGTACTGGGAGGATACAGTGGATTTGAAATCTATTTGGGGTTCCGGGCCATGGCAGGTGCAGGGAGCCGAGGCATTGCACCGTGCTTGCCTTATCCCTACCCAAATAATGTTCCTAAATGATTCTATTTATCAGACTACGTGTTGGGGCTTGGCTACCACTAAACAATTGGACGCGCCCTCAATTCCATCCCTGTCGAGTTTTCCCAATGATAGCTCACGTCTTAACCTGTCCCTGGCGACCCTACAGGCTCTGTTACAGAATAATTCGTTTAATGTTTCCGAAATCGATCTGTCACCCTGGTTGGTATGGCCTATATCATCTAATGCATGCCAAATGCGTTTTCACGGCTCAGGTACTGGCTACACACAGGATAGGCCTGATCCGAGATTTACTGCTTCCCGTACTGTCACTACATATTCTGTTGGTAAATTATGCAAACAATGGCTACAACATTCGTCCCTTGATTCTGTTAAACAACATTTGTCCCTCCTTTCAGGCACTATTGATCTGTCCGACTTTGTTTTGGGACCTCGTGGTCCCCGACCTAAGAGATTCATTTATGAAACGTATAATGAACTCTGGAAGCTGTCACAAATTGAAGCTGCTTCCCGTCTTCGGGAAATAGATCAAGCAAATTTGGAAAAGGTGCTTGCTGTTGTTGACAATAGTATTAATACCCTGTCTTCTCGCATTTATACTTTAGAGAATATTGTGTCCTCTGTTGTTGATATTGTACAAGATGATGTTTCTGTGTTATATCATGGTCAGAATCAATTGCGTTCAGTTATGCAGTTTGCATGGACTTTACAAACGCTCAAGTTAGGTAAAGTTCCTTGGCATTTTTTGAACACCTCTGCCTTGTTTCTACCTTTTAATTTAACTGACAAACAGCAATTCATGTCCATGAAAGATGCAACTTACACCTTATTACATATCGAAAAGATGGATCCTTTGCCGTTCTCTGTTGCAGAACTCGATTCTGCTGTGTGGCTAGTTCATGGGGTTATCGCTTTACCTTTTTCCTTGTTTGAATTTGACTCGTGCATGAAACATTATCCTGTGGGCCGTTACCAGCCCTTGGGCAGTGCTTTCCTGCATGAACTCTGGTCCTTGCCTTTCATGTATAAATGCCTTCGGGACGGCAAGGAGGTTTTTCTCACGGGGGAGTCCTGCGACTCGACTATGGGTCATTCGCTTATTTGTAAACACATTAAATTGCATGGCTCATGTAGCGTTTCCGCTCCTAATCTTGCTTGTGTGCTGAAAGGTATTCCTGCTCCTGTTATTCCTCCTACTTTCACTCTCCTTTCCAATGGTAGCTATTTACTTTTAAATAACGAAAACTGTTGTGGCCTGCAGGCTGGCATTCCTTACATTGTAACAGTTTCGCACAGGGTTGTCTGCTGCAAAAATGTGCTTTTTCCTCCCCCTCATGGCAAGGTTGATATCTCTATTTGGCCTTCCATCCCTACCATGGAGGCAGATTTCAATAGACTGAGCAGAATAAAGGCACTATTATTGAACGAGGAAGTTATGCTCACGTCCGCCCGGGAGACATTCATTCTCCAGGTGGCGAGTACCCACAGTGAAATACAGGCCCTTTTGAACACTAATCTCCCCCAACATTTTGGGGAGTTAATTCATCGCATTTTTAACGCATCTCACACTGAGGGTCTGGTACACTTTTTTAAGGTCGTGGGGTCAGGTTTGGTGTCCTCCTTCCAAACTATTTTTGGTGTCATCCCGGCATTTATTCATTCTATTTTTTCCAGCGTATTAATTTGTTTTCTGCGCAATGGCTGCTCCCCGATGGGACCTGCTCGATCCGGACCGCCTCAAGCTGCTCCGTGAGCGCCTTTTGGCTGGTTTTGGTGTCTTGCCATTGGCGACACTGAGTGTGTCATATACTTTTTCTTTTCGCTTGCGTATTTCACTTGCGTGCAACCTGTAATGACTTGTGTCCGCTGTCCTTTCACCTGGACTTTGGATTATTGCCTCTCCAATTCGTCATTGTCTGTTCCGGATTTTGTTCAGTTGATGGGTCCCTTAGAGGCCCATGAGCAGGACTGTTCCGTTGCCGGCTATATGGCGCGTGCGGCTGCTCTGGGGATTTTGGCGCAATGGGATATCTGGGCGGCTGCCCAGGATCTCCTACAACAAAGCTGTTTCGTTTATCACGCAAGTTGTCCCACATTGCTTTTGGATGCTCCCTCTGCTGAGGAGCATTCCTGCTCTTTTGATCTCCTGGATTGGATGGCATCTATGTTTTTTGATGATTCCAATGATGTCCTCTTGGAGGGTATGGCTTTTTTCTGCACTTACACTTTCATGGATTGACCTGTCCTTCGCCGTGTGGGCGCTCCCTGTGCTCAACTGGATGTGTTTTTCTCTATTGGACCTCTGTCTTGGCCGTCGGACTGACCAGGGAGGGTGTCTTGTGGTTTGTTGCCTGCCTTGTTATGTTGGCCTAGGCCTAGCTGCCATGTTGCTTTTCTTTGCGCGCGTTACACTGAGCCAGGGCTCCCTCGCCCTTTGCTCTTGCCAAGTTCTTTTGCGCTGTCTGCACTTTCTGTCTTTCACCTTTTCTCTTGTTCGATTTGGGCTCAGACTGCACAACATGTACAAGGTCGCATAACAATGTATTTCGGTTCTTCCTGATATGGCCAGTCTCGCGCACCCAGACATAACATTAGGCGCAAATGACATGAACCTTTGTGTGTCTTTAATACTGCGGTTTTACTGGCGCTTAAGACACTTGGAGGAATCCTTTCCAGGGAGAAGAGCTGTGATTGTCTGCTGATGTAGTTCTGCATCTAGAGACCGAGGTATGAGGGTTCGCTAGTCAAAGCCCAGAGGTCTTCTATTTTTATAATAAACTATCTTACTGCACGGGGAGGGTGGTAATGTTATTTAGACATTTATCCACTGAGTTATGAAATGCTTTCCCCGTTTGTATTCTATGGAATTGTAACCTTGCTGCTTATATTATTCATATGCATTATGCTATTAGTGCTGACACGTGTACTGTACCTTAGAGCACGTAAGTTGAAATAAATATTTTAATCTACCCTGTGTCTCTTCATACGCGCATTGTGGACAAGTACGAGTGAGTGACGAAAGAGTGTTCTTGCTTCTGCGAGTCCTGAGATAAAGATACCGTGTTCTGGGTTGTCCAATCATTGGTGCTTTGGTACTAATGGGATGCTAAGCTAGTTGGGTTGGGGTTTTGGGTGCTACGGGATATGGTAGGGAAACCACTTTATTCCGGGGTCCTATTATCCTGTGCATAGCTCTGTGTATGTGCAGAAACCTTATAACAGTGTGTTGTGCTTCTGGTGCCCATCCTGCCTGACCTCCATTGTCAGCTTGCTGCTCCTGCCCCCTGCCCTCTGTTTTCCATGTGCAGACACCTATTCCCTCCCCCTGGCTTGTCTGTTCCATTGTAATGCCCCTGATCCCTCCCTCCTGGCCATTATGGTCCGTTATGCTGTAGATTTCTCTCCTGTCTGTCCATTATGGTCAGCTTGCTGCCATTGCCTCTTTCCCCTCTGTTCTCGGTTGTCCATGTGCATGGTCCTGTCCCCTCCCTATTGCTTTCCATGGATTGTTGTGCTGCACTGCCGTCCCGCATGCCCTGTGTGGTGTATTGTGCTGCTGCAAACCCTGATGCCTGCCCTGTAAGGTCAGTTTGGTGAACCTGTCCATGTCCCTCGGTCCTCTCTTATCCAAGTCCATGTCCCTACCCCAATTCCTCCTGCCTTCCATGTTCCAATGTACCATACTTGCTAACATTTTTAACTTGGTAAGAGGGAGATTTTGAAAAAAAACTGGGGAATTAATTTTCCCCATTGACTTTCATTGAAAAAGAGGAGATTGTAGACAGGAGACAGATAAAATAAAGACCATTTGGGCTTAAAAACAGTGGGGCAGATTTACAAGCCCCTTGCGCCACTTTTACGCCGCCATTGCGTCACTTTTGTGACGCAGCGGCGGCGTAAACAATGCGCCACTATGCGACATATTTACAACGTGACGCATCTAGTGAGATGCGTCACGTTGTAAAGCCCTGTGCTACATTATACCTGCGTCAGGTATAATGTATGCAGGGTGGGCGTTCCTTCGCAAGGAAGCCCCGTAAAAGTGACGCGTGACTGAGTCACTTTTACATCCCCGCTGCGTCAAAACCTTACGCCTGCTTGTAGCAGACGTAAGGAGTGACGCAGCACAGCAACTATAGGGCATCCCTGAGCAGTGCTGGAGTTGCGTCACACTTGCGACACGACTCCAGCACTGCGTCACCCTTACGCCGACAGATGCGTCACGCATCTGTCTATCCTTGCGCCATGGTGCGCCGCATTATAAATGCGGCGCATCCATGGTGGCGCAAGGTGTTTCTTGAGTCACGCAAAATAACTGGCGCATCCCTGCTGATATGCAGGGATGCGCCAGTTATTGTAAATCTGCCCCACTGGGCGTTTCCTGGCTGAATCAGGTCTGTTGGCATGTTTGGTTGTACTACCACTGCCTCTTCCTTCTGCCCACAATGGTCTATTATATTGCCACAGCCTTTCTTGCCTGTCCTGCATTGTTGGGTTGTTGCCCCTGCCCCCCTTTCCACTGCCCTCCATAGTCTGTTGTGCTGCCACTGCCCTTCCTGCCTGTCCAGTGTGGTAAAATTGTTGCCTCTGCACCCTTCTACCTGCCTTCAATTTTTCAAGTCCATGCCCCTGACCTCTGCCTCTCAACAGTATCCTAATGAACAACTAAATTGCTAACATTCTATGGGGCATATTCTCAAGGAACTATCGCAGAGTTAACAGCACTTTATCTCAGCCAAAGTCGCGATAAAATTATCGCCCCATTCACAAGCTGGTGCAAACAGCTGATAACACCAGTTTACTTGCGATAACAGCCGCAAAAACATCGCCAAAGATGACCCCCGCAACTACCGCTAATGAGATGCAGAGTAGGCGTTCCCGAGTAAAAATCCGCGACAACACCACACCTCAACATTCTCAACGACCAGCCACATCGGCGATAAGATCCCAAAACATGCGATAAGGCACGTTAGCAGCATGAATCTAACACCTGCTCTGACCTGGTGCAAAGTCGGACGACAACCTGCACCATCAAAGGGAGCCCAGCCCAGAGCCACACATGAAGAACAACAGATGCCATGGAGCCACTCACCATGCATCCCGGAGCCCCCAGAGGGCAACAACACCCACCCCCACCACCCCCAGAATCCCCCCCCCCTGGGCCCCACTCTGGGCACCCCCCACCCACCCCCGGACAAAGATATGTCACATCAACGTTACGAAATCATAAACAAAACAATGTGCCTGATGTCACACAATTACAACACCTAACACACATGTGTTGTCAGAAAAATGAGAATCATACATTCATCTCAGAATTTGCAAATAATTTGTTTCATTCAGAATAAACACAAAACAACTATTTTGAAGAGTCATGGTGGGTCCTCTCAGGACAATCTGTAAGTCACAGCCTGCAAAACAAAATTCCAGATAAGAAGGTGTGTCATGCGCTCATCAAAGGACAGAGAGAGCGAGCGAAAGAGAGAGAGAGATAGATAGAGAAAGAGAGAGTGAGAGAAAGAGAGGGAGAGGGAGAGAGAGAGAAAGAGAGAGAAAGAGAGAGATTGTACAAGGAGCGCAAGGCCAATCGGGCTCTTGGCTCATACATGCCAACTTTTGTGTGTGTATCGCTATTGGTGCATACTAAGTCAAAGGCCTGGCATCAATTGCAACGCGAAGGCCACATCACATTTCAAAAATGCAAGCAGTAGTCAGACTAACATTAGGAATGAAAGCTCCCTTGTCTCAATACACAAGGCTGAAGGACATCTGAACCCCCGACCTTGGTCTTGAATGCGGCTGGCACTCCCTGTGAGAGATACCATACCAGATCTTGACGACTCCCACACCACGAACGGCGCGAATGAAAGACCAACTTGTCCACTCCCCACACACACTTGTCCCTGCTTGAGGTACACCTGCATGGGATGCTCCTGACACATAAGTAAAAAACAACCCATACGCCCAAACGTTGCACACAAATACGACTCATTGCTCCGAGCAGTGGCATATCATCCACATAACTGCCACCTGTCAGAAGAGTGCCGGTGCTACGAGACCAACAAAGGCAATGGCTGGCAATCCCTGGCACATGCACAACCTCTGTCACGTGGAACTGTACTGTGCACGAATGCTGCATCTGTTGGGATCACTGCCACTGACAGTGTTGCGCATCAGTTACCATCTGAATTTCCGTCTTGCGTACGTCACCTGCGTCCAGCCCTGGTTCCACTGTCGATCATGCACATTCGAGTGGCCCATGGATGTCTGCCTATCCAATCCAAGCTGAACTGGATTATGACACGTGTGTGCGCCCCCTGTTGGCCCACGAACAGGAGTGTAACCGTGATACTCGTGCATGGGATGCCTTGATATTTGGCGTATGTGCAGGCAGTTGGGCATGGGAGATTGCACAACTCCTCATGTGCAGTGACCACATCGAGGCGCTCCCCTATTGGGCTGTGTTGCGGATTGGTGAAACGGCGCGGACGGAGCACAGCTGCCCGGACCAGGTAATGGATTGGCTCGCCCTCGTGTTCCTTGACCTCGACAACGATGTACTCTTGGAACAGTTTGCCCATGAAGCAGCGCTCGCATTCATGGACGAGTAACTACGTTCCTGCAGCCACAACTGATTGTCACCCACAGCACAGGTCCCCACACCTTGTAGCATCTTGGAGGAATGGTCACATATCCCACCACAACAGTGGACATGTCTGCCTTCGCCTGGACTCAGAATGCATGTGCGTGGATCTACACGTGTGTACACACACCTGTGCAAGGTGATGCAGTCCCATGGGCGGAGCTGCACTGCATCGTTTGGCAACGTTCCAAAATCAGAGAAACTGCTGGGGGGAGAGTACACACATGGCAATGTAGTATGACATGTGACCTTGTAGGATCCTTTCACCTGCTCACTGTCAGCAGAGCACACAGTCAGCGCAGTCCGGTGCTACGGCACTATGCAGCTCCCATGGGCTGTGAGTCGTGTCCCCTGACACAGGCCAATAAGCAGACGCCAAACATCACATGACTCGTCCAGCAAGGCAAGGTGAGCTGAGACCGTTGACATCCGTAATGATTTGTGTTCACTTTTGCCACCCCATGACTTGCACCTCGACATGTTCCTAAGCTGCCTGTAAGTGTCTTAAACATTGGTCTGCATGTTGTGGCCCTTGGCCTGCCCGTACTGACACGCACATGCCAATAAAGTCTACGCAACTTCACTAGTGTACAACTGTGATGCGTGTAGATTAGAATTACAAATCGTGTGCCTACATGTGCATTGTCCGTACACATGGAGGGATTGACTGACGCTTGTGAATTGGGGGTGAGTCCCTATTGACAGCTCCACATCTGTGAGCCAGACATTGTGGTTGGGATAGTTGCTGGCAGACCTGTGCTCTTACGTGTCTCCAGCAATGTGAGTATGGTGCCCAACTTCTTGCCATGTAGATCAAGCTTATCCATCAAAACAGACTGTGTCCACACAGATGTGTGTGAGTAGGTATGCGAAGAGACGTTCTGTTGTCACATGTGATGGGGGACACCACTTCAGGACTGCTACCGAATTTGACATTTCTACACACAGCCCTATTTAATACATGGACGTGGGGCTACTTTGGGGGGTAACGAGATTGTTGTTCATGTGCAATGAGGCCACAGCTAGTTCACACCTTCACAGTCATCTAATTGGCCATGTGGGTCAGGGTCAAACATGCGCATTGATCACATTTACCAGGGTGTACCCTTTAGTGCAATCAATGTCCCTACATCCATCCAAACTTTTATACGTGAGTGAACATAGACATGACACATCTGTGTGATTTGGAATGATTTATTCACATTCTGGGGAGTGTCGGAGCTGGAGCAGTACATGGCCATTTCAAGCCCACATAACATGGTTGCCCAGTGGTGGGCCAACCAGAGTCCTTGGGGGAATGCAAAGTTAATCTGAAGAGGAAGAGTTCAGTCCGCAGCCGGATTGCTGTGTCATTGGTACCAGCGCTGATATGGCAGTCCATGTCGGGGTCCAGGTGAATGTCGCAGAGTGTTTCGGGGTACAGCGGGAGGTGTTGTTCCAGGGCATGATGCAGAGAGCAGCACCAGGCAGGGACAGGCCATATGGTGGGGACGGATGCTACTACCTCCTTCCTCACACAGTCATTGCCCTCCACATCTTACTCCTCTGAGACGTCTTCTGTGTCCGGTGTGTCAGGTGTGTGGTGGGGTTATGGCTGCGTCACTGTGTGCCACTGGCACATCAGGGTGTGAAGGTGATAGGGCTGCATCACTGTGTGCCACTGACACGTCAGGGGGCGGAGATGTGTGTGTCGAGGTTCCTGCAGCAGTCATCTGGTACAGGCTCAGTGGCAGCAATGGCAAGATGAGGATCTGCAGGGCATGGAAGATCCCAGCTACATCTCGCTGGTGTTCAGCCGTGGCAGCCATACTTCCAGCCTGCATCGGCTCCATGGTCTCCATTGTCCTCCACATCTGTGCCAACTCTGTGCTGTCATCGCTGGAGCCTGTCTGACTAGACAGTTCTTGTAGCCGAGTAATGGCCCCAGCGATGTCAGCCAAGGATTGTTGGTGAGCATGGTGCGGACAGTGGGTGCCCGTTAGGGACTGTAGGTGCTCCCTGATGGGACTCAGGCACCCACGTATGGCATCGAGTTTGGCTGCCATGAGGTCGAACCCCACCCGCAGCTGATCAGCCATCTTCTGCTGGCACCCTAACACACGGTGTTGGAATTCCATGTGTTGGTCGTGGGGGTCCTGGGAGACAGCCGTGGTGGTGTGTGCTTCCTGCTGTGTGGTCTGTGCAGGGTGTGGGGTCACCGCGATGCAGCTGGGCTGCCCTGCTCCTGGAGGTGGGGTGCGGAGGCTGTCCACGAGCCATTGGAGTGTGTCTGGGCAAATGTGCAGGGTGTCCTCTTCATCATCACTGAAGAGATGTGTGGTCTGCTCTGCAGGGGGTGTTGATTGTCCCTCTGCAATATAAAGGGGAGATGCAGGTTAACAGTGTGTTCCATGTATGTTGATGCATTGTAGATGTTTACATTCAGACTGCATGGCAATGTACATTGTGACTGTTTTGGTGAAGCTGGCTATTTGATGGGAGACAGTGGACATTTCGACTACATGACGGATGTGTGGTTGTACTCGTACATTGTCATCTCACAGTGTCATGCAGTGCCAGATGTGATTGGCCAGTTTCTACGCACGAGCGGCACCAGTTGTGTCCTCTATCCTGTGGTGTAGGGGTTGCACTTTGTACCACATTGTCGTCAATGTTGATGTTCTGTGATTGCTATGTGTGTGTGCTGCATTGTTGGCGATTCGCCCCTTCAGCTCTGCTTTGGCGGACCCTTATCCCTTTGAGTCGGTGTGCCTTTGACTTGTGTGCTTTTCGGGTGCTGGGATGTTTGCGACTTGGGTCATTTGTGCTCCTGGACAAATTCTGTACTCTTGTGCATTGTTTGTCTGCAGATGTGTTTTTGACGTCATGGGTTGTAGGTGCACGTGGATGTGTCAGAGTGTGACCTGCTCCTTTACGGATGTGGTCCACACTCAGCCACCTCAATGTCGTCTCGTGCACCATGTCATGTAATGTGACTTCAGCCATGCTATCTGTCATGCAGTGTCACTTGCATTGTCAGTGTGGCACACAGAGCCGCTGCTTTTCTGGATTCAGCACATGTGCATGGGTAGGTTGTGGCATTGGTGATATGGAGGGGGGCCCATTTGTGCACATTGTGGACGGGGGCCTACTTGGTGTTTCTATGTGTGCTGCAGTGTGCCAAGGCTATCAGGGACATGTTCCACACTCATTGTGGGTGTGCAGTGTGCTGCACATGATTG